>CM065685.1:12006414-12026414 GCA_017654935.2 Phymorhynchus buccinoides
GTCATTCATTCATTCATGCAGTCATTCAGTCATTCATTCATTCATGCAGTAATTCATTCATGCAGTCATTCAGTCATTCATTCATGCAGTCATTCAGTCAGTCATTCATGCAGTCATTCAGTCAGTCAGTCAGTCAGTCAGTCATCCATTCATCATTCATGCAGTCATTCATTCATTCATTCATGCAGTCATTCATTCATTCATTCATTCATGCAGTCATTCATGCAGTCATTCATGCAGTCATTCATTCATTCATGCAGTCATTCATTCATTCATGCAGTCATTCATTCATTCATTCAGTCAGTCAGTCAGTCATCCATTCATCCATTCATTCGATCATTAATTCAACCATTAATTCACACATTGATTCGACCATTTATTCAAGCCATTCTTTCATTCATTCCTTCTTTCCTTTTGATTCATTCTTGAGGATGAACTTGGGTCTGTATTGTTGTGGCAACTACTATCACTTTGCTAGGCGAATCGGTGCCATAAATAACTTTGGTAAAAAGAAAGCCAGTTAATTACGAGAAGTTCCTTCCCCTTATTCATTTCACCATATCCTCTCTCTTGGCCTCACTATTTCATATTTGCTCATTCATTCTTGTATTCATTGATCCGTTCTTTCCTTCCTTGTTTCAGTTTTGAATGCAGCATAGCTGCGGTTATCTTCGGAGCCTTTTGCGCCGATAACAATGAGCGGAGAGATGCGCTGACAGAATGTGACCATTTCTTGAACACCGATGAGGCCGCGTGTCTGGAGAATGCTGCCGATGGGTATCTGGGAGGGGACGCCTTCAAAGCCTTCCGCATGTGTATCTACGCACAGCCCGGGTGTACTCATACCGTGGACCCTTTCTACACAACATTGTTGAATCGCAACTGTACAAATTGATGCTTGGCAGAAACAGTCATTAATTCAAGGGTACGGGTGGTGTCTCCAACAAATATACAACCCACAAAATCTGTATTGAATGTTTTTATGTTTTTATTTTGTTTTAAATGATACAGCTATCGTTTTGATTTTTTTTCTCCTCACAGATTTATGAAGAAGATTCCACGCAAGAAAAGTTCCAACAGTTTGGTTTTCTAAGATACCGTGGAGATGCCCACATAATAACCATTTCTGCGATAAGCCATTTGGGTGGGGTTCTTTTTATTTGATTGAGAAAAAGTTCTTTTTTGAGGAGCGAAAGCGCTTTTTGCAGAAAATGTCAACTGTCTGCAATTTGTTTTAAAAATTACTGTTTTTTTCCCTAAAAAGAAAAAATTCTTTTTTGAGAAGCAAAAGCACTTTTTTTGCAGAAAATGTCAATCGTCTGCATTCTACAAACAAACAACTGCACGACAAGTGTAAAGTGACGTTATTTTATTCACAAGAGACAAAACAAAACTACTGGATATTTCGGCGAATGCGCCTTTATCAACATAGACAAACAATTAAACAGCAAACAGCAAACAGCAAATATAGCAAAAGGAGCAAAAAGCAGGCAACTAAAGGAGCAAAAAACCAAACAAGATCAAATTAAAATAAAACAATACTTCCCCTCTACAGTCCAATGCGTAAATGATCTGCAGTTTGTTGTTTTCTTCTCCTAAAATTGAAATGCAAGTCTGTGCTGTATATCCAGACTTTTGGAGCCCACATATGACTGAAAATTCCGTCAAGATACTATGGAAATTGAAATTCAAATTACGACATCAAAATTGCGAAAGCGTTTTCATACCTCGAAAAAGGCTTTTTTCTGAAAATGGCCTACCATGGAAACTGTTAGCTCAAGGAGGACATAAACAAATATTGGAAAAATAAACATTGTTGTGATCTTTCATGCATTGACTCTCCTGGAAAAAAACAAATATTGTTGTGATCTTTCATGCGTTGACTCTTCTGTGAAAACTCGAAAAATCAAAATGATAATTGGATTATTGAATTTTTATGACCAATTTTGTGGGTGGCATTTTTATGAGACATTCTGTACAAGAGTTCTGTATGCTTAATATGGAAAATGGTAGAATATTTAGAGACAGTTTGTTTTCAGATTAAAATGCATGAAACTATAGATTTACAAAGACAGTGCTCAATAGCTGAAAGTACAAACGTATAGATTTGGAGTACTTAGATACGAATTTCAGCAAATAAAGCTCTAAAACCATAGATTTGAAACACATAATAGACAGTGTTGAGTAGCCTGATGTGCAACGTTATAGAAAAGAATAGTTTCGGGCAGTCTTCATGAAATATAATCTGTAACACAACAAAATAAATAAAACTTTAAAAATGATTTTCATTAGCTGAATGTGCACAAGTATAGACTCGAAATAAATAAAGTTTTCAGTGGATGTGTAAAATGGTGGAAGAAAGTGCTCATTTTCAACAGCTTATTGGTCACGATTAATGAAGAGAAATGCTAAGATACAATGTTTAGCAACTAAATGAGTCAAAATGTAGAATTAATTACTTGAAATAAGCTACAGCAGTAGAATAGTCTGCTTCGTCATGGGATACGGGGTTGCAATATCAGAAACAAATGTTTGTGTCTTAATAACAAACATAGGCTTTTATGTCAGTAGCATCACTATTTTACAGTTCTTTTCTTAATTAAACGTTGTTTCATTCTTAGTGGAACATGGGTTTTAATGTTAGTACAATAATGTATTTTTGCAATGGAAATGTGGTCATTATGCCAATAGAATAATGGGATAATGGAATATAATGTCAGTGAAGTACTTCGTTTCTTAATGGAACATGGTTTAAGCGCCAGGATAATAGTGTGTTTCTTAATACAGCTATGGTTATTATGTCAGTAGAATAATTTAAATATCAGTAAAGTCATTTGTATCCTGATGCAACATTGGCTATATTGTCAGTAGGATACTTGCTACCTAAGAAAACGTGAGTAATAATGCCAGCTAAACAGTTAACGGAACATAGCTAATATAATATCAGTAAAATAGTTTGTTTCTCCTGGAAACATGGGGTATATCAGATAAACATAATTAGTCGACTAGTGTGGGTTTTTTGTTTAATGTTTAGTACTTTGGGGATGTTCTGAATTGTTGGGTTACATTTAACAGTTTGGGTATGCTTATCGAATAGTATTTGACTATATTATGTAGATTGTGTTTAGGAAGATTATGATGTGTGGGAGTTTTCTGATCGGTGTAATATTTTTGAAAGCTTGGGATGTGCATAATTATGATAATCTGTAATATCGGTTGATTATTTGCGGGTCTTTAGTGATACACTGGGTTGTGTTCGTTGAAGGTGTTCGGTTACATTTGCTCGTGTCCATTCAACAGGAATTGTGGGTGTTGGTTATTACTGCTACATTATATTGGTTATGTGTATGGGAAGACATTGAAGGTAACCAGATTTGATTGTGTTCATTGAACAATGATTGAGGGTATCTCTCACACAAACACACACACTCACACACACTCATACGTGCGTGCGCACATGCACACACACACACACGCACACGCGCACACACGCGCACGCGCACGCGCACACACACACACACACACACACACACACACACACACATACACACACACACACACACACACACACACACACACACACACACACACACACACACACACACACACACACACACACACACACACACACACACACACACACACACACACACACACACACACGCCCTTGTTTCATAGATGTTGTTTCTGCCTTTCGTTACAATGTGTCGAGTGTCTTTCATTGGTTCATTTTTGTATTAAAAACGTGGGTGTTTTGTTTAAAGTCGCATCGTTACACATAATAACTTTGACCTTCGCTATCTCAAACAAATGTGAAAACAAAACTGATCTGCACATCTGTCTTATGAAAAGATCACTCAGTTGACTTTCTTTGACGATATTTTCATCAACTCTGTAAAAGCGTGAAGTCTAAAAGTTGTCTCAGACTTTTAGAGTTTGTTTTCTCTCTTTGGTTTACAATGCATAGTTCTGATGATGCTATTTGTGGCCAGCGAGTGCTCTCGATTTCGAGTTTCAGTGAGCACAAAACACATTGACTCTTCCTCATTGGATAGCTATTCTCCTGGGACGGTATTCATGTCGAGATAGCATGAGACTTAGCATGATGCTAACTTAGAAGCTCTTCCAATGTCCTATAGGATTTAATAGGACTTTTGGAAGAGCTTCTAAGTTAGCATCATGCTAAGTCTCATGCTATCTCGACATGAATACCGTCCCTGGGTTGTTCTCCGGCGATCTATTTAACACCTCGTGAAAACAAACTTCTGTTCCCCAGACCCTCCACCTCCAGATCATCAACCGCTCCGCGGACCCTGCCTAAACCGACTCAGCACCCGCGGAACTTGTCCCTAAGAGCCTCGGCTATGAGGACGTTAAACTTTCCACTACCAACCAACCAAATTCTGTTGAAGATGTTCATCAAAAGCTGCCTCAAGCTATAGAACTGATTTGGGCTAGCGAAATAACAGCCTTGAATAAAAAGTAATCATTTGTTTATTTATTAACGTGTGTTGAAAAAAAAGAGCACGTTATCGAGCAAACATTTCAACCACCCCTTACTGGTTTAAATTATTTTTTTAAAAATACAATGAACAACAACTTCATGTTATTTGTGTTTAATACGTTTGAATTTTTTTTTAAATAACACACACACACACACACACACACACACACACACACACACACACACACACACACAACTTTGAGCATCTATGGTGTTAGTAATACTTTTGGTTTAGATTGTTGTGGTGTTGATTTAATTGTTTTTCATTTTGATTTGCGTGGATTGAGGGGGTAGACCTACCCTATCAGGGGGTCACGAAATTCTTTTAGGTCATGAAAATGAATATATTCCATATAGTTATTATCCAAAATTTAGTCTGAAAGTCAAATATAGCCTAAAAACAAACAAAATCTTTCGTTTGGTTCAAAACTATCTGTAAAATGAAAATATAATATAAAAAACCCACCTTACTAAGAATAGCACATGTCACATTTCACGTGAAATGCATAAGAAAGGATTTTTTGATTGCTTAGAATATTAGTGTACAAGTAAATGGTTGCCATATCTAGATTTTCCATAGGATATAAGACAAATGTGGCAACTTTCCAGCTTTATAATTAAATTGAAATAGGCACAACATTTATATTAAATCTAAAATGTAATAATTATGTCATAAAATAAGAAATAATAAAAAAAATTCAAAACGGCTATGACAAAATCCAGACAATTATGTTGTACAAGTGCGTGCAAAATTTCAAGCTAATGTTTTTTATAGTGTTTTTTTAAAACTATCCGGTCATAATGACCAAAACAAGCCTCCATTTTGCTAACTTTTTGATGCAAGAGACTTTTGTGTACATTTTCCCTTCTTCAATGCATAAGAACACAAAATCCATGTTACAAAGACCAACATTTAAATTTCGTATGAAATTATAATGATCAATTAAAACCCCACCCAACTTCAAAACCCACCCGTGACTTTGAGTTAAAAAAAGCCAAAAAGTGACTTGTTTGTCTTTATTGTTCGGTAGGTCTACCCCCTTGATGACACGCATCTGCTTCGAAATAAGAACAATAAAGATGATGGGTGTCTTCACAGTGTGGTTTGGGTCCTAATGAGAGACTTAGTGCGATTTTTCTCACGCCAGAGGGCATGACGCTCGTGTGGGGCTAATCCTCTCTTGGGGATAAAGAAAGAGAGGGAGACAGTGAGTGGTCCTACCATCACTCTCTCTCTCTCTACGCCCAAGTAAGAAAATCGCGTGATAAGCCCCTAGTGCATTGACTGCCCTCTGGCGTGAAAAATATCGCCATAGGTTGACCATTTGAAAGCTGACTGGAAGAAACACATAGACTAATATTACACACATTCACACACACACACACACACACACACACACACACACACACACACAAGCGCGCGCACGCACACGCACACACACACACACACACACATAGAGAGAGAGAGAGCGGGAGAGAGCGAGAGAGAGAGAGAGAGAGAGAGAGAGAGAGAGAGGGGGGGGGGGTAGAGGGAGAGAGACAGAGTCGGAGAGACGAAGAGACGAAGAGAGAGACAGACACAGAGACATAGAGAGAGAGCACCTGAGATGCGTCCTCACACTCAGGCATGAACATAGCTATGCACACACACACACACACACACACACACACACACACACACACACACACACTCACACTCACACACACGCACACGCACACGCACACACACACACACACACTCACACACACACACACACACACACACACACACACACACACACACACACACACACACACACACACACACACACAGTCACTCGCTCACACACAGAGACACAGACACACGCGCACGCATGCGCGCACAGAGAGAGAGAGAGAGAGAGAGAGAGAGAGAGAGAGAGAGAGAGAGAGAGAGAGAGAGAGAGAGAGAGAGAGAGAGAGAGAGACACCCCCCCCCCCCCCCCCGCACCTCCACCCTCCCGGGGTGGCTGGGGACGGGAGGTGGGGGTGGGGGGGGGTCTTTTGTGCAAATAGTTCCCCCACCTTCTGGAAGTTTTGTGCTTGTAACTTCCTCTAATCTGTCACTCTCTTTGACTCTGCCTTTTCCCTTTGTTTACTGTCATCTGCTATCTTTCTGCCTATGCCGGTCCATTATTCTGCCTTTGTTCTAGAAACTTTCACTAAGAGCTTCTTCCGCCGAAGACGGACATGCTGGGCCTATTTTGTTAGTTAGGCACATAACGGCAGTATGACGCACCTGCTTTCATATGATGGGAAACTAACTGTCTGAGTGATTGACGAAAAAGAAGAAGCACTGATCAAAAGTTGCTAAGGGTATTATATTAAACATGCAAAATTATCAATGATAAACATAAAGCCCTTACATTTTTTTTCTTGTTTAGGTGAATCAACATTTATCTTCATTTAAAAAAAAATCAAAAACGAGGTCCGAGAATGATTTGGTTGGCTTGCCCCAAGGAAAGTTTGTGATACCTCTTCAAAATGCATAAAACAACCGAATGGAGCGAAATTTTCATTTTCAGATTTGTTGCCTTTTGTGGCAAGAAAAGCCATGGATACGAATGTGCGAAAGGCACACTGCAATTCCTGGTTGGAAACGCCATTTCGTGTTCCGGAAGAGTTTTTGAAGCTCCTGCTGGTCCACTCCTCTAACAGGCACTGTTTTCTGAGTCCTGTGGACTTCTGAGCTGCTGTGAACGGCTGCTAACGGCTGCCAGGAGCATGTTCCAACATTGTTTTATCAGACCGAGGTCTCTGGATCGGGCAGCCTACCTCATATGGACGATTATCACTTGCTACAATTATGGGCGTTTTGGCGTGTTTTTTTCTTTCTACAATGTAATTTTTATTGCCGCACAATCACACCACCTTTTAGCAATCAAGGTTATAAAAGTATATCCTTATGCATAGCATAGTATAGTGTGGGACTGACTCGAACCTAAGCCTCGCGGCTTATAAACGTCCCTTCATTGACACTGTTTTGTTTGCTTAAAGCATGCCTTTTAAAATTATGATTGTAATTCAATCATGTTAAAAAAAAAATTCCACACAATTTTCCATCCTTGTCAAGGAGATTTTTGAAGGTATTTAGTGTTGGTGCTCTTTTTAGGTTAGTAAATTCGAGAGGTTAGCAACTCGATTACTAAAAAAAAAAAGTTTACGTTTGTTAGTATTACAACGCTGTATATGTAATTTTCCCTCTTGATTTCTAGTGCTGTTATAAATGGACAGTGTGAAAAGAGAACCAATGCTAATGTCGTCTAAGTTGTGAACAAATGTGTCTTCCTTTTAATGAATGAAGGTTTAAGAATTTCAATCTGTCTTGGTAAATGAAATCTTTACAACCGTTAACCATTTTGGTTGCTCTCCTCTGTACCCTTTCAATAGAAGCTGATTGACGTTTAGATACGGGTGGGTACCAGGTTAAGCTAACCCTAACTTAGGATTAAATATCCACAAATCAGTGTAAGCCAGGGTCACGTTTAACCAAACAAAGTGTTAGGTAGCCCTTACTAACCCTATCTAAGGGCTACACCCAGCCTAATTTCAGGCTAAGCTCACAACAAAGTGTTAGGCAGCATTTACTAACCCAACTAACTCTAATTCCAGGGTTACGCTAACCCTAACTTAGGGCTACGCTAACCCTAACTTAGGGTTTCGCTAACCCTAACTTAGGGTTACGCTAACCCTAACTTAGGGCTAAACTAACACTTATTTAGTGTTAATTAGTCCTTATTAAATAAGTGTTAGGTAGCCCTTACTAATCCTAAGTATATTAACTCCAATCTAGGGTTAAATAGCCCTTATTAACCATAACTTAAGGATACAATAACCCTAATTTAGGGTTTAGCTAACCCTAAGTTAGGGTTAGGGTTAGCGCTTAGAGTTAGCATTAACTAGCCCTAACTTATAAATCAGTGTAAGCAAGGGTCACCTTTAACTCAACAAAGTGCTAGGCAGCACTTACTAACCCAACTAGCTCTAATTCCAGGGTTACGCTAACCCTAACTTAGGGTTACGCTAACCCTAACTTAGGGTTTCGCTAACCCTAACTTAGGGTTACGCTAACCCTAACTTAGGGCTAAACTAACACTTATTTAGTGTTAATTAGTCCTTATTAAATAAGTGTTAGGTAGCCCTTACTAATCCTAACTAATGGCTACAGTAGCCCTAATTTCGGGTTACGCTAACCCTAAATTATTTTAACCCTAACTTAGGCGGGTTAAGATAACACTAATTTAGTGTTAATTAGTCCTTATTAACCCCAAACTAGGAGTACATTAACTCTAACAAATGGCCACTGACACGAAAATAAATTTATAACAATCCTAAATTAGGGTTAAGCTAACCCTAACTTAGGGTTAGGGTTAGGGGTTAAGCTAACCCTAACTTAGGATTAAATATCCACAAATCAGTGTAAGCCAGGGTCACGTTTAACCAAACAAAGCGTTAATAACCCTATCTAAGGGTTACACTGAGCCTAATTTCAGGTTAAGCTAACCCTAAGTTAGGGTTACGCTAACCTTAACTTAGGGTTAAACAAACACTAATTTAGGGTTAATTAGCACTTTCCAGCCCCAAGCTAGGAGTATATTAACTGCAATCTAGGGTTATATAGCCCTTACTAACCATAACTTAAGGATACAATAACCCTAATATAGGGCTTAGCTAACCCTAAGTTAGGGTTAGGGTTAGCGCTTAGGGTTAGCGTTAACTAACCCTAACTTACGGAAATATCCAGAAATCAGTGTAAGCAAGGGTCACATTTAACACAACAAAGTGTTAGGCAGCGGTTACTAACCCAACTAACTATAATTCCAGGATTACGCTAACCCTAACTTAGGGTTAGGGTTAGGGTTAGGGCTAAGCTAACCCTAACTTAGGATTAAATATCCACAAATCAGTGTAAGCCAGGGTCACGTTTAACCAAACAAAGGGTTAGGGTTAGAGTTAAGCTAACCCTAACTTAGGATTAAATATCCACAAATCAGTGTAAGCCAGGGTCACGTTTAACCAAACAAAGCGTTAGGTAGCCCTTACTAACCATAACTTAAGGATACAATAACCCTAATTTAGAGTTTAGCTAACCCTAAGTTAGGGTTAGGGTTAGCGTTAACTAACCCTAACATAAGGGGAAATATCCAGAAATCAGTGTAAGCAAGGGTCACGTTTAACGCAACAAAGTGTTAGGCAGCGCTTACTAACCCAACTAACTCTAATTCCAGGGTTACGCTAACCCTAACTTAGGGTTACGCTAACTCTAACTTAGGGTTTCGCTAACCCTAACTTAGGGTTTCGCTAACCCTAACTTAGGGTTACGCTAACCCCAACTTAGGGCTAAGCTAAGACTTATTTAGTGTTAATTAGTCCTTATTAAACAAGTGTTAGGTAGCCCCCTTACTAATCCTAACTAATGGCTACAGTAGCCCTAATTTCGGGTTACGCTAACCCTAACTTATTTTAACCCTAACTTAGGCGGGTTAAGATAACACTAATTTAGTGTTAATTAGTCCCTATTAACCCCAAACTAGGAGTACATTAACTGTAACAAATGGCCACTGACACGAAAATAAATATATAACAATCCTAAATTAGGGTTCAGCTAACCCTAACTTAGGGTTAGGGTTAGGTTTAGGGTTAAAGCTAACACTAACTTAGGATTAAATATCCCCAAATCAGTGTAAGCGAGGGTCACGTTTAACCAAGCAAAGCGTTAGGTAGCCCTTTCTAACCCTATCTAAGGGTTACACTGAGCCTAATTTCAGGCTAAGCACAACAAAGTGTTAGGCAGCGCTTACTAACCCAACTAACTCTATTTCCAGGGTTACGCTAACCCTAACTTAGGGTTTCGCTAACCCTAACTTAGGGCTAAACTAACACTAATTTAGTGTTAATTAGTCCTTATTAAATAAGTGTTAGGTAGCCCTTACCAATCCTAACTAATGGCTACAGTAGCCCTAATTAGGGTTTAGCTAACCTTAAGTTAGGGTTAGGGTTAGCATTTAGGGTTAGCATTAACTAACCCTAACTTAGAAATCAGTGTAAGCAAGGGTCACGTTTAACCAAACTAAGTGTTAGGTAGCCCTTACTAATCCTAACTAATGGCTACAGTAACTCTAATTTCGGGATACACTAACCCTAACTTATGGTTATGATAGCCCTAACTTAGGCGGGTTAAGATAACACTAATTTAGTGTTAATTAGTCCCTATTAACCCCAAGCTAGGAGTACATTAACTCTAACAAATGGCCACTGACACTAACATAAATTTATAACAATCCTAAATTAGGGTTAAGGTTAGGGTTAGGATTAGGGTTAAGCTAACCCTAACTTAGGATTAAATATCCACAAATCAGTGTAAGCCAGGGTCACGTTTAACCAAACAAAGTGTTAGGTAGCCCTTACTAACCCTATCTAAGGGTTACACCTAATTTCAGGTTAAGCTAACCCTAAGTTAGGGTTATGCTTACCCTAATTTAGGGTTAATTGGCACTTTCCAGCCCAAAGCTAGGAGTATATTAACTCCAATCTATATAACAATCCTAAATTAGGGTTAAGCTAACCCTAACTTAGGGTTAGGGTTAGGGTTAAGGTAACCCTAACTTAGGATTAAATATCCACAAATCAGTGTAAGCCAGGGTCACGTTTCACCAAACAAAGTGTTAGGTAGCCCTTACTAACCCTATCTAAGGGTTACACTGAGCCTAATTTCAGGTTAAGCTAACCCTAATTTAGGGCTATGCTTACCCTAAGTTAGGGTTACGCTAACCTTAACTTAGGTTTAAACAAACACTAATTTAGGGTTAATTAGCACTTTCCAGCCCCAAGCTAGGAGTATACTAACTCCAACAAATGATCACGGACACTAAAATAAGGGTATAATAACCCTAGGGTTAGGGTAGGCTTAGAGTTGGGGTTAGGGTTAGACTAACCCTAACATAGGGTTTAACGAACACTAATTTAGGGTTAATTAGCACTTTCCAGCCCCAAGCTAGGAGTAGATTAACTTCAACAAATGATCACGGACACTAAAATAAGGTTATAATAACCCTAAATTAGGATTAAGTTAACCATATCCATAAATAAGCATAAGCAAGGATCACATAAAACGAAGCAAAGAGTCAGAAAGCCCTTACTAACCATAAGTAAGGGTTACACTAACCCGGGTTTCGGGTTAAGCTAACCCTAACTTAAAGTTATGGTTAGGGTTGCGCTAACACTAATATAGGGTTACATAGCCATAAATACATGTATGCATAGGTCACATTAAGCCGAGCAATGGGTCTGCGTTGCCCTTACTAACCCTAACTAAGGACTACAATAACCCTCAATTCCGGTTAAGCTAAACCTAGCCCTAACTTAGGGTGAAACTAACCCTAGTTTAGGGTTAATTAGCCCTTACCAACCCCAAGCTAGGAGTATATTAACTCCAATCTAGGGTTAAATAGCCCTTACTAACCATAACTTAAGGACACAATAACCCTAATTTAGGGTTTAGCTAACCCTAAGTTAGGGTTAGGGTTAGCGTTTAGGGTTAGCGTTAACGTGTGTGATCATGCCAACAGAAGAAAACGGAGATTTCATGTGCAAAACTACACGTCTGTGCTTAATTTGATGAAGTTCTACCAAAGCTTAAGTGGGAAACTAAATAACGTTGTCACTTTCTAAATGAGAAAGTAACAACGTTTAGTTTCCCACTTAAGCTTTTAGTAGAACTTCATAACATTAAGGGCTGATCATGATACTGTATGACGTGATCGTTTTCATGACTATAAAATAAGCTCCCATGTCCGCAAACTTTAATTATGCAGCTTCAACATGCCCCATTTTGGGCCCAGAATAGAAAGTAGAGCGGATTGAACTGGTGCTCCTGTTGTTGTTGTTGTTGTTTTCGCTCCCTGGCTTAAAGACTCCAGGGATAATCCCGCCAGCCGAAACAATTGAACACCATGGTACAAATGCACCAGCTAGGAATGAGAACATTACGTGTGTGACCGGGTTTGTTTTTATTACCCCGCCATGTGGGCAGCCACACTCCGACTTCGGAGGAACTGGTTGGTGGTCCTTAACTTTTGTTGACGTTTGTAGTTTATGGCCACGTATTTGGCCAAAACCTGTTTTAGGTTTACATCTCTCTCTCTCTCTCTCTCTCTCTCTCTCTCTCTCTCTCTCTCTCTCTCTCTCTCTCTCTCTCTCTCTCTCTCTCTCTCTCTCTCTCTCTCTCTCTCTCTCTCTCTCTCTCTCTCTCTCTCTCTCTCTCTCCCTCTCTCTCTCCGAAGCTACTATCAAGTCAGTCGCAAAATTTATTGCAGAAGCTTTGAAGATAAAGCAGAAGCATGTCAACAATAACAACTGATGTATGTTCCAACGAATGACTAATAAGTAACATGACCTACATTTATATCAAAAGAGAGACAGTGAAAGAGAGGAGGAAAGGGAGTGAAATCATGTTTGTATAATTGATTGTTGGTTGCTCGAGTTATCTTTCTTTTATGTAGTTGGCATAATCTAGGTAACAACATATCCGACCGCGCGCGCGCGCGCGCGCGTGTTTTTGTGTGTGTGTGTGTGTGTGTGTGTGTGTGTGTGTGTGTGTGTGTGTGTGTGTGTGTGTGCGTGCGCGTGTGCGTGCGTGCGTGCGTGCGTGCGTGCGTGTGTGCAGTGTGTGCAGCCTCAATATGAATTTGGGGAAATTCGTATGTGGGTCACAGCAACCCAGAAAAAAACCAAGGGACTTAATCGTGGTGCGTCACTGGGTCTTTAACGCAATGTTAATGCACTGACCCACCACGATTAATGCCCTTGTTTTTGTCTGGGTGGCTGTGACCCATACAGAAACCTTGAAACTGAGGCTGCTCTTTAAAATGATGTTTCGTTTTCAATTTGGGGGCATTTGTATGGGAGTAAAACCTGGTCAAAACTAGATTTCCTAGGCCAGCTATAAGAGGGAAAACACGTGAAACCCGTGATTTTGACACGTGATCTGGTGGGTCTTTAGACTATTCTGATGCACGATCGACCCCACTGTCTTTTGATTCCTGTTGGTCAAATAATGCACGTACGTTAAGTCCTCTGGCGGTCTTTTTGTCCTTATGTGCACATTAGTCTAACATGACCCTGTTTCCGCTTTTTGTGTGTCTTTATTGCAAGTAGTCGTGTCATTACTCGCCGTGTTACATTGCCACACAAAATGTAAAGCCATTCTACCTACTGGTTCACGAGATACAGCTCGGACAGAAAGACAGGGAATTTCGGTTTTGTGAGTCTTCCTTGGCGGAGGTTTGCACTGGCGGTTCGAAATTCAGGATCTGAGTAGGTTGTGACATGCTGATCAAGAATATATAATGGTTATGGGATACTCTAGGCTTATTGTAGGTCATGATATCATATATGAGGACAAATGAGGCCAAATGCTCGCGAGAGGACTTAACACACGTACGTGACTAGTAGAAAAACGGGTTGACCCATCCTTTCCTCTCCAGGCATTTAACGAAAAATGCATCGCACTGCTTCACTAATCAATGTCACGTGTGCCCAGCCCTTTTCTACTATTTTACCTTATACGGTAGAGAAGCATCCGCATTCAAACTGCTTTTTGTTGGCCTATCTCCGTTTTCAGTTTGTATCTGGGTAAAGTCTGCTTTTTTCCCTCTTTTTTAATACTTAACTTGAACCCGAAGCCTACACGTCCATCCAACTCAGTAGTCATGGGGCCGACTCACACTTGCAACTGCAGTCCTACAGCTATCCATTGTGAGGCATGATTCTCGTGAAATACAACTGTCTAAATTAACCCGAATCTTTGCTCAACTGCAGTCCTACAGCTATCCATTGTGAGGCATGATTCTCGTGAAATACAACTGTCTAAATTAACCCGAATCTTTGCTCAACTGCAGTCCTACAGCTATCCATTGTGAGGCATGATTCTCGTGAAATACAACTGTCTAAATTAACCTAAATCTTTGCTTTTATTGTTATCTACTATCTTTGACTTAAAAAAGCCCATTCTCCTGTCTTTTTCCCCCCAAAAAACATCTTCGAAATAATGTTCTCCTTTTAGCTCCTTCGAAACCAGAATGTGTCGGCTGTATGCAGCGGGGAGACCAGTAAAAGCTTGAAACTGAAAACCGGACACCGGAATGCGTACCTTACCCATTATGGCCTGAAAACGCAGAAGAAGAAGTATCTAAAAAATAATATAAGTCAAAAGTCATATTCTATTTCCCCCCCCCCCCCCCCCCCCCTCCTTTCTCACTGGAAACTGAAAACCGGACACCGAAATACGTACCTTATCCATTATGGCCTTATGGCCTGGGAACGCAGAAGAAGAAGAATCTATACACAAAATATTAGTCAAAAGTCATATTCTATTTCTCCCCCCCTCCTCTGCCCCCCCCCCCCCCCCCTCCCCTCTCTAATACACATTGCCATCACTATCACTTGTTGAAATTCTGTTTAACGTCCTCCGGTCTGGAACAGACACATAATTATGGGACATTAGTAGATATAAAGATGGTGGGAACGATCCTGGAGGCAATGCCCGAAGGCAGTGCAACACCAGGAAAGTCCCGAAGTTTTAGCAACACAGATGTGTTAAGGTAAAGAGACACTGACACTAACCATCCCTATCAGATTCATTGACATCACTTTTATAGGGCGCGCCATCATGTTTCTCCCCCTTATTGTTTTCACTTTCTCTGTGTCACTGGGCCATGTGGCATCTAGTTTACCGCGCGTGCATGTCTTTCCCCATTTAACAGCAATTATTCAAAGGTGAAAGGTCAAGGGAACAATGAATACCAAGGCGTGACTGACAGGTAACATGGGGAAGGGAGGGGCAGGGATGGAGGGTTGAAGGAAAGGGGAGGAGAGAAAAGAGTGGTTAGGTAGGGGATTTTGCGTTAATATATATGTTACGCCCAATCCATGAAATTGCCCATTTCATAAAAATTAATGAGCAAAATGGTTTGCCCAGTTCGTGAAATAGCCAATTTATAACTTGCAATTGAGAAAAGCAATATGAATGACAAATAGTTTTTGTTCATTAGCACACATAGATCAAGAATTGGTTCAAACGAATGAGAAATCTCATCTGTAGATGAGTTAAAATTAGTTTATTCACACTTAAATTTGATAAAACGTTTGATTCAACATGTGGCTCAGGCATGCCCCAGCTTAGCATCTGGTCGAGTTGGGGGGCAGGATAGGGGTGCAAATACAATGTAGAAAAGTGTGATACCATTGAATCAATCTTAATCAATACCTGTGGGAATTGGGATTACAAAATGTGATATACATTGTCCATTTCATAAATTGGGCAAAGCATTTTCCCTATTTCATGAAATAGGCAATTTCACGGATTGGGCGTAACCGGCATAACTTTATAACTTTATATATATTTCCTTCTAAAGTCTATTTGTTTTGTATATTATCAACTTCCCAGTAGGCGGAGCCGATGCATGGGTGGGTGGAGACTACAATGAGAGAGAGAAAGGTATGTTTGTAAAATAGATACTGGCAATATTGGAAGTTATAATTTGTAAAGAGGATACTCTCTCTCTCTCTCTCTCTCTCTCTCTCTCTCTCTCTCTCTCTCTCTCTCTCTCTCTCTCTCTCAGGTCAGGTCAGGTCTGCAGGGCAGCCAGGCTGGCCTCGCGGCCTCTTGATGTGCCCTTTCTTTTGATTGTTCGTTTTAGTGATTAGATTGGCATAGCTGTGACGCTCTCTCTCTCTCTGGTTTAAATGTTTTATTTTCTCCAAATCAACATGAACAACAACTATGACATAACTGAAGCAACAACAAGCAGAGCTTATGGCGTGCTCAGTTCAAAATGAATTACACAGTATAAACATTGGCGGAATTTTACCAGGAAATACAAGCAATACATTTTTGAAAAGAAAGTCACAACAAACCAAACGAACAATGGACATAGCAATAGACAAAAGAAGTAGAATCGACACAAAAAATGATAAGAGAGAGAGAGCGAGAGAGAGAGAGAGAGAGAGAGAGAGAGGAGAGAGAGAGAGAGAGAGAGAGAGAGAGAGAGAGAGAGAGAGAGAGAGAGGAGAGAGAGAGAGAGAGAGAGAGAGTTCCACCTCACACCACTCTGCAGACCAGAACTCCAACCCCACGTCGCAATAAAACGAAATAGGACACGATGATGACATTAGGATTACATGAAATGACGCCAAGATGAAAACAGAGATACTCCAAAACTAACTGAGTTAGAATATTAGGTGAGAATATGAACTGGTAAGGATGCAAGAGCTGGAAAGGAAGCAGGGGTTTGAATTTTATAGCCTTTTACTTAGCTCTATAAACTGCTGCACGGTTTTGAATATTTGTTCGTTTTCTGACACTGATAAACTTTGATCGCCAAAGAGTAAGGTGTAGGTGTTAGTGATGCATGGGTTAAGTGTTGAGATCGTGTTTATTCTTTCAGCAGCATAATGTCTACACTGCATCAGATAATGTTCAGCATCTTCCGTATTGTGGCCACATGCACATTTGGGGTTATTTAATAAGTGTCTGTTGTACAAGTCACCGTTAATATTGCTCATTCCTAAACGTAGTCTACAATGGTTAACTTGATTCTGTCTGGATCCTACATAATAGTAAGGGGGGACTGTGACATCTGCAAGAGATAAATAACGTTTGAACTCTCTCTCTCTCTCTCTCTCTCTCTCTCTCTCTCTCTCTCTCTCTCTCTCTCTCTCTCTCTCTCTCTCTCTCTCTCTCTCTCTCTCTCTCTCTCTCTCTCTCTCTCTCTCTCTCTCTCTCTCTCTCTCTCTCTCTCTCTCTCTCTCTCTCTCTCTCCCCACACACACACACACACATACACAGGGAGAGAGAGAGTTAGAGGAAGAGTGATATATACTTGCATGAAAGAAAGGACACAACACGTGTGCGACAAATGTATGTACGCCTACGTTGTAAGCCACATTTTAGGGGTAGGGGGGGTGGGGGGGGGGGGGGGCATGACTATCTTGAGTGCTGGGTGAAAAACAGACTAACCCACCTTCAGTTTAATCCTGGGGTGTATTTGACGTAAAATACATCACGTCCCAGCAACACCAATAGCCTTGATGTCAGCCCATCCAGTTTACTTCAAAGAACTGAAGCTGGGTTGCCCAAAGGCTTACTTCTAAAAGAAAAGAACAACCTGGTACGAGAAAGAGAGAGAGAGAGAGAGAGAGAGAGAGAGAGAGAGAGAGAGAGAGAGAGAGAGAGAGAGAGAGAGAGAGAGAGAGAGAGAGAGAGAGAGAGAGAGAGAGAGAGAGAGAGAGAGAGCAGACAGACAGACAGAGAGAACGATAAATTACAAATGCCATTTAAATGTCAATAGCAAGCAAAACTGCCATGATATGGGGAGAGAGAGAGAGAGAGAGAGAGAGAGAGAGAGAGAGAGAGAGAGAGAGAGAGAGAGAGAGAGGGGAGAGAGAGAGAGAGAGAGAGAGAGAGAGAGAGAGAGAGAGAGAGAGAGAGAGAGAGAGAGAGAGAGAGAGAGAGAGAGAGAGAGAGAGAAGCAGACAGACAGACAGAGAACGACAAATTACAAATGCCATTTAAATGTCAATAGCAAGCAAAATTGCCATGATATGGGGGAGAGAGAGAGAGAGAGAGAGAGAGAGAGAGAGAGAGAGAGAGAGAGAGAGAGAGAGAGAGAGAGAGAGAGAGAGAGAGAGAGAGAGAGAGAGAGAGAGAGAGAGAGAGAGAACAGACAGACAGACAGAGAACGACAAATTACAAATGCCATTTAAATGTCAATAGCAAGCAAAACTGCCATGATATGGGGGAGAGAGAGAGAGAGAGAGAGAGAGAGAGAGAGAGAGAGAGAGAGAGAGAGAGAGAGAGAGAGAGAGAGAGAGAGAGAGAGAGAGAGAGAGAGAGAGAGAGAGAGAAGCAGACAGACAGACAGAGAAACGACAAATTACAAATGCCATTTTAAATGTCAATAGCAAGCAAAAAAACTGCCATGATAGGGGAGAGAGAGAGAGAGAGAGAGAGAGAGAGAGAGAGAGAAGAGAGAGAGAGAGAGAGAGAGAGAGAGAGAGAGAGAGAGAGAGAGAGAGAGAGAGAGAGAGAGAGAGAGAGAGAGAATTTTTACTGGGAGTACGTTTATGGCTTGCCATTTGGGTGAACTGATGTCATGAGCCTCGACTTGGGTTATCAGGAACAATCCTGCACAGTTTCGACATCACTGGTATTATATCTATGGCAATATCCACTGTCTTAAAAAGAATCAACTGGGCTTGCCATTTGGGTGAACTGACGTCATGGGTCTCACCTTGGGTTATCAGGAACAACCCTGCAAAGGTTCGATATCACTGGTATCATATCTATGGCAATATCCATTGTCTTAAAAAAATAAAATGAACTGGTAAGCTGATTAATCAAATGTCACATCCCGTTTGACAAAACCGCAATAACGAACATAGTCATCGTCAGCACATAGTCCGATGGCTTGGAGTCAAAACGGACTATCTTTAAATAGTCCATTGACGTATTATTGAACATATTGTGAAAACTAATAACTTGTTTAAAACAAAGACTGCATAAATATAAAAAAGCATAATCCCCATTTTACATTATTTGCAGTCTTTTTTAAGAGAGAGAGAGAGAGAGAGAGAGAGAGAGAGAGAGAGAGAGAGAGAGAGAGAGAGAGAGAGAGAGAGAGAGAGAGAGAGAGAGAGAGAGAAGCAGACAGACAGACAGAGAACGACAAATTACAAATGCCATTTAAATGTCAATAGCAAGCAAAACTGCCATGATATGGGGGAGAGAGAGAGAGAGAGAGAGAGAGAGAGAGAGAGAGAGAGAGAGAGAGAGAGAGAGAGAGAGAGAGAGAGAGAGAGAGAGAGAGAGAGAGAGGGGAGAGAGAGAGAGAGAGAGAGAGAGAGAGAGAGAGAGAGAGAGAGAGAGAGAGAGAGAGAGAGAGAGAGAGAGAAGCAGACAGACAGACAGAGAACGACAAATTACAAATGCCATTTAAATGTCAATAGCAAGCAAAATTGCCATGATATGGGGGAGAGAGAGAGAGAGAGAGAGAGAGAGAGAGAGAGAGAGAGAGAGAGAGAGAGAGAGAGAGAGAGAGAGAGAGAGAGAGAGAGAGAGAGAGAGAGAGAGAGAGAGAGAGAGAGAGAGAGAGAGAGAGAGAGAGAGAGAGAGAGAGAGAGAGAAGCAGACAGACAGACAGAGAACGACAAATTACAAATGCCATTTAAATGTCAATAGCAAGCAAAACTGCCATGATATGGGGGAGAGAGAGAGAGAGAGAGAGAGAGAGAGAGAGAGAGAGAGAGAGAGAGAGAGAGAGAGAGAGAGAGAGAGAGAGAGAGAGAGAGAGAGAGAGAGAGAGAAAGCAGACAGACAGACAGAGAACGACAAATTACAAATGCCATTTAAATGTCAATAGCAAGCAAAACTGCCATGATAGGGGGGAGAGAGAGAGAGAGAGAGAGAGAGAGAGAGAGA
>CM065685.1:12041414-12043914 GCA_017654935.2 Phymorhynchus buccinoides
AGTGAGATACATTGAATTGAGTAGGAATGAGAACCTGCGTAAAGTGTTATTGCATTGGGTGCTCCCCGTGGGGATACCGGGGGGTTCTTTCGTAAAATAATTCCCCCACCTTCTGGACGTTCTGTGCTTGTAACTTCCAATAATCTGCCACTCTCTTTGACTCTGCCTTTTCCCTTTGCTTTCTATCATCTACTATCTTTCTGACTTATTGGCCCCGTTCTCCAGCCTTTAAAAAAAAAAAAATCTTCCAAATAATTTTTCTCCTTTGAGCTCCTCCGAAATCGGAATGTGTCGGCTGTACGCAGCGGGGAGATCACTGAAAAGTGAAAACCGGACACATACGTACCTTACCCATTATGGCCATATGGCCTGGGAATGCAGAAGAACAAGAAGTATTGGGTGCAAACAGCCTAGAGCGCCTTTTGGGATTTTTTTTTAAAAAAGTGTTTTTATTTTTTCTTTCCTCATTTTTAGGCCTACTTCGAGAATGTGGTTGTATGAAGCTTTTGTTGTTTGTTGCTGTTGTTGTTGTTGTTGTTGTTGTTGTCGTACTCTGGCTTAAAAACTCCAGGGATCATCCCAACAGCCGAAGCACTTGAGCGTTATAGATGGGTGCCTGCCAGAACTGCCTATATGTGTTCTTTATTCCTTTTGAGATAGACCGTTCTGGCAGGCACCCCTCGATTTATAATGCACCAGCTAGGGATGATAATATTACGTGTGTGACCGTTTTTGATTACCCCGCCGCGTGGGCAGCCACATTCCGACTTTGGAGAATATATGAAGCTTTTAAACTCTCTCTCTCTCTCTCTCTCTCTCTCTCTCTCTCTCTCTCTCTCTCTCTCTCTCTCTCTCTCTCTCTCTCTCTCTCTCTCTCTCTCAATAGGTCGACTTGGGGGTGGCGTGGGAAGAAGGGAGAGTGGGCAGAAAGAGTGGCAGGGGGGGGGGGGGGGAGGATGGTGGTACTGAAAGGGACACACCTGTTGCGTCTCGTCGGTCCACCCACATACATACCTGCCCTGCACCTCCTTTTATTCGGAGACATGCGCAGGTGCACACACACGCGCGCGCGCCGCACACGCACGCACGCACACACACACACCCACACACACACACACATACACACACACAGACACAGACACAGACACACACACACACTTTTGTACTCATACTCACATACCCCTATCCCCATTTACTCATGAATATGCCTGCATAGACTAACATACCTCCTACACGCACACCCACAAACACCCTTTAACTTTGCACATACCTACAGGCTACACTGCACACATACCATTTATTTCTTCTTTTCCCCCTTCTTTTGTGTGTGTCTAAGATCACTGTAAGGTGGATAGACAATAAATTAAAGAACGAACACACA
Source organism: Phymorhynchus buccinoides (assembly GCA_017654935.2). Taxonomy (NCBI): domain Eukaryota; kingdom Metazoa; phylum Mollusca; class Gastropoda; order Neogastropoda; family Raphitomidae; genus Phymorhynchus; species Phymorhynchus buccinoides. The sequence goes on from CM065685.1 coordinate 12,042,796, forward strand.
CACACATACATGCACACGCACACGCACACGCACACGCACGCACACACACACACACACACACACACACACACACACACACGCACACACGCACGCGCGCGCGCGCGCTGCACACTCTCTACAGACAGACACAGAGTCAATGTCATTTTGCCCAAACTGATTTAACATAGTCTAATGCATACCATAGAAAATATAAATAATTGCAGTTCTATCAAATATTGTCATGTACAGTTTTTGGCATATAGTGCCGTAGTAATAAATTACGAATTTGAACAAAACTGATCATATAATATTTTTAAAACAAACATTTGAAAACAAATACGAATATCGGGCGCCTATGTTAAAATGTTTTGAACCTTAAAATAGCTCGAAGGTGCACTCCAATTGACGTCATGTCATTAATTGTCCAATGAACTCTTTGATTCGTGAGGAAAAGAAGAGTTGATAGATAGTGTGCATCCGACATTATGTGCGTTGATATAGGGACAGGGGCGTGTCTTATAAGGAAAGAGAGAGAGAGAGAGAGAGAGAGAGAGAGAGAGAGAGAGAGAGAGAGAGAGACGAAATACGAAATACGAATGTTTTATTGATGGTAAAAAGGATAAGCTACAATAGCTTCTTTGCACCTTGCCCTCTCACTCACACATTCATGCCATGCATCAAGCAAAGAAAATTTGACATAAAACAATCAAGTCAAGAAATTGGAACAAACCTTGGCACATGAAATAATTGAAAAAGATATCAAAAATGGGAAATAAAGCAAACATGGATAATACCAAAGATATTCTAAAAAGGTAAGATGGATTACTTAAGAGCTCGGCGAACCGGGCTGATAGAGTTAACGTTAGTGGGGACAGTACACTTTTCACAGTGGAGGCTATCCAAAAACTCAGACTGGAATTTGAACGGAGAATTCAACTGGCCTATCGACGTGTAAAATGTGTCCTGTTTAAAAGGGACATAACCATTGTTTCTGTCCTCACTACTCATATAGGGAAAAGAGACCGGATGCTTATCTTCCCCTTTAGAATATCTTTGATAATACTTAACGTTGGTGAACTTGAATTGGTAGTTTAAATTGAGTACGAAAAAAGGGAAACAATTTTGAGACAATGACAATTT
>CM065685.1:12046414-12051414 GCA_017654935.2 Phymorhynchus buccinoides
ACATTTCCCCGCGACCGCTCTGTTCAAGCGAAAACGTTACAAGTGAGCAACGGTGATTGAAAGTTAGGTTTTACGTCCACTCGGCTGCGAAACAGCACATATGGGACGAACCATCAACCAACCAACATTCAATGCTCTGAGCAGATCCTGGAGGTACTGCAATAAAGTAAGCAACGGTGTAGGCAAACCTTTTCTTAATAAACCACAGCTTTTAAAAAAGGCATGTGGTCTCAGGTCATGTGATTTCTAACTTCAGAAAAGGAGAAGAAAGGGAAAGCAATGTCAGCTTTGTTGTTGTGAGCCACCCCTGCGAATTGAAATGGCAAAAACCATCCAGAAAATGTTTACAACTGAAGAAAGAAAACGTCTCCAATTCAAAAAGAATAATTTAGTTTCCATCCGAAATGTCATTCTTGTCATGTGACCACCTGCCACGCGCAAACTTAACTCTGAGGATGGCCCATAGGGCACTTGCCACGAGTGTTCGTTCTGTATTCTAGACTACTAATTTGCCCGCGCTCGTCCTGCCCGAGTTACGCTGACCTTTCTAATTCTTCTTCTTCTTCTTTGATCGTTCATTTTCTAATTCAGCACTCTAAATTCAACTCAATGAAAATGAAGGTCGCCGGCACGGGCAAATGCCATATTATTGGTCATGAGCTGCGCTAGTAAACGTTTCAGAAAACGTACGCGTTTCACAGCCATTCTTGCCAAAACTTCGCAAAGAGTTTCAAGGCGCTCCGTACAAAGAAACTTACTCAAGTGCATGTGTCACTCAAATTGAGGCCCACTCCCACTTCCGCCCACACAAAAACCAAAACGGGAGAGACCGTTTATAAACAGCACTGCCGGGTTGACAGTTGACAACCGTTTTCGTGCGTTAAAAGAAGAGACGAAGACAACATTCGCACACGTTTCGCTGAATAATTTACTCCTACAGTTCGTGACGAAGCAAACAAGAAGTGGTATTGGTTTGAAGGATTACTTTGTGCAAAGTTTGATCAGTGTTGTTCAAACTAAGTTTCGAGAATTTAAAAGAAACGACTTAGTTGGCAGTGTTTTAATTTGTGTTTGAAAAGAGTACTGGAGTGTCTGAGTGTGAGTGTCAAAAATATGAAGATCCAACTTTTCATTGTAATGGTGAGTAAACGTTTTCTTTTTTTTAATGCTGTTAATTTTTGTTACATCAAAATTAAAAATGATAATTGAAATGAAATCTGATGATCGGACGTTTAAACCTCGATCATTATCTAATAACAAAACTTAATATATATTTTGCTATACATTATTATACATATATTTATATTGAAGGTTTACTTAGCCTATATATGCTGTGTGTGTGTGTGCGCGCGCGCGCGCGCGTGCGTGCGTGCGTGTGCGTACGTGCGTGTGTGTGTGTGCGTTTGTGTGTGTGTGTGTGTGTGTGTGTATGTGTGTGTGTGTGTGTGTGTGTGTGTGTGTGTGTGTGTGTGTGTGTGACAGTCACTGACTGTGTGTGTGACGTGTGTGTGTGTGTGTGTGTGTGTATGTGTGTGTGTGTGTGTGTGTGTGTAGTGCGTGTGTGTGCGCGTGTGCGTGCGTGGCGTGCGTGCGTGTGTGCGTGCGTGCGTTGCGTGCGTGCGTGCGTGCGCGTGTGTGTGTGCGTGTGTGTGTGCGTGTGTGTGTGTGTGTGTGTGTGTGTGACTGTGTGTGTGTGTGTGTGTGTGTGTGTGTGTGTGCGTGCGTGCGCGTATGCGTGCGTGATTTGCGTTTTCATCATATGTGTTTGTGTTTGGGCTTTTTGTAAAACAAAAGTTTGTACGTTTTCTTTTTTGCAATGAGTGAATTGCTTTTGTTTTTTCTTTTATCATAGCAGTAAAAGCCAATGCAAATGTTGCAATTGAAAAGAAAAGAGAGAGAGAAGAGAAAAGAAGAGAAGAAAAAGAGGAGGAGTGAAGAAGATGCAAAACAAATCATCAGAATGAATGACTAGAGCAATGAGTAGAAGAAAAAGAGAGCTGAATCGTCGACTTATGGCGATAATTTGACCGCCAGGGGGCAGTCAATCCACTAGGGGCTTATCACGCTATATTCTTAGTTGGGCGTAGTGAGAGAGAGAGAGAGAGAGGGTGGGACTCCTCTCTCTCTCTCTCTCTCTCTCTCTCTCTCTCTCTCTCTCTCTCTCTCTCTCTCTCTCTCTCTCTCTCTCTTTCTTTATCCCCAACTAAGAATATAGAGAGGATTAGCCCCACTCGAGCGTTATGCCACCTGGCGGACAAAAGATCCAGCTAAGTCGCTTTTAAAGAAATTTTAATTTTTTAAAAAATAGAGCCTAAGAAGAGGCAAGTTAACAACATGAGAGAAAATGAATAAGACGTAAAGAGTATATTCCCATGAAAAAAGATAAAGGTGGCAGTAGAAAACAAGATTTATGACCAACCGGTAATGTCAGCTGGTCATTTAGATTTTTTTTTAAAAGCCACACGTTTGTTCACACAAATAATGAATAAAACAATCGGGCTAAGACACAAACAAACAGGATTTAAAAAAAACCCTTCCCAATTGTTCAGACTTTATCAATGTCTTCCTGTGGGAAAATGGAATCAATGACAAGCTACACATCGATCCTCGTTCACAATCAACGCTATTTTGTTATTAATTAAGAATGGATTTAGGCCTAATAAGCAGGAACAAGTTTTGTTCTGTTAAAAAACAAAAAGTCATAAAACGTAAAAACAAAATCACTAACAGCAGTAGTATGTGAGAAGTTGAAAATTAGCTTAACGTCCTCCGTCCTGGTACCGGTACATGTGTGACGTTTCTTTTTTATAAGGATAGTGGGTCGATCCTGGAGATACTGCAATGCCATGTCGACCCAGATTTTATACATAAGAGCAGTATTAGCAACAGTGACAACAGTTTGTTCTTAACGACAACAGGTAACACCAACAATCAACTTTGACCATACCAACAACAACAGAGACAACAAGCAAGCCACAATAAACCTTGCATAATAAGTCTTGTGAGTGAAAATAGGGTTTTACGCCCTCTTCGGCCTTTCGGCCATGTGGGGCATTTGTAAATATAAAGATGGTGGGAACAATACTGGGGGCAATACCCGGAGGCAGTGCTTAACCAGTAAAGTCCCGATTTATTTTTAAATACAGATATGTGTACCACGCCTCGGATAGACCTCATCGGCTATGGTACTGCCACAATAGTTGAATAATAAGTCTTGTACAGTAGAGCCTCCCTTATAAGACCCCCACCCCACCCCCATATAAGACTCCCTCCCTCTTCTCTGAGACATTGCCCTTCCTTGCAAGCATTAAAATCACCTCCCTATTACAAGGGAGAAAGGTGGCAGAGTGGTTAAGACGTTTCGCCTGCCAAATGTAATGCGTGACTGCAGCGTGAAGTGACCCGGGTTCGAACCCCGACCTCCTCGCCCTTTCTTTCTAGTTTGACAGGAAAATCGAACTGAACGGATGGGGACTTAAAGCTAGTCTGACCGGTGCGCTTTACGCACGTAAAACCCCCACGGCAGTTGAAATTCGGTAAGAGCAGGGAGAAATCCCACTGCCTGGTACGACCAAATTGATAGCTAGGGTTTCCAAGTGTGCCCACACACCCTCCTCACCCTGTGCCCCCCTACCCAAAGAATTGGGTAGGTGCTGCACTTGCGGCGACGCGCTCCCCGGGGTAGAGCAGCCCGAAGTTCACAGAGATAAGTCTCTGTGACTAGAATATACCAAATACCAAATACTACTCCCTCCCATTTAAGACCTTATTTTGGACGATTTTCCAAGGTATTAACGGGGAGGTTTCACTGTATTTGTCTTAATACCAAACGGTTGCAGGTGGTCAGTATGGGGTCACTAGGGATCACAGCGGCGCCGACGGTCAACCCTCCCCCTCCCCTCCTGACATGGTCCAACGGGTCAGCAGTGTCCAAGGACATCCTGTTAGGTAATGTGTCTGTCTGTCTGTCTGTGTAGGTGAAAATACCTGTTAGGTAATATGTCTGTCTGTCTGTCTGTGTAGGTGAAAATACCTGTTAGGTAATAATATGTCTGTCTGTGTGTCTGTCTGTCTGTGTAGGTGAAAATACCTGTTAGGTAATAATATGTGTCTGTATGTGTAGGTGAAAATACCTGTTAGGTAATAATATGTCTGTCTGTGTGTCTGTCTGTCTATGTAGGTGAAAATACCTGTTAGGTAATAATATGTCTGTCTGTCTGTGTGGGTGAAAATACCTGTTAGGTAATATGTCTGTCTCTGTGTCTGTCTGTCTGTGCGGTTGAAAATACCTGTTAGGTAATGTGTCTGTCTGTCTGTCTGTCTGTCTCCCTGTGTGGGTGAACATACCCGATAGATACTTTGTCTGTCTGTCTGTCTGCCTGTGTGGGTGAACATACCCGATATATACTGTGTCTATGTGTCTTTACACTCTATCTCCTCCTACCACCCCTGCTATTTTGACATTTCATGATCCGATGGTTCTGCTGCAGCTTTGTTATTTAAAAGAAAACTCTAAATTGTTAGATAATCCGTACATTCACAGTCAACAATGTCCCATATGTGCCCTTCTGGTCAAGAGGAAGTAAAACTTAAAATTTCGTTCGTTAGATGATCTGGAAGTTCAGTTTAACGTCGCGTATCGGCTTTCGCCATGTACGACGGGCTGAACCAACCAACCAGGATATAAACAAAAAATTATGTTCCTGAATCACTGTCTTAGCCAAAAGGCCGAGAAGCGATGAAGTTTTCAAAGTAAAACTTTGAAACTTACATTCAAAATGATGATCTGTCGGTTCGCGTCTCACTTACACTTCTATTTGCCGCGTACCAGCGACCTTGAACTTCACTGAGTTGAATTTAGAGAGTTGAATTAGAAAGGTTAGCGTGTTACACGGGCGGAACGAGCGCGGGCAAATTAGTGGTCTAGCATAGAGAACGAACACCCGTGGCAAATGCCCGTCTTTCTTTCAAGCTGAATGCCCATCTGCCCACGTCTGTCT
>CM065685.1:12056414-12063914 GCA_017654935.2 Phymorhynchus buccinoides
TCTCCCCCCCCCCCCTCCCCACCCCCCCCCCCCCCCTCCTCCCTTTCCCCATTTTTTTCTTCTTTCTAGTTTCTCTCTGAACTGTGTTGTATTCCACGCTCGAACCCCTGGGTCCTCAAACATTGTTGACCCCCTGAACTTCTCCTGCCACAGATCCAGTTTCTGTTCCGTTCTGGTGGGGGTCAAGGATGTGTCCCTTCCGTTTTTATTAGGCCTACCTCTGACAAAGAAGGCGCGCGCCCGTGCGTGCGTGTGTGTGTGTGCGTGTGCGCGTGTGTGTGTGTGTGTGTGTGTGTGTGTGTGTGTGTGTGTGTGTGTGTGTGTGTGTGTGCGTGTGCGTGTGTGTGCGTGTGCGTGTGTGCGTGCGTGTGTGTGTGTGTGTGTGTGTGTGTGTGTGTGTGTGTGTGTGTGTGTGTGTGTGTGTGCGTGTGCGTGCGTGCGTGCGTGCGTGCGTGTGTGTGCGCGTATGTGTGTGTTTTGCTTTAGTGTGTCAATATGTGAACATTATATCAATAAAATTACCGTAAGACACCTAGCAAACGACCACCACCCCTCCGCACAGATTTAGGGCAAATAAGGGGGGGGGGGGGGGGGGGGTGCTAAGTATACAACCCTTCGCACGAGAAATGTCGTCATAATTTTTAGACGAGATAAAAAAAAAAAGTGCGATACACATCATAGATGCTCTCCTGATGAGAAATGGGGAGGTGTGGTCGTTTGCCATGTGTTTTACGGTAGAAAGAAGAATTAAAAAAAGAAAAGAAAAAAGAAGCCAGTGTTTTTGCTGTGTTAGATTGTACTGTTTTCTGTTGCAACTGGTGTTGTGTATTGTGATGTTGTGTAATATGTTGGTGTAATAGTGGAGTGGAAGCATGGAAGAGTAGGGAAAGAAGTTCAAGTTCAAGTATACTTTAATATATCCAAAAGATAAATTCAGGTTAGGTGCAACAACATGACAGAGATACAACATAACTGAAAGAACACTAATCAAACGTGTGAAACAAAATTATACCAGTCAAATAATTATTAACATTCATTACATGAACTTAGAAATCTGCACATTTAAAACACAGAGAGAGAGAGAGGGGGTGGTGGAGAGAGAGCCGAGAGAGAGAGAGAGAGAGAGGGAGAGGGGAGAGACAGAGACAGAGAGAGAGAGAGAGAGAGAGAGAGAGAGAGAGAGAGAGAGAGAGAGAGAGAGAGAGACTGACAGACAATGAGAGAGAGAGAGAGAGAGAGAGAGAGAGAGAGAGAGAGAGAGAGAGAGAGAGAGAGAGAGAGAGAGAGAGAGAGAGAGACATTATTAACTTAAAGTCAATCAAATAACAACATTTGGAATACATCTCGTCATCAACAATCAATACACACACATCAATACACATGCTAATAGTATCTCAACACATTAACACTTAACAATTACGACACAGTACAACACTGTTCTGTTAAGGGGCCGATTCACGCGTCCAGTTTCAGTCGTACGACTGTCCAACGGTGACGACGTCTGTGAGGCATGGTTCTGATGAAATACTACTGTCTACATGAGTCTGATCAAATCCTACGATTTTGCGTTCACTCTATATTCACGTAGACCCCAATGGCTCCCCCCCACCTGCGTGCGCATCTCGACCCTTCCAACGGAAGTGTCGCCATCTTAGTCAGATGTGTGTGTAAACAGCATCGATCTGGCATTTTTCAAACAAAGTTACTGACTAAGATGGCGGTCTCCCATAATATGGCACGCTCCTTGTGGCCGGATATGACGACACGTGGATACCAGCCATTCACGAACCTCGTAAATTGTCTGATCCCAAAATACAGATATTTCTTCTTCTTTTGTTGTTGTTGTTATAACATATTATTTTCCCCCTCTCATCCCTCCACTCCACAATTCCTTCATTCTCTCCCACACCCATCCATCAACATGCATTTTTCAATATTAAGCATATTAATTAATATGATTTTTACATGTATAATAAATCTATGAATCAGTGAAACAATAAATTCTATTTACAATCTAAAGTGTTTGTGCTTTTGAGTTGAAAGTGTGCATGAGTGAGTGATGTTGTAATAGTGTTGAAATTAGAAGGTTGGACATTTTACATAACAATAACTTAGTGATTACGAAGAGGTTTTTTTTTTCATTTTTAAGCAAACGTGCAAACAAGAAAATTGAACGTAACATTACCGCAAATTTTCATAGAAAACACATACATTCACAAATACACATCCATGGGAAATATACAGATATTTCATGAGATTCGTGTAAGGGGAGACTACAATTTATAGTGATCGAAACAAACAGGGTTTCATCGGATTCATTTAGATTCGTTTCAGCAAATTTCCGCCCAAATGAAATGGCTTTTTCGTCTTTCCGCCAAAACAAACAAGGTATTATTAGGTATTAGGTACTTTATAGTCACAGAGGCGTATCTGTGAAATTCGGGTTCCTCCCACCTGGAGAGCGCGTCGCAGCCAGAGGCGCGCCACCCAATTGTTTTTTTTTTTTTTTTTGCATGCGATTTGTTGTCACTGATGAGGGAGGGGGGGGGGGAGTAAATTTTGACCAAATTACAACTTTTTCGTTGCCACTGGGTTTAACGTATGCTAAGTGCATGGGCACACGGGACCTCGGTTTATCGTCTCATCCGAAAGACTCCACGTTCAGACCGTTAAGGCCTAGTGCAGAATGAGAGGAAAAAATCCCCTGTACCCAGGTTCGAACTCGGGTTTACTTGACACGAAGCGAACGCGATACCACTGTGCCACTCGACACCAAACAAAACTTAACTAAATAAAGCCATAACTGTTCTAGGGCTTCAATTACCCCAAAAAAAGATTCAGCATTACTCCCTGGACCCCTACTAGGGCCTTCTGTAGCCCCTAGACCTCCCCTTTTCAGCTTTGTTCAACTTTTCCGATTCCCATGTTTGATATTTTATATAAAACCTATTTTGTTGTTAACCCCCCCCCCCCCCCCCCCCCCCCACCTTATTTTGTAAATTAAGATAGCGTTTCATTACTTTATTTAGCCATTTGTTACCATTTTAATTGTCTGTGAGATATTTCTTTAAGATAGGGCTTTATATAAGCTTTCTTGTTGCCCTATCGAAAATGAATGTTGATTTTTGTTTGTGACTTTCACAAAAAATAAAAATGCTATTTAAAACCATTCAGATAGTAGAATTTCACGAGAATCATACCTCACAAATATCACGAGTGGATAAGTCGCACAACTGAAATCGCACGTGAGACTCGGGCCCTTGAGAGCAACACAGCACTGCACAGCGTAATGTAGTCTGTAGTTATTGAGAGCAAAGACTTAACTGTCGTATCCGAAGAGAGACGGTGACAAGAGAGTCCTTTGTTCTGTTTGAGGACAAAGACCCGAGGGAGAGAAGATAGCCATTGATCAAGAAAAGAAAGGGGGAAAAAACATCGAGCCATTGTTATGTAGTTTTCCCACCTCTTTCTCTCTGTGTGTGTGTGTGTGTGTGTGTGTGCGTGTGCGTGCGTGTGCGTGTGTGTGTGTGTGTGTGTGTGTGTGTGTGTTCGTTCTTTAATTTAACGTATATCCACCTTACAGTGATCTTAGACACCCCCCCAAAAAAAATGTATATGTATGATTATGTGCAAATGTCCGTTTGAGTGTGTGTGTGTGTGTGTGTGTGTGTGTGTGTGTGTGTGTGTGTGCGTGTGCGTGCGTGTGCGTGCGTGCGTGTGCGTGCGTGCGTGTGCGTGTGTGTGTGTGTTCTCTCTCTCTCTCTCTCTCTCTCTCTCTCTCTCTCTCTCTCTCTCTCTCTCTCTCTCTCCCTCTCTCTCTCTCTGTCTCTCTCTCTCTCTCTCTCTCTCTCTCTCTCTCTCTCTCTCTCTCTCTCTCTCTCTCTCTCTCTCTCTCTCTCTCTCTCTGTCTCCCCCACCCTGTCTCTCTCTCCGTCTCTCTTGGTTAGTAGGACCTGTTTGATGGTAATGTTATGGTTAGCGACATTAACTTTGTTCTTGCGTCTCTCTCCTACTTCTCATTTTCTGTCTTTTTCTTGTAGGGACTGTCTCTCTTCCTTTCTCTTTCTAGCCCCCCCCCCCCCCCCCCCCCCCCCCTGATTCTTCCCATCATTTTATCCTCCTTTTCACCTTTGTCTTTTTCTCAACGATTTCTGGAATATATTATCATGACCGCCGTTGAATATTGTTGTGCTTCTAAGCTTCTTAGCTGACGATCCTTTTGACGTCAAGGGGTACTGGGAGAGACAGACACCTAGGGAGTTAATCCAACCGTTACTGCCGCCTACGCTGGGTGGGATCGTGCTCATGCATTCGGCATAGGCTGACCATGTTTCGGTAGTCATCGTAGTAACTTTATTATTATGGTGATTATGATGGTGTGGTGATGATGCTAAGATGATTATGATGATGAATAAGAACAACATGATGATAATGATGGTGATGATGTTGATGAATAGGAAGAATATGATGATGATGAGGAGGAGGAGGATTAAGACGTGGTCCTCGTTGTAACTTTATTGTTATGGTGATTATGATGATGTTAAGATGATTATGACGATGAATAAGAAGAACATGATGATAATGATGGTGATGATGTTGATGAATAGGAAGAATATGATGAATGATGATTAGGAGGATTAGGACGTGGTGCTCGTTGTAACTTTATTGTTATGGTGATTATGATGATGTTAAGATGATTATGACGATGAATAAGAAGAACATGATGATAATGATGGTGATGATGTTGATGAATAGGAATATGATGATGATGATAGGAGGAGGATTAAGACGTGGTCCTCGTTGTAACTTTATTGTTATGGTGATTATGATGATGTTAAGATGATTATGACGATGAATAAGAAGAACATGATGATAATGATGGTGATGATGTTGATGAATAGGAAGAATATGATGATGATGAGGAGGAGGAGGATTATGACGTGGTGCTCGTTGTAACTTTATTGTTATGGTGATTATGATGATGTTAAGATGATTATGACGATGAATAAGAAGAACATGATGATAATGATGGTGATGATGAGTTGATGAATAGGAAGAATATGATGATGATGAGGAGGAGGAGGATTATGACGTGGTGCTCGTTGTAACTTTATTGTTATGGTGATTATGATGATGTTAAGATGATTATGACGATGAATAAGAAGAACATGATGATAATGATGGTGATGATGTTGATGAATAGGAAGAATATGATGATGATGATGATGAGGAGGATTATGACGTGGTGCTCGTTGTAACTTTATTGTTATGGTGATTATGATGATGTTAAGATGATTATGACGATGAATAAGAAGAACATGATGATAATGATGGTGATGATGTGTAGGAAGAATATGATGATAATGATTAGAACGATTAGGACGATGAATAGGAAGATGAGGAGGATGGGGACGACTATGACGATGAATAGAAAGAATATGATGATAATAATGACGATGATGTTTTCTTTGAAGACTGTCTTTCGAGAAACGACAGCAACATCCTACTCTGCTCTCAACTGCACGTGCGGTGCAGCTTGTCGAGTTAAGTGGGATTATGATTTAGGATATAAGCTTACACTGGGTGGTCGTGGGAGTGGCGCACAGGATTGAGCAAGCGAAAGAGAGAGAGAGAGAGAGAGAGAGAGAGAGAGAGAGAGAGAGAGAGAGAGAGAGAGAGAGAGAGAGAGAGAGAGAGAGAGAGAGAGAGAGAGAGAGAGAGAGAGAGTCAGAGACATAGAGAAGGAAGGGGACACAGAGAGAGAGAGAGAGAGAGGAGCGGGAGACTGAGAGAGAGAGAAAGAGAGGGAGAGAGAGAGACAGAGAGAGAGAGAGAGAGAGAGAGAGTCAGAGACAGAGAGAAGGAAGGGGACAGAGAGAGAGAGAGAGAGAGAGAGAGAGAGAGAGAGAGAGAGAGAGAGAGAGAGAGAGAGAGAGAGAGAGAGAGAGAGAGAGAGAGAGAGAGAGAGAGAGAGAGAGAGAGAGAGAGAGAGAGAGAGAGAGAGAGAGAGAGAGAGAGCTTGAGAGAGAGAGAGACAGAGAGAGAGAGAGAGAGAGAGAGAGAGAGAGAGAGAGAGAGATCCCTATAATTCCGTTCCATTTTTGCATTTCCTCTCTGTCACATCATTACTTTTATAGCACATTATTTGGCAGACAACCGTCCCAAAATTATTATAAAACCATGATGCCTACGTTATATCGAACTAGCCAAACAGTAACCGTACGGTAATCATAGGAACTCCCTAAATAAAATCTCCATTATCCACAAAAACACCTTAACAGTCGCTACTTTGTTGAGCTTCAATCGAAACGAGGGCAAAGGTCACAAGATGGCGGATATGGACCTATTCGTTTTCCGGTTCTGTGGGCCATCAAAGGCAGCGAAGCGATTGGTCACTGTCGTCATATTATTCCGCGCGTGCCGTTTCCTGCACGTCAATTGGACCATTCCGTCGGAAGTCAAGCGCGTGTCAAGAAACACGGGGGCGAAGGAAAGCTTCAGTAGTTTAGTAAGAACCGAGGATGTGGAAGATGCTGTTTACCACGTGTCAATGCAATAGATTGTTATCAACCGGTTATCAACAGGATTGTTTGTTTGTCCGAGTTAAGCATTGAAGCTAATTTTGATGCTTCCCAATGTGTCCGATATCCGTGGGTTTGGCTAACGCTGTTGATTTGAACTTTGCCATCTGATTCGAATTGAAACAAACATATACACGAAACATACAGCAAGATTTCTTTACCTTACACCCCCCCCCCTCTCCTCTTCTCTTTCTCCCTCCACGCATTCGCCATCATTTATTATCTGCTTATCGTTGACTCCCCAACTGTTTTCCTCTTTTGGATGATGACCAAACAGACCAGACACTGCCAAAATGTAGGCGACTGCATGTCCGACCCTTGGCGTTACTGGCTATGCAAAGCAGTCTATTGTGTGTGTGTCTGTCTGAACCCCCTCCCACCCCCCACCTACCCACACTCTGTCTCTTTCTGTGTGCATGGGTGTACGTAGGTGTGTGGAATGTGTCCTCTCGCAAGCTGTGACAATAATAGAAGAAGCGAGAGTTCATCAGTTTCTGTCACTGGCCATTACACCCAAAGTGCAGAATGTCATTGGCGAACATAGGATGCCTCGCCATTCAGGCAGGTGCTTGCAGACAATAGCCTACTTTATAATGTTGGGTTCTCAGTACAACTGTCGCGAACACCCCCCTCTTTTGTTTTTTGGCAGCCCATTCTCAAGGCTTCTCTTTTGTTTTGTTTTTGTTGTATGTCAATTGTACTCATCTGTTTCTTTCTGTTATGAAGTGTTGGCCTCAATGTAATTATCCATTTCGTAACTCTCTGTCTGTCTCTGTTGCTTGCTTAGGACCAAGGACAGAATGGAAGAATAGTCTCTCTCTCTCTCTCTCTCTCTCTCTCTCTCTCTCTCTCTCTCTCTCTCTCTCTCTCTCTCTCTCTCTCTCTCTCTCTCTCTCTCTCTCTCTCTCTCTCTGCCTTC
>CM065685.1:12068914-12161414 GCA_017654935.2 Phymorhynchus buccinoides
AAAACGGAAAACTACAATTAACCGAGAAATGTAGGGGGGGTGGCACATCTTGACCTTTACCCAAACATTCTAGACTGAGGTGGTTTCAAGACGGTTCTCTACGGTCGCCAGAGTAACAGTAAATGATTTGACAAACTATGTGTTTATGTACTCAGCAGATGGTAGTCGTGTTTCTCTCCACCAAATCAAACAGCCTGAGACTGAGGGGGTTTCAAGATGGTTCTCTACGGTCGCCAGAGAAATATGATTAGACAAAATGTGTGTGTGTGTGCATATATTATGTACTTAACAGATGGGACTGGTGCTTCCCTCCACCAAAATGAATCACATAGCCTGAGATGATTTGAAGACGGTTCTCTACGGTCGCGGCCAGAGCATGGAATCTGCACATAGTGTATAGTCCATTGGGCAGAGTACAAACATGATCAAACAAATCGTGTGTGTGCACTCCACAGATCGGGGTGGTGATCACGGACGGTCGGTCCCGCTACAGGGAGCGGACTGCGGCCGAGGCCCGGAAGGCCCGTGAGGAGGGCATCTGGCTGTTCGCCATCGGCGTGGGGGACCGGGTGGACAAGGAGGAGCTCAAGGCCATCGCCTCCGTGCCCAAGGACCGGTTCAGCTTCCACGTGGCGTCCTTCGACATCCTGTCCACCCTCACAGAGACCGTGGCCATCAGCTCGTGTGAAGCGCAACCTCCCTTGGCTGATGGAGCAGGTCCGTGTGTGTGTGTGCAGGAGCTGTGCCGTGCGTTTGCGTGGATTGTGAACTACGAAATATGAATGGCAGGAGCTGGTGCCGGTCGGGGCTACTTCTATCCCCCAGGATTTCGGTCTTGCCCCCCAAAGAGCAGACTACAAAATTAAGGCTACGGTTCAATTTTTTTTCTGGCCCAGATTACGAAATAAAGGCTACGGTCCAAATTTAAAAAAAAAATCAGATCCACACTAGGTTTATTTTATGTTTACTTTCCTTTTCATTAGGCTACTTCTATCTCCTCAGCTTTCTAATTTCTTATCTTCTTACTACCCCCCAAAGTGCAGCAGAATCTTCAACCTGATGAAGTTGGCTGCCTGAGGCGCGGAAGAAGAAGAACAGAACAGAACAGATTTCTTCTTGCCTTTATGGCCGTGTACAAACATAAGCGGATATTCCATGCGGAAACCCGTGCGCAATCCATAAATAAGTGAAACAAAGAAGGGAAAAGATTTGCGCACGTGTCCGAATTTCCCCTATATGCGTAAACTTGTATCCTTCTTTCTTCCACTTATTTAGGGTTTTCTCCGTACGGAACTTACGCGTCTAATGTGAACTCGGCCTAAATCAAAACAATATCTATTTGGCATACACACTAAAAACAGCAATTTAAACTCAACACGAATATTAATAGTTTTAGACTGAATACAGGAAGAACATGTTCAAAGACAGGATTTCAGCTTAGCATCGTTGCTTAAAACATTCATAAATATATTTTAGTATTTCTGTTCGGTAGTTGTTATATTTAATTAAACTATTTATATCATCAGCAATGAAATCATCTCAAATTCAAAAGAAGTTGTTCAAGACACAGTCATTGTTCATTAAAAAAAAATTGTTTATGCGTGCACAGCGTTTGGGGGGAATATGAAAATATTGTATTTGATGGCAATGATTTTTAAATTCTTCTTGTTCTCCTGCGTTCCCAATGTATGGCCAGAATGGGTAAGTAAGGATACGTACGTATTACCGCTTTTCAGTTTTCACTGGTCTCCCCGCTGCATTCAGCCGACATATTCCGAATTCTAAGAAGAAACATAGACCACCTTCACCTGGTATGACAGGATTATTAGGGAAGGGTCTTCGGAGGGAGGCAATTTTAATACTTACAAAGAATGGCAGTGTATCAGAGAAGGAGGTCTTATGTGGGAGGGGGTCTTATAATGGGAGGTCTTATATGGGAGGTCCCGAACACATTTTGTTCTCCGAACACATTTTGGTGTTCTTTAAAAAAATTTTTTTTATGTCTTTGCATATCTATTTACTGCTATGATTCCCAAGCACCATTCTATAGTGTTTTATGTTTACCCGCGTGCAGAGTGCGGGCGGAAGAAGCGCGCGGACGTGTTGTTCCTGTACCACGCGGCGTCCATGGGCAGGGACAACCTGGAGGTCGTCAAGTCCTTCATCGGCCACCTGGTCAGCCACTTCAGCACCGCCACGGGGAACGTCCGCGTGGGACTCGTCTCCAGGGCACAGCAGGGGGAGGACTTCTCGCTGGAGAAGGTGAGAGAGTGTGGAGGGAGGGGGTTGAAGGAGTGGAGGGTTAGAGGGAGGCAGGAGGAGAGAGGGAGAGAGGGCACACCAGGGGGAGGACTTCTCGCTGGAGAAGGTGAGGGAGTGTGGAGGGAGGGGGTTGAAGGAGTGGAGGAGGGTGAGAGAGAGGAGAGAGATTCAACTCAATTCAACAACAACCATATTGTATTGCCTTTAGCTTGCAAAGCCTTTGTGCCAAAGGGGGGTTACAATACTAAGATAGATTCAACTCAATTCAACAACAACCATATTTTATTGCCGTTAGCTTACAAAGCCCTTGTAGCAAGGGGGGTTACAATACTAAGAGCGATTCAACTCAATTCAACAACAACCATATTTTATTGCCGTTAGCTTACAAAGCCCTTGTGGCAAGGGGGGTTACAATACTAAGAGAGATTCGACTCAATTCAACAACCATATTTTATTGCCATTAGCTTACAAAGCCCTTGTGGCAAAGGGGGGTTACAATACTAACTTACAGAAATTGAAGTGACATTCGGCAAAGAAGAAATGAAATAGAAAATAAACAAAAATGCCAAACTGTATTATGGTTATGCATAATGTGGCACACAGTCACGCTTAGAGAGGAGAGAGAGAGAGAGAGAGAGAGAGAGAGAGAGAGAGGAGAGAGAGAGAGAGAGAGAGAGAGAGAGAGAGAGAGAGAGAGAGAGAGAGAGAGAGAGAGAGAATGAGAGAGAAGGACTTCTCCTTGGAAAAGAGGGGTGGGGAGGGTTGGGAGTGGAGAGTTTGGGGGTGGATCAGGGCGAGGACTTCTCCTTGGAAAGGTGAGGGAGTGGGGAGAGAGTTGTAGGAGTGGAGAGTTTGGGGGTGGAGGGAGAAGGGAGCGAGAGAGAAAAGGTGAGGGGTGGGAGAGAGAGTGGAGAGTTTGGGGGTGGAGGAGGGGAAGGGAGAGAGAGAGAGAGAGAGAGAGAGAGAGAGAGAGAGAGAGAGAGGAGGGGTGGTGGTGGTGGTGGATCAGGACGAGGACTTCTCCTTGGGAAAGGTGAGGGGTGGGAAGGGTTGTAGGAGTGGAGAGTTTGGGGGTGGAGGAAGGGAGAGAGAGAGGGGTGGTGGAGAGAGGAGTGGTGGTGATGGATCATTTTCGTCGGCCTCGTCTCCAGGACACAGCAGGGCGAGGACTTCTCCTTGGGAATGGTGAGGGAAGGGAAGGGTTGAAGGAGTGGAGAGTTTGGGGGTGGAGGAAGGGAGAGAGAGAGAGAGAGAGAGAGAGAGAGAGAGAGAGAGAGAGAGAGAGAGAGAGAGAGATACGAATCTCATGTATTAAGCTTACTTAAAGCTTTCCGTTTCCAGTCAAACTGAGGCATACTGAAGCTTTCCTTTTCCAGTCAAACTGAGGCATACTGAAGCCTTCCTTTTCCAGTCAGACTGAGGCATACTGAAGCCTTCCTTTTCCAGTCAGACTGAGGCGTACTGAAGCCTTCCTTTTCCAGTCAGACTGAGGCATACTGAAGCTTTCCTTTTCCAGTCAAACTGAGGCATACTGAAGCCTTCCTTTTCCAGTCAGACTGAGGCATACTGAAGCCTTCCTTTTCCAGTCAAACTGAGGCATACTGAAGCTTTCCTTTTCTGACCCTCAGTACATTCGCGGCGAGGACTTATGTGCGAGCTCTACTGGAGGAACTGATGCATATTTAAGCTTTCTTTTTCCAGTCAAACTGAGGCATATTTAAGCTTTCTTTTTCCAATCAAACTGTGGCATACTTAAACTTTTCCTTTTCCAATCAAACTGAGGCATACTTAAGCTTTCTTTTTCCAATGTCAAACTGAGGCATATTTAAGCTTTGTTTTTCCAATGAAACTGAGTCATACTTAAACGTTTCTTTTTCCAATCAAACTGAGGCATACTTGAACGTTCCTTTTTTCAAATCAAACTGAGGCATAACTTAAACTCGTCCTTTTCCTAATCCCCAGTACATTCGCGGCGAGGACTTCGTGCGAGCCCTCCAGGAGGAACCCAAGGTCAAACTGAGCCCGCTCTTCAAGAAGCTTCGCCTGGAAGGCTTCGACAGCGTGCACGGGGGCCGCTACGACGCCAAGAAGCTGGTGGTGGCCTTCGTGGACGACGCCATGGAGGACCGCAACGACGTGCTGTACGAGTCTCTGCTGATGAAGTACGAGCGCACGGAGATCCACGTGGTGGCCGTGGGACAATCCTACAGGCTGGAAGAGGTGAAGCACGTGGCGTTCTCCCCGGCCTGCATTACCCAGCTGGACTCCTACGCCGACCTGGAGAGGCCCGGGGTGCGCGCCAAGTTTTTGGAGACCTTCTGCCAAGGTGAGGGCCTGTCTGTTGTCATTCATGCTTGAAATGTCGATAATTATATGAAACAAATGAAGGTAAGACAAAGAAGGCGAGCTAGTCTCGTGTAGAAACAAGGAAAAAGCAGAAAAAACACCACCAACAAAAAAACCCAAAAAACCTACATTATCATGTAGAAGGTACACGGAGTAGTCTCATGTAGAAACATATATATGGCCAAAAACAAAACAAGCCCCCCCCCCCCCCCCCCCCAAAAAAAACCCACACCAAACAAAAAACAAAAACAAACAAAAAACACACACAAAAACAAAAGACAACATTGCCATGTAGAATGTACATAAAATAGTCTCATGTAGAAAACCCCCACCCCAAAACCCCAAACAAACAAAAGAGAACATAGCCATGTGGAAGGTACACATCGAAAAACTATGATACCGTGATGACGATCATGCTATGAAAGTTCCAGCACTCCATTAATGCGTTGTTGCAGTATGCAGCTTTTCGCGGGGAAAGCACCATCTTTAAACAGTCAACAAACACACGCACGCGCACGCACACACACACGCACGCGCACACGCACGCACACACACACACACACACACACACACACACACACACACACACACATATCAGATAGAAAACAGAAAGAAAGAAAAAGGGTGTAGAATAAAGAAACTGGAAAGGATGTACAATTAATTATCGTAATAATCGTTTACTAATTAAAGTTTTCTTAGAAATCTTCTGTTGTTTTCATTTCCGTAAGTTCCATTCTTTCAGTTTTTGTAACACTTTTTTTTCTTTCATTTATGTCTATTTCTTAATAAGTCATTCTGTATTTCTATTTCGTTTCCAATTCTTTCATTTTTTATAAAAACAAATTTATATCTTTCAATGCATCAATTAATGATCACCCATTTAATTCTATTTCTTATCATTCTGTATTTCTATTTCGTTTCCATGAGTTCCATTCTTTCAGTTTTTGTAACATTTTTGTTTGTGGCTCAAGCCACAAACCTATAACTCACTTTGTCGGTCGGTCGGTCTGTCTGTCGGTCCAAAATTGTCGCACATTTTGACAAAATGTCGCCCTTCAAATCGAGGCTACACTTCAAAATTAATTGAGGCCACTCTTTAAAATGATGTATTTTAAAAGCGTACAAAATAATAAACATACGTAATACAGACACTACAACAGACACGACGAGTATGCGGTGCTTCTTTTGATGAGTATAAGTAGGATACATAGTTTTAAATGTTTTCCAAAAGATATAAAAAGTTACGAAATGGTGCAGAGATAACATTCTGGTTTACAGATTAAAATTATTGAAAAGCCAGGGGAGGTAACTCATGATTGGAGTGGTAAAAATAGACCGCGTGCCACAAACTATTGCGATTTCGCGCTTGTTTTTATATCTTTCAATGCATCATCCATTTATGTCTATTTCTTAATAAGTCATTCTGTGTTTCTATACTAACTTATTCATTGTCTCTCGGCAGGTCTGTGATGCAGTTCAACAGCAAGGCGTATATATACGAGATCACCGCAGGTGTATCTGAGGTCACGATGTTCAACACTGCTGTCCTCACATCGCAGCATTGTACAGCTGACTCAGTGAAGCGATCACACTTCCATCTTTCTTGATGAGTTTTTTTGTTGAAGACAGGAGTGCATATTTTTTCATTGGAGGAAAAAAAATATAGATACAGTTTGGTTGTGAGTATACAGAATGAAACACCACCA
Source organism: Phymorhynchus buccinoides (assembly GCA_017654935.2). Classification (NCBI taxonomy): domain Eukaryota; kingdom Metazoa; phylum Mollusca; class Gastropoda; order Neogastropoda; family Raphitomidae; genus Phymorhynchus; species Phymorhynchus buccinoides. Next base: position 12,075,229 of record CM065685.1, read on the forward strand.
ACAACATACAGTATTTATACGGCGCTGAATCTTGATAGAAATCGAATCTAAGCGCACACACGCGTTAGCATTCATAACGCATTCAAACGAAAATGCAATTTCAAAGCAAACACACACGGATGACATAAATGGTATACAGCAGAAACAGACATAAAGGCAAGAGAGAGAGAAGAGAAAGAAAATGGAGCCTCAATGACGGGGGAACAGGTGGGTTTTGAGGTTAGATTTGAAAGCAGAGAGGGTAGGTCGCTGACAGAGGGAAAGAGAAGCATCATCATCAACTGACAGCTAGACCAGAGCAACGAGGGGAGAAAAGGTCAACAACCTCTAACAAGCAAGCATACAAGCAGACCTTGTCTTGCTGATGAAAGTTCGTTTAACGTCATCCGGCCTGGACCACGAACACATTATGGGACATTAATAACTATAAAGATAGTACATAGTGGGACTATCCTGGAGGTACTGCAATACCTTGAGGCCTAAGCAGTGACTCTTTGAAAGTGACAAAACTAAGCTTGTTGAAAGTCGGTAAGAGCAGGGATAAATCCCGCTGCCTGGTGTGGCCAAATTGATAGCTACGTTTCCCAAGTCTACCCACACACCCTCCTCATCCTCCCCCCCCCAAACTTTTAAAATAAAAAAAATGGGTAGGCGTTGCGCTTGCGGCGACGCGCTCTCCGGAGGAGAGCAGCCCGAATTTCACGGAGACAAGTCTCTGTGACTTGAGTATACCATAGATTATACTGTCCTGGATATCTCTGAGTATATCAAATACCAAGCTTGATTTCGGGGACTAAAGCTAATTGAATACAAATGTTGAAATGTATACTGTGCTTGCTCGTCTGACGACAAGAATTCTCGACGACGAAAATTGTGTTTTACGTCCTCTTGGTCTGAATCAGACACATATTTGTAAATACAAATATTATGGTGGGAACAATACTGGAGGCAATGCCCGGAGGCAGTACGAAACCAGTAAAGTCCCGATTTTTTAAATTAATACAGATAGCTGTAGCGGTGACCACGCCTCGGTTAAACCTCATCGGCTATGGCACCGCCACAAGTTGTAACTGACAAGAATTACCAAAGCAAATGTTGTGTTGTGAGGACTATAGTATCTAATCTTGTTGTGGTACATTCCATGTGTCTATGGAGATTGTAATGGTTATTCTTTCGTTTGATGATTTAAAATAAAAGTGGTTGTGTTTTCTGTAAGAGCTATATGTCACGAACTTATTGATAACGAGTGGGTCAGCTGCCGTGAATCAAAGAACAAAATCCCACGTTGGATCATTGTTTTTTCTGTCTTATATAGTTATCACGTGGGTCACGTGTGGTGAATGTTCGTATCACGAAACTGTTTCATCTTTTTTTTGTGGCTTCATATTGTAGACCAGAAATAGGCCTAGGCCTATTTTGGGAATCCACGTGTGTGCAGAGATTGGAACCAACTTCTCATGAAACTTTCACCACGTAGGAATAACCACTTGGCCCTCCATTTAATCTGTTTTCTTTGTGAAACATTATCATGGGATTTATTTTTTCTTTAAATTGGGTGGGGGGGGGGGGGGGGGGGGGGGGTGTCGATTTTTTAATGGTGAGTTTCTCTCATGGCCTTTCATAGGCCTACTTATGAAAATCTGAAGGCATTTATGGTTTCCATGGTTTTTAGTATCTCTATTGCATTACATAATCTATCACATTATTCACGATGGCATGATATTTTCTACGAATTTACATTTGTTTTATTCGATATGTTGACGGAAGCGTTTGTGTGATTACGTTTTTTGCATTACATTTCGCCACTTTGCTGATACCGATCTCCCTGATCCATAATTATGTTCCTTGTTAAAGCGATTTACATTGTGTGAATACATGCATTTGTGTGTAAACTCATTTAGAGTGTGCGTTCAAACGCGTTCATTAGTTTGGATGCTTGTCTGTAAGGAGTGTAGTATAGTTTTCAATGCATAGTGTACGAGTGTTGCTATGTTAACTTAATTTTTTTGTTGATTGCCCCCTTTTTAAAAAAAAGATGATTCCAACTTTGTTATATAATTTATGACTATGTAACTTAAGATTTGTATGGTGAAGCGTTTATTATTTGGTATTGAGAATCTCAATTTGTCAGATTGCATGTCATAGGTTTTACACTAAATGTGTGTGTGTGTGTGTGTGTGTGTGTGTGTGTGTGTGTGTGTGTGTGTGTGTGTGTGTGTGTGTGTGTGTGTGTGTACGTGTGTGTGTGTGTGTGTGTGTGTGTGTGTGTGTGTGTGTGTGTGTGTGTGTGTGTGTGTGTGTGTGTGTGTGTGTGTGTGTGTGTGTGTGTATACGTGTGTGTGTGTGTGTGTGTGTGTGTGTGTGTGTGTGTGTGTGTGTACATGTGTGTGTGTGTGTGTGTGTGTGTGTGTGTGTGTGTGTGTGTGTGTGTGTGTGTGTATGTGTGTGTGTGTGTATGTGTGTGTGTGTGTGTGTGTGTGTGTGAGAGAGAGAGAGAGAGAGCCCTCCCGCACATTCTATCCAGTGGCGCAAACTTGTATGTATTTGCACATGTGCATAAAATGTGAACCTTTGTTTTCGATAAAAGGTGTCTTTTGATATCTTTGGTTAGTCATGCTTTGCACAAATGTTGGTTCACTATTTTATAATGCTTAAAATTATATCTGTTGTAACTTATATACCGACTCAAATAAATACCTCTAATAATGTCTCACTTAATTATGATGTCCTTTTTTTTTTACCAGCCAATAATTTTTGTCAACTACAAGAAGGCCTTACATTTTTATATTTTCACCGTTCATAAGGGTCTCTGACCGATTGGACGTTAATCTCACCTTCCTTATATGATAATCTTTCTGTGAATTGTTGCCTGTGTTTTTGGACTGTCCTTTGCTAGGGGTTTCAATCTACCAATATAATCTTGTGGTTAAAAAAAAAAAGTATACTGAGACTAATGTATTTGTCAGTAATAACATTCTTTTATACTTATCTATTTGACACGTTGTACTGAAAGTATGTATGGACGTCTAGACCTATGGCTTAGCACATTGGGCACTTTAGAATCGCATTATTTACAATAAAGTTTACAGATAAATAATTATTAACTGTGTGACAATTATTGCTTGTATTTTGAATCTGATGTGTGTGTTATTTGGAAAGCGCTTTGTTTGCTCTCTCTCTCTCTCTCTCTCTCTCCCCCGCCCCTCTCTCTCTCTTTCTCTCTCTCCTCCCCCCCTCTCTCTTTCTCTCTCTCTCCTCCCCCCCCCCTCTCTCTCTTTTTCTCCTCCCCCCCTCTCTCTCTCTTTTTCTCCTCCCCCTCTCTCTCTCTCTCTCACTCTCTCTCTCTCTCTCTCTCTCTCTCTCTCTCTCTCTCTCTCTCTCTCTCTCTCTCTCTCCTCCCCCCTCTCTCTCTCTGTTATGTTCATAAGGCCTATCCATTCACCACTATAATCGGCTTGTTTGTGTGTGTGTGTGTGTGTGTGTGTGTGTGTGTGTCTGTCTGTCTGTCCAGGCCGTTGTGCCCAAACCGCTGGTTGTAGACCCATATAGCCATATAATTATATATTATTGATCAGCATCACGCAACCTGTTCAGATCCTGAATTTTGAATTTTCAGTGCAAACCTCCGCCAAGGGAGACTCATAAAACCGAATTTTCCTTCTTTGTGCTATATATTTCATGTCCAAGCTGTATCTCATGAACCAATGGACAGAATGGCTTCACATTTGGTGGGATGGTATATCAGGGTGTAGGTATAGTCCCGTAGAAAATCATAAACATGCTGACCTTGACCTTGACCTTGAAAATCGAAATTTCTTCTTGAGGCCATATCTTTCACATCGTTGGACTTACAATGTTCAAACTTGGCATGGGGGAGCATTGGCTCATGAAGGTCAACGTCAAGGTCAAGGACATAGACCTTGGATGTGTCAAATTGGTGTTTGGACATATCGTTAACTTTTTTTCAGTTACAGGCTTCAAAGTTGGCAGGTTAGTAGACTGCCTCAAGGTCATGTATGGTGCAAAGTATTGATCATCCTAATGACATTGACCTTGACTTTTGTACTTCTCTTTTTTAACAGTGGCTATTGCTCAGACACCATTGGGTTTACACCCACATAACCATATATATTCTTGATCAGCAGGAGCTAAGGAATGCAGTGGGAGACATTTGAAGCCATTTGACCTTGACCTTGACATTTGACCTTGAGACTTATATAAAAGCAGGCTGTAGCTCGAAAACAGTTGGCTGTACACCACTTAAAACATTGACCTTGACATTTGACCTTGAGACTTATATAAAGAGTTTGTAGCCCGAAAACAGTTGGCTGTACACCACTTAAACCATATATATTCGCAATCGGCATCACTTGGAGGATACAATGGGAGACATTTTGAAGTGCTATTCTGGTGATAGCTATTCTGAAGAGCAGGACTGTTCACATAAAACTAACAACTGTAAACCATTGGTTGGAGATCCCGATAACTATGTATATTCGTGATCAGCATCACCGGGAGAATACAGTGGGAGTCACATTGAAATGCTATATTGAAAGCTGCTATTTTAAAGACCTGTGCTGGTGACCTTGACCTTGACTTCAGTGGCTATTGTTTGGACACCTTTGGGTTCACACCCACATAACCATATATATTCTTGATCAGCATGACCTAAGGAATGCAGTTGGAGACATTTAAAAGCCACTTGATGTTGACCTTTGCATTTGACCTTGAAGCTGTTACATGATGACAGTCTGTCCCGATAAAAGTGCCCATCATTTCAAAACTGTTGGTGTTAGACCCATATAACCATATATATTCATGATCAGCATCACAGCGGAAACTCAGTGGAAGACATTTTGAAGGGCCAATAGCACAGTGAGAGTGAGAGCTGAGGGGGCTCCGAAAACAAGTGCTCATAGTTTCAAAACCATTGGCGTTAGACCACTACAACCATATATACTTGTGATCAGCATTAACAGGGGAATGCAGTGGAAGACATTTTGAAGGGGCCAATAGCACAGTGAGAGTGAGAGCTGAGGGGGCTCTGAAAACAAGTGCTCATAATTTCAAAACCGTTGGTGTTAGACCACTACAACTTTATATTTGTGATCAACATTAGCAGGGGAATGCAGTGGAAGACATTTTGAAGGGGCCAATAGCACAGTGAGAGTGAGAGCCGAGGGGGCTCCGTAAACATGGACTACAGTGGGAGACATTTTGGCAACTGCTATTCTAAAGACCTGTGCCAAGGAAAAGCTGCCGCGAGGCGAAGCGCGTGCAGGGTGTAGCAAGCACGGGGCGTAGCTGCTAGTATTTATATATTTACAGTGGGTTTAGGTGAAGATCCACCCCCCACCCACCCTTACATTTGTCGGCTCTCCCCACATTTCACACTTGCCTTTCTTATTAAGTCGCTTAACATTAAGCTGTATTTTATCAACTTTTTTTTTTTAGCTAATTATCTTTGTTGAATAAGTAATCGCAGTCATAACAAGCGGATCGCCGAGCAGCACATAAGTTCCTATCGCCGAGCAGCAAATAAGTTCCTGAGCGGGTGAACTTGGGCACATAACAGCAGCATGACGCATCTGCGCTCCAGTGACAAGAAACTGAGGAATTGCAAAAAAACACCTTAACAAATAATAAATGTATAAAAAATGTGTGGTTGTAAATGACTGGTTACAGATGGTCATATCGACAGACTATAACCGTTGTGACCTTGACCTTTCTTGCACTAAATATTCAGAATGATCATAAGCCAATGCATCTGCACACCAAATTTGAACATTTAAGTCCTACGGTGTGAAAAGTACGGCCACAAGAAGAAATACACATTTTCAAGGTCAAACTTCAAGGTCAAGGTCAGCATGGTTATTATTTTTGGTAAAGGTCAAGATGTGCCACCCCCCCTACCTATCTCGGTTAATTGTATTTTTCCGTTATTGCCTTTCTTACCATACATAAAGCTGTATTTTAGGAACATTTTTAGCTAATAACTTTTTTGGAATACTAACCCTAACCCTAGCCCTAACCCTAACCCTACCCCCCACCGTATAAGACGGAAAAACGCAACGAACCACAACTGTGACAAATCGCGGTGTACTGCAGTACATAGTGGGGGGTAGGGTTAGGTTTAGGGGTAGGGTTAGGGTTAGGGTTAGTATTCCAAAAAGGTAATTAGCTAAAAATGTTCCTAAAATACAGCTTTATGTATGGTAAGAAAGGCAAAAACGGAAAAATACAATTAACCGAGAAATGCATGGGGGGTGGCACATCTTTACCTTTACCTTATTTTTGTATGAAGCCTTTCGTGTACTGTGATGCACGTCTACCACAGTGAATTTGAAACAATTGAGTTCATGCAGCAGTTCTTGAGATACAGCTTTGGGGTTCGAACCCCGTGATTTGCACGCACGCGCGTCAAATTCGTGATTATAATGTTATAGCCCTTTCATCAGAAAATGTGGAAAAAACCCGCATTGACTGAAATACGTGCAACAGTTCGCGAGATATGTGTTTTGGGGTTTGAACTCCTTAATCGGCATGACCTTTACCTTAAAAAATAAAACTAAACCAATCAGTCGATAGATAATGTCCTCTAAAACTTGTACACTAAAATTGATTGAAATAGATTGAAACGTTTTCAAGAAAACGCGGCTGGACGGACGCACGCACGCACTCACGCACGCACGGACGGACGGATGAAACAAAAACAATAGTTCCCGAAGCTTCGCTCGGGAACTAATAAAGTCCCAGCACCACGAAAGAATGGGGCTCAAAAATGATAAAATACCAGTTAACTACTTAACTGGCTTTAATATACCAGTTAAGTAGTTAACTGTCTTTTCTTATTACAGTTAAGTAGTTAACTGATATAATCAACTTCCGCTTCCGGCAAAAGAAAAGTCAGTTAACTATTAAGTGGCATCTTGTCAGGAAAACCAACTCTTGAACTGTTTTTTGTAACACGAAATCCCATTGGATGTACTGCAGATCAGCAATCTTTTCCCATTTACACTGTGAAAGAGTTACATACCTTCAATATCATTTTTTTTATTAGCAATTTTTATCACGGATCGGACCTGCAGTACCTCCAGGGTCTGCTCAGAGCTTTGAATGATGGTTGGTTGATGGTTCATCCCATATATGCTGTTTTGCAGCCGAGTGTTCGTAAACCCTACATTTCATTCATTCAAACGCCGACCAATTACAATGTGTGTTACAAAACCTTCAGAAAATAATCGCTCTCAGACGGAAAAGCAACTTAACACTTAAGTGATATTTCGAAATGTCAGTTAACTAGTTAACTAGTATAAACGATTTCCGCGTCCGGTAAAACAAAGTCAGTTAACTAGTTAACTGAATTAGAAAAGCCAGTTAAGTCGTTAACTGGTATTTTATCAATTCTGAACCCCATAGAAAAGGACATTAAGTCGCTCAGCTAATTTCTGACAACAGGCTTGGAAAGTGAAAAATCTCACTTTTGATCAATATTGAGTTATGAGTATTTTGTGTTGTCCAACATCGTATCTTTCATATATATATAAAGGGCAATCTTTAATATGGTCTCTAAATGGTCTTATTGGTGCTTTAAAATGAGTAGGTGAATGCATTTTCAACAGATAGGCTAGACTTTAGATCACTGCACATGTGGTGCTAAAATGCGACGTTGGCGTTGACTGTGTTTTCTCAAAATGGCCGATACTCACCCTACCAACTTTAAGTGATCATAACTCTGGAACGAAAAAAGATACAAGAATGGTCCTTCTATCATTAGAAAGAGAATGGTCTGAAGTTGCCAACTATATTAGCTTTCTCAGAATGGTAACGGAGCGTTGGTCACAGTCTTGGTTCATAGCGTTCTTCCTGTCTTGCCTTATCTCCAAGACTGGAGGACCGCACATGTTACCCTGTCTTCAAGAAAGGCGAGAAATACAGGCCGGAGAATTATCGTCCGATCTCGCTCACCAGCATCTCATGTCAGTAAAGTTATGGAGCACATCCTTGTGAGCACCATTCTGGGTTTCGCTGAAGAGAACGACGTCATCTACCAGGAGCAACACGACTTCTGAAGAGGACGGTCATGTGAGAGCCAGCTCCTTGGACTAGTAGACGAACTCACCGACGACTTGGAGAAGGGTAAACAATCTGACGCACTCATCATGGACTTCTCCAAGGCCTTCGATAAGGTGTCCCTTTCTCTGCTGGCCCACAAGTTGAGCCACTATGGCATCACAGGCCAGGTCAACAAATGGGTCCAAAACTTCCTGGCAGACCGCAGACAGGCTGTTGTAGTGGAGAGTACTAGGTCGGAAGTCCGATGGCGGTTGAGTCGGGTGTCCCCCAAGGTTCCGTCCTCGGTCCCACCTCATTCCTGCTATGCATCAACGATCTCCTCCAAGGTCTCACAGCAACAACCCGCCTGTTTTGCCGACGATACTCTGTACCACAAGAACGTCGTCACCCCCTCTGATCAACAGGCTCTCCAGCACGACATCGACAGACTGGCAGACTGGGAGACAATATGGCACACGCAGAATGCAATTTCTCTGTATAGAGATAATAAAGATTTCTTGACTTGACTTGACTTGACATGGAGTTTCACTGATCCTGACAAGTGCCAGTCCATCCAGTTCACAAGAAAACGCAACCCCACAGTGAACCAGTACCATCTTCATGGCCATGCACCATCTCTAACGCCGAGGAGATAAAGTACCTAGGAGTCACCATCTCCAATGATCTGCGATGGGACTCCCACATCTCCAACATCGTCAATAGAGCCAACAAAACTCTGGGCTTTATTAGAAGAAATCTGAAGGTCTGGAGTATCCATTTCAAAGAAAGGACCTAATTCCTAGCTCTAGTACGACCAATACTAGAGTACGCAAGTAGTGTGTGGGACCCCTACACCAGCAAAAACATCAAGAAAGCTGTGCAGCGGAGAGGGGGTGCGCTGGGTCGTCAACCGCCAGACGTCCAGCGTAGACTCCATATATGAGCAGCTGAACTGGTCCCCGCTATCAGAACGAAGAAGAAATGCACGTCTCACCAACTTCTTCAAGTTCCACCATGGAGAATTGGTGATCAACTCCTCCAGAAAGCCAGCCCCCACCCCTCCAACAAGATCTAGGCCTACTCGTTTCCTGCTACCCCACCCCCTCCCCCTCCCGTCCCGGCCTTTTTCCTCCTCATCTCCTTACCTCTCCCCCCTCATCCACGATTCCCTCTCTACCCGTCATACCAAGCCAAGACATTAAACTAGAAGCCTAACAAGTAGTAGTAGTAGTAGTAGTAGTAGTAGTAGGACAAATTAAAACGTTGAGCTTTTAATGCAGATTTTCTTTTTTTTTCTTCCAGGTCAATGTTTATACGGTTACATTTTCCTAGTCAAAGCTTCTAAAAAATATCTACAAATTTAGTAGTTTGCCGAATTTTCTACTATTATCGAATGCGTATTTTTAATTACACTGTATGAAAATTAACGTTAAAGGACCATAGACATCGGTATAGGCATCTCCGTGGGATCTATGAGCATCTCGTAAACCACGGGCAGAATGATGCAAAATCGAATTGGATTTTAAACTCTGACATAATTCAAAGTCACAAACATTCATGAAACATAACACAATCATATCGTTATATCTCAAATTTAGCAACATGCGCTGAGCTATTTTTTTTCCCTGTCGTCTGCTCCAAGTGAATCTCGTTTGTGCGGAGTTAGCTAAAATGACGTAATTCCGGGAAGGAGGGGGAGTGATGCGTTCTTGTAACGTGGCAACAGTCAGACGATCACCTGCAAAAACGAAAGGCTCTGTCCGTAGGACCTGTGTATTGTGTAAACAATGCCTAAACAGTGTGCTGCACCAGGCTGCAACATAACATCTGTTAGGCCTAAATCAGCTAACTTTTCTTTTCACAATTTCCCTACGGACCCGGAACGCAGGAGAGAATGGGCTGCAAGAGTGAACAGAATGGATCCAGTGTCAGTAACAAGGGGTTTATGGATGCCCGGAAAGTACGATGTACTGTGTTCCGAGCATTTTGTTGCTTCAGACTTTCGCTTTCGAGCACAGATGAGTGGAAAGGACGGGTTTCCAGTGTATAGATGTGAACTGGTGGACACTGCTGTTCCCTCTATATTTCCCCACATCGAGTGTGCTAGAAAGAGGCAGCAGACAGCAGATGGCGATGCCAGACTACCACTAGGCCTAGTCAACAAAAAGAGAAGACAGGTAAGTGTACATACATGTATACAAGTGTATGCACACCAAACTTTGTCAGCATAATGTCGTTGTAAAACTTTGAAAAGTAACATTAATGTCATTGTTGGGTATTAGTTGAAGCTCTGTCATCGATCTATTTCCTCAGTTCTCATTGTTTATGCCAATAAAAAATAAGCTGTGCCTGTCCCCATTGCTTATTTATATCCTTTCTATTTTCGCACACACACACACGCACACACACTCACTCTCTCTCTTTCTCATACAGACACACATACACACACACACACACACACACACACACACACACACACACACATTATAATATGCATACACACATATACTCATATAGGCATACATATCCTTGACTTACACAGCTGAGCACTGGCAGACAACCATAGCTCTCAGTCTGTGTGTGTGTGTGTGTGTGTTAAAAGTCAGATGGAACATTGAATAAGCAATAATGGTTTGCTTTTTTACATCAAGCCATCTATGACACAACAATTATAGAAGGAAATAAACATTAAAACACACACCAAAAAACAACCCAAATAAAACAAACCCAAAAAGCTTTAATTGTGTGTGTGTGTGTGTGTGTTTGCCCGTGCGCATGCATATATGCATGCAGTTAATATGTGTGTGTGTGTGTGTGTGTGTGTTTTAAGTAGATTTGTATTTATGTGTGACTGGATCTTAGTCATTAATCACAGAACATTACTATCACTACTCAAATTTACTTGCTTTAAATTTAATGTATTAAATTTTAATTATGACATGCTATCAGAATGACACTTTGGTGTAAAGTAAAGCTTGAATTAACATTTTCTCCAGTTGATGCTTCATGACCCCGGTCATACTTAGAACATAGTGATAGTTTTATTAAAAATGAAAATATCATATTGTGTTATTCACTGTAGTAATAACAAATATATCCTATTACAAATGAAAACTGGTTGGATTTGCTAGTGATGTGCAAGAGCCAACAGTTTTCCTATCACTTTTCCATCCTTTGTGCTTTATTTCATAAGTAATATTTTTTATACAAGAGAAGAAGGCAAACATGTCACTACAATGTTGTATATGAAATAAAAAATAAATTAGACTTAGTACAATTGAATGAAAACAGTTGTAATTGTAACATTTATATTCTCATCATTGTTAATTCCACTCATCCATAGATGTCTTTCTTTTTCAATAGGTGTCTTTTAAGTGAGTGATATTATCTGAGCTTTTTCAAGCACAACATATATATTGCTGAGAAAGAAGTGTGCATCCTCCAGTAATTATTTTTTTACAAAGTATCTTATTAATTACTAAATTATTTATTTTCCTTACATTATTTTTTCTAGGTTGTTGATGATGCACTGGCTGAGAGTGTGGCAGCTGCTATACCCCAACAAGAGGCAGCTGACTCTGACCCTGAGTGTGCTGACTTGCCTCCAGTGCCTCAAGCAGTAGTTGTGTGTACAGTTGATGAAAAAGAAAACATCTGTGTACAAGCTGATGTGCACCATGTGAGTAATTTAGTAACCTTCCCACTGTTGTTATTGGAAATTACAATGTGCATGCAGACTGACAAGTTTAGGTTCGGGGAGGGTAGTTGAAAATGAAAATTTATATACAGCAGGATGAACTGATAAGAAAAACAAAATTAGTGGTGGTTACAGTATTCCGACGGACAATATTTTAAAGAGAGAGAGAGAGAGAGAGAGAGAGAGAGAGAGAGAGAGAGAGAGAGAGAGAGACACAAACACACACACACGCAAGTTCAATCGGGGAATGCCCATCAGGGGACATAACTGTAATGCGCTGAACGTCCACATGTTGCAAAATGGCGTCTTAAATGGAGCCATGCGCTCATTTTTCGGAAAATATGAGTGTGATTAGCACTTTCAAAGCATCTTACACGTTCATGTAAAAAAAAAATTAAGAAAAAAGTTAAGGCCTACCTACCTACCTACCATAATTTTGGGGCCCTGTTACCTTAACTACAACTGTTTTGTTTGGGCCTAACTAAAACATGGATAACTCAAAAACACTGGATAACTCACAATAATTGGCGTGTCCAAATAATCTCTATACATTTTGAAATGTCTTTTTATCTCATAATATTGGCTATCTCGAAATAATATTTCAGTCACTTACATTTTTATTTCAACGATTTTGACTGTATGCGTAGTTGTTCTTTTTTCTTCTACATTTCAATCTGGATCATGCTATTTTCTTAGCAATTTTTGGTACATTTTCTTTTGAAAGAAAATATGTATAATGTACATGCATATGTTTGTATGCAATTATACACTTTTATCAATTTAATTTTAAGAATGCCAAGAAATGTTTAACATATCCTATTGTTGGATTCTTGCTGTAGTTTAACAAATTGAAAACAAAGATATGAACAGCAGTTAGGATAATGATGTTTGTATGTGCAGAAAGCTACACCCAAAGTGACATCCAGAAAGATGCAGACAAAACCAGTCAAGCACTGCTTTGCTCAGACCCAAACTTCCCCCATTGAGCTTAGGTCCACTCGTATTGTCTGCCGATCCACCCAAACAGATGCAGAGATCAAGGCTCAGGACTGCCAGCACACTTCAAAAGAGTGCCAGACTGATCCAATTGGGTGAGTTATTGTTATTCAGCTTAGTCATTAACAGTGCAAACCAGCATATAAATTGTGCTGTTCTTCATTTTATAAGCGTAGGAAATGTATAATAATTAATAGAATGATTTACCTCCTCCCATTTTCAAACTGTCTTAAACATAACAAAAAAGAAAGGTCCTTGTATATTAAAATAAAGATTTTTGTGTGTCATTCTTAGTTTCATTTGTTCTTAAATTATGCATTCCTTTGTATATGGTGTGTGTCAAGTAAAGTCAAATCAAAATTTTATTTCCAGATGGGAACATTGTATAAGCAAAAACATGCTTTGTGTGTGTGTGTGTGTGTGTGTGTGTGCGCGCGCGTATGTGTGTGTGTGTGTGTGTGTGTGTGTGTGTGTGTTGCAGGCCTGTGGCAGATGAGCCACACACTGAAGATGAAGAGGTAACTCAGGAAGAAGAAGGTCCTGACTGTTACAACAACTGCAGGCAGCCGAGGTAACACTAACAGTAGTGTGTCATACGCATATATTTATTAGTTTTTGTGAACACCTTAATTCAGGGTTACAGTTAGCAATTTCAAATTAAATTGATTTTGTGCTTATATCCAATGATGAATTGGAATTATGTTTGTTTGTTTTGCTTTACTGGAGTATTATTCAATAAATTGTTAAATTGTTTATTCATTCACTCAAGTCTTTATTCCAATTATGAAATTGTTTTTATTAAAAAAAAGTATTATCTCTGGGGGGTTTAAGCACAGTAACAGAATGCCTAGTTATGAGCAGTAGATTTTGTTGACTGGTTCATGAGATGCAGCTCTGACATGAAATATATAGCCCAATGAAGGAAATTTCAGTTTTTAAATTCAAACTTCAAGGTGAAAATCAGCACATCAATAATGTATGCTTGGGTGTGTTTTAATTTCAGTTTTTGCACCACCACAAAGTATTTGAAGTGATTCTGTTTGCAAAATATCCTTGAAATGGAATGAATAAATTAAAAAAGCCACAAACTGGGACAAACTTACTTCTTTCCAATGATAGATAGTGCAAAGGAAAATAGCAAAAGTGCACCACACAATGCAATAATGGACCATATTGTATACTACAGTGGAACCTTTTGTATAAGACCTGAAAACATCATCCCAAATGAGGTCTGTTAATTAATTGGGAGGGAGTTGTTTAATGGAGATAATTTTAATACGTACAAAGAAGGGCAAATGTGCATGGAACACTCAATATTGTTATGTGTTGTGTACTTGTGGTATGCTCATCGCAGTGCATAATCTGTGATATAATGTCCTATTTTAATTCAAATTCATAGAAAAAAAATCTGTTGATGTTATCAACATTCAAAATGACAGTGAAATATTTTGCAGTCCTTTCATCATTAATATTGCTGGTATTATTGTTAAATCTGAAGTTATGAACTTGTTATATGTCTTTCGTTGATACAATTATTTAATTTTGTTATTTCATCTATTACCTACATTTTTAGTTATTACTTAGAATTTAACTTCATTTATATTGTTTTCTTTTATGGCATCCCCCATGGCTCTGTCCTAGGACCTGTGTATTTTGTATTGTATAATTATGTAACCCCTTTTTCAATATTTTTAAGAATCAGTCTGTAAATCATTATACTTTCGCTGATGATAATCAGCTATACATGGATACAACTCTTTCTGATTTTGAACCCACTGTTCAAGGTCTTCAAGGGTATGTCAGTAATGTCAAAACATGTAATTGATGAATGAAGACAAACTCCAGTTAAATGACAGAAAATCAAGCATCATAATGACTTGTAATAGACTCTCTGTTGACAGGTCCCTATCATCTTTGATAAGGATAGGTGACTCAGATATTGATTTTGTTCCTTCTGTCAAAAACCTGGGCGTCACTATCGATTCCAACCTTACAATGAAAACACATGTGAACAATGTCTGCAAAATAGCCTATCTTCAGACTCGTAAGATAAGTTCAAATCACAACCTCCTTACCACTCAGCAACACAAACTCTGATCTGTTCTGTCTAGGCTAGACTATTGTATCCTTCTGTTATTGGTTTGCCCGCAGTACTCAATCCATAAAGTTAAGAAAGAATGCAGCTGCAAGATTGATTTTCAAAGCAAAAAAGACATGGCATATCACCCCGCTACTTCACTGGCTTCCAAGTTCCGCTCAAATTCAGTAAAAAGTGGCATGCCTCACTTTCAACTGTATTAAAGGAACTGCCCCTCAGTATCTCACTGACATTGTACAAATCTATACTGCAATCCGTCAACTCAGATCTTCCTCCGACTCATGCCTGCTCTCCACTCCTCGTATTAAAACTAAATCTTTCATTGAATCTTCTTTTTCTCTCATACTCTACTGCCCCAGTCTGGAATAGTTTGCTGCCATATAGTGTTCGACACTCTTCCTCTGTCCAGTCTTTTCAACACTTTTCTGAAACTACTCTGAAGAGAGATTAATGCATTTATTTCATATCGAGAGAATGAATGAAAAATGGTGTTTTACGTCCTCTCGGTCATAGACACATATGGGACATTTGTAGATACAAAGATGGTTGGAACAATACTGGAGGCAATGCCCAGAGGCAATGCAACACCAGTAAAGTCCCAAAAATGTTTAACAATACAGATATGTGTAGCAGTAACCATGCCTCGGCTAAACCTCATCGGCTATGGTATCGCCACAAAATATTTATTTCATATCGACGACGAAAATGGAGTTTTACGTCCTCTTGGTCTGAATCAGACACATATGGGACATTTGTAAATACAAATATGGTGGGAACAATACTGGAGGCAATGCCCGGAGGCAGTACGAAACCAGTAAAGTCCCGATTTTGTATTAATACAGATAGCTGTAGCGGTGACCACGCCTCTGTTAAACCTCATCGGCTATGGCACCGCCACAAGTTAGTATAATGATTTATTTCATATCAACAGTCGCAATCATTTGTCTTAATTGAGACTTAATTATTAAAATGATTATTTTTAATGTTTATATTGATTAATACTTGTCTTCATGTTGATTATTTTTTTCCTCTCTGTAATGTGTATGTTTATCTGTATGTTAGTGTTTAGGCCTTTGTTCAGCACTTTGAGCACCCTGCAAAGTGAGTTAAGCGCTCTATAAAGAACCAGTTCATGTATTATTATTATTATGTGGAAGGGAGTTTATAATGGGGGAGGGGTTCTTGTAAGGGAGGTCCCACTGTATATGTAATGAGAGTGTGTGTATGTGTGTGTGTGTGCGTGTGTTGCAGGCAACACACAGATAATCTTGAGGAGTTTGAAGAACGGAAGTACATTGTCTGTGAAAGTCAGCTGGAGACACTCCTCAGCGTGTGCAGGAAGTGTGCAGAGCCATGCCAAGTGCTGAAGAAGGGAGAGTGTGGCACAAGTGTTGAGTACAACAGCCATTGCCAGTGCGGGTTTATCTTCTCCTGGGCTTCTCAGCCCTACTCCCAGCAGCTACCCCTGGTAAACCTTGTGCTGGCAGCAGCTTCCTTCTTCGCTGCCTGTTCACCCACACGCCTGCTGGACGTCTTCAAATTTGCCAACATTGCCTGTTTCGGCAGGCAAACTTACGACAGAATTCAGGGGGCTTACCTGGTGCCTGCAGTACGCTATCTGTGGCGCCAGTGCCAGGATAAGCTCTTTGTGGCAAGACAAGGCAGGCGTGTGAAGCTGGCTGGAGACGGGCGCTGCGACTCTCCTGGGCATTGCGCAAAGTATTGCAGCTACACGCTGATGGATGCGGAGACATCTGAAATTCTCCACGTACAGCTTGTACAGGTAAATCTTATCTTTCTTTGTTAATTGCTCATGCATCCTCCTTTCGCATCATCTCATATGCATCAAACTGCCAGTATGCACCTAACTATATTAGTATAAAGTAGAGAAAAATCATGAAGTAATTATACCCAATGTATCCTTCAGCTAAGGAAAATCTTTCAAAACAATTCTAGAACAAAGGCAGAAGAATGGACCAGTAAGGCAGAAAGATAGTAGATGACAGTAAGCAAAGGAAAAAAGCAGAGTCAAACACAGAACTTCTGGAAAATGGAGGAGCTACCTGGTATTTGTATGAAAGACGCCTGGAATCCCTAAAGGATGGTACAGGTAAGTTTGTTACTATTACTCATATTGTTAGTTCTGCCTTACACACATGACCCACTATAGTTTTTCCAAAATGTTATGCTTTATTCCAAATGTCATGGAAACATTGACCAAAAGCATTGACGTTGACTTACAGTTATGCAACACTTCACGTACTTTTCCAAGTGAACATTTTGTGAATACATACATTAACAATTAAATAACATAATTAGCTGCACAATAAAAATAAAAATTAAAAAAATATTACTGTAAGTTAGCCTCTCTCTCTCTCTCTCCTGTCATGATAACATGAAATTAAGATAATTTCAACAAATAAACTTGAAAAAACACACAAAAAAACAACAACAAAAAACCAATCTATCGCACTCAACCACTCCTAGTCCTACGCAGGCAAACTATTACATATCCTTCTTTGCACGGGTACCTATCACATAGTCTAAACTTTGTTTTTAGGGGGGACATAATCTGATCAGAGACATTATTATTGTTTTTAATCATATTGAAAAAGCAGATGTAAACGGTGTAAGTCTTCTCTATGTAAATTATGTTACCAAACAAAGCTTTTAAATTTTTTATTTTATTTAACTCATTCCAACGCTCTAGTGCAGCCGACAAATTTTCGCGCAGCGACCTCCCTTTAATTTCCTTATCAATCTAGAAACTATTATCGACTAAACTATGTTTATTCAGAAGCTATTTGCGTCAGAATAATCGCTAAATTCGTTGCACGATTTTAAATTGTTTGCAAGCACTTCATTGTCGTATTTTGGTCTGTTTTGTAATAAAACTAGCACCTCTCTCTCATAACCTGCAGGCTTGGAGTGCAGCCCGCAGGGCAAATGGGCAGAGCACATTGGGTTAATGGGTATGCACTGCGCATGCGGTGATGCGCTCTCTGTGGGAGAGGAGCCTGAATTTTACTGAGATAAGTCTCTGTGACTGGGAAATACCAAATACCAAACATCTTCATGCTGGAATCCATTTGCAGAGTAACCAAGTTCAAAATTCGCATGCCATGGAGCTAGAAGGCCTGAAGACAGGTCTCCAGAAGGTGTCTGAAGAAGTGTGTGTCAGCCACCTCATCACTGACCGACATACCAGTGTCAAGAAGTTCATGGCAGACAACCACTCCCGAGACCATGATCAGCCCATCATCCATCACTTTGACATATGGCACCTGTCCAAAGGTAAGTGGCATCTAATTACTGGCAGGCATCATAAATACGTATTTATTAAAATGTCTTTAAACCTCCAGCACAGTGTTATAACGTTGAATCTGTACCTTACACCTTCTTGATTTCTATTGTTACTGTATGTAGACACTAAAAATAGACAATCAAAACTTATATAATCTAAATTATAGATTGTATATACCTGAATGAGATCTCCTTTTCATGTATGTAATTTTAATAATTTTAACCTCTCTTGATAGTTAACAGTTCTTCAACATTTAACAGTTTTTGTTGCACTGTGCACTCTTTCAATAGCCACTGGTAAGGGTACTATATTGCTGTATTCCAGATGTGGACGCACCATAGCCTTGTACAAAAAAAAAAAAGTTTCCTTGTTTAAATAAGTATTGTTTTTAAAAAAGGAAATTGTCAGCATTAGAAAGGGTCCAAAGACATTTAGCAACAAAATTAATTAAAGGCGTTAGTCACCTACATTGCAAACACAGAGTAAGGAAGTTGAAATTACCATCTCTGAAATAAAAAAGAATTCGTGAGGATCTGATAAACACATACAGAATGTTTTACATTGATAACAATATTAATAAATCTTTGGTCCAGCTAACAAATGACTCAACTGACTCAAGAACCCATAACAGTGATAACAAAATACTAACCCAGTATAGCCAAACTAATAATATAATTTTTTTTTTCTAACAGAGTAACAAAGTTTTGGAATACTCTTCCTGCACATATTAAACAATCACTGAACCTAACACAATTCAAAAACCTCCTTGATAAATACACCATCTCAAAACTACAATATGAGCATGACTGAAAGGCAGATTTTCCAAAAATAAAACAAAAACATCTCAGCTGTGTAAAAGTTGAAACAAAAATGACATAACAGTGAAGAGGCCACGAGGCCTAATGTCCTAATTGACCTGAACAAAAATTATTTTCATTAACTGTAACATTTGGCTAGCTTTGTTTATAGCCTTTTGAATGGGAGTATCAATTACCGTATTTTCGGCTCATTAGGCGCTGCTGTGTATAAGGCGAATAGGGAAAACTTCAAGAAAAATCTGACAAAATCTGAGTAAAAGGCGCCCTCGTTTATAAGGCGATACACACTTCAGAACAGAAAGTCGAAGTTTGAAGCCCGTACACGTCCTGTAAACGATCACTGACCACCATTTTTGTTGTCATTTTACGATTGGTGCACTGGTTTAGGCACTATGAACTGGAACACATTATGGTCATACACAGATGCACACATGCATACATACACACACTCAGAGAAATCATAAACATTGAGCACTTGTTCCCATTCCAATGTACTCGTGTTCTTACAGAACTGGGAATACAAAATTGTGAAGATGCTAAGAATCTGACAAAATGTTGTTTATCTACAAACAACTGCAAGATGTTCACATAATTGCTTATATTTGTTTTCTTTCTTTTTTTGCATTTAATTTCCAGGAGTTGGTAAGAAACTCGATGTGGCTGGCAAGAAAGCAGCAAACGCCTGCATTGCCCTATGGACCAAGTCAATCAAAAAACATATGCATTGGTGCTCCACCTCCACACCAGAGGTACCCAATCGTCCGCAAATTGTTAAAGACAAGTGGCTGTCCATCAGCAACCACATCGCTGACATCCACGATGGCCATGGTGGAACCTTTCCTAGATGCATGCACGGCCCTCTGGAACCTCGAGCCTGGATCAGAAAAGGTGACGGACACAACTGGAACAAGTCACACAGCTTACACTTGTGTTTTCTATTTACTCCCTTCCTTCTTTCTAACACACTTCAACAAAACATTTTCTGCAATAATCCACACCAGGAGACACATTCACACAATATTTTTGTTTTTGCTGTCACATCTTCTGGGCCGTACAGTGGCATTGCTCCCATATGACTTGCGGTTGCACAAAAAGAAGAGTCAATTTTCAAAATGATGGGCTACTTATGTGGCGTAAATATTATTTTGGGTGCACACATGTGTCTGTGCATAACAGACAGACAGTTTATCTAGCAAAACAACTAGAGACTTGCAAGATACCTTTGGAAAAAGCAAAAACGGAAATCTCATGGAATGGAATAAGTATGTTGACATGGGCCATTATTAAAAAGAAGGGGTCAATGACGCAGGCGCACTAATAATCTGAAGCTCTGCTCCCCAGAACGTATTGATCCCCATGAATTTGACCCAAAATCATCAAGGGCATAAACTGGATTGGTAATCGAGACTGAGGTTACCATGAGAGCAGGCATGCAAGACACAGTTTACCCTTTGTAAAAAACTTTTGCATCCTAAATAGAGCATTAAAACGGTAGATCAAGGAATATTTTTGGCTACAGTGACCTTGATCTTTGACCGTCTTTGAACTTGGTCTAAATCTCCCAATCACCTATCCAAAGGCAACAATTGAGGGTCCTATTTCCCTCCATTCAAACATAATCATGGTAAGGTACATATTTAGTTAATCAGATAGTCAATAAGCCAGGCAGCTAAGATGTGACAAGTTGATTTTTAAAGCTTAGAAAATACATTAAAACTATGTAGTCAAATTAATTCTTCTGAGCAGTTTGTGTAATTTTTAAAATGTATACAACAGGGACACGGCAGCATCGAACACTGGAGGGCATCATCTGCAACAATTACCTGTTACGGGACATTGGGATGATGTCTCCAGATGCGCAGACAGCAACTCTAGAGTCATTCCATGCTGTTGTGTGCCACTTTGCCCCAAAACTAAACCACTTCACTTACCAAGTGATGGAGAGCAAGTATGATTATGAAATTATTATATTTTTGGGATCATTAGGCACTGCTGTATATAAGGCGAATAGGGCCAATTTAAAGAAAAAATCTGGAAAAAAAGTAAAAGGCGCCCTCGTTTATAAAGTAATACACACCTTGCAAAAAACGTCGAAGTTTGAAGCCCATACACGTCTTGCAAACGCTTACCGACCACCATTATTGCTGTCATAAACGAGAGTTGGCTCCCTTCTCAAATAATCAAACTTCTGTTTTTGCGACTTCTTGTTGTTGACTTTTTATCACGAAAACTGGTAGAATTATTGCATTTATAGCTCTACAACGATGCTTTTTACATCCAATGAAGGGTTATGGCATCTGTTTGGACGGTATCTCGGATAATAATAGGGATTTTTGAACATATTAACCTGAGTACTCCTCGTATCGGTGACTCGTTACCACTTACGATGTTGTGACTCACAGTAGACTGTACCGAGTACAGCAATCATTGCCTCTCTTCTCACAAATTTGTTAGTTAATAGGGCGCCCTCGGTTATTAGACGTAATGGTCGAAATTGGAGAAAAAAATATTGCCTTTATAGTCAGAAAATTACAGTGCTTATTTCTTATCTATAACCTTTTAGTCATTGGCAGAAGTCAGTGTAATCAAAGCACTTTTTGCACATGATTACCTAAATGGCAAGTTCTTATGTCAAGAAATATTGTATACATAAAAGAGAGGGGGGAGACATTTCCATAAAACAAACATACTTGCTTTGATTGCTTGAAACAACATGCACATGAAATGTGTAGTGGTTGTTGTATTCTGTTGTTTCTAACCATGATTACTACATAGCAAGTTACCTTGTTTAAGATCGTAAAATCTTTTATAAAATACAACAATGATTAACAACAAACATGGAATCTTCACAAACAAGGAAACTTTGGCTGAGTGAGGGTAGGGCATGGTTGAAAGGACAAGATATCTTTGTCATTCATAACTTCCTACTCAGCATGTTTTCAATCGACAAAATTATTCTTTTCTGAATTATCTCATCCTCAGAAACTTTATACTGCTGTTATAAAAAAACAGAAGCTAAAAATTTTGCCACTTCAAAAACCAGAAGCCATAACATTTCATACTCCTCAAAAATACTGTTTGCACATCAAAACCATGTTTTTTTTAATATTTTCTGGAAGATTAGCAATTCTAAACATTTAAAGCCAATGTACATTCGTTGGAGTCAACAATGATTGATGCAGCAATAGTGTTTTGGGCGCATATTTCTACAATTATTATTAATATTATTTTATTTTTTAAGGAGATCAGAGTTATAATGTCATCCTATGTTGGCCACAGCGTGAGGAACAAAAACGCAAAGCATAGTCCTCCCATTCACATAGTGGCCCATAGGAATACAAAGGGAATGAGCACCTAGGCCTATTTTGTAATGAACATTCTTTTTGATTATGCTGTTCTCTCTCTCTCTTTCTCTCTCTCCTCTCTCTCTCTCTCTCTCTGCGTCTTGGGTCTTCTTCTTGTGTGTCTCTGTGGCTTTTCTCCTTTGCTGGTGGGTTTGGTCAATGTTTTTGTTGTCTGCTGGCTGGCTGGGCCCTGTACTCATTGCAGAGTTGGCACTTTCTTCCGTTAACTTCGCTGAGGTGGGGCATTACTGCAGTCCTACAGTCGGAGTTCCGTATCGCTCATACAGCAATAACGTCTGTGGTCTGCCGCTATGCTGCTTTCTGTCTGTCTAGGCTTCACACTGGCTGAACGTTACACTGCAGGCTGTGGTAGGCTTGTAGAAAACCGACGACTGTCCAAAATGATCGCTTTCAATTGTCACTTTCACACCATGCCCTATTTTGCTCATTCCTCAATTAATGGTGTCTCGTCATCTCTCCTGTTTTTCCTATATATTTCCCCCCCCCCCCCCCTTTCTTTTTATTCCTTCGTATACATGCATGCATGTCAGTTCTTAAGTCTCTCTCTCTCTCTCTCCATGCCGTATGTATTCGGATATTTGGTATCAAACAATTTTATTTTCTTGTGTTTAGTCCGCCATTTTCTTCATCTTCAACTCTGTTTCGAATATTATATCTAGGTTCTTGCAGAAACCATATTTGTATTTGGATATGGCTAACTTGGCAATTAGCAGTAAAAGGTTAACTTTCTTCCTCACCAGTGGATTCTGAACATCAGTTTGTGTTACTCCAAATAAAGCAATTTTTTCATTTATTTCAATTTGGATATGATGTTCTGTTATGATCAGTTGCTTAACTGAGTTCCAGAATGTTTTTAGACAGCATTGATAAAAGGCATGTTCTATAAAGTCTATTTTATTTGTGGCACTTAGCCCCATTTTGTTTAATAAGATGTTAGTTGGGTAGATATTGTGGACAAATTTAAAATGGAGGATCTTAGTCTTGTTTATCGAAGTACATTCATGTTCGTTAGTAAAGTACTCCTTTAAATCAATGTTAAATTTACGTTGACAGAATGGAACAGCTCATATTTCGTGGTTTTTAAGGTTGTCAAATATGTTTTTAATTTTTTTATTTGTAAGTTTACTTAGCGGTCCTTCACCTGTATTTATTTCTACTAGAATTTATTTTTGTTTATGTTTGTTCACCTAGCTGTCTTTTCCAGTCGGTGGACTCTACAAGTATTTGTTGTGTTCTACAGGCTGCTCCTTGCTGCATTGCATTTCAATGCTAATGCAGGGCGCCAACAGGCCATTACCGAGGAGGGTGAGCTCCAGTGGAGAATCTGCAGACCAAAGGCTGCAAAAGGGGCTGCAGTCCCCAAACCAGTGAAAGAGAAACAAACAAGAAGTATGATTTATTTATAAAGATTAGTCGTTTTATTACCTGTCTCACTGTTACTTTTTCCATCCCTAAACCTCATGTTCTTTTTATTTATGTAAGGTAAATATGAATATTTAAAAAACATGAATATAATTATGCCACCCTGTCAGGGTTTTTTCTGTCATTCCCCTTGTCTTTCCTCTGACTCGTCTATTTCCTCCTTTCATTTCCTTCTGTCTGTTTAAACTATTTCCCAATGGAGATACTGTGGAGGGCGTGTGGGTATAGTGGGAATTTTTGGGTGAAAGGAAGGGTCAGTATGAATAGTTTCCCCACCTTCTGGCAGTTCTGTCATAGCAACTTCCTCTTGGACTCTGCCTTTTTCATTTTATCAGCTACTATTTTTTCTGACTAATTGGCCCAATTTTCCTGACTTATTTTTAAAAAAATCTTCTGATTAATTTTCTCCTTTGAGCTCTTACAAAATCAGAATAGGTTGGCTGCATGCAGCAGGAAAACAAGTGGAAAATGGAAACTAAACACATGTACATGCCTCACCCATTATGGCCTGGGAGTGTTAAAGAATAATGTCTTAAGTATTTCCGATTACTTTAATAAGCAATTTTTGAATATTAACTTGTCTTTCTTTTGTTCTTAAATGTGTAATCATGCATAGGCATTATTTGCCAGTAGCGCTATTGTGCATATGAGCTATAGAAATACATCTATGTGTGTTGCAGACTACATAAACGATCTGTTTAAGGCCGTGAAACATCTTCGGCAGAGTTACCCCAGCTACAAGAGGGCAAGGGACGCCCATCAGGACTACCGGCTGTCGCTACCACAGCCCTTGAGCAGGACAGCACCACCTGTTGACAAGGCAGCTCTTGTTGCACAACACCAGGCACGAATCAACAGGATAGCTGCTGAACAGTGAGCCTTCACAGTTGATTTAGGCATCGTAATGTGTGATAACAGTTGCCTTGTCAACCATTTCTTCTCAACTTGTCTGGGAATTACTGATATAATCGGACACAAGGAGCACAGCACAGTGGCATCTAGGCATCAACAAACACTTTCTGACTGAAACTATCAAGTTCACTCTTTCAGTCTATTTCGTCCTGCATTCTGAATCTGTGGAATATATAGTCATCAAAACCTGGACATTTTGAAAAGATGTTTAAAAATGTAAAAATATTGATCGTTGTTCATCTGTATCTAAAAACATGACATTGGACTTTACTCAGAGAATATTACACAGGTGCAAAACTCATGATTGTGTTTAGCATTGAGCTCTACACAGTTACAAATGCTGTATTAAACTTTGTTCTTTTTAAACCTTTTGCTGTGTTATTAAATGTTGTTTTTTAACTGAAAATGCAGTTTCAATATTTATAAAACTGATATTAATAAGACTGACAAGATGTAATAAAGATATTTCAAATTGATAGGATTATGTACAGAACGTCTACTGTATTTCACACAAAGACCAGTTTAATATGCCTGTTCAAGAATAGATAATTGATACATGTATAATGAAAACAAAGTGGTTTTCTTAAAGACTATAATACTGTGTTTGTTGAGTTTTTTTGTGCTAACGTCTCATCAGCACTGAAAGTTTACATTAATGAGGAAACATAGACCTGAAAATGTTTATACTGATGGATGATTCAGGGGCCATGCTAAAACTTTATTAATATTTTTTTTCATTTTAAAATTTATTCATGCCTGTATGAACCAAATTGATATCTAAGTTTGTCAAATCTGCCCCTCCGCACACACACAAAATGGGTGGCACTGCGCTGGCAGCATAATTGCTCTAGAAATGAGCAGCATGAGATACACAGAGATCAGAGTATGTGACATTAACCCTTTCACTGCCAATGTGGCATTTATGCACCACAATGGTTTCATACCCATGTCACTAAAAGGCATCAAATCAGGGCTTGTTATCTGAAGACCCTATTTTCTTAATTTTGGGAGGTAAGGATAGGTCTAATGTTATACATTTCACAGATAAATTCCCAATACATGTACTGCAGATAATTTTTATTTCTTCCCTGTTCAGTTTAATGGTATTGTTTTGATTAAAACATGACTGGTGGCGAAAGGGTTTAAAATACCACATGCTGAAAAAAGGGGTGGGGTTGGGGTGGGTATGTGGGAACTTTGTAGGAAGCCGAGTTTTGTGTGCTCTTGGACTAAAGTAAAAGTTCCTGAAGACTGGGTCTTCCTGTCTTCCTGGGGATGGGTGATGATGAGTAGACTGGGGATGAGTGATGATGAGTAGACTGGGTCCTCCTGTCTTCTGGGGGATGAGTGATGATGAGTAGACTGGGTCCTCCTGTCTTCTGGGGGATGAGTGATGATGAGTAGACTGGGTCCTCCTGTCTTCTGGGGGATGAGTGATGATGAGTAGACTGGGTCCTCCTGTCTTCTGGGGGATGAGTGATGATGAGTAGACTGGGTCCTCCTGTCTTCTGAGTGATGATGATCCTGTCTGAGTGAGATGGGGGGGGGATGAGTGATGATGAGTAGACTGGGTCCTCCTGTCTTCTGGGGGATGAGTGATGATGAGTAGACTGGGTCCTCCTGTCTTCTGGGGGATGAGTGATGATGAGTAGACTGGTTCTTCATCTTCCTGGGGATGAGTAGACATAATAGAGGTTTATAAAATTGTGCATGGTTTGCATGATTCCCCAACTACTGCACCTCTTTTCCACTTATCTAGTCATAATACTACTCAGGGACACAATTTTAATCTAACCCAAACACTAATCAACACCAGACAGTTTCATTCATTCTTTACTAATAGAATAACAAATTTAAAGAGAACTGAATGCTGGGACATGATGTCTGAAAAAGGAAAAGTGTAGAGAACAAATAGAACAGGTCCCAGGACTGATCCCTGTGGCACACCACAGGAAACAGAGGCTGGGGCAGAGTTGGTGTCCTGAATGGAAACAATCTGGGTATGGTTAGAAAGATAAGAGGTGAACCACTGGAGAACTGTACCACTGATGCCGAAGACAGATTCCAAACGAGAAAGAAGAGTGTTGTGGTCAATGGTATCAAACGCTGCTGAAAGGTCCAAAAGAGTCAGAACTGAGTTTTCCTTCATCAAGAGAAAGAAGAAAATCATTAACAACCTTTACTAAAGCAGTTTCAGTACTGTGACCTGGTCTGTAAGCTGACTGAAAAGGATTGAATAAATCATTAGAATTGAGATGGTCGGAAAGCTGTGATAGAACAATCTGTTCTATGATCTTTGACAAACAAGATAAATTTGAGACAGGTCTGAAATAAATTATTGTGGTCTAGTGAGGGCTTTTTTAGTACAGGTTTGACAATAGCAGTTTTGTAGACATCAGGAAAGAGACGACAGTGAATCATTGATTATTTTGGTTAGTACAGGTAATACAACATCCAAACATTCATACAGCTGAGACGCGGGAATGGGGTCAAGGTCACATGTTTTGGGTGCAGACTTATTCAAAATCTTTAACACATCTTCTTCGGTGACAGGAGAGAAGTGAGAGAGTGAACTGCCAGTGAAAGGTTTGCCTAGTGGTTGAGAATCTGTCAGCTGTTAATCAAGTTCATTTCTGATTGTTTCAACTTTCTTGCAAAAGAAATCAGAAAATATGTTAGGCAGAGTGGAAGGAGGATAGATAGTGGGCAGTTGGGAAGATTTTGTGCGAGCAGACAGGCTGTTAGTAATATGATAGTTATTTGCTGGATTTGGCCTCAGAGATCTTGCTAGTGTAAAAAAGAGTCTTAGCTTTGCCAACAAGAAAAGAAACAAAGTTCTTAGCTTTAGTGTGGATTTGTTTGAGAACAGTCAGTCCACCCTTTCCCTGCTCCTCCGCTCGTCTCCACTGGTCCTCCGTACGTCTCCGCTCCCTCTTTGCTTCCACAAGCTCGTCACCCAGAAGCCCGAACCAGGGACTGGTGGCCTTTAAAAATCGGATTGACAAAATATACTTTTTCTACAAATTTGGATGTATATAAAAAACAAAGCTAAGTGTTAGTATACACTCAAGCCAAAATAAATCCACGGGCAAATAAAATATTTAAAAAACAATTGATATTTGATACAAAAATCACCACTAATGAGGGCAAAAGGCTTATAGCCTATAGCCTTATGTGATGTGATGTGATGAGTGATGACGCATAGACTGGGTCTTCCTGGGGTTGAGTGATGACGAGTAGACTGGGGATGATTGATGATGAATAGACTGGGTCTTCCTGTCTTCCTGGGGATGAGTGATGATGAATAGACTGGGTCTTCCTGGGAATGAGTAGACTAGGTCTTCCTGGGGATGAGTGATGATGATTAGACTGGGTCTTCATCTTCCTGGGGGTGAGTGATGATGAGTAGACTGGGTCTTCCTGTGGATGAGTGATGATGAGTAGACTGGGTCTTCCTGTCTTCCTGGGGATGAGTGATGATGAATAGACTGGGTCTTCCTGGGAATGAGTAGACTAGGTCTTCCTGGGGATGAGTGATGATGATTAGACTGGGTCTTCATCTTCCTGGGGGTGAGTGATGATGAGTAGACTGGGTCTTCCTGTGGATGAGTGATGACGAGTAGACTGGGTCTTCCTGTCTTCCTGGGGATGAGTGATGATGAGTAGACTGGGGATGAGTGATGAGTAGACTGGGGATGAGTGATGACGAGTAGACTGGGGATGAGTGATGATGAGTAGACTGGGTCTTCCTGTCTTCCTGGGGATGAGTGATGACGAGGTAGACATGGAGTGGATCTGGACACAGTACACAGTTGATCTGGCTCTGGTGATGATTTGCATTGGTTGGTTCAGGTCGATCCGTTGTTGAGGGATGAAGATCCTCTGTTGTTAGCAAGGATTGTCACCGGTGAGCACTGAAAGTATTTCTAAGTTGTTTTTCTTCTTCTTCTATTACGAATGTCCACCTGCCGTTTATCGGCAATTATTGACATACAGAAGAAGAAGAATAAAAATTGAAGCCTACCACTAGGAATCCCTGGTTTTCAATATTTGTTTGGTGCCTATTTTGTGTGGTATGTATTAGCAATAAACATGCTTCTTGAAACCCCCCCGTGTGGATACCGGGGGTCTTTTGTATAAATAGTTCTCCCACCTTCTGGAAGTTCTGTGCTTGTAACTTCTTCTAATCTGTCACTCTATTTGAATCTGCCTTTTCCCTTTGCTTACTGTCATCTACTGTCTTTCTGCCTTACCGGTCCATTCTCCTTTCTTTTTTTCACAAAACGCTTTAAAAAACATTTCCTCCAGCCAAAGTCACACTTGCTGGGCCTATTTCTTAGGCGCATAACAGCAGCATAATGCATCTGCACTCATAATTTACAGGAAACTGTCTAAGCGATTGACAAAGAAGAAAAGAAAACAACTTTTTTTTGAAAAGCCAATTTGTTAGTATTATTTGGTCATTTTTATTTGATTACACACCATTTGAATTTGATAAAATTGTTGCTTTGCAATTTATCATACATTTTTCAAAATGTGACAATGAATAATAATATATGGAATAAACACCATGTTTGTAATTTTAAAGTATTCAAACCATTATGCTTTTTTTGGCTATTGCCACATCAAACAGTAAATTGAAATGTAGGATATATACTGTTTACACCCCAAATAGGGGATATTGCGTTTTGTAAGATCACCATGGCTTCAATAATAAAATTATAATTTTTTTCAATTTGAGAGCAAACGTATGTTATTTCTTGAGCTTAAAATTGAAGACTAAATTAATTTCAAAATGTCACGTAATTGACAGAGGAGACAGACATCAATGGGTGCAACATTCAAAAAAATAGTTGTAAAACTGTTGAAAATGTGTTGGGCCACGGTTTCTTGCAATGCATAGACATCTGATTGAAAATGGTCTTGGGATCTTGTAAACCAAATGTCCCATATGTGCCTTCCCAGGTCGAGAGGACGTAAAATCCAAATTACTGTACTCTTGTAAACCATGGGTTTCATAGATATGAAGGGGATCTTTCACAAAATGTGCTCTGTGGAGACGCGTATTGTCATTTAGGAGGTTGAAATTTGCCCAAAGCTGGCATTTTAGAATTTCAGCTTGCATCATTGTAACGATCATACGATGATATAGGGACACCAGGAAAAACCATTAATCCTCCAGAAAACATTCAGGAGGCTGTTCTAGATCATGACGAAGCATTGCCTTGAATGTCTTTTAGCAAACTGGCCCATCAATCTGTTAACTGTGTAAAGGTGTTTCGTTATTTCGACTAACACACCCACTGATGTTTATTCAAATTATTGCCTCTGGTAATAACGTGACACTTTAAAATTGATTTCTTTCTTTGATTTTACAGCCAAAAAAGGAATTTTTATTATTTTCACATGAAATTAAGTTCATGGTCTGTTTATTAAACACATGGTGACATTGCAAAGTCAATATGCCCTAATTTTGGTGATAAGTGTGTATGTTTAATTTTTCGCATTATCGTTATTCATTGTTAAAAAAGATACATAACATTAATAAGTTACCATATTTGTGATAGGGTTAAAGATTTTGGCCAAACTGTAGATTTGATCAACTACCACCCCCCCCCCCCCCCCCCCCCCACCCCAACCCACACAAAGTTGACGGGTCTCAATCTTGAAGTTTGGTTCTTTTATTTTCATGACAATTACCCTAAGCTGATTAAAACCTATCCTTTTCCTGGGAACAGCAGAATGTTGCTTCACAGTGGAAAGTTTCCATGTAAACATTTCATGTGGGAAATTTAAATTGAAACTTTTTCACAATTTTATTTTGATCACTCAAACTTGTATGCATCGCATGAAAACCCAAGTTATGTAATAGTATTACCAGAAAGCCTAAATGTTATACAAAGTGATTACTTCTCAGCCTACCAACCTTGCAAAGAATGAACTTATGAAGCCAACTTTCTCACTTCCCACGTGGAAGGTGAAAAGGTGGGAGGTGTTAAATTTGAATACGAATGTTTAAAGAGGGTAAACGGATAAGCGCATGCTTCTTTACACCATGCCCTAGAGGGGAAAAAGCAAAAGTAAGTATAAATTTTAAAAAATAAAATAAAATATAAAAAGCATTAAGAATAGAAAATAACACCAGGCATGTTCACAGTAAATTGAATAACATGAAACAAAATTCAAGTTCAAATGAACAGCTCATTCACGTACTCGCGCACGCACACACACACACACACACACACACACACACACAAATACAGTATACCCCACAACCATGCAAAACATGCATTCATGCTCTCTTGTGGTGTGTGCGAACACACAGGTGCAAATATGCTCATGCAATACAGAACACTAATAAGCCTACGTTATAGAGAACAGTATATTTATTTTAAAAAACAGCTAATATTTCAAGGAATTTATTAACTTCTCTCTTCTAGCGCCATGTATATTTTTAATATTTTGGTTGTCCCTTGCATCTCAACTGACAAGAAGGGGTAACTATTTTTTTCGAGTGTGCATGCGTTGATTCAGTGGAAGAAACGGTGACATAAGCTCTAAAAGCAGACACAAACACATGGCAGGGTACTTGGCAGTGAATGTCTTTGCATTTGGTGGGAGTGCAGAGTGATGTACTGGGCGAATGTATTCGCCCCTGGTGCTATCTACGAGGTGTTTTTGATATGTTATTTTAAAGGATGAGACACTTATTAGGTTTTTACTGCTATTTTCCAATTCATTCCATAGTTTGCTACCGGAGTATGGAAGGGATGTCATAAACAGGTTTGTTCTTGGGCAAGGAATATAAATGATACTTTTGTTACGAATGTTAGTAATAGGAAATCGTTTGCATAGATATGCCGGTGTCAGTTTATACATAATTTTGTACATGAAAATAACTTTGTTGAGGTAAAACTTAGTCTGAGGGATGAATGCCTTAGAAGTTCATTATAATGACTATTTTGAAGTGAAGAAGGTTTAAGAAGAAAGTATGGCAACTGAGACAGTGAATGAGTTCACAATGATCCCCACTTGTAGTGTAGGTGAAATGGTGGGAGTAAACAAATCAGCTTTAGTCAGCTGCAGACTACAAACTCTTCGTATATTCGTGCTTTTACTTACCAATTATCAAACCGCATACTTGAAGCCAGCATGTCTCTCCGAGGGATACTTGGCCCTGATTGCAGTAACAAGACATGCTGGCAGAGGGATCCTGTTGCCCTTGCCCAGTGTCGACCGCCGGATCCAACGCACAAAGTTGCAGTAGGCAACATGCCTGTAGGTTCTGAAATTGAATACCATGTAACCAGTACATTATGATTTAAAAAAACATTATGCTGTCCGGATACTGGGAAATGAAGATCAGTGGTTTAAATTATTAATTACTAACCATTATTACAGCAAAACTCAGTTATTAAAGGGGAGTTGATATTGAAGGGAGGTAGTTGTTTGTTTGCTTATATCCGAAACTCAGATATGTTTCTGATATAAGAAGACATTTTGAAGTTTTCTTTCTTATAACCGAGTTGAATGGAAAAAAGTGGTAAAAAATAAAAGAGAAAAAAGGAAATTAAAGACAAACAGAAACATAAAACGAAGAGAAAATGCTTGTACATGTACCTATTTTGGTGCATTTAAAAAAGGAAAAGGAAAGGAAGAAAAGATAAAAAAAAGAACAGAACAGAAAATTACAAACAAAAATGAAAGCAGAAGTGTTCGTGAGTTGCATGATGAGCAAGCAAGATAGCGGAGAGCAGATGAATGATTGGGTGTGGTGTGAGAGTAACATATTTGTTTAAATGTAAATTTCTCTTTCATGTTTTTAATTAATATTTTAATTTCAATGTGTTTATGGCCAGGTCGGCACATTATTTTATAACATCCACAAACTTCTTGTAAAATTGTTCCCATTTTGGAACAGGTGGGGAAGGAGTGTGGATGGGAAAACAAATGAAGTAAAATTATTCTTACTTGTGTGGTCTCCTATGCTCATAATCGTCTTTCCATTTACTCCTGGCCAGTCTCTTCAAGAGGACAATCGTTGATTCAATGCTGTGTCTGAAGAACAAAGAAGAAAATACCAGTATTTTCATTAAAGAATAGTAGTCTGTATGACAATAACTTCAGGTGAGAAAATGCAAAATATGTTTAGTGTCTGAAGTAACATGATTTCAATAACTTATGGCATAAAAATTACTGGTAGGGTTTTACACTTTCCAAGTAAGGGACTTGGAGCAATGAAGAAGAAGTGTAAATTTGTGAGAACATCAGCAGCAAGTAACACACTTTCATAAAAATTAAATTACCTTCACCAAAGTAACACTCACACACAATGTATAAGATAATTTTGCAAAGGCATGTCAATAAATTATAAACAGTTATCCAAACATATCTTTTTTGTAAAGGCATTTTCAATTTATAATTTGTGATGGCTTCCAATTATAATTTTGTATTTCAAGTAAATTGAGTTCCTTAATTTTTAAAAAAATTAAAAAATACCTTGATAGGCAGTTGCTGAAAACTCCTTCATGGCTGGTGATGCAAAGTTGGCCATCCTCCATTTTGCTGACAACTTTTGCATAATCATGACAGCAAGTCCTTTCGGCTGGTTTCTGGTCCGGCCACACAGTGCAATTTCCACATTTGCACCATGATCTGGAGAGGCAAACAGAAAGAGTTTTGAACAATTGGATAATGTACATCTAGAACTACTGCTTACTGTCAACAATTTAAAATAATTCATTGTTGCACATTTTAAACTAATAATTATAATTAGAATACATAATATTTCTGTTGTGCATTTCAGGAAAAAACAGAATGGATTCCAGTAAAATGATTGACAAATGATTTTTTTTCATGCGGAAATTACACAAAATTACATCTAAATAATGTTTTGTTATATTTTAAAATGTACATGTTCAGTGGTGCTGACAATATTTGAGATGGCTCCTTTTTATTCCTTAACTCATACATTTTACGATTAATAAGTGTTTAGCCTTCAGGTTTTGCCATTTTATTAAAAACTTTTTGAGGTACTTGGCTAACAATGATTTTGATCACTCAATGATCTGGTTCTGGTTATGGTTCAGTATGTTGCAGAAACTACATCCGACGATAAATTGCAACAGAACTAGGAGGGCTCATGTACATACACTGTAAATGAAAATATAGAAGGAGGAATACCTACTGCTTACCCAGGGTGAATACCATTAAGCCTCCCAGTTCAGCCCAGCAGCTCATGTCTCAAAGCAAGCAAAAATGAAGAAAAAACACACACAAAAACATAAACAAAAACAACCAACTAGTGGTTAGTGGTTGCATGCTCCATGGTGATCTGATGCAAATGCACTAATGTGGCCTTTCTCAGTTGGTTGCAAACCATGGCAGGAGCTGTGCCGGTCGGAGTTCGCCCCCGGGTACCGCTACAGTAGCCGGATTGGTTTTGCACAGATACTACCAAAAACCGCTATGGTCCACTTTTTTTTCTTCTTTTTTTTTTTTTTTAATCATACAGATCCACACTAGGTTTTATTTCATGTTCACTTTCCCCTTCCATTAGGCTACTTATATCTGCTCAACTTTCTATTTTCTTGTTTTTTCTTACTACCCCCCCAAAGTGCAGGAGAATCTTCAGCCTGATGAAGTTGACTGCCTGAGGTGAAGAACAGGAAGAAGTCCGGATGAAGAAGGAGAGAATTATATCAGTGATACACAAACATTTCTGTCATTTTTAGGAAATTGGCCCATTAAAATTGCAAATGTCCTGTGACAATTGTCCTCTTGTATTAATATGGAAGTGGACTTGTGTCCTATTGTTTTTGTAAGTAAATTTACAGCAAGGCCATTAATAACAATGGATGTTCTGTGATTAGCACAGGGGAGGTGAGGAAGTCTTTCTATGAGTTGTCAGTTCTGTGAGAGGTATCCATTTTGGTATAATTATATTAGGTAGGGATTCTAATATGTTTTAAAGATTACAGTTTGCAACACATCATATATATATATAGTGTAAAGGAAACTTAATCTGATGAAATAAATGTGGGATTGTTAGTGATAATAAATTTGGGTGGGAAATAGTAAAGGTTTTGAAAACAAAGCTCATTATGATGTCATACTGCAGTTAAAGTGGTTCTTATTGTATGTGTTGTATGCACAGTATTGTCAAAGTGTTCTATATGTATGTTCATTCTTAGTTGAAGTACGGAGTACACATTGGCAATACTTTCATAATTATAATGCTTTATGTAATTTGAATTATATACTTTTAAAAGTACAAATAATGCTACTAACTGCCCATAATGCTAAATAAACTGTGTTATTTCACTTTCGTTACTTTGTGCAATTTGTTGGAAACAAGCTTGATGAAGGATGGGTACAGAATTAATGAAAGTGTGTTGGACTTTAAGAGATGAGTGTGGAAATAACACACACACACACACGACCGCGCGGCTACGCCCATGTCACAAGCCTGAGGGATTACGAGCCAGTGACTCAACCAACTGAGCTACAGAGCTTCAAAAAACCCAACCACAACAGTTGAAGGTTGTGTGTAGGTATTGTGAAATTTAAACCTTGATTACCACAAACTAATAACATTTTAGCTGAAGCCGCATTTGTGGTGTTTGGCCATAAGGTAGGGCCGTATTTTACAACCCCGGACATAAAGACAGGCTTTAATTACTACTAAACTTAACTAGCATTATTCCCTTACTATTAATAAACATAGCCCTCTTACTATGACTCCTATAGAGTTCAGTACCCCACCCCACCCACCCCCTTAAAAAGGAAATTGGTAAACAGCACGACTAGACATCCCAAAGACTGAAAGAGAGATCCACACAAGACGGCGACATAGGCCTACATTTTATTGACTTTTCCACATCATTTGCTTCTCAAGTCATATTCATAGTCTAGATTAAGATCCCTTATAATGCATAGTAGGTCTACAATTTTCGACACGGCGAAGGCGGATGAAAAAGAAGCAAAAGACTTGATCTCTATAATACTCTTTCACTTATGCTAGGGCCCATATTTCACATAATTTGCCTCGTTTCGTCTTGTTATGGGCCGATTGTAGGCCTACATCTACTGATCTAGGCCTGCGTTTTCAATTGCACAGTATCAACATTAACGATTCCCAGAAGGCCTATTTAATAAGTGAGTGCTAAAACCTCTTCGCAAACTGGAACTCCATATCCATACCCTATTAGATATGAACTTCGTTCTGCTAAATCATTCCAGTCTTTCAAAACCTATATTAAAACTCACCTCTTCCAGCAGTAGGCTACCTCCGATTTCTTCCTTGACCTGTTTCTGAGAGTGCGTGCGCGTGCATGTTTTTGTGTGGGGGTGTGCGCGTGTTGTCGCTGTGTGCGTGTTTGTGATGGCGAATATTTTAGTAGTTTATTTAAATATTTAAGATCAATATTTATTAATTCAAATAATTTGTGAAAAACAATCAAATCAAAAGAGAAATGGCGCTCTATAAATGTTAGTTATTATATTATTATTATTATTATTTTAACACTGGTACGATCACAAAAGCAGATTTAACATTTAGGCCTAGTCTATTAGTCACTGTGCGTCGATCTTTCCTAAAACACCACAACACTTCACAGTCAGTTATTTTGTAGAGAAGTTTTAGTACAGGTCTAGTTCAGCCAATACAGATCATAGATCTAACTTACTTTTCTCCACTGTCTCCTGGCGCATTGGCCTTTGCTAGCACTTCGCTCTCTCCCTCAGAGTCTGATGATTCGGAGCTCCAAACAATCTCTGCAGCTATTGCCCCTGCATCTGCCAACAATGGCTCGTCTTGATAAGGCTCCATCTTCTTCTTGAATTTGAAATTACAGGTGCTCTGTCTTCATACACTAGATCTACCCTTAGCTGCGTCACAACTTTTCTAATATCGTACAAAATTACGTTAGTGGCGAGATCCAATGGCGGGGAATCCAGACTTGCAAATCTGCCCGAGGAGAGTGATTTTTGGAAAATAACAGTGTGTGTGCTCATTTTATCTGGAAGAATGTGACTTGAAAGGTAAGTTAGGTCGATAAAGTTTGCATACTGTGGCTATGTACATAAGGAAACAATGCTGAAACGTGTTCCAGAACGTTTTTAGGTCCGAATGGAGATGCGTATGGTCCTTTAAATATAGCAAACGATAGAGTTTGAAGTGCTCAGTCTGCAGTAAGAAAGGCAAGACTGAAAACCCCCCGGAAAGAACCAAGAAATCAGCGGGAATGTGACTATGAACAAACTATACCACAAAACACTACCAACCCTCCATGGGCTGTGCGCGCGATACATATATACACACTCTTTCATTGGCGCACACGTGGACTTTTTGTTTTCACAACACAGAAGCCTTGAGAGTTACCTTCCATATCAACGGAAATGACCCCTCCGAGGTCACACACATGCGGTCTGCTTTAGAAGCCGGTGACATTGCACGAGAAACGCACAGTCGAAGATAAACAAATATCTTGTTTAGAATTCTAGCTTTAGGATAGAAAGAAACCGCTTTATTCAGACACCAGAGGCCTTTAGTTGCAAATTATCAAGCCATGCATCGGGTTCTGAGGCCAGCAAATGGAAGGATTCTCACGGTAAGTTTTTGAGCAGACACTGTCACTGAGACAGCTTATGAAATCTGCACACAAATTGCAGCACAAAATAATTGTAATTGTAGGTCTAGATGAGTACTCTGGTTCTGGTTCTGGTACTATACGTACGTCGAAGGAGCCTATAAAGGCTATGTACTCGATGGAACTGGGAGAATTGAAATATAAAATACTTTTTTTTTCTTTTTCTTTTTTTAATAAAGAAAAATGTCTTTGTTTTACTGTCTGGTGGTGTTGACAGCTTTTTAACCCTCTTGTGCCTGACACTCTGTGCTCTCTATCACCTCTGAAATCCTAACCCAAGGGACGTCACTCCGTACAAAAGGGGGGGGTAGCGTCAGAAAAATAATAAAATAAAATATACCCTACCAGATTTTTTTTTTTTTTTTTTTTTTTTTGAATGTATTGCCGAGATGTCTGTCTGATTTGCAAAATGAATTTCAAGATGTTATGGGGATGCATGGCTCCACAAAAAAAATCAAAATGCCAAAGTGTATTCGCAAACTACATTCACTAGTCACTGCCTACTTTTGCAGACTGTTGAAGCCTAAGACGACTGAAACGGAAATGTAGATCAAAATCATTCACTTACCCTTTCACTTCACGATTTTATAATTCCTATCTTTCACAAAAAAAGGAATTTTCATCGCTGTCATCACTCAGTGGATGCAATAACGACTCATCATCCATGATGTAAAAGTCGGAAAATGCCGATGTCAGTAACACGACTTCAAAAATTTGCATCGATCAAACAAAAACAATCTCGCTGCCGAAATAGGTCAGAATACACTCCTTACTCATCACTTCGCGATCTCATAAGTCCCATCTTTCACAAAAATAGGACTATTCATCGCTTTCCTGTCAATGGACGCCATAACTGTTCGTCATCCATATTGGAAAAATCGCGAAAATGCCGAAGTCGGTCACTAATTTTCAAAAATTCATATCTTCCAAACCAATCGGCCTAGAACTTAGTAGAAGCCATTGCAAGCAACAGGACGGAAGTGTAATCTATAGCGAAAGCGAGGCTGAAGCGCTCACGTGACTGCCATGTGATAGAAACAAAATGGAAGCACCCAAACCGGCCACATGGAATCCGTACGTTCCCGAACGTTCTAGACGTTTCCGATCCGATTTTTTTCTGACCGTTCACCGCACAAGAGAGTTATTCAGTTAAGAGTTAACCATAGGCCTTTTCACAGTATCCGGGCTGGACCAATCCGGCTAGCGTATCGCTCACCGGGGACGAACCCTGACCGGCACAGCTCCTGCCCTTCATTTACCACTACTTTGACCTATGGCCCCTAATGGGTCCTGCAATTTACCGAATCTGACCAGATCTGACCAAATCTGACCAGATCTCTCATTGCAACCTGTGTGTATATGTGTGTGTGTGTGTGGTTGTGTGTGTGTCTATGTGTGTGTGGTATGTGTATTTATGTGTGTGTGTGTGTGTGTACGTGAGTGCAGAAGGAGGGGGGGAGATGGAAGGGGGGGGGGGGGAGAGCATACAT
Organism: Phymorhynchus buccinoides; assembly: GCA_017654935.2. Taxonomy (NCBI): domain Eukaryota; kingdom Metazoa; phylum Mollusca; class Gastropoda; order Neogastropoda; family Raphitomidae; genus Phymorhynchus; species Phymorhynchus buccinoides. Next base: position 12,114,036 of record CM065685.1, read on the forward strand.
TTACAATTAAGAAAAATACAAAGACAGATACGCAGACAGAGACAGACAGACACAGAGAGAGAGAGAGAGAGAGAGAGACAGAGACAGAGACAGAGAGACAGACCAAGAAACAGACAGAGAGAGCAAATAAGATACAGATTCACAAACATACACACAGAGATCATAGACTCAGATGGCCACAAGAGACAGAAGAGACAGAGGAAAAAAGAGATATGAGCACACACAAACACTGATGATACATAGAGACAGAGGAAAAAAGAGATATGGAGCACACACAAACAGACTGATACATAGAGACAGAGGAAAAAAGAGATATGGAGCACACACAAACAGACTGATACATAGAGACAGAGGAAAAAAGAGATATGGAGCACACACAAACAGACTGATACATAGAGACAGAGGAAAAAAGAGATATGGAGCACACACAAACAGACTAATACATAGAGACAGAGGAAAAAAGAGATATGGAGCACACACAAACAGACTGATACATAGAGACAGAGGAAAAAAGAGATATGGAGCACACACAAACAGACTGATACATAGAGACAGAGGAAAAAAGAGATATGAGCACACACAAACAGACTGATACATAGAGACAGAGGAAAAAAGAGATATGGAGCACACACAAACAGACTGATACATAGAGACAGAGGAAAAAAGAGATATGGAGCACACACAAACAGACTGATACATAGAGACAGAGGAAAAAAGAGATATGGAGCACACACAAACAGACTGATACATAGAGACAGAGGAAAAAAGAGATATGGAGCACACACAAACAGACTGATACATAGAGACAGAGGAAAAAAGAGATATGGAGCACACACAAACAGACTGATACATAGAGACAGAGGAAAAAAGAGATATGGAGCACACACAAACAGACTGATACATAGAGACAGAGGAAAAAAGAGATATGGAGCACACACAAACAGACTGATACATAGAGACAGAGGAAAAAAGAGATATGGAGCACACACAAACAGACTGATACATAGAGACAGAGGAAAAAAGAGATATGGAGCACACACAAACAGACTGATACATAGAGACAGAGGAAAAAAGAGATATGGAGCACACACAAACAGACTGATACATAGAGGCAGAGGAAAAAAGAGATATGGAGCACACACAAACAGACTGATACATAGAGGCAGAGGAAAAAAGAGATATGGAGCACACACAAACAGACTGATACATAGAGACAGAGGAAAAAAGAGATATGGAGCACACACAAACAGACTGATACATAGAGACAGAGGAAAAAAGAGATATGGAGCACACACAAACAGACTGATACATAGAGGCAGAGACAAAGTGAATTCACTCATTCAGGTCTTTATAACCACCCATTTTATTGTCACAGATATAATTAAAAAAACGTCATTTTGTGAAAAAAAGACATTAAAATATAATACACAGTGTACACAATTAAATAAAAGGTAATCTAGTTAAAATACAAATAGTAACCCTGTATTCAGAACCCTTCTTGCCCCAGTAATACCCGGCTTCAGAACACCCATGCTCACACACGCTGCTTCTTGATGGTCCTTGTTTTAGCAGTCCTTTTCCGTTTGGTCTGTCCCAGCTTCTTCCCGCCATTGCTTGCCCTGAGTACAGTTAGTCGGCCGTCCTCAGATACCACATCCCTTGGGTGGAGTGGCTTGACCTCCCGAAGAAACTTGGCCATACGGTTCTTCTTTTGCTGACTGGTCTTGCCCTCCCAGATGTGGGCGCTGACTCTGTATGGGTCAAACTCTGGGACCAGGCAGAACTCTCCACGGTCAATGAAGGCACGCTCCACACTGATATATTGTGACTGGACTTCCTTGTACAGTGAGTCAATCAGCTGTGTGAGTGACTGGGACTTCCAATCAACGATCATCTTGAGAATGTGATTGGCAGATTCACACTCATTGTTCATCCAGTGTCTCAGTTCCATACCAAAGGTCCTCTGGTTGATGGACACTTCCAGGTTCTCCTTGATGATCCGCTCAATTCTGGAAGTGTAGTACTTCATAAAAACAGGAGCGATTTCCTGGATGGTCTTCCTGGCCTTCTGAGTCCTCAACTCAAAAGTCACCATGTCCAATGCTTCACAGAGGCCTTCCTTTCCAAACACAGCATGCAGTATCTGCTGTCTGGCAGTACTGCCGACTCCTACTTTGTTGGCCAGGTAGTCAATGGCGTTCGGTTTCAAGTGACGTTCACAGACAAGTGTCCCTGACTGTGGAAAGGCATGCTTCATTGCTTTCCTCATGGCAGCCTCATCGTCCGATCCAAGAACTGGGTTGGAGATGCAGTCTTTGACTTTCCTCTTCAGATAATAAAAAAAACCTCTGTAAGTCTCAAAGTCGGACGTGCCGTGAATAAAGATGGGACCCATCATGACAGGGTGGTCCTGAGTGCCGTTTCTGTATAAACCCAGGTTCTTGAACACACCAATGGTGATGTGGACTTCCGTCAAGTTAAAAGTCTTGTCAAATCCAAGTACTGTGGTCTGTCCCGCTGGAGCACTACAGCAGAAGCGCTTCAGGTCCTGAAGTTGTTCGTCCGTGTGCAGAATTACTGCTGGAGTGGCGCCCTTTCCTTGCCAAGTGGCTTGCACAAAGGGGTGTTTCTGCAGTAATGATTGTACATGTTGGATCTGCTGCGCTAAATTGCCGGTTGTCATTGGCCCGTCCACATCTCCCACCTCTTGTCTGGCTTTGGCCTTCTCTCTAGACTTCACAGACTGCACTTGACGCAGGTTCCTTGGGGCACATTGCTCGCTGTTTTCCCGTTCCATGCGCTTTAAAACTGCATGTGGAGCAGAGTTCTTTAAAGCTGCAGCCATCTCGTCCATCACATGCCCGGGAGTCCTTGTGTAGGGCCGGTCACTGCATTGGTTGTTGCCGTGGGGAGCACCACCAGGAAACTTACCCATATACTCCACTAGGGCGACTGCTGGTACAGTTTCGCTGATGTGTGGCGGCATCTTTGTTACATAGGTGACACGGCGATGGTAACATGAGTCCTTTTTCAGTTTGGAATACACGCGTTGCACTTCTAGGATGCAGTCTTCATCCAGCTGTGGTTCCACTGGTTCATAAGTGTTTTTCTTATTTACCATCTTCTGAATACAGTACTGGCCATTCCGTGGGTACACCTTAGTTAGTCCATAAAATCCAGTATCCTTGTCTGCTATGTAGGTGAATTTTGGAGCTGATCCAGATGCACTGTCCCAAACACCACAATCGTCCACGAATTCTGAACGCTTGCCACGTTTCCTGCGCTCCACATTACGCTCGTTCTTGACAACAGCGTACACATTTGACTTAGTACCACAGCTACCGATGAATCCAGAAGTTGCACTTGGAACACTGGATGCTGTTCGTGCCACAGTTGGAACCGCAGGACCCACATGGAAACTGGATGTTCTTGGCTGGCTTGGGAGTCTTACGCCTACGACGGGTAAATTCCATCGCCCACTTATTTCCAATCCAGATGTACCAGCAATCGTGTTCCTTCACAAACACAGTCCGCAATTCAGTGCTCGGAGATACATTTGTTTTCAACTTTTATTGTTCACATTGTCCCAGTTTTCAATGATTTTTTAACATGAATATTTACTCAACTATTTTTTAAATTCATTTTTCAACTCATCCTGTTTTCTACTTTGTTTGCACGCATTAACACACAAAATATGTTTGAGATTCTAGGTTCACATGGTTTGAGATTCTAGGGGGTGATTTGAGCTCTAGTGCGTAAATACGCACAATCTGTGCGTTTTCAGAAGCCCTGTCATGTATCCCTAGTGTAGGTAATGTAAGGTCGATTTATTAACTAGTTGAAACTGATGCATTGGAACTGTTATTCTTATGCTTTGTGCCTATCGAAATGAATATCATCATGGTACAACTGTATTTATCTTTAATAGTGCTTTTTGTTCAGTGCTATTAACTAGTTGAAACTGATGCATTTGAACTGTTATTCTTATGTTTTGTACAGTTGGTCTATCAAAATGAATATTATCATGGTACACCTGTATTTATCATTAGTGCTTTGTGTTGAGTGCTATTAACTAGTTGAAACTGATGCATTTGAACTGTTATTCTTATGCTTTGTACCTATCAAAATGAATATCATCATTGGTACACCTGTATTTATCATTAGTGCTTTGTGTTGAGTGCAGGCACTGTTGCAGCACTCTCAGCAACAGGTTCGGCATCGCTCACGCCTGCCCTTCAACACCGCTGTTTTGTTTGTACCTATCAAAATTAATATCATCATGATACACCTGTATTTATCATTAGTGCTTTGTGTTGAGTGCAGGCGCTGTTGCAGCAGTCTCAGCAACAGGTTCGGCATCGCTCACGCCTGCCCTTCAACACCGCTGTTTTGTTTGTGCCGCAGCAGGAAGCCTGGGTCATCGAGCGATTCGGGAAATACAGTCGAGTTCTAGAACCTGTGAGGGGGGGGGGAAATATTTTTTTATATTATGTTTCTCTTATTCATTGTGTCTGTTTCAAGTTTAGTTGGTGTGTGTGTGTGTGTGTGTGTGTGTGTGTGTGTGTGTGTGTGTGTGTGTGTGTGTGTGTGTGTGTGTGTGTGTGTGTGTGTGTGTATTCCATTTATGTTATCCGTGTGTGTTCGCTTTGCATTGTGTTTTTGTTTGAATGCGCTTTGAATGCTAATGTGTGTGTGCGCTTTGATTTGATTTCTATCAAGATTCAGCACCGTATAAATACTGTATGTTGTTGTTGTTGTGTGTGTCAAGTCAAAATGATCTTTATTGACGACAATGGAATAAGCTAAACAAAGCTTAATTTCATCCTGTGTGTGTGTGTGTGTGTGTGTGTGTGGCTGTGCACACTTTCACATAAGAACTATTCTTTTATCGCACATTGTATGCAGTTAAAACAAGTATCAATGTTATAAATGTGTTAATAACAATTTTGTATAGAGAGAAGAGAGAAAAGTAGAGTTTTTACGCCTTAAGGGCCATTTGGGGCATTTGAAATGATAAAGATCCTGAAATTTTGTATGATATCCTACGTTTTGTATTATGCCTAGTTTTTCTTTTTTATATTTTTGATGCTGTAACATGATTGGATTTGGTATCCGGTTAACACTTGATTGATCTTATGTTTAAGCTTTGTATTTTCAAACCCTTGTCGAAAAAGAGAACCTTCTCTGAAAGGGGCAAAACAAAGTATCAATGTTATACTCATTATTAAAGTTACTATTAAGTTGTGTTAGTCCATATTTTGTCACCTCCATTTGACTTTGTTCTGACTTGTACAAACTCAGGCATGAGATTTTTCAGCCTTTAGTCTGATTTCAGGCTTTTTGATGGCCTCAGAGGTAAAGTTCCGTTTACATGGAAAAGAGACCATTAGAGAATAGAATTACTTGTTATATGTGAATAAAAATGAAGTAAAATATGTCAGTTCTACTTCTACAAAAAAGCTTCAGTTTCAGAGGGCTTCAGCCTTTTGTCAGCCTAAATCGTAATTTCTCAATCTTTATGCTTGAAACACTGTTTACCGAAAGTCCTGTGGATAATGTGTTTCTGTTGTGTGTGCAGGGTTTTAATTTCATTATACCGGTTGTTGACGCCATCAGATATGTCCAGAGCCTGAAGGAAATTGTCATAGATGTTCCTCAGCAGAGTGCCATTTCCAGGGGTATGTCAGGGAGGCTTCGGATGAAAAGAGAACACGTTTATGAACGAGTTTAACCCCTTGACTGCCAGAGAAAATCAAAGAAAAAAATAATTAGGCAAATCATGCCATGAAAAAGACAAATGAAAGAGACAATCTGGAAAAATGGTCTTGGGATATGGATCTCTTGACTGTGCAAGAGCAAAAGCCAGCATATCAGGGTTATTCCTCTTCATCTGATGACATCATCAGTGATGTCATCAGGTAGGTAAGTGATACATTGGTGGCAGTCAAGGGGTTATAACTGTCAAATGATAAGAGAAATTGAACTAACCTTTGGAAGCAAAGGTATACAACTTCTCTGATTTAACATGGAAAAATGGAGTACAGTTTCTAAAAACAGTTTTTCTTAACATTCATGAATTTAACCCTTTCAACGCTAGCCATTTCTCAGCCAGAATTTACCATTAAACTTACCCGGGTAGAGAAAAGATTATGTGTGCAATATTAGGGATTCCTGTGTGAAATGCATAAAATAGGGCCTATCCTTACCTCTTGAAATTAAGAACATAAGGTCACTGGATACCAGACCCTCATTTGATGCTTTTCAGTGACATAGGTATTAAATCATCCTGGTGCCAAGAGGCGACAGTGGTGATGAAAGGGTTAACATGGAAAAAGGGAGTACAGTTTCTAAAAACTGTTTTTCTTAACATTCATGAAATTTATGGACAAAGTGTGGTGGTTTGAAAGTTTGAAATATGATAATTATCATAAAATTGTTATAAATCTTGTTCAGTCTGCAGGTACTATCATCAGAATTTTGTTTTCAGAAGTCAGTGTGTTGAACAAACAAAAATTTGGTTACAGAAAATTACAAAAGGATTCTGTTTATGAGTGTTGTTTGAGAGGCATAACAATCTACTGTATGATACTAAGTTGTCGAAGCATACATTAATCCTTTCGCCTCCAGCCATTTTTCAGCAAAAAAATTCCATTAAGCTTACCTGGGTAGAGAAACAAATCTGTCTGTAATACTGGGGATTCCTCTGTGACATATTTAAAGTAAGGCCAATCCCCACCTCCCAAATTGAAGAGCACAGTGTCTTTGGATCACAGACCCTGATTTGATGCCTTTTTGTGACATGGGTGCTAAACCATTGTGGTGCAAAAATGCGACGTTGGCGGTGAAAGGGTTAAAAGGCGTGTTTGCCAAATCTGTTGTTAAAATTTGATTGCACTTATGAATTAAAAGTTGATTCGTTACTTTAGTAGTTGTTTTTTCTTTCTTGGTCTTTCCTTCTGGTTGCAGACAGATTTTAATGATTTTGTTTTCAACTTTTCTCATGATGTCCCACCCGTTATGTGTCTTCAGCTTGGAAAATAGCCTACAGAAAAACAATGCACATACAGTGGAACCACCTCCCTCCCTAGGGAGAAAGGTGGCAGAGGGGTTCAGACATTCGCCTGCCAAATGTAATGCGTGACTGCAATGTGAGTGACCCGGGTTCGAATCCCAGCCTCACCCTTTCTTTCTAGTTGACAGGAAAATCGAACTGAACGTCAAGTCCTTCGGATGGGGACTGAAAGCTAGTATGACCCGTGCACTTTACGCACGTAAAAATCCCACGGCAGTTGAAAGTCAGTAAGAGCAGGAAGAAATCCCGCTGCCTGGTATGGCCAAATTGATAGCTAGGTTTTCCAAGTGTGCCCACACCCCCTCCTCACCCTGTGCAAAAATTGTGTAGGCGCTGCACTTGCGGCGACGCACTGCGCGGGAGAGCAGCCCGAATTTCACAATGATAAGTTTCTGTGACTAGAATATACCAAATACCAAAAATACCAAATATATTGGCTGATATTTCAAGGTCTTAATAGGGAGGTGGTTCCACTGTATACATGTGCATTGTTCTTTTGTAGGTATCTTACAAGACCTTGAAATAACAGCAAAAAAAGCTCTTAATAGGGAGGTTCCACTGTACATCAAAGTGATATGGCAAGAGGTGGTTTGAAAATGGTGATGTTTGTGTGCAGACAATGTGACACTGCAGATGGATGCTGTGTTGTATGTGAGAGTTTTTGATCCGTACAAGGTGAGTCTGCCTTTAAAGTTCTTAATTTTAGTATTCTTAACCCATTCACTGCTGGAGAAAAATTGAGAGATTATCATCTTTTTAAAAGAAATTATGAAACATAGGCCTCCTATGGTGTGCAGGACCCAGGGTACACTATCACTCATCTGATACTGTTAGTCTCTAGTTCTAGAATCCCTTCGCTATTAATCTTCTAGTGCCATATAGTTTTTGATGTTCTTGGTTGTCCATAGCATTTGAACCGACGAGAGGGGAAGTAACTTTTTTTTTCGAGTGAGCTTGCGTTTCTTTAACGGAAAAATAATTAACATAAGCTCAGAAAGTTGACAATCACACGGCAGGCCACTTGCAGGCATCAGAACGGCCCACGGTTCCGCGGATTTCCGTGGTTTTGGTAGCCACTGAACGCGGTTTTGGCACTGCCGGCCGCGGTTTGTACTTCATGAGGCAGCGCGATCTTATTCTCAAATGGTATTCTTAAACGGTTTGTTTTCATACTGCGCCTTCGGAAACGAAAAATCGCGGCCATGTTTGTTTTTTCTTCCGAGTTTAGAGCTCTCTAGACTCTTACTTTCACTGTTTCAGAGTTTGTTTTGATGACAGTGATTGTGATTTGGGTTTTAAATGAGTCGATTTAGAGGATATGAGAACTACGATGATGTGAGAACTTTGAACTTTTCCGCGAGAAATCAGGTAGCGAATGATCGCAATGATGCCGACTACGGACTAGAGTTTTGTGGGGTCCGACTCGATGTCGACTCCGAGTCATGGCGTGTGTTGTTTGTCCGCGGATTGGACTCTGGAGTATTCTGATGCCTGCACTTGGCAGTGAATGTCTGTGCATTTGGTGGGAGTGAAGTGTGATGTACTGGACGAGAACTGTGTGTGTATGTGCGAGTGTGTGTGCATGTGTGTGTGTGACCTGGGATTATATGTGCGCGCAATGTTTAAAATAGTCGCAAATTTTATCTTTAGGCTTTTCTACATGCGATGAAGCCCCGCTTAACGGGCACCTCAGTAAACCGGACAGTTTTACTCAGTCACTTCCCTTCTTATTCATCACTAAAAAGAGTCCAGTATAGTGACCACCTCACAATTACGGACAGTTTTGGGGCCAGTCTGTAGGGTGGTCGCAATACTGAGGTTCCACTGTTTTATGTCTTTGTCTGTTATTGCGTTGATTTGTTTTTTCGCTGCAAAAATAATTTCCTGTAAAATGGACAATAAAAATATTGATTGACTGATTGAATGTATTCGCCCATGGTGCTAGAAAAGTGAAAAAACACAATCATTCTGCGTGTTGATCCCCCTAGGCCTCCTATGGTGTGGGGACCCGGAGTATGCCATCACTTATCTGATATTGTTAGTCTCATTTCACTATTATATATTTCTGCATGTTGATTCCCCTAGGCCTCCTATGGTGTGGAGGATCCGGAGTACGCCATCACCCAGCTGGCTCAGACCACCATGAGGTCGGAGATCGGCAAGATCGCCCTGGACACTGTCTTCAGAGAACGAGAGTCCCTCAACATCAACATCGTAGGTGAGGAATCGTCGTGTGGAGTCACTGGCGCAGTGTTCATTTTGACGCACTTTCCTCGGTTGGTTGCCTCCTGATGGCCTAAGTGTACACCAGGGCTCCCAATTGTCCCGCAAAACAAAGGGTCACAGGGACTCCTTCACCTACGGCATAGAGGGTCCTAGAGGCGGGATAGAGGGTCCCAGTGGCATTGTGAATGCTAAAAAGAACTTTTCTAGTGCATCCCTGGGACCCCCTGCGCATTCTTTTAGAGGGTCCTTTAGAATTGTAGTGCTTCATAGACCCCCAAATGGGGGTCCCTGGGAGCCCTGGTACACACATAAGCGGATATTCCATGCGGAAACCTGTGCGCAATCCATAAATGAGTGAAGCAAAGAAGGGAAAAGATTTGCAACACGTGTCCAAAACTTTTATCCTTCTTTCTTCCACTTATTTATTTTCCGTACGGAACTTATGCGTCTAATGTGAACCTGGCCTAACATAGATATGCTCCCCTTGGACTGCTGGTTTCGGATTCTGCGACTTGAACAAGCCGGGGTGTGGCTGCGAGTTGGCACTCAGAATGAGCGGCGTGGGAGCAATGTTACTGTATGGCCCAGAAGTTGGGGCTAAAAAAATAAATTGACGTACTTACGTGCGTCTCTGACACTCAGAACTGTCATCTTTCTTCTTCTTCCTCTCTTGTGATTGCTCAGACAGTTTTCAAATCTTCACCTGACTTAAAAAGTTTGTCAGATAATATTAAAAACAAATTATGAAGAGAGATCCCCTTAGCGCATTCCGGACAAATTCCGAGTATTTTCGGAACAGGAGAACGCCAGTCAGGGCCTAATTCCGAGTATTCTCGGAACAGAGTATTCTGAGTCTAAAACTTGTCTGAATCCATGTTTTTTTCAATCCAAACCACGTTTTTTTAGTTACTTTTTGTTTGTCACTCTTCCAGCCTTCGTTTCACTTGTGTTTGGCACTTGCATTTTATTTGTTAATGTTAAGAGTGTATTAACTCTCTTGTGCGGTGAACGGTCGTGAACGTTCAAAAAAAAATCGGATCGGAAACGTCTAGAACGTTCGGGAACGTACGGATTCCACGTGGCCGGTTTGGGCGCTTCCATTTTGTTTCTATCACATGGCAGTCACGTGAGCGCTTCAGCCTCGCTTTCGCTATAGATTACACTTCCGTCCTGTTGCTTGCAATGGCTTCTAGGCCGATTGGTTTGAAAGATATGAATCTTTGAAAATTAGTGACCGACTTCGGCATTTTCGCGATTTTTCCAATATGGATGACGAACAGTTATGGCGTCCATTGACTGACGAAAGCAATGAATAGTCCTATTTTTGTGAAATATGGGACTTATGAGATCGCGAAGTGATGAGTAAGGAGTGTATTCTGACCTATTTCGGCAGCAAGCTTGTGTTTGTTCGATCGATGCGAATTTTTGAAGTCGTGTTACTGACATCGGCATTTTCCCGACTTTTACATCATGGATGACGAGTCGTTATTGCATCCACCGAGTGATGACAGCGATGAAAATTCCTTTTTTTTTGTGAAAGATAGGAATTATAAGATCGTGAAGTGAAAGGGTAAGTGAATGATTTTGATCTACATTTCCATTTCAGTCGTCTTAGCCCAAGTTAGGGCGAGTTAGGCTTCAACAGTCTGCAAAAGTAGGCAGTGAATGACTAGTGAATGCAGTTTGCGACTACACTTTGGCATTTTGATTTTTTTTGTGGAGCCATGCATCCCCATAACATCTTGAAATTCATTTTGCAAATCAGACAGACATCTCGGCAACACATTCAAAACAAAAAAACCCACAAAATCTGGTAGGGTATATTTTATTTTATTATTTTTCTGACGCTACCCCCCCTTTTGTACGGAGTGACGTCCCTTGGGTTAGGATTTCAGAGGTGATTGAGAGCACAGAGCGTCAGGCACAAGAGGGTTAAACAAAAAAACAGAAAGGAAAAGGGCCCTACACGAGCCTCACAAAATTCTCCAATAAATTTTCATTAACAGTGATAGTAATAAGGAGACTAATAATTCCGATTTTAATGCAAGTAATCACAATTTCCAAGTGAAAAAATTATACTTGGATCGACCAGTAATGTTGTTGAAAATGAATAGCAGACAGAGCTGAGTTTTCTTGCACTTTTTATTTATTATAATTTTTTTCTAGGCAACCCCAGGCCAGTAACGATGTTTGCCTCAGTCAGTGATGTCATGAAGGGGTTAAATATCCAAGTGTCCATTTAAGAATCTAGAGGTATATTTCGTGCGCTGTTTCTTAGCCCCCCGATTTCGAAGATAGAATCAAGTTTATTAACTCTGCTGGTGAGAAATCAGTCAAGGTAAAGATGCACCCCTCTTCCATTTCTCGGTTGTGTCCATTTTTTCAGTCTTGCCTTTCTTACTGCAGATTAATTTCTTCATCCTCTATCGTTTGCTGTATTTAACACTAATTTTCATCCATTTATATAATTAAACACATGCTTTCAATAATAGTAGATGAAGGCAAGACGGAAAAAACGCAATGAACCAGGACTGTGACACATGCTCCGCGGCTGTTGTGTGTACTGCACTACATAGGGGGGTGTCGTATTAGATAATGGTCTTTATCATGACTGCGATTAATTATTCAACAAAGATAATTAGCTGAAAAGGTTAATAAAATACAGTTTGGTAAGAAAGGCAAGTGTGAAAATGCTGGGAGAGCCGAGAAATGTAAGGGGGGGGGGGGGGGGGACTTTACCGAGAAAGTTTGTGAGGTAGTTGACAAATGACAATGAAACCAGAGGAGTGCACTGGCTTGGTGATTGCTGCTGGTTTATATGACAATCAGTGTATGCTTGTTAATGTTTTGTTTTACAGAGCGTATGATTACAACGCGTTGTTTTTAAGTTTAGTTTGTATGATTTTTCTCCTTCTCCAGATTCATTGAACAAAGCGTCGGAAGCATGGGGTATCACGTGTCTTCGTTACGAAATCCGTGAGTTCACCACATTTTAATGAACTGCATTCATGATGATGATTAGCAGTGGTGTAAAAGCCTTTCTTCTATCACTATAATGTATGTACATGGGACACGATCAAGGTGTCGTCATTGATGTCTTGCTTTTGTGTTTATGTTTGTACTTTGCTTTATCTGTTCATTAAATTTAGGTTAGGTTAGGTTAGGTACATTATAGTCACAGAGGCATCTCTGTGAAATTCGGGTTGCTCCCACCTGGAGAGCGCGTCGCAGCCCAGTTTTAAACAAATTTTAAAAAATTTGCATGCGATTTTTATGTGACTGATGAGGAAGGAAGGGAGGGGGGGTAAATTTTGACCAAATGACAACACTGGGTTTAACGTGTGCTAAGTGCATGAGCACACGGGACCTCGGTTTATCGTCTCATCCGAAGGACTCCACGTTCAGACCGTGAGGCCTAGTGCAAAGTGAGAGGGAAAATCCCCTGTACCCAGGTTCGAACTCGGGTTTACTTGACACGAAGCGAACGCGCTACCACTGTGCCACTCTACACTATATCAGGGACTGTAGATAATAAGGCATTGTCAGAAAATGTAAGACATTTTGTTTTGCAGTAATTATCCATGTGTTGCAACTGAAACAACTACCAACATGAATGTGCTTAAATGCATATGTAACTATGTTATATAGTTGTTATAACATATTTTATTTCCCTCTCTCTTCCTTCCACTCCACAATTCCTTCGTTCTCTCACCCACCCATCCATCAATATGCATTTTCAATATTAAGCATATATGGATAACATAACATATATAAAAGTGTATCAATCAGTCAAACAATAAATTGCATTTGAAATATCAAGTGTTTCTTTGTGTTACTGATTTGATAGAGTGAATGAGTGAGTGACTGAGTTTGTAATCATGTTGAAATGAGAAGGTTGGAAATTTTATATAATAATAAGTAGTGATTACCAAGAGGTTTTTTTTACATTTTTAAATGTATGTTATATAGTGTATAAATACTGTATGTTGTTGTTGTTGTTGATGAACGGTGAATGATGTGGTCAGGGGACATCAAGCTGCCGTCACGGGTGCAGGAGGCCATGCAAATGCAGGTGGAAGCTGAGAGGAAGAAACGAGCGGCTATCCTGGAGTCCGAAGGTGAGGGAGAAACGGCGGTAATAATAATAATAATAATAGTACATTTATACAGCGCTTTACCTCAAATGAGCCCAAAGCGCTTTACAATCGAATATTCCTCAACAAGTAGACAACAAACACTCGTGTTTAAGAATGACAAAAACCAGCAACAACGCATATATATACAAAGCAACTATCTCTATCTCTCTCTCTAACACACACACTTACACATACACATACACACACACACACACACACACACACACACACACACACACACACACACACACACACATTTATCGACACCAACTCATTATTCATCTTTCATTCAGTAAGCCATAGCAACTGAGTTGCACGGACTGACCACATACACTAACACACATGCACAAACGTTAGAGGATACACATACAAATACACTCACACACAACGTACGCACGCAGACAGACACACACACATGCATACAGACCCACACAAGCACACACGCACGCATGTATGCACACATGCATGCTCACACACATACACAACACCCAAAAAAAAAACCCCACAGCACAAACCTCTTTTTCAATCTTCCCTCACGTGCACACAACGATAGACAACTGATCAAATATTTAGGGTGCAGCAGGAAAAAGATGGGTTTTAAGAGAGGTTTTGAATGAGGAGACAGTTGGTAATGATTTTGTGTGCATTGGTAGAAAAAATACTGGATATTTGGACGGTGGTTGGATGTGCATTTATCATGTTAATACTGCATTGTTGTTGACTGGTGGTTGTAGAATGTTTTGCATTTTCTTGTTGTAAGCCCCCCCCCCCCTCTCTCTCTCTCTCTCTCTCTCTCTCTCTCTCTCTCTCTCTCTCTCTCTCTCTCTCTCTCTCTCTCTCTCTCTCTCTCTCTCTCTCTCTCTCTCTCTCTCTTTAAGAATAGGCATCACCTAAAATCTTTATTGTAAAATAAAGTTGTTCAGTGCTCTCTCTCTCTCTCTCTCTCTCTCTCTCTCTCTCTCTCTCTCTCTCTCTCTCTCTCTCTCTCTCTCTCTCTCTCTCTCTCTCTCTCTCTCTCTCTCTCTCTCTCTCTGTTTTTTTAAAAAAAAGTGTAAAGGTGAGAGAAGCAAAGATCAATATGGGATCATCAATAACGGTTTGCAAAATTATTGTTTTAATTATCATCATCATCATCATCATCGTCATCACTGCCACTGCTTGAAGTTGGGTTTAACGTCCGCTCGGCTACAAAAGAGCACGCATGAGACGAACCATCAACCATCATTCAGTGCTTGGAGCTGATCCTGGAGGCACAGCAATACCAGGTCTGATTCAGACATGCGTGAAGTGTAACCGTGCAATATGATCATCAAATGAGGATCAACTGTGTTACATGATTGTGTTTGATAAAGGGAAGTCGATAGATTTCCAAAATATTACCAGCAGCAATGTGGGCGTTCAGATTTTTGTTCATAAGATTTAACTTGCGTGTGGCATACACAGCCAATTTTAATTCTTCCACTGCCAGCCATTATTCAGCCAAAAAATACCATTAAACTTAACTGGCTAAAGAAAAATAATATTTCTGCAATATTGCGAATTCATATGTGACATATATAACATAACATTTGGCATATCCTTACCTCCCTAAATTAAGAAAAATGGGGTCTTTGGATAACAGGTCCTGATTTGATGCCTTTTAGTGACATGGGTGTTAAACCATTGTGGTGCTAAAATGCGACATTGGCGGTGAAAGGGTTAGTCCATGATTGTGTTCGATAAAGGGATAAAGGGAAGTCAATAGATTTCTGAAATACTACCAGCAACAACGTTTTTGTTCATCATAATCTGTGTGTGTTGCAGGAGTGAGGGAGGCAGATATCAATGTGGCGGAGGGAAAGAAACAAGCTCGCATTCTGAACTCTGAAGCCATCAAATCCGAACAGATCAACCAGGCCTCTGGTATGTTGTCTGAGTGAGGTGTGTGTGTGTGCAGGATTGGGTGTTTGTGTGTGTGTGTGACTGCATGTGAGTGTGTATGTGTGACTGCATGTGAGTGTGTGTGTATGACTGCATGTGCATGTGTGTGTGTGACTGCATGTGAGTGTGTGTGTGACTGCATGTGAGGTGTGTGTGTGTGCATGTGACTGCATGTGACTGCATGTGTGTGTGTGTGACTGCATGTGAGTGTGTATGTGTGACTGCATGTGAGTGTGTATGTGTGACTGCATGTGAGTGTGTATGTGTGACTGCATGTGAGTGTGTATGTGTGACTGCATGTGAGTGTGTATGTGTGACTGCATGTGAGTGTGTATGTGTGACTGCATGTGAGTGTGTATGTGTGACTGCATGTGAGTGTGTGTGTGTGACTGCATGTGCGTGTGTGTGTGTGTGACTGCATGTGAGTGTGTATGTGTGACTGCATGTGAGTGTGTGTGTGTGACTGCATGTGCGTGTGTGTGTGTGACTGCATGTGAGTGTGTATGTGTGACTGCATGTGAGTGTGTATGTGTGACTGCATGTGAGTGTGTATGTGTGACTGCATGTGAGTGTGTATGTGTGACTGCATGTGAGTGTGTGTGTGTGTGACTGCATGTGAGTGTGTATGTGTGACTGCATGTGAGTGTGTGTGTGTGTGACTGCATGTGAGTGTGTGTGTGTTGTGTACTGTTTTGTAATCATTTCCCCCCAAAATGTGTTTTTACCTTTTTAATGAATGAATGAATCAAACACAAGCTCCTCCGAAGTCGGAGTGTGGCCGCCCACATGGCGGGGTAATCAAAAACGGTCGCACACATAATGTTCACATCCCTGGCTGGTGCATTTGTACCATAGTGTTCAAGTGTTTCGGTTGTTAGGGTGATCCCTGGAGTCTTTAAGCCAGGGTAAGACAACAACAACAACAACAAACACAAGCAAACATGTACATGCATTTTACATTTAGCATACATCCATTCCTTTTTTATCATATTTGTGACCCGATTTCACGAACCGGGTCTTAACTCGCAAGCAGCGATTGTGGTAGAGGCCCAAAAAAGGTTAGGTGGGTCAAAAGTATAGATTTTGAGTTTTCACTTGAAATGGATTCTGCCACCATTAAACTTCAACTTCATGCATTGGACTAAGTGAAATTCAAATTGTAAATGCATTAAAACACATTTTAAATGACATACCCCATGGAAATTATCCTATTTTAATCGCCTGTAAAGACTAAATTTTTGGTTGAAAACTAAACTGAAACCCTGATCGGGCCCCATCATGTTACATATCTCTGGAAAGCTTGTGACCTTAACCTGCTTCTGCTCGCGTGCTCGTTTTGAAATCTAACCAATCAGAAGCATGGTATTGCAAAACTTAGGCGTAAACACAGAGTTAGAGAGTTGAAAACTTCGACCAGTGAGAGGTTAGGATAGACTCTGTCGCTAGTTACCCAAAGGCAACGCGCAACGGGATTGGTCGAGAGGGAGACAACTTGCTGCTTGCAGTTTCAAAGCAACATGGATATGATGCAGGTGATCTCTTTCGAAAGATTTACTTTTTTGCTCAATTCTCGGCCATTTACAACCCTACCAGGCACAGATCAAGGAGAACTTGGAGCATTGTTAGCAAAATATTTCAACTCGACGGATTCTGACGATGAAACCGAAACTGACCATGACGATGACTGCCTCAAAACTGTAAAACCTGCTTCGACTCATACTCGGCGACTGCTACACTAGTTAGTGCTAGGCCAAGGATGGGTCAAAAATCTTTGAACCCCGTTTTCTCAAAATGGCCATCTGCTGGGTTACCCTCTTTAACACCCCATAACTTCCTAATTTTTCTGAGTAAAGTAAGTGTCTGCAGATTATGTAAATGCTAATATATCTAAATCTGCCATTTCACCTTAAGACCCACTTTGTGGTGATGGGTCACATTTTACTTAACAGTTCCGTCGTCAGATATGGTCTTCTTAGTACTGTCACGGTATGTGTTGTAAAAGTTGTGAGTGTGAGTGTAGGAACGTTTGGTTTGGCTCAACTCGGTATTATGTGTTTATCTGAGTGTCTGTAAGCATGTTTGATTATGTGTGTGCATTTGTATGTGTGTGTGTGTGGTTTACTTATGTGTATGTGTGTGTTAGTGTGTGCGCGTTGTTTGCAGTCTTTTTTTTTTTCTTTCTTAATCCACAAACAAACTTGAAAAACACTTGAACAATCACTATGAATATTGCTGAATGCTCAAAATAGTTCCTTTTCTTATGGTATGATTAATTTGTGTCAAAATGATGGGTTTCTTGTGTTTTCCCTCTTATAGCTGGTATGAAATCTTCTTTTGACCAGGTTTGACTCCCATACAAATGCCCCCAAATTGAAAACGAAACATTTTAAAGAGCAGCCTCAATTTGAAGTTGGGGGCATTTGTATGTGGGTCACAACTACCCAGAAACCCCCCCCCAAGGGACTTAATCGTGGTGGGTCAGTGTGTCTTTAAGCGAGCACAGCAACTTTGTGCCGATGAACTTTCACATTGCTCTTCGACATCTTATAGGGTCGATTTGCAGTCGAGAGGTCAAAACCCCGGTAATGCCCTTGGGTCCACATGTCTAACCTTACGATGGTGTGGTCAGGTGACGCCCAAGCTTTGCTGACCCGAGCCAATGCCAAGGCTGCTGCCATCGACAGAGTGTCCTCGGCACTGACACAGAAGGTCAGTTGGGGATGGGGATGGGAGAGATGGGCAACTGGATGATACGTGGGTGTGCTTTTGTGCTCTTCCTTCTTTTGTTGTTGATCAATTACTACCATTTTGCTATCATCATCACATCACAACACAGAACAACTGGCTGATCAATGACTACTGTTTTACTATCATCATCACATCATAACACAGAACAACTGACTGATCAATGACTCTGTTTTACTATCATCATCACACCATAACACAGAACAACTGACTGATCAATGACTACTGTTTTACTATCATCATCACATCATAACACAGAACAACTGACTGATCAATGACTACTGTTTTACTATCATCATCACATCATAACACAGAACAACTGACTGATCAATGACTACTGTTTTACTATCATCATCACATCACAACACAGAACAACTGGCTGATCAATGACTACTGTTTTACTATCATCATCACATCATAACACAGAACAACTGACTGATCAATGACTACTGTTTTACTATCATCATCATCACATCATAACACAGAACAACTGACTGATCAATGACTACTGTTTTACTATCATCATCATCACAACACAGAACAACTGGCTGATCAATGACTACTGTTTTACTATCATCATCATAACACAGAACAACTGACTGATTAATGACTAATGTTTTACTGTCATCATCACAATACAGAACAACTGGCTGATCAATGACTACTGTTTTACTATCATCATCACATCATAACACAGAACAACTGACTGATCAATGACTACTGTTTTACTATCATCATCACAACACAGAACAACTGACTGATCAATGACTACTGTTTTACTATCATCATCACAACACAGAACAACTGACTGATCAATGACTACTGTTTTACTATCATCATCACATCATAACACAGAACAACTGACTGATCAATGACTACTGTTTTACTATCATGTATCACATCACAACACAGAACAACTGACTGATCAATGACTACTGTTTTACTATCATCATCACAACACAGAACAACTGACTGATCAATGACTACTGTTTTACTATCATCATCACAACACAGAACAACTGACTGATCAATGACTACTGTTTTACTATCATCATCATAACACAGAACAACTGACTGAACAATGACTACTGTTTTACTACATGTATCATCATCACAACACAGAACAACTGACTGATCAATGACTACTGTTTTACTATCATCATCATTTAACTCTTCTAACACCATAGGCAAATACATTCGCCTTAGACATCACTCTACACTCCCACCAAATGCAAAAGACATTCACTACCAAGCACCCTGTCATGTGATTGTCTATTTTTAGAGATTATGCTACTGTTTCTTCCATTAAAGCAACGCATGCACACTAACAAAATTAGTTACTCTCCTCTTGTCAGTTGAGATGCAACGGACCACCAAGAACGTCAAAAAATGCATGGCACGAGAAGAGTTAAATCGCTGTGCGCAAACCATACAAGGCATAAGTCGAAATTGGTCAACTTCCATGAATTGGTCTTACCAGTTGATCTAAACAAGCTGCTTCATCTAACAAAGCTGTAAAACAACAATTTGCAGAGATAAAACACCAATGGTGGCGCTAAATTAACAAAAACTGACTTTAATTGGACCTAAAATGACCAAAATATTAAGTTTTCCATTCCTCGAGTGTACACTTATTTCGCCGTGTGGAAAACATAAAGACGCTAGTCGAAAGATGTCATTTCATTCGAGGAATTGGAAACTTGATATCTTAATATTTCGGGTCAAATTAAAGTCAGTATTTGTTAATTTAGTGTCACCACTGATGTTTTATCTTTGCCAAATGTTGTGAACGTACACATGTATTTGTTATGTATGTGTGTGTTCACAGAACGCAATGAACGCGGTGTCGATGAGTGTGGCTGAGCAGTATGTGGCGGCGTTCGGCAACCTGGCCAAGACCAACAACACGGTCATTCTGCCCTCAAACACGGGAGACGTGTCCTCCATGGTCACGCAGGTCGGTGCGACATTCACCGTTTTGTTTCTTTCCAATTCCATACTGCTGTCTAATGAGGCTTTATACTGAAATTGCATTGAGATGCGAACGCTGCCTTCGTAGGTGTGCATATTTGAAATGTGTATTTGTGTGTGTGTGTGTGTGTGTTTGAGTGTTCCCCGTCATTGAGGCTCCACTCTCTCTTCTCTCTCTTGCCTTTAGGTCTGTTTCTGCTGTATACCATTTATGTCAAACGTTTATGTCAAACGTGTGTGTTTGCTTTGTATTGCATTTTTGTTTGAATACCTTATGAATCCCCCTTGCCTGTCAGGAACTAGTAGTATATTGTCGGTGAAATTCAAAAACCTCGTATCTCAATTTTGGTAGTTTTGAGAAAAATGAAAAAATATTTTTTTAAAATTAACCGCGTTCACCACGATTGATTAACTATGATGAATACGTTGTTCAAGACATTGCAAGTTTAGTCCTGCATTTTGTTAAAATTACTTGAAATATTTTTTTTTAAGACTTGAAAAGAACGAAGATATGAGGTTTTTGTCCTTAACTAGATCTGAATTTAGGACTTTCGAGTTTTTCATCTATTTTCACAACCTCATTTACCCCAAATAGAAAGTCGTTAGAGATATGAGCTTTTGGCTGAAGGTGGCGGGAAAATTAAGAAAGCTGACTATGTATCTAACTCAGAAACCCCCAAAATCGAGATACGAGGTTTTTGAATTTCACCGACAATATATTGGTAGTCATTTTTTTTTCTCGTTTGTGTTTTATTTAATTCATGATTATTCAAATACCTTATTGTACGCATGGAATGCGTGCATGAGCGTTTATGTGTGTGTTTGTGTGCGCATGCTTTTGTGGGTGCGTGTGTGTGTTTGCTTGTGGGTGTGTATGCAAGCGCTCGCGTGTGTGTTTGTTGTAGTATATATGCTGTTTTTAATATGATCGTTTGTAAAGCGCTGTGAGGATGGCTTGCCATCGAACAGCGCTATGAAAGCTTTATTCATTATTATATAGCCACAGAAAATTCTCTGCCCCTGACCTGTCACTAATGGCATGGTCAAGTCAGTCCGAAAATGATCGCCCTTTCGTGTCGCCAAGACGTAGTATAAAGCCCCATTTCTTGATGAGGGCCACTGCCGTTGTGGTGGAATCTGATGTGTGGAAAAATAAAAACAGGAAAAAAAGATTGACTGTGAGAATAATGGTGTTGTTTGATCTTGTAAAAAAAAAAAAAAAGGGTATTAATTTTTTTTTTTTAAAGTGAAAAGTAGATGTGCATATTTGAAAAGTGTGTGTGTGTGTATTTGTGTGTGTGTGTGTGTGTTTGAGTGTTCCCCGTCATTGAGGCTCCACTCTCTCTTCTCTCTCTTGCCTTTAGGTCTGTTTCTGCTGTATACCATTTATGTCAAACGTGTGTGTTTGCTTTGTATTGCATTTTTGTTTGAATACGTTATGAATGCTAATGTGCGTGTGCGCTTTGATTTGATTTTTATCAAGATTCAGCACCGTATAAATACAGTCGACCCCCTCACGAACAGCCCTCTGATTTACGACCGCCCCTCTTTTACGACTGAAATATGAATGACGGATCGTTTTTCTTCTAAACTTGCCTCCTCATTTACGACTCCCCCTCTAACGCGTTTTACGACCGTAAATCTTGTTGATTTTACGACCGATGCAACACATTCTGACCTTCTCGGCCTCAGTTCGAGCCGACGCACAGCTGGGGTACCACTGTGGTTAGGTCAATCTCGGTAAAAACGAACCGTTCTCATGCCGAAATTGAAGAATTTAATCAGCGATATCACGATCTGACCACTAAATGTCACCACTTTTATGCACATGTGTCATCATTGAGCAGTTTAGGATCAAAGTTTGAACTGAAACAGTCGCGATCGTGTCGATCTTTACGAACTCTGTGCACACGTAGGCCTAAATGCGAAGTCAACTCCCAAGTTGAAACTAGGTGATCGGTCGGTCACACTCCATAAGTTGGAACTCAGTGAATGGTCTCACTTTACAAAAAATGAGTTGAAAAGCAGCTCCTTTCCGTTATCAAACTGATAAATCGGCGTTAGTGCGTGCACTGAAACACTCACTGAATGCAAACAACTCACAAAATCCGATAAATGAAAGCAGCTGGCGCATTAGCGTTTGCCGTGATTTCGTATTTGCGGTATGTGCGGCGCCATTTTGTCAGAGGAGTTGTATGCGCGGTAAAAGTTCCGTGTGTGCGAACTGTGACTGAAAATGAACTGCCTGAGCGTAAAATGGCGAAAATTAGGTCTGCACTGTTGTTATGTGTAGTTTGTGTGTGAGTGCAACACGGGCCGTCGAGCACACTTTCGGTTTTCTCTCGTTTTCGTATATTAGCTAGACCGCGAATGTTTCATTCAAGAATGACGGAGAAAGCATGTTTTAGTTTTAGTGTATGCATGTGCTGTGCGTCATATACGGTGTAGTGAGTCACTGAGTGCATTGTTTTGGTCACCCCTGATTTAAGACCCCCCTCTTTTACGACCGATTTTTCGTGATTTTTTGAAAGTCTTAAAAGAGGGGGTCGACTGTACTGTATGTTGTTGTTTGTGCATGCGCATAAGAGTGGATACATTTGTAAATATAAATTAAAAAACTAGGTTACAATAAATTCTACAATGAAGTGAATGAACTAATTCAACTTTTGGGCCACAGTGTGTCTATTTCGGTTATTATGCATTTAGGAACTTATCTTTTCTATACATGTATGCACTCCTCTTTAGGTTCTCAAAATATGAACTTTAAAACAAATCTCATTGTTTTAAATTTTTACTCAACACACATACTATACCAGAGGTTCCGTTAGACCAGCATATGCCAGTTTTTACCGATATGTTTTGGTCTAGTACCGATGAAAATTAATGTCATCGGTATCGCGTACCGGTACCTAATAATTTATTTTGAGCTGGTAAGGAAAGACCTTGCGTCACACACCTACGTCAGGCAGATGCACGATAAAAGTTTTGCGTCATGCTTACGTAAATAGCAAGGTTGTGTTCCCGCTTGTGGGCTTCCCGCTCTCTGCTCTCCGGTTTCTTATCTGTATAGATTGTGTAGCTCTCCCCTCACCCCCCTTTGACGTCTTTCTGTCGTTCTGTTTGTCTGATGATGACGACAACGTCACAAAAGTGACGTAACTTGGTCTTAAAAGGCAACATACAATGACGCATTACGATCGCATAGATCTATGTACAGATATTTTCTGCACAGCGAAGTTTGATTGCACCGGCTGTGTGATGGCCAGTACCGGAATATTTTCCTGTTGCCGGTACTGTCCACCGAAACTTTTGGTAGACTAGCGGAACCTCTGTATATGCATTCCTTTCTATTGAAAGGAGAGGACCCGCCTTACTGTGTAGCATGCGATTCTCCAATTTCCATTCGTCATGCCCTTTTGGACTGCTGGGATTTATACGACATTAGAAGGAAACACTACACTGCGGAGTCAATGAACATTTTGTTCCGTGACGTTCCACCTGACACGATCTTTAATTACTTGAAAGAGATTAATATATTTCACTTGATGTAAGCTACTGTGATGTTTTTAATTCTAGACGTGTCATGTTTTTACTTGCTAAGTTTGTGATTGATTAATGTTTTTATAACAAAAATATTTTAACAAAAAAACTGATTTTGTTTTTACCTTGTGTTTTTATCCCTTTTTAATGCGCGGTAAGATTTAACGTGGTGACAGCCCTGACATGGCTTTAGTTGTTGACGGGGCTATAATTTTAATCTTAATCTTAACTCTTTCGTCCCTGAGAACCGCTTTTGAGGTTGAATGGGAGTAACTGCAGATTCCTAGCTTTATAGAGCTCTCTATCTCCCTATTCCTGGGTTTCCAGAGAGAGTAAAACTGTATAAAGGGGTGTTATGTTATTGTGAATATGCGGCATGTTTTCAGCAGCCTGTTTCTCTTTCATAAACAATACTTGCCCCAGTAAGAAAAGGGAAAACCCCCTCATTGCATTGCAATTATAGAAGAGCAAAGTAATAACAGTTGCATCATGTTGCATGATATTACGAGTAAAAGAGGCCTGTAGGAATCAACAGGGATAAAATTTCTCAGCAGGTAAAGAGGTTCTCAGGAATGAACAGTAGTTGAAACTTCTCTAAATACAGAAACCAAAGTTAATTTTAACTCACTCGGGACTGGCTAAATTATTTCCCCTTGTTCTGTGGGGACTGGGCATTTGACTAGGTTCATAAAATAATCACCCAAACCAAGTTATGAAGAGTTAGGCATCAATATTTTCAGAAAAGATTAGCAACACCGTGCACTAAACGATCGTAAAATATCAGATTCATTACCTTCGTCGTTTGTCTCCTATTGACGAAAACAGCTAACACATAGAAAGAAGGAAAATTTCACATTCCGATCTTTGACCCCCCTCTACAACCAAAGCTGAATGTAAAGTCTGCAATGATTGGTTGATTTCAAGAGAGGCAAGGTCAAAGCAAACTGAAAATAGGTTATGACTTCGCACCGGAAAGCTGGTTACACGCCAGAAATCAAAATCTCTTGAAAACTCTTATGAGCCGGATCCGGGCCATTCGTCCTAAACGGTTGTGCGAGCCATGAACCGGATCCGGCTCATTCGCCCCAAGTGAGTTAATCCTATTCTCTGTGTGTCCCAGGCAATGACCATCTACTCCAGTCTGACCAACAAGAACAATGAGCTGCTGGACATTGACGAGTCAGGGGACCCTGACTCCCCTGAAGACAGAGGTCCATCATCCATCCACTTCCCCGAGCTCATGGAAGAGCTGGAGAAAGACCCCAGCCTGGAACACCCTGACACCAAGAAGCCTCAGTGATGACTGTATCGATAAAGAAGGAAAGGATGAAAATGTGATGACAATGTGAATGCTTGTGCAGGTCTTGGTAAAGGTCAAGATGTGTCCCCCCCCCCCCACACTTTCACATTTGCCTTTCTTACCAAACATTAAGCTGTATTTCGTGAACCTTCTCAGCTAATTATCTTTGTCGAATAATTAATTGCAGTCATGATAAAGGCTATTATCTTATAGGACCCCCCCCTATGTAGTGCAGTACACACAACAGCTGTGGAGAATGCGTTTTTCCGTCTTTTTATGTTCTACTATTATTGAATGCATGCGTTTAATTATGTAAATGGATGAAAATTAGTGTTAAATATAGCAAACAATAGAGGATGAAGTACTCAATCTGCAGTGAGAAAGGCAAGACTGAAAAAGTGGAAACAATCGAGAAATGGATTTACCCAGGTCTTATTTTTTTCTACTTTCTTGACACTGTGGTTATGTGGGGTGGGATGGGGGTGAACATTGTGAAGTCTCATTCCGTTTATTTTCTTATTGCCCGGCTCGCATGCGAAACTACCGTATTTTAAGGACTATAAGGCGATACTTTTTCTTCCAGACTTGAGACCCCTGTGCCTTATAATATGAATACCATATTTTTCGGATAATTAGTGCGCTGCTGTGGAGAAGGCGAATAGGGCAAATTTAAAAAAAAATCTGAAAAAATGAAAGTAAAAGGCGCCCTTCAAACATTGAAGCCCGTATGCGTCCTGTAAACATTTACCGACCGCCATTACTGCTGTCATAAACGAGAATTGGCTCCCCCTCCGTTTGAGCTGCTTCCTGTTGTTGTGTTTGGACAATTCTTCGTGAAAACTGATAGAATTATGGCATTTTAAGCTCTACAACGATGCTTTTTACATCCAATGAAGGGTTATGGCATCTGTTGGACGGTATCTCGGACGATAATAGGGATTGTGAAGCATTTTAACGCGAGTATATTCGTCGTATCGGCGACTCGTTACCACATTCGATGTCTGACTCACAGTAAACTGTACTGAGTACGGCAATCGTTGCCTCTCTTCTCACGATTTTGTTCACTAATAGGGCGCCCTTGTTTATTAGGCGCACAGGTCGAAATTGGAGAAAAAAATATCGCCTTATAACTCGAAAATTACGGTAATAATAAAGTAGGAAAATAAAGTAACAAGATCTGAATTTTGTGTTAATTTTGGGGGTTGCACCTTATGATCAGGTGCGCCTTATTGTCCGAAAAATACAGGAGGACTGGAGTGAACATTGTGAAATTCATTACATTTAGTGTCTTATTGCCTGGCTCACGTGTGAAATCATTTCTTTAAGATTTTGGACCATTGTTTCCTTTCACACGAAGAGTCAGATTTCATCGCTGTAATGCAAATGAAATCTCAGCCTGACATCAGAGTGCATGTGCGTAGTTAGAAGGGTTTCATTCATTCTCAGAAGAACATGATGACTTCACGTTCCTAAAGATGGTACATGGTTATATTTGTGTGTAAGATTGTTGGCATGTGCTCCACATAAAGACTTGGTTAAAGAAATGAATAGGGTCCAAATGAAATTTTCCCCAGTCTAAAAATAGTCTAGGCTGAAGATTCAGACTTACACGCCCAACATATAACAAATTAGATGTTCTTTAAAAAAAATTAATGAGATTTTCGATACTGAAAAATTGGATTTGAGAGAGAGAGGAATTGAATTGTGTGAGTTTGTGTGTGTGGGTTTGAGTGTGGTTGTACATAAAAAGAAAACTTATACGTTTATGCAAGGGCTGGGAAAATAGTTTCTAAGAAATAATTTGGACATACACTTTTTGATTTCATTCAATAATGCATGTATGTGTTGATAAGATTTATTGTTTTATACGAAACAGTTGTTATGAAGCAGAACTAGTTATGATTCTTGGAATGACTGATAGAATTAAGATTCTTGTTTCCACTATCTCTGAGATTCTGTATTGAAGTTGAAGAAGCACAACCCCTTTTCTAACTTCTGTAAAAATGTCTGTAAAGTTTTCATTTTCCATTCACTTTATCATCAGTCGGGTGCCCTCCGTTTCGCCTACATGCATTTTGCCTACATGCGTTTCGCCTACTCTTTGATGTAGATAATTTGCTGCTTCAATTGCATTTATTATGTCAGCTGTGTCATTTTGCCGACACTGAGTTTCTTGTTTCGCCCACAGCATTACACACCTATGGCACAGAGGTAGCGCATTCGCCTCATGTCAAGTCAACCCGAGTTCGAACTGGGAAACTAAATATATAGGTAAAATCATTAAGTTTAATAGAGAAAATAATGTTTTACGCCCTCTTGAGCCTTTCGGCCATGTGGGGCATTTAAGTTTAATAGCATGTTATCCACTTGCATATGTGCATGCATGCATGTACGCGTGCGGAGGCGCACACGTACATACGCACACACGTATTCACCTCGACATATGTATTTACCTCGACAAAGTCTTTTTAAAGACGAAAATCTAGTTTTCTTCACCTCGTTTATTTGTTTTTTCATCTTCATGTGTTTGTGTGAGTATAGCGTTTTGATGGGGTTTTAAGTTCAATTATGCTTTTTGTGTGTAAAGGACTATACTTCTAAACAAAAAGTTTACAGAAATTCTCATTCATTTTAGGCGAAACGAAACGAGACTACTTATCAGTTTGTCAATGAAACGTGCATAGGCGAAACTCACGTAGGCGAAACTAGCGTAGGCGAATAGTGGCGAATGAAATTGAGATAATTGAGAATTTCTGGCAGAAGATTGGCTTCGCAACGATTTTGAATTATTAAAAAAACTCACATCTCACTCCAGCCATACACAAACAAAACAGACATAAACAAAAGGAGAAATGAAAGAAGATTTCGGGTTTTTACTTCATGTTTAGACATAGGGAAGTGGTAGATCAGACTTTTAAAAAAATACTTTATATAGAAAAATTCTACACCGATTGATCCCCCCACAACGAACCACTACAAAAGCAAAGTCGGGGGCAAAATTGTGGTCTAAGGGAGTGAAGCGAGTTTAGAAGTGTCCGGAACAGCAGTGAAATTTTTTTTTCACATTGATTTACTTGACTTATTTTTGTAGACTCCTTGGGGAGCATAGTACCACTCTTTTTCACATTAGCTATGGCACTTTGTGAGAGATTTTCGAACATTGATATACTGTACATGTCTTTTCATGCGTGGAGCTTAATTAAAACGACTGTTTTTACAATCATGGCTGTGATTGTCAAATGATCAAGCTGCAATGGTCAACTTATGATGCAGATTTGACCGCCAGGGGGCAATCAAACCAGTAGGGGCTTATCACGTGATATTCTTAGTTGGGCGTAGTGAGAGAGAGGAGATGAGTCCCACCCTCTCTCTCTC
Organism: Phymorhynchus buccinoides; assembly: GCA_017654935.2. Taxonomy (NCBI): domain Eukaryota; kingdom Metazoa; phylum Mollusca; class Gastropoda; order Neogastropoda; family Raphitomidae; genus Phymorhynchus; species Phymorhynchus buccinoides. Next base: position 12,142,321 of record CM065685.1, read on the forward strand.
TCATCCCACCCTCTCTCTCTCTCACTACGCCCAACTAAGAATATTGCGTGATAAGCCCCTACTGGTTTGATTGCCCCATGGCGGTCAAATCCGCGTCCTAAGTTGCTCATTGTTATTTGAAAGGAAGGATAACTGTAAAATTATTCTTTGCTGTAGTATGTCCATTAGCGTAACGTATTGTGTGGCGAGAATTTATTGATAACTTGTCATTACATACATATGTTGATAAAAGTGATGTGCATATGTTGATAAAAAATAAATGAGAAACACTTATGTGTTTGTATTTCTATGGACATTTTGTAAAAAGAAAATGCTTTTGTGGGTGTGGGTGATTTGTGTCTGAGTCAGTATGAATGCGTGCATATATGCGCATGTGTGTGTGTGTGTCCGTATGTGTGCAATTAATGTGAATACCATGACTCTCCCTGAATTTCCACGTTTGAAATAAAAACAAAAAAGTGACAAATAACATATTCACTGGAACAAAGTCGGCGCTGGAACAAAAGCGGTACCATCCAAGATCATAGTCACAGTTATTTGTATGAGGAATTTTATCATGAGGGCGGGGCACATGGTGGATGCCTCATGCCTCCATACGGGGAGCTGGACGACCCCACCCCATCCACGAGTCTCTCCCCGTGGGGATACCAAGGGGTCTTTTTGTACAAAATAGTTCCCCCACCTTCTGGAAGTTCTGTGCTTGTAACTTCCTCTAATGTGCCACTCTCTTTGACTCTGCCTTTTCCCTTTGCTTTCTATCATCTACTATCTTTCTGACTTATTGGCCCATTCTCCTGCCTTTTAAAAAAAAAACATCTTCCAAATATTTTTTCTCCTTTGAGCTCCTCCGAAATCAAAATGTGTTGGCTGTTGTCGCCTACATTAAATAAAAATGTATTTTCCTTATCCCAATTTCTAACCTTCATTGATAGTTATTACAAGTTTTTATATTTGAATTGTACAGACACAACATGTATTTGAAATATACCCTTTTTTGTTTTAGAAGATTTAAACGGCCAAACTACTGTCTAATTATATGAACCACAAGGAAAGGCACTAATCGCAAGATATCGTGTGCTTTGCTCCACATAGTGCACGCATAAACAAGACAGTATTATTAGCGTATCATTAGGGTACACAGATCTGTGAAATTCAGGTTGCTCCCACCTGGAGAGCGCATTCGCAGCCTGGGCCATTTAAAAAAAAACATTTTTGCATGCGATTTTTGTGTGATTGATGAGGAAGGAAGAGGGGGGTGGGTGGGTGTGAAATTTTGACCAAATGACATCTTTTTCGTTGCCACTGGGTTTAACGTGTGCTAAGTGCATGGGCACACGGGAACTTGGTTTATCGTCTCATCCGAAAGACTCCACGTTCAGATCGTTAAAGACCCAATGACGCACCACGATTAAGTCCCTTGGTTTTTTCTGGGTTGCTGTGACCCACATACAAATTTCCCCAACTTCAAATTGAGGCTGCTCTTTAAACTGATGTCAGTTTGAATTTGGGGCCATTTGTTATGGGAGTCCGACTTGGTCAAAACAAGATTTATTTCCAGTTATGAGGGAAAACACGTGAAACCCGTGATTTTGACACGTGATCTGGTGGGTCTTTAAGGTCTAGTGTAAAGTGAGAGGAAAAATCCTCTGTACCCAGGTTCGAACTCGGGTTTACTTGACACAAGGCAAACGCACTACCACTGTGCCACTCTACACTGAAGAAAGCACATTCATGTATTTCCAGAAAACTAATGTACAGACAGAAAAATACAAGCATTTGTTCGTGTCTGAAACTATTTTTCCGTTCTGAATTAATGATGTTTTGTTTATAATGTTCCTTCCTTTTGAACAGCTTTGTTCTTCTTCTTGGCACGTGCATGGTCAGAGTCAGAGTCAATACTTTGTTGTTGTTGATGGTGCGTGAGCGCGCGCGCGCGCGCGCGTGTGTGTGTGTGTGTGTGTGTTGTTTGGCTGCCTCATCATATGAATTTTAGGATTTTTGTGTGTTTTAACAGATTAGAAACACCAAAAGATTTCTCAACATCCAACTTTAGCCGATGCATGTACATACTAAAACTGTACACACAAAAACGACCATCAGTGTAAGATGCTACGGGCGTCCACAGATGATTGACTTTCCAGTTTTGTTGCTGCAATTTCTATTGAACATGAGTATATAACTGGAAAGAATATATATATATCAGCACAATTTATATAATTTTTTATTTTTTTATTTTTTTTTTAGTCGAGATTTATTTTTTTATTTTTTTTGAACACGGAACATTACTCAAAGTTAACGTTAACTGGTTTTGTTTCTGAGGTTCACAAATAAAGACATTGGACACAGAAAAGCTTTATCAAAGCAAACTATATATATATATATATATATATATATATATCTGTCTCTGTCTCTGTCTCTCTCCTTGTCAAATAAAGTTGTCCAGTGTCCAGTGTCTCTCTCTGTATCTCTCTCTCTCTCTCTTATTTATTTTATTTATTTAGTTATTAAGACAACTTTTATAGCGCCTAATCTTTAAGCTCTAAGCGCTTTACAGAAATCACTAAAATGAATAGTAAACACAATGAACAAAAAGTATACATCAAACATTGACCAACACCCCCCCCTTCCCTGATCCCTCAGTCAATTTCTCAATCACGCCCAAATAATGAATGACATAATCTACAGTACACTTTCGCAACCAACTTGAAACACTCACACTGATGGACACTTAAAGACGCCCAGGCCGCACTGTTAACAAATCACACTCACACCCACACTTATAACGATAGAGAGAGAAGAGAACGAGAGAGAGAAAGAGACATACATACAGACAGACAGACAGAGAAAGACAGAGACGGAGACAGAGAGTCAGACAGAGAAAGAGAATAGAGAGACACACAAACAGAGACAGAGATATATAGGACTGAAATACAGTTGCATGCATCATAAAATAACAACTCTCTCTCTCTCTCTCTCTCTCTCTCTCTCTCTCTCTCTCTCTCTCTCTCTCTCTCTCTCTCTCTCTCTCTCTCAATGAAACCACAAACGAGAGCCATGATACTACATATATATGTCATGTCATACCGAGTTTGTTCAGGCTACAGTGGAACCTCCCTTATAAGACCTCCCATTATAAGACTACCTCCCATATAAGACCTACTTATCTGAGACATTGCCCTTCTTTGTAAGTATTAAAATTACCTCCCTTATAAGACCTCATTTTGGATGATTTTTGAAGGTCTTATAATGGAGGTTCCACTGTATTGTATTTAAACAAAATAAAAAGCTTTACTTCCATGGTGAAGCTATGAGGTTTATGGACTTTTCATTTTATGGTGTGTCACCAGTAAAAGGTAGTGATCTCCCTTTCTTACTTCTCGCTGCGAGGAGATGAAAACAACCCATTGAGACGGCAGGCAACCCTGGAGTCAACAAAAAGCACGTTTAAATGCCACGCTTGATTAGGTTTACATCACAGTGATCACATCCAAACACCTCACCATTATTTCGTGACGTTCTAGCTGTTACGTGCAGTAAAGCACGATGTCAGAGGACAGCAACAAACGTTACGAAAAGATCGAATTTCTTGGGGAAGGACAGGTATGTCTGATTCAGTGCACAGTGACTCAGTGATTAGGATTAGGATTAGGATTAGGATTTAGGGACTCAAAACATAGCCGTAAGGCTTTCCTGTCCCATCTTTTAATTTATTTAGTTGTTTGTCTCGGTCTGTCGCACACTCAGTTTTTGTTAATATTATTTATCGTAATCATACATAACTGCCTTATAGTCATTCCATTCGTCGAGAAGGTTTTTAAAAATGTTAGTATTCTGTGCTCTTTTCATGTTAGGTGGTAATTTATTCCATACAGGTGCAACTCTGTTAGTAAAATAAAATTTTCTATTATTAGTCCTGCAGTGTTGAATAAATATTTTGTCGGTACTGTTCCTTGTTTTGTCAAAATCTGATATTGTGAATAAGTCATGTACATTTAGGTCATCTACACTATTAAATATTTTATAAGTTTGAATTTGGTCACCCCTAATTCTCCTTGCCTTTAATGTAGGTAAATTTAATTCTTTCAACCTGTCTGAATAAGAAACATTTTGAAGACCTTGTACTAACTTAGTTGCTCGTCTCTGTACTTTTTCTATCAAAGCTGACTGTCTCTTTAAACCTGGATACCAAATACAATTTCCATATTCTAAATGAGGTCTTACTAAACCTTTGTACAAGCATAAAAAAGTGTCCTTGTCCAAGAAAGAAAACGTTCGTTTAATTATACCAATTTTCTGATTTGCTTTACTTACAGCACTGTGAATGTGTTCATCAAATTTCAGTTTATCATCAAATATTACTCCCAAGTCTTTTTCCTCAGAGCATTTCATAATAACGTTTTCTACACCATTGTTATGCATTTTATAGTCTGTGCGTGGATTACTTTTTCCCAAATGCATGATTTTACATTTTGAAGCATTAAAAAACAGACACCATGTTTCTGACCACCTAACCAATGAATCTAAGTCTTTTTGTAATACATCTTGATTTTTCGTTATATTATACATTTTCGTATCATCTGCAAAAATTTTACAATAGCTTTTTATTTCTTCAGGTAAGTCATTTATAAAAATTGTAAAAAGAACTGGGCCAAGAATGCTCCCTTGATGAGTGAGTGTAAAAGTTTTCCATTTTCTCTTTTTTTCCCCCTTCCATTTGATGCTATTATTTGCTCTACCCTACACCCAGTCTTCACTCGGACCGTTATTGTCGCACAGAATGTATGCTATGTGAATTAGTGTCGTTTTTACCATGCCATGGAGTCACTGAGTCAGTGACTGACACTGGAGTGGCTAGAGCTATCAAGTAATTATGCAGATCTATGCATATGCAATTAATTTTCTTTTAAATCATAAGTATAGGTTGGAATACTGTAAAAGTTTATATGTATTGCTAGTTATGAATTTGTTTACGTTGTGACCAAATCGACAAATGTAAACACAACTTCTTGAAGTTCTTCTTCTTCCAGTTTGGGATGTTTATCCTGCCCCACGCTCACCGGTCTTCATTCAGACCATTAATACTATAATAGCGTACAGGATGCGTGCTATGTGAATTTTTGTCATCCATTCCACTGGCACACACAGCCTACTCATACACTCGCACACGGGACCTCATTTTAAAAAAAAGTCTTATCCGAAGGACTTTTTCTCCGACTGACGTCAGGTACCCATTTACACCTGGGTGGAGTGAGGAAAATAGGAGTAAAGTGCCTTACCCAAGGACACACCACTGTGACCGGAGCTGGGTTCAAACCCGCACACTTGCAAACCTGATGGATTATGAGCAAGCGGCTCTTAGTCTTACCAACTGAGCTACAGCAGCTTCTAACTTCTCTGGCATTTCAATACTTTGCTGGTTTTCTTTAAACGTGTACTGTTCACTACTTTGATCAGGACTAGATTTTCTACCAAATTACTGAAGTTAGGACAGTCTAGAAGTAGAACCTAAGATGTTGAGAACGCTTTGAATTTAATTCCAAAGGCTTTCTAGATTTTGTACCCAGGAAAGTGTTTGTGTGTTGAAAAAGGATGGAGTGGAATTGGAAGGGTGAGGGTGGTGGGGGTAGAAAGGAAGATAAGAAGAGGAAGAGAAGGTACTTGCCCCTTCTTCTTCTTCTTCTTTGCTGTGCATGGCCACAATCAACTCTGATTATTTTGCCACGGAACCGGGAGGTTCTGCCACTTATACCAGAAGAAAAGGCTCAAGGTCTGAGAAGAAACTGAAAAGTTAGGCCTTAGACAGAAGAGAGGACAGATTTATAAAAAGAGAAAGGATCAAGTGCTTGCACTGGGTGAACCCTTTCACCGCCAGGCATATTTCAGCCAAAAATGTCCATTAAATTTACCTGGGTAGAGAACAAAATCCGTCTGCAGTATTGGGGATTCTTCTGTGACACATGTATATAAAATAAGGTCTATCCTTACTTCCCAAAACTAAGACAATAGGGTCTTTGGATAATAGACCCCAATTTGATGCCTTTTAGTGACATAGGTGTTAAATCACTGTGGTGCTAAAATGCGACTTTGGCGGTGAAAGGGTTAAGGCCATTAAACCCCCCCCAGTTCAGCCGGAAAGGAACAGGCCCCACTTCGAGCAACAAGCAAAAACAGAAGAAAAAAAGTTTGCATGCACACGTGTGCAGTCATTTGGACCTTGAGGTGAGAACAGAGAAGTGGGAAAGGTGAAAGGAAGGTGCGGGGATTTCCAATTGTAATAAAAAAGGAACAAATATTTTGAGAATGACAGACAAAAGTTTGCTTTGATTTTCACTTCTTTTTTTCTTTCTTTTCAGTTTGCCATCGTGTACAAGGCCAGGGACACAAAAACTGACATCATAGTCGCTGTCAAGAAGGTGAGCTGAGCAAGACAGGATATTGTATGGCCAGTGACCAATGTAGAAATAAGGCAAAGAGGGGAAGAAGAATTCCTGACCAACCAAGCATACACTAACACAAGGAAAGCATGCAACCTATAGACTTACAAAAGACACAGACAGGCAGACAGACACACACACACACACACACACACACACACACACACACACACACACACACACAGAGACAGACAGACACACACACACACACACACACACACACACACACACACGCACACGCACACACACAGAGAGAGTGAGTCGTGTCTGCTTTCTCCATCTTCATTGCCTTTAAAGTCCGATAAAAATTATAAACTGAAAATGCAAAAAGGTTTGTGTTGCTGATTTTAAAGTATTAGAAACTGAAAGTGAGAAAATTTGATGTTTGTGTTGCAGAATAAATATCAGAAATTGAAAGTGAACACAGTTGCTATTTTTGCCTGTTTCAGATTAAAGTAGGCACAAGAGCAGAGGCGGCTGATGGAATCAACAGAACGGCTCTGCGTGAAATCAAGCTGTTACAGGAACTGACCCACCCCAACATCATTGGGGTGAGTTTACTTTACAACGAAGCCAGTGTTTTTGCTGTGTGCTTTTATTGTGATCCTAAAACTAAAAGTGAAGGATGAAATGGAATGTTTGGTTCAGTATGGAAAGAGAGGATCAGTAGAAGTAGTGTAAAGTGAAATAAAAACACTCAAAACCCCCCAAAACAAACAAACAGAAAAACCAATCAACCAACCAATCAAACAAAATCAACCGAACAAATTTTAACAACAACGACAATAACAACAGAAGCAGGCATACGCAAAGATGTATCTTTGGACAACTAAGGCATCATTCTACAAAGTTTCATTACAAACATTATAATCAGATCAGACTGAACCATAGGCTGAGGTGACTGGAACACATACTTATTTACAGAGACAAAGACAGACAGACAGGAAATGAAACTTGATAAAGACCTTTGTTTAAATGGTAAACCGTTACTGTTAGGAATTAATGCACTAATTGTACAGAAAGAACAACAACCACAAAGGCCGTTCAATCTGCACTGAATTCTTAATTAAGAATCAGTCTGATCTGATTATAATGTTTGTAATGAAACTTTGTAGAATGATGCCTTAGTTGTCCAAAGATACATCATAAACAGCTCTAACAATGCCCAACATGTTTTCTGTTTCATTTGAATAGAGATCTCAAATCCACACACACACATCCACAGTATTTATTTAGCCCTATTCGCTGCCAAGCCCGTTTCCGGTTCTGAGGCAACTATTTGCCAAGCCGTTTTAGGTTACGAAGTCTATCGCAAATACTGCTGAATAAAAGTGCATATAACCTATGCTTTTCTGAAAGGGAATTGAAGCTATCATTTGAGAACACTTCTCACAAGCATTCAAACATACTGCGAAAAGCATATGGATAACAAAAGGGAAACTCTTAGGAATAACCCTATGACGGATATTTCCATGCAAGGGCTTTATAGGTTACCGGAAGTTGACTGGAAATATCCATGACGGGGCAGTGAAGAAGTTAATGTGATGTCTTTTATTACAGTTTTAAGAAAGTACAATATTAATATGTATCCTTAAGAATAATAACTTGATCTTAAGGTGTACTGTAAGGAAAATTCATTAATGGTATAAAAAACACACGTCTGTAAGCTCCTTTGCTTTAGGGAATTACTCTGACAATTGCACTAGTACTCAGTAGTAGGTTAGTTATTTGTGCTCTGAGATACAGTAGAACCTCCCAGTAAGACTGTCCCTCCAGAGTCACCTCCCAGCCTATGGTTCAGTCTGATCTGATTTACATGTATAATGTTTGTAATAAAACTTTGTAGAATGATGCCTTAGTTGTCCAAAGATACATCATAAACAGCTCTAACAATGCCCAACATGTTTTCTGTTCCATTTGAATAGAGATCTCAAATCCATGCACACACCCTCCACAGTATTTATTTAACCCCTTTGCTGCCAAGCCCTCCCTTTCCAACTTCTCCCAGGCAACTATTTGCCAAGCCGTTTTTGTAAGTTGTAAAAGTCCATCGCAAAAACCCTCCCAATAAAGAGTGCTTATCTGAGACATTGCTTTTCTGAAAGGGAATTGAATATACTATCCCATTTGAGAACACTCTCAGACATTGCATTCAAACATACCTCCCTAAAAGCCCTCCCATGGACCTACTTAAAGGGACATTGCCCTCTTTGTAAGTATTAACCCTACCTCCCTATATTTCCCTCCCACTGCAGACCTTTATCTGAGACATTGCCCTTTGAAGTTGATTAAAATATCCATGACGGGGCAGTGAAGAAGTTAATGTGATGTCTTTTATTACAGTTTTAAGAAAGTACAATATTAATATGTATCCTTAAGAATAATAACTTGATCTTAAGGTGTACTGTAAGGAAAATTCATTAATGGTATTAAAAGACCTACGTATGTAAGCTCCTTTGCTTTAGGGAATTACTCTGACAACTCCCACTAAGTAGGTTAGTTATTTGTGCTTTGAGATACAGTAGAACTCCCTCCCACTTAAGACCCTTATCTGAGACATTGCCCTTCTTTGTAAGATTAAACTTACCTCCCTATAAGAACTCCCTCCCACTTAAGACCTACTTATCTGAGACATTGCCCTTCTTTGTAAGTATTAAACTTACCTCCCTTATTACAACTCCCTCCCACTGAAGACCTACTTATCTGAGACATTGCCCTTCTTTGTGAGTATTAAACTTACCTCCCTATTACAACTCCCTCCCACTTAAGACCTACTTATCTGAGACATTGCCCTTCTTTGTAAGTATTAAACTTACCTCCCTATTACAACTCCCTCCCACTTAAGACCTACTTATCTGAGACATTGCCCTTCCAAGTATTAAACTTACCTCCCTATTACAACTCCCTCCCACTTAAGACCTACTTATCTGAGACATTGCCCTTCTTTGTAAGTATTAAAATTACCTCCCTATTACAACTCCCTCCCACTGAAGACCTACTTATCTGAGACATTGCCCTTCTTTGTAAGTATTAAAATTACCTCCCTATTACAACTCCCTCCCACTGAAGACCTACTTATCTGAGACATTGCCCTTCTTTGTAAGTATTAAACTTACCTCCCTATTACAACTCCCTCCCACTGAAGACCTACTTATCTGAGACATTGCCCTTCTTTGTAAGTATTAAACTTACCTCCCTTATTACAACTCCCTCCCACTGAAGACCTACTTATCTGAGACATTGCCCTTCTTTGTAAGTATTAAACTTACCTCCCTATTACAACTCCCTCCCACTGAAGACCTACTTCTCTGAGACATTGCCCTTCTTTGTAAGTATTAAACTTACCTCCCTATTACAACTCCCTCCCACTGAAGACCTACTTATCTGAGACATTGCCCTTCTTTGTGAGTATTAAAATTACCTCCCTATTACAACTCCCTCCCACTGAAGACCTACTTATCTGAGACATTGCCCTTCTTTGTAAGTATTAAACTTACCTCCATATTACAACTCCCTCCCACTGAAGACCTACTTATCTGAGACATTGCCCTTCTTTGTAAGTATTAAACTTACCTCCCTATTACAACTCCCTCCCACTTAGCTTAAAGACCTTGTTTGGGATGATTTTTCAAGGACTTTATAAGGAGGCTCTGCTATATATGAATCTTCATTTTTCTTTTTGTGACATTAATTATATAGTTGTTGGTGGTTGTGTTTTTTCGCTTGGCATATCTTGGTTACTTCTAAGATTTGTTCCCATACAAAATGAGTTTTCTTCTAACACACTTGTTGTTGAATTTGCATGGATTGATTTCTTCGTGGTGTATTCCCTCACAACGACATTTTCTTGCCTTGATGCGTGTGTCAGCTGGTGGATGTGTTCGGTCAGAGGTCCAACGTCAGCCTGGTCTTTGACTTCATGGAGACCGACCTGGAGGTGAGACAATCTCCTTCACTCCCCAAGGGAAAGATAATTTACCATTTTCCCATCAATAATTTTGATGTGAGAAATATTGTTTACAAATTAATTTAATTAAATGGATTCTGTAATGTGTGACTTTGTTTATACCCACAGTTTGTTTTTGTCCATCAGTTGAGTGATTTTATTTTTTTACAAAGGTCTGTTTTAGTTTCTTGAGTAGGTTTAGTGAGGAGGGATAGTGTCTTCATTGAAATGGTTTGTAATGGCTAAGAGATTTTTTATTTTGAAAAAAAGAACACACACAAAACAAATTAAAATCAAACAAACTGTGTTTTCTTTGTTTGTGTGTATGTGTGTTTTGCATTTGACTCATTCTCTTCAGAGAATCCAAAACAATGCTGCATGGCTGGTCCTCAAATCCTCTAAATTTGACCATGTAACACCTCTTCTACATTCTCTGCACTGGCTGCCAATCTCTGATAGAATTGAGTACAAGCTTTTCACTCTTACCTTTGCTGTCATTTCTGGCTCTGATGTGCTTCATACTTACTCACCCTCTCGTCAGCTCCGTTTCTGATTCTTGTCTTCTGCAGCTTCCCTTGGTTAAAACAAAAACTTACGGTGAAAGATCCTTTTCCTTTCAGGCCCCAGCTACTTGGAACAAACTGCCACCATCTCTCAGACATTCCAACTCTCTGTCAGTCTTTAAGGCCAATCTCAAAACGCACTTCTTCTCTCAACGCTAATGCTTGTGATGGGTCTGCATGAATGAAGTGTGCACGGATTAGATGGGAGGAGAGGAACAGGGCATGTAGTAACTGAGTTTGTGTGTGCGTGTGGTGTGTGTGTACGCGGATATGTGTGTGTGTACCCGTTGATGTGAGTGTGTTTGTGTGTGGGGAGGGAAGGATGAGTTTGTGTATACCAATGTGCATATATGCGTGTGCATGTTTGTATATCTATGAGTATGCGTGGGGGTGACGGTAGGAATGCGAGCGCATGTGAGTATGTTCGATAGGTATGATGTAATCTTGCATGTGGAGTGAATTTTAGTTTTGTTAAGCGCCATGAGTAGTTCTGTCTAGAATGTGTAGTATGGATGTCTAGTGTTATTATTATTATTATTTGTGCTGCAGTCCTAAGAATTGTTGTAGTGGGTGATAGATGATATTCCTGGCAACCATGTTCAAGCTATTTTGTATTTTGCAGATCATCATCAAGGACAACAACATTGTGCTGACAGCAGCCCACATCAAGAGCTACATGCTGCAGACACTGAAGGGACTGGAGTACCTGCATGCACATTGGATACCTGCACAGGGTATGTTCAAGCTATTTTGTATTTTGCAGATCATCATGATAGGACTGGAGTACAACATTGCCCATTGGATACTGCACAGGGTATGTACATCAAGAGCTGATGATGCTGCAGATGATGAAGGGACTGGAGTACCTGCATGCACATTGGATACTGCACAGGGTATGGAGCTGATGATGATGATGATGATGATAGGACTGGAGTACCTGCATGCACATTGGATACTGCACAGGGTATGATGATGATGATGATGTTGATGATGATGATAGACTGGAGTACCTTCACACCCATTGGATACTGCACAGGGTATGGAGCTGATGATGATGATGATGATAGGACTGGAGTACCTGCATGCACATTGGATACTGCACAGGGTATGGAGCTGATGATGATGATGATGATGACGATGATGATAATAATGATGATGATGATGATAGGACTAGATAACCTGCACGCCCATTGGATACTGCACAGGGTATGGAGCTGCTGCTGCTGCTGCTGCTGATGATGATGATGATGATGATGATGATGATGATGATGAGACTAGATAACTTGCACACCCATTGGATACTGCACAGGGTATGGAGCTGAGTTTATGATGATGATGGTTATGCCAATGATGAATGACAATAACGATGATGATGACCTGCACGCCCATTGGATACTGCAAAGGGTATGTAAAACTCAGTTGTTGTTTTTTATGATGATAATGAAAGGACCGGAATACCTGCACATCCATTGGATGTAACAATGAATGTAATTAATTTACCTGATGAAGATGTTAATGATGATTATGAAGATGATGAAAGACTGGCCCTGGTAAGTGCATAGGGAATGTAACACGGAATGTATCAATGTACATAGTAATGATGATGATGATGACAATGATGATGATGGTACAGTGGAACCTCCCTTATAAGACCTTCAAAAATCATCCCAAATGAGGTCTTATAAGGGAGGGGTCTTTATAAGGGAGATAATTTTAATACTTATAAAGAAGGGCAATGTCTCAGAGAAGCAGGTCTTATGTGGGAGGGAGTCTTATAATGGGAGGTCTTATAAGGAAGGTTCCACTGTAATACTGAAAAGACTGGCATGTATGTACAGATAAATGCAAAAGCTGCTCTTACAGTGCTGTATTATAGTGTAGCTGCCATGCTGATGTGACATGATGTTGTGTGATATCTGTTGTCAGGACATGAAGTCCAACAACCTGCTGATCAACGAACAAGGGATTCTGAAGATCGCTGACTGGTCCATCATGCTGATGTGTGATGTCTGTTGTCTGTTGTCAGGACATGAAGCCCAACAACCTGCTGATCAACGAACAAGGGGTGCTGAAGATCGGTGACTTTGGTCCATCATGCTGATGTGTGTCATCTGTTGTCAGGACATGAAGCCCAACAACCTGTGATCAACGAACAAGGGGTTTTGAAGATCGGTGACTTTGGTCCATCATGCTGATGTGTGTCATTTGTTGTCAGGACATGAAGCCCAACAACCTGCTGATCAACGAACAAGGGGTTCTGAAGATCGCTGACTTTGGTCCATCATGCTGATGTGTGTCATTTGTTGTCAGGACATGAAGCCCAACAACCTGCTGATCAACGAACAAGGGGTTCTGAAGATCGGTGACTTTGGTCCATCATGCTGATGTGTGTCATTTGTTGTCAGGACATGAAGCCCAACAACCTGCTGATCAACGAACAAGGGGTTCTGAAGATCGCAACCTTTGGTCCATCATGCTGAGGTGACGACTATTCTACTGTTGTCAGGACATGAAGCCCAACAACCTGCTGATCAACGAACAAGGGATTCTGAAGATCGGTGACTTTGGTCCATCATGCTGATGTGTGTCGTCTGTTGTCTGTTGTCAGGATATGAAGCCCAACAACCTTCTGATCAATGAACAAGGGGTGCTGAAGATCGGTGACTTTGGGCTGGCCAAATACTATGGCTCTCCTACCAGACCCTACTCCAACCAAGTCGTAACAAGGTGCACCTATTTTACTATTTCAATGATAATGAAAGCTGGAGATCAGTGACTTTGGGCTGGCCAAGCCATATGAAGCTCTCCTACCAGACCCTACCCAACCAGGTCGTTTAAGGTACACCTGTTCTACTATTTCAATGATAAGACAAAGCTGGAGATCAGTGACTTTGGGCTGGCCAAGTACTATGGCTCTCCTACCAGACCCTACTCCAACCAGGTCGTTACAAGGTACACCTATTCTACTATTTCAATGATAGTGAAAGCTGGAGATCAGTGACTTTGGGCTGGCCAAGTACTATGGATATCCTACCAGACCCTACTCCAACCAGGTCCTCACAAGGTACGGCTATTCTGTTTGTGCAGACGAATGAGATGGTGAAGGTTGACCACTTAGGAAAAAGTCCTGTGAATAATAATGATGGGTGTTGTACTCCCTGTTGATCATCTGTTTTAAACATATATGTATTTTTGAGTAAAAATCGCAATATCAAAAAATCCCACATAACCAAAAAACATTGCAAGTTAAACATTCTTCATTTATACACAAACCCTGAACATTTGAAGTCAATCCATCTGTAGTTATTTTTTAATATTTTTTTAAGACAAAGTACCCCATTTCGGGCCCAGTTTACCAACATTAATTTGGTGCTTACAGGGAGTAGAGTCGTCATTTTAATCCTTTAAGAGTGTTAAATTCGCCTGAGTAGAGAACAAAATCCATCTGCAGTATTGGGGTTCTTCTGTGACTGTGGCAAGGTGGTTCAGGTGTACTCCCTCCCCATCCCCCCATATGAATTTACACTAATGTTCCTGTTGCATGTCGGAGGGACGTCCCCAAACTCGTCATCGAAATCTGTACTCCCTCCCCATCCCCCCATATGAATTTTGGCATGATGTTCCTGTTGCAGGTTGAAGGGGTTAAGCAAACTCGTCATCAGTACAGGTGTGTTCAGTTGCTAACTCACAGGTGTGTACTGTGGCCAGGTGGTACAGGTGTACTCCCTCCCCATCCCCCCATATGAATTTACACGGGGGTGGACTGTTGCAGGTCGGAGGACGTTAAGCAAACTCGTCATCGGTATCGGTGTACTCCATCCCCATCCCCCCATATGAATTTGCATTTATGTTCCTGTTGCAGGTCGGAGGACACTAAGCAAACTCGTCATCGATACAGGTGTGTTCAGTTGCTAACTCACAGGTGTGTACTGTGGCCAGGTGGTACAGGTGTACTCCCTCCCCATCCCCCCATATGAATTTACACTAATGTTCCTGTTGCAGGTCGGAGGACGTTAAGCAAACTCGTCATCAGTACAGGTGTGTTCAGTTGCTAACTCACAGGTGTGTGCTCTGTGTTCAGGTGGTACCGGTGTCCAGAGCTGCTGTTCGGGGCCAAGCAGTACAGCACGGGGGTGGACATGTGGGCAGTGGGGTGCATTCTGGGAGAGCTGCTCACCCGCGTGAGTTTTGCTGCCTTGCATGTCCGTTGTTGTTGTTTTTGTCTCTCTTTTTTGGTTGCTGACCTCGATCTGTATTCTTGTTACACTAAAGTGTTCCTTGGAAATCACGAATTCTCTACAATACAGATAGTTTTTTGGGTTTTTTGGTCACATCTTAGAGGGAGTCTTTATAGGGAAGGCCTTAACTCACTCGGCACTGGTCAGTTGCTTCCCCTTACAACCGTTCAGGACGGGCCATTTGACTAGGTTCTAAAACACATCACCACAAAAAGTTATCAAAAGTTATGGACTGATATTTTCAGAAAAGATTACTAACAGTAACACCATGCACTAAGCGATCGTACAATATCTGATTCCATACCTTCGTTGTTTGTCTCCTGTTGACGAAAACAGCTAACTCATAGAAGGAAGAACAATTTCACATTCCGATCTTTGACCCCTCCCTACAGCCAAACCCGAAATAATAAAGGGGAGCAATGATTGGTGTGTAGAGTGATCTCGCCTAATTCAATCGGTCAAACAGGGGAAGTCATTCTACCATCAGCTCTCGTAGCCTATCGACTCGTGTGTTTGAGCAGACATACAGCACTTAGAACACTGTGCGTCATTCTAAAAATTTATGTCATTTATATTTTTACGTCACATTTTGCAAGTTTTATCAGTTTGTGGCCCATTGGCCACCCCTAATTTTTCTTGTAAAAAAGTCGCTGACTCACATCCTGCGGTTTCAAACTTCGACGCCATTGTTACATTGTTGCCATGGTATTTGACCGAGTAATGGAGATAAGCAACTCTAATTTTCACGAAGTGCTTTCCCCTACTTTTAAAAAAAAAATCGTCTATTGCGAGGTGGTCATTATACTGGAGACTGTTTTAGCAATAAATAAGTAGAGCGGAGACTGAATAGAACTGTCCTGATTAGCAGGGTGTCTGTGAGGCGGGGGTTCGACTGTAATTGCTGTTGACCATTCTTTGGTTATAATAATAGGGGATACTTATATAGCGCGATACCCCACAATGGGCTCATCGCGCTTTACAACAATATAAATGCATTACAAATCATTTAAAAAAACTAAAAACAAAAACAAAACAACAAAAAATATATAGTTAACAGCATCATACATAAAATCACAAATTGACTAAAAACATTTATCAATTAAGACAATATAAAACAGCACGTCACACGAAAACTATGGGAAATATACAACTTTTAAAATATGACTGCACAGAAACAACAATACAATAATAACATACGGTACACTTACACGCCAACATCCACACCCACAGGCGCACGCGCACGCACACCACACACGCACACACGCGCGCGCGCATGCACGCACACACACACACACACAGAGAACTGGACGCTGTTGACTGACCGCAAGACCAAAACACGGGCAAGTCAACGGCAGAAGGGGGGGGGGGGGGGGGGAGGGGATGAAAAAGGGGATGAAAAAGAAAAAAAATGAAATGCATGTATTGGGTTACTATGTTGCTGAACACATGTGACCCAGCACCACGAACGGGGCATTAACTCTCTGGGCTAGTTGCTCACAACAGGCTTGGAAAGTCAAAAATCTCATTTTTTGTCAATTTTGAGTTATGGGTGTTTTCATGTTCTCTAACACCTCACCTTTCATATTTACAAAGGACAATCTTTCATATGGTCTCTAAATGGTCTTTTAAGCGCTTTAAAATGAGTAGGTCAATGCATTTTCTTCAGCTAGGCTAGACTTTAGACTGTGCTTTCTCAAAATGGCCGATGTTCACCCTACTTACTTTGAATGCTCATAACTCTGGAACGGAAAAAGATACAAGAACGGTTCTTGTATCATTAGAAAAAGAAGGGTCTGAAGTTTTCAAATGTATAATTGCCTCAGAATGGTCAGCTTGACACTTAATGTCCCTTTCGTGGCGCTTGGTCACATATTTGAACAAAGGAAGGTCACCAGTATTGATGGGTGTATAGTTGCATTGATTTATCTGAATGTAAATTAGAAGTTTCCACTAATAAAAAGAACAGGAAGAAAGAAAGAAAGCAATTATATTTTTTACTCTTTAATTATTTTCTTTCAGCTTGCCATATTTCTATGAGATATACAAGGGAGTACATTAGTGTGTTGTGCCTCTGGATTACACTGTAATTTACATGAGGCCCAGTAACATAGTCCTGTTGCAAATAGTTCCACCACCTTCTGGAAGTTCTTTGCTTGTAACTTCCTCTAATCTGTCTCTCTCTCTCTTTGACTCTGCCTTTTCCATTTGTGACAGAGTATGGGAAAATCCGGCTAAAGTCGCTGAGAGACATTCTTAGCCATGCACAAAAACAGGTAGCTTAGTTATACTTGATTCTGTGTATTTTGTCAACTTTAAAAAATTCTAGAAAAAAGACTATGCCAGATACTGAGATGGATCAATTCTGTTTTTTGCTTTTCAGTCTGTAGAATTTAAACTTTCAGATTATATAAAAACGTCAAAAGTGATAATTTCTGACTTAAGCCTGGTTTTCCTATACTCTGTCACATTTGCTTACTGTCACCTACTATCTTTCTGCCTTACTGGTCCATTCTCCTGCCTTTTTTCCTTAGAAACTCTTACAAAGATGCTCTTCAGCCAAAGTCAGACATGCTGGGCCTAACTATCTCTTAGTTAGGCGCTTGTCAGGACAAATGTTGCACTGACATTTTAGGTGTATTCCTAGCTGTGTCATAATTTGTGCATGTGTGGTGGGTTTTGCTTGTCAGGCCCCGCTGTTTCCTGGAGACTCGGACCTCGACCAGCTGGGCAAAATCTTCATGAAGACGGGAACACCCTCAGAAGAGGACTGGCCGGTAACACTCTCTTTCTTCTTTCTTCTTTCTACTGGTTGCTGAACAATACACCGTACAATGCGCACTATAAGCTGCTTCTTTTTTCCTCACCTTTGGCCCATGCGGCTTATAGACTGATGTGGCTTATCTGTGGATTTGTTTTCCATTCTACATTTATCAGTATGATTAAATCTGTTTCTGGTCACATTCTTCAGCCTATTTTGAGCTTCTTTAGACTCAAAACTGGTTTTGGTAATCAATAGATTCAAATCTTAAAGTGTCTGAGGACATTAAATACTTATGTTCTGATAGGAGAATTTCTATGTTTGTGTTGGTTTGTGCACATACAATTTTCTCTGCGGCTTATGAACTGGTGCGGCTTATATGTGAATAAATACTTAATATTTTGTCAATTTAGGGGATGCTGCTTATATACAGCCTATACAGGTGCGTCTTATAGTCCAATTTTTACGGTAGGTCTTTCTCAACTTCACACAGATTATTGAAGTCTTGTTGTTCTTCTTGTTGTTGTTACTCCCGTACCCTGGCTAAAAGACTCCAGGGATCATCCCAACAGCCAAAGCACTTGAACACTATGGTAAAAATGCACCAGCTATGGATGAGAACATTACATGTGTGACAGTTTTTGATGTTCACAGTCGTCGAACAATATTTTCAACCATAAAGAGAGCACAATATAAGCTTCTAGCTTGTTGCGGCTGATGAATGTTTATGTTTATGCGCTGTGTATCCAATAAACGTTGTTTAAACCAAAAGTCACCCCCCCCCCGGGAACATTACGACAATGGTTTAACACCCATGTCACAGAAAAGCATCAAATGTGGGCCTGTTATCCAAAGACCCTGTTTTCTTAATTTTGGGAGATAAGGATAGGGCTACCTGTGCTTCAACCAATGTCCTAATATTGCAGATACAAGGAACTGTTCATCGCGGCTGGCGACGACCTGCTGGACCTCACCTGAAAAGCTCCTGGCCCTCAAGGGTTAAACAGGTTACCCCCTGGGAACGCACCTCGCTTTGTGGAATACTGTTTTGTGAATTGTTTTTGTGTGTAATAATGTGTGTGCATTTATGGTGAACCTTCCAGACTACCTGTGCTTCAACCATTGTCCCAAGGTGCCCTACAAGGAGCTGTTCAT
>CM065685.1:12166414-12183914 GCA_017654935.2 Phymorhynchus buccinoides
TATATATCAAAGTTTTCAAATGTCCATTCACATGGGTATTACTTAAGGTTGATTCAACAGTAGCACGTTTTTCTACACAGCATTCTCACCCCCATCCTACCCCCTAACTCTACCAAATGCTACTCTGAGGTATGTTTGAGCCACATGTCTTATCAAACGTTTAATCAAATTAAGTCTGAATAAAATTTTACGCTTATCTACAGGTCTGTTTTTGCATTTGTTGAACCAATTCTATACCTCTCTGTGTTTATGGACGGGAAAAAAAAAGTTCATTTCTAGTGCATTTCCATATAACAAGTTTTAAGTTGGCTATTTCACGAACTGGGCAAACCAGTTTCATGAATTGGGCGTAATATATCCATACATCTATATGTGATACATCTATTTCTGAGTGGTCTGTTTCACGAATTGGGCGTAACATATCCATACATCTATGGGTGATACATCTATTTCTGAGTGGTCTGTTTCACGAATTGGGCGTAACATATCCATCAGGGTTCACAGCAGTTGGGAAAGTTTGGGACGGTTTGGGGAAAATAGACTTCATTTTCAAGGCCCATGAAAGTTTGTGAAAAATGAAAAAGCAAGAGTAGTGTCTTTGAAAGTTTGTGAATTTTGAGCTACTGTAAAATCTTTATCAATCTGCCCCCCAAATCTCCCAGGACCATAATTTTGAATCATCGTGCCAAGAAAAAAATTATAATTATGAAATAAAATGAATATTTTTCAATTTTTTACCGGAATTGACGTGAGTTACTTCCCTTTAAAGACATCCGATCTTTACGCGTAGCGCACAATTGCCGGGCAAATGTGTCTTCAGTGAGCTTTGGCTCGAAAATTCTGCGTATAAAGTATGGCTGCGAAAGGATGCAACCAACAAGCGCTCAGCATATTGTGCCGCTTTCCAAAAAACCTTCGATTTGGGAAAACCCTAAAGTTGGGCTTTGAAAGTTTGTGAAAAGTTTGTGAAAATTTGGATGCTGTTTGGCTATGAACCCTGTCCATACATCTATGGATGATACATCGATTTGTGAGTGGTCTGTTTATCTTCTTCTGCGATCTCAAGTCAATAGGAAATGTTCAGAAACAATTAAGGGGAGTAATCTCATGGTGAATGCGAGTGGTCCCCCTTGACAGAATCGGTCAAACACAGACAGTTAGGCCGTGTACACACATAAGCGGATATTCCACATGGAAACCTGTACGCAATCCATAAATAAGTAAAACAAAGAAGGGAAAAGATGTGCGCACATGTCCGAATTTTCCCTATATGTGTAAACGTTTATCCTTCTTTCTTCCACTTATTTAAGGATTTCCGTACGGAGCTTACGCGTCTAATGTGAACCCGGCCTTACTCTCGCCCAATGAACTCGCCTTGTGCTGTGTTTGTTGTTGTGCTTTGACCGGTTCGTTTAAGTATAATTTTTTGATGTAGTGCCCTCCCCTTGTTTCTCCGAAAATCTTTTAATTATGCAGACCTGTTTACTCTATTCTTTTCGAGTAGAGTTCTATTCAATTTGGACCTCTACTACTATTCAAAATTGAAAAATAATGCTAGATTCTACTCATTTTCAGTGAACATTGTTTGATGGTTTAATGAATAAAACTACACATTTTGCACCCAAACTACTCATTTTAGCTTTCCAGACTACTCAAGACTCGTGTAGGGGGTAAACAGGTCTGTTTATGTGATTGTGTGTTTACGTTTGTTTCTCAAATGTTTCTTGGTGTGGGTGTAAATCCTGCACATTTTTGACTCCTTAGGTGTACAATATACTTTTTTTTTCTGTCTCCAGATCGAGGGTTGGCAAAGCGACTGGTATTCTGACGACATCTTGCCCATAGGAACAACGACCCGTGTGTTTCGTTTTTGTATGGAGTCCAATCATTGGTCCATTTGCTCATGAGAACCAACAGCTGATTGGTCTCTGTGTATGTTAATTACGCCGTTTAAACTCGTTATTCTCTTCTTCTGAAGGTTATCTTCAAATCGTGTGAAGACCAAAATAGGTACAGTGGTACCTCCCTATTAAGACCTTCCCTATTAGACTCCCTCTAAGATGTGACCTAAAACATTTTCACAGATTTTTCCACCTTCCTAACCAGACTACTGAGTGACTACCTCCCTTTGAAGATCCCCCTCCCTTTAAGACCATATTTTGGCTGATTTTTCAAGGTCGTATTAGGGAGGTTCCACTGTATTGTGAAAGCGTCTTCCAAACTGAGATCTGAGCTGTGAGGTGTTTTTTTCAGTATGTGAGTGGTTTGTCCCCTTTGGTCGCACAAAAGAGGAGTGTGTTTGGGTGTATGGATTTGATGAACACGTCCTGGTTATTTTGGATTGTGAAATATCTTGAGGAGATGAAGTGTGTGTGCACGCACATGTGTCACACAGCAGTGCATGTGTGTGTGCCTGAAGCCTGAATTCAGGCGATTTGATGCAGGTTCAGGCAGTGGTCTGCCTGAAGAAAATGTTCTCCCAGAAGATATAGTACTCTTGAAGTGAGGACCAGGTTTACAGCTAAAACACCAACATTCAGGCAAAGGTTTGCATCGTCACATGAACCCATGGTGTGTGTGTGTGTGTGTGTGCGCGCATGTGTGTTGTATATGTGTGTCTTGTGTGAGTGTATGTGTGCATGTGTACATGTGCGCGCACATGTGTGTGTGTGTGTTGTATATGTGTGTGTGTGTCTTGTATGAGTGCATGTGTACATGTGTGTGTGTGCGCGTACACGCATATGCACATGTGTATTACTGTGTGATAGAGTGCACATGTGAATATGTTAGTCTTTAAAAGAGAGGGAGAGAGAGAGGTACCGGACACTAGAATATAGAGAGAATGCAGTGCATATAATAAACTATGCATTTCTTGTGTGAATAATTATGTGAATATGCAAAACATCAGTTCTGTTATTTGCATTTGTGTATATGTGTCGCTCATGTGTATTGCTCATGTCCATTTACAAATTAAAATTAAAAGTCTTTTGCCTAGTGGATTGAGTGATTGTTGCATGATAATGATCTCAAAATGCATTTTTAAAAGATGGTTTGCACACAAATTTACAGAGTGTTGACTGAATTGAGTGCCAGTGTTAAGAAAGGGTGAAATAAAAGAAGAAACGAAACTTGTCTGTTTATTTTGTGGAAGCTTTTTTATACTCTGTCTCTGTCGCTCTTCTGTCTGTCTGTCTCTCTCTCTCTCTCTCTCTCTGTGTCTCTCTCTCTGTGTCTCGCTCTCTGTGTCTCTCTGTGTCTCGCTCTCACTCTATCTGTCTCATTTTAAAAAAAAGCTTGGAAGTTCAGTTTAACGTCGCGTATCGGCTTTCGCCATGTACGACGGGCTGAACAAACCAACCAGGGTATAAACAAAAATTTATATTCCTGAATCACTGTCTTAGCCAAAAGGCAGAGAAGCGATCAGAATATTGCTAAAAAAAAGCTTATTTTGTGGAAGCTTTTTTATACTCTCATTCTCTCTCTCTGTCTGTCTGTCTCTCTCTCTCTCTGTCTCTCTCTGTCTGTCTGTCTCTCTCTCTCTCTGTCTCTCTCTCTCTCTCTGTGTGTGTCTCTCTCTCTCTCTGTGTCTCTCTCTCTCTCTCTCTCTCTCTCTCTCTCTCTCTCTCTCTCTCTCTCTCTCTCTCTCTCTCTGTCTGTCTGATCTGTCTCATTTTAAAAAAAATGTTCACTTCTTTTTGTTGTTCTCTCAATTTCATTTCCTAATGATTAATGTATGCTCGTTTCTTGTCCTTCCCCTCTGTTCTCTCTTTGTTGTTGTGCCTCTATTTCTTTGATAAAGATAACCGGGTAGAGTGATCCCCGGCAGCGTCCAGAAGCGTGCGTTTGTCACAGTCCGTATTTTCCTCTCCCCGTTCTCTACTCAGGGCTCCCAATCGTCCCGCAAAATAAGGTGTCCCGGGCACTCCTTCACTTACAGAATAGAGGGTCCTAGAGGCGGGATAGAGGGTCCCAGTGGCATTGCGAATGCTAAAAATATTTGTTCTACTGCATCCCTGGGACCCCCTGCACATTCTTTTAGAGGGTCCTTTAGAATTTTAGTACTTCATAGACCCCCAAATGGGGGTCCCTGGGAGCCATGGTACTGTTCTTTTCTTATTAACCTTTACCGGACTTCTGACACACAAAACATGTTATATCTCTAAAACTATTTAAGCAATCTTCATGAAATTGCATGACTTTGTCAAGAACGTAAATGGCTTTAAGTGTGTTAAATTTCATTAATGTGTATAAAATATAAATGACGTAATATGACGCGTAATTTTGATATACCTGTCCGACGTGACGTGGGAGACCCCCGCCATCCGGACAGGGATAAACACATGGTGCCTCTTTGACAAGTAGGGGTCGTGGGAGACCCCCGCCATCCGGGCAGGGATAAACACCTCGGAATTTGCTCTTTGCTGAGTAGGGGGTCGTGGAAGACCCCCGCCATCGTGTCCGTGTAGTCAAAAGCATGATCCGGTAAAGGTTAATACTAGTTGCTCTGTCTTTGTGGTCTGTTCGTTTTGTGTTCTTCAGTCTTCTTACGTGTGTTGTACAGTGGAACCTCCCTTGCATGAACACCCCCCACCCACCCGTTATAAGACTCCCTCCCATTTAGGACCTACTTCTCTGAGACGTTGTCGTTCTTTGTAAGTATTAAATTACCTCCCCTATACCACTCCCTCCCATTTAAGACCTACTTCTCTGAGTCGTTGCCCTTCTTTGTAAGTATTAAATTACCTCCCTTATACCACTCCCTCCCATTTAAGACCTACTTCTCTGAGACGTTGCCCTTCTTTGTAAGTATTAAATTACCTCCCCTATACCACTCCCTCCCATTTAAGACCTTCTCTGAGACGTTGCCCTTCTTTG
This sequence comes from Phymorhynchus buccinoides, assembly GCA_017654935.2. Taxonomy (NCBI): domain Eukaryota; kingdom Metazoa; phylum Mollusca; class Gastropoda; order Neogastropoda; family Raphitomidae; genus Phymorhynchus; species Phymorhynchus buccinoides. The sequence continues at coordinate 12,171,290 of CM065685.1, forward strand.
TCAGTATTACATTACCTCCCCTATGCCACTCCCTCCCATTTAAGACCTACTTCTCTGAGACGTTTCCCTTCTTTGTAAGTATTAAATTACCTCCCTTATACCACTCCCTCCCATTTAAGACCTACTTCTCTGAGACGTTGCCCTTCTTTGTAAGTATTAAAATTACCTCCCTTATGCCACTCCCTCCCATTTAAGACCTACTTCTCTGAGACGTTGCCCTTCTTTGTAAGTATTAAAATTACCTCCCTTATACCACTCCCTCCCATTTAAGACCTACTTCTCTGAGACGTTGCCCTTCTTTGTAAGTATTAAATTACCTCCCTTATACCACTCCCTCCCATTTAAGACCTACTTCTCTGAGACATTGCCCTTCTTTGTAAGTATTAAATTACCTCCCTTATACCACTCCCTCCCATTTAAGACCTACTTCTCTTAAACGTTGCCCTTCTTTGTAAGTATTAAAATTACCTCCCTTATGACACTCCCTCCCATTTAAGACCTACTTCTCTGAGACGTTGCCCTTCTTTGTAAGTATTAAAATTACCTCCCTTATACCACTCCCTCCCATTTAAGACCTACTTCTCTGAGACGTTGCCCTTCTTTGTAAGTATTAAATTACCTCCCTTATGCCACTCCCTCCCATTTAAGACCTACTTCTCTGAGACGTTGCCCTTCTTTGTAAGTATTAAAATTACCTCCCTTATGCCACTCCCTCCCATTTAAGACCTACTTCTCTGAGACGTTGCCCTTCTTTGTAAGTATTAAAATTACCTCCCTGCCATTTAACCCTTTCGCCGCCAGCCATTTCTCAGCAAAACAAATCCGTTAAAATTACCTGGGTAGAGAAAAAAATCTCTGTAATATTGGGGATTCTTCTGTGACATTTAAAGTAAGGCCTATCCCCCACCTACCAAAATGAAGAGAACAGGGTCTTCGGATAACAGACCCTGATTTGATTCCTTTTAGTAACATGGGTGTTAAATCATTGTGGTGCAAAAATGCGACATTGGCGGTGAAAGGGTTAAGACCCTATTTTGGATGATTTTTGGAAGGTCTTGAAAGGGAGTTTCCACTGTTGTTGATTAATTTAATGTTTGTGTGCGCGCGCGAAAACATACCGCTATTATGCTTAAGTAGTCACAGTAGTCAACGATGACTAATGACCCTGTTTGGAATAGAAGGAGATACAAATCTACCCATCCAATGCTTCTTTGATCTTCTGACACTGCTGGTTTGAATACAGTTGACTCGGATATGATCTGGGACGGTATTCACGTTGAGATAGCATGAGACTTAGCATGATGCTAACTTAGAAGCTCTTCCAATGTCCTATAGGATTTAATAGGACTTTTGGAAGAGCTTCTAAGTTAGCATGATGCTAAGTCTCATGCTATCTCGACATAGGTAGTTAGGACATTAGGCCTCGCGGCCTGAATGAAAAATGGTGTTTTACGTCCTCTCGGTCTGGAACAGACACATATGGGACATTAAAGATGGTGGGAACAATACTGGCTGCAATGCCCGGACGCAGTGCAACACCAGTAAAGTCCCGATTTTTTAACAATACGGATAGGTGTAGCAGTAATCACGCCTCGGTTAAACCTCATCGGCTATGGTACACCACAATCATAATATTCTGTATAATATTGAGGCCTCGCGGCCGCTTCACTGTCCTTTCAGTTTTGTTTGAACTTTGGCACAGCTGAGAGGTTTTTATATTTTGTTTCTGGCAAATCTGCCTTTTAGTCATGCTCGTACTGCAGTTTTGAGATGTTGGAGGTTTTTGAATGGTGTTAGATTTTGTGCTCGTTTAATATGTGCAGGAAGAGTATTCCAAAACTTTGTTACTCTGTTAGAAAAGAATATTTTGTTCTAATATTAGTTGAAGTGTTCGGCTATACTGGGTTATTATTTTTAAATCACTGTTACGGGTTCTTGAGTCAATTGCTAGCTGGAACAAAGATTTATTAGCATTGTTATTACTGTGAACAAATTTTTATGTGTTTATCAGATCTCCACGAATTCTTCTATATTTCAGAGATGGTAATTTCAACTTCCTTAGTCTGTGTTCGTAATCACGGTGACTAACGCCTTTAACACTTCCACCGCCAACGTCGCATTTTAGCACCACAGTGATTTAACACCTATGTCACTAAAAGGCATCAAATTGGGGTATATTATCCAAAGACCCTATTGTCTTAGTTTTGGGAAGTAAGGATAGACCTTATTTTATATATATTATAAGGCCCGTTTTGCATCATGCTGCTGTTATGCGCCTAAGTAATCGATTCGCTTCCGGTTTGGCCTATCGATAGTCACCGTCCCCGGTCATCTACCTGCCAAATTTGAAGGCAATCGGTCTAGAAATACCGGAGATACGGGCGCCGAAATGCCAGCAGATGCGCGTTTCGCGCATTTGCCAAACCGCGCAAATGACACGGCCACCTCGGTTGCCGTTGCCATCGCCCCATTAAGGCTCACAGCAAATTTGAAGCGATTCGGTCGAAAAACGGCGGAGTTATAAGGCCCGTTTCGTGTTTCAGACACACACACACACACACACACACACACACACACACACACACACACACACGGACACTTGCTAAATTACTATATGATGATGTCAGAGAAGAATCCCCAATACTGCAGATGAATTTTGTTCTTCTTCTTCTTCCGGTTAAGTGCCCACAATCAACAATTTGATTTTTATGGCACTATTAATTTGTTCTCTACCCAGGTAAATTTAATGGACATTGTTGGCTGAAATATGGCTGGCGGTGAAAGGGTTCACTAATTTTGTTGCTCGTCTTTGGACTCTCTCTAATGCAACAGAAACGCATCAATGCCGTAAGATTAGATCTTAAGATCGAAATAAGTGGAACCTCCCTAATAAGACTCCTTTCCGTATAAGACCTGCTTCTCTGAGACATTGCCCTTCTTTGTAAGCATTAAAATTACCTCCCTCATAAGACCCCTTCCCTTATAACACCTCATTTTTGATGATTTTTGAAGGTTTTATAAGGGAGGTTCCACTGTATTATATTTTAAAGGTTCGTGCTTCCCCGTGGGGATACCGGGGATCTTTCGTACAAATAGTTCCCCCACCTTCTGGAAGTTCTGTGCTTGTAACTTCCACTAATCTTTCACTCTCTTTCACTCTGCCTTTTCCCTTTGCGGCTTTCTGTCATCTACTATCTTTCTGCCTCATTGGCCCCATTCTCCTGCCCTTTTCTTCCAAAAATAATTCTTCCCAATTTTTTTCTTTGAGCTCCTCCAAAATCGGAATGTGTTGGCTGTACGCAGCGGGGAGACCAGTGAAAACTGAAAACCAGACACCTACGTACCTTACCCATTATGGCCATATGGCCTGGGAACGCAGAAGAAGAAGAAGAAAGGTTCGTGTTTGCAGCAACACATTCCTCTTCGTGGTACGTCTTGAAATCGATCTGGTCTAACTAAATCCCATGTAATTCGGTAGAAAGAAGAAAACAGACAACTAACTAGGGGAAGACGGGGTAAGAAGCCCATGGGCGGGTAAGAAGCCCATGCCAATTATCTCATGAAATGAAGCAAATTTCAGTCAAATTTTGCCCATGAGACGAATGCTAAACATTAACACTCATCTCATGGGCAAAAAGGTTACTGAAATTTGCTTCATTTCATGAGATAATTGGCATGGGCTTCTTACCCGCCCATGGGCTTTTTACCCCGTCTTACCCTAAAATGAGAGAGAGAGAGAGAGAGAGAGAGAGAGAGAGAGAGAGAGAGATCAGGGAAGACACCCCAATGCGTTCTGTCAGGAATAATCTGAAGCCGTTTCTTTCCAGCGACACACGCAGTGGAAAAAATCAAGGCGCTGTCTGGAATTTTTGGACAGCCTGAATAATTGAATTCCGTTCATTCCGGTGTCATGAGAAATAAGTCCTCCCGTGAAATTAGTCCCGGCTTCTGCATGCGCGCTAGAAACTGACCTAATAGCTACGAGATATAAGTCAACTATTGTTTTTAAAAAAAATCAAGATTTAAGTGCTCAATACTATGCACAAAAAGAACCGGGAAATTGAGCGGGAGGGTGTACGTCTACATAATATTATTTGCTGACAAATCCCACGGCACGGCTTTCGCCTTTTTTTGAAAATGGCGGACAATGTCAAGAAACACCCACGCAGGAAAAAATAATTAATCATAAATTTCAGAAAAATATCATTGACTTCTCAATATTTTAGAGTGAAGATGCTTTCCGACTGTGGGGTAGTCATATTTCTCAGACAGAGACCTAGGGTATGACTTGCCCCCCTATCTACAGTCCCCTCCTGAACAGTAGGCCTACTCACCTCCACAAATGACAGCTCAGTGGACAACACCAACAGCTCCCACCACAGCCAGTCAGACAAGGTTGAAAAAGACAAACAGTAGCTTGTCGAAAATTACCAAAAGGTATTTTTAGTTTATTTTTTTGTTTCTTTTTCTTGATTTAAATGACTGTGAGCAAGAACAACAAGAAATATATTCTCATTATTTCAGTGACGAATTATCTGCTCTTCCTGCAACTCAACTCAACTCAACTCAACAATACTTTATTATCTCAAAAGAGAAATTCATCGTTGTTACGCCTGTGATTCAACATTAAAATACACACATCAAACATTATAACATAACATTCAGAACATGTTAAATACATTCAGTACAATAAAATACATATCAATCATTATAATAATCAAAAACATGCTAAATACACTCACAGTGCAATAAAATACTTATGAACATAAGATTATAAATTAGGCATAAGAAATACTTGTACATGTCAAATATTCAAAAGAGCAAAATAAATAACACCCATATATAATCGTACATAAACACAGACACACACGCATAGGGCATACATACATGTATGCACACGTGCACCAACACATGTGCATGCTCCCATCGCACCCCTCCTACACTGACACACACACACACACTCTCTCTCTCTCTCTCTCTCTCTCTCTCTCTCTCTCTCTCTCTCTCTCTCTCTCTCTCTCTCTCTCTCTCTCACACACACACACACACACACACACACACACACACACACACACATAAAATGCGCGCGTAGCCAAATACACACACACACACACACACACACACACACACACAGAGGCACGCAAGCACACAAGACGCCTCTGAATGTATTCAGGGGGGGAGTCCTTCCCAAACAGCAAAGTATTCGAAAGAAGAAAGGGACAAATTTCACGTGAGATGTATTTCATGCAACACCGGTGTCGGAAGACGGGGGGGGGGGGGGGGGGGGGGGGGGGGGGGGGGGGGGGGGGGGGGGGGGGGGGGGGGGGGGGGGGGAGGGCGGGGAGAAATAAAAAGGTGGTGCTGGTTTGACACTACAAGGGCTCGTTAAAAACCGGAAACACGTCATAGCTCCTCCCCGCCATGGCCTCCAAATAAAATGGTAAATTTACATTCCCTGACGTGTTGGGATAGGAGTGGAAGTGAGTCTACTGTCAGGTAATGACATTTAGCGTTAATCGTGTTATTCTGACTGACGGGGGAAGCTGGCTTGTCAAGTGGAATGCTCAGACAAACTTGCTTCAATCAGATCGCGGCACGGAATTGCGGGCCCTACAACAGTTAGACCCTACAGCCAGCCACTAACTTCTCAGAATGCTTACAACTCTCTGGGTGGCTTTGCTGTTTGTTGTTAGGGTCAGTCAAACAGAGTATCTTTAGATGATCCATTGTCTTATTATGGAAATTATTGCCAAAAAATCATACTGACCAGTATTTTTTTAAAAATAATATAAAGAGCGTGATCCCCAGTAAAAAAAAAAAAGTCCCAAAATATTTTTCTTACAGTTTACGGCTCAGTTGTAGTTTTGCTAACATACCCCCCCCCCCCCCCCCCCCCCCCCCCCCCCCCCCCCGCCCTTCCCGCTTCATGTTCATGGTTCTTAGTCTCAAAGTGTCGTTCTCCCAGTTTCATGAAACTGACCCCAACCTAATGAAGACACAGTAGCTTTTTTCTCAGCTCCTTTCAGCTCATGCCTTTTGTTGACACTCGTCACCAGCATAAACCAATTTGAAGAGTTTTATCCATTAGGCTTACATTGTTTTATTGTGGTATGCCACTTGTAAGGTCTTTTCCTATCCCTACCCACAATCAATGATAAGAATATTTGCCTCACTCGTATTACTAGGGGAAAGTAGTCTTGATTGGAACGGGTAAGAACGTACGCCCATAAGTCTGAAACAATAAGATATAGCGCATCCCAACCATGCTTCCAGTGTAGCCTGAGAGGCATTCATTCATCTGACAATAGAAGAATACCAACCATGCTTCCAGTGTAGCCTGAGAGGCGTTCATTCATCTGACAATAGAAGACATCCCAACCATGCTTCCAGTGTAGCCTGAGTGGCGTTCATTCATCTGACAATAGAAGACATCCCAACCATACTTCCAGTGTAGCCTGAGTGGCGTTCATTCATCTGACAATAGAAGACATCCCAACCATGCTTCCAGTGTAGCCTGAGAGGCGTTCATTCATCAGACAATAGAAGACATCCCAACCATGCTTCCAGTGTAGCCTGAGAGGCGTTCATTCATCTGACAATAGAAGACATCCCAACCATGCTTCCAGTGTAGCCTGAGAGGCGTTCATTCATCTGACAATAGAAGACATCCCAACCATGCTTCCAGTGTAGCCTGAGAGGCGTTCATTCATCTGACAATAGAAGACATCCCAACCATGCTTCCAGTGTAGCCTGAGAGGCGTTCATTCATCTGACAATAGAAGACATCCCAACCATGCTTCCAGTGTAGCCTGAGAGGCGTTCATTCATCTGACAATAGAAGACATCCCAACCATGCTTCCAGTGTAGCCTGAGAGGCGTTCATTCATCTGACAATAGAAGACATCCCAACCATGCTTCCAGTGTAGCCTGAGTGGCGTTCATTCATCTGACAATAGAAGACATCCCAACCATGCTTCCAGTGTAGCCTGAGAGGCGTTCATTCATCTGACAATAGAAGACATCCCAACCATGCTTCCAGTGTAGCCTGAGAGGCGTTCATTCATCTGACAATAGAAGACATCCCAACCATGCTTCCAGTGTAGCCTGAGAGGCGTTCATTCATCTGACAATAGAAGACATCCCAACCATGCTTCCAGTGTAGCCTGAGAGGCGTTCATTCATCTGACAATAGAAGACATCCCAACCATGCTTCCAGTGTAGCCTGAGAGGCGTTCATTCATCTGACAATAGAAGACATCCCAACCATGCTTCCAGTGTAGCCTGAGAGGCGTTCATTCATCTGACAATAGAAGACATCCCAACCATGCTTCCAGTGTAGCCTGAGAGGCGTTCATTCATCTGACAATAGAAGACATCCCAGCCATGCTTCCAGTGTAGCCTGAGAGGCGTTCATTCATCTGACAATAGAAGACATCCCAACCATGCTTCCAGTGTAGCCTGAGAGGCGTTCATTCATCTGACAATAGAAGACATCCCAACCATGCTTCCAGTGTAGCCTGAGAGGCGTTCATTCATCTGACAATAGAAGACATCCCAACCATGCTTCCAGTGTAGCCTGAGAGGCGTTCATTCATCTGACAATAGAAGACATCCCAACCATGCTTCCAGTGTAGCCTGAGAGGCGTTCATTCATCTGACAATAGAAGACATCCCAACCATGCTTCCAGTGTAGCCTGAGAGGCGTTCATTCATCTGACAATAGAAGACATCCCAACCATGCTTCCAGTGTAGCCTGAGAGGCGTTCATTCATCTGACAATAGAAGACATCCCAACCATGCTTCCAGTGTAGCCTGAGTCATTCATTCATCTGACAATAGAAGACATCCCAACCATGCTTCCAGTGTAGCCTGAGTGGCGTTCATTCATCTGACAATAGAAGACATCCCAACCATGCTTCCAGTGTAGCCTGAGAGGCGTTCATTCATCTGACAATAGAAGACATCCCAACCATGCTTCCAGTGTAGCCTGAGAGGCGTTCATTCATCTGACAATAGAAGACATCCCAACCATGCTTCCAGTGTAGCCTGAGTGGCGTTCATTCATCTGACAATAGAAGACATCCCAACCATGCTTCCAGTGTAGCCTGAGTGGCGTTCATTCATCTGACAATAGAAGACAAGTTAAATGCAACTGAACCATGCTTCCAGTGTAGCCTGAGAGGCGTTCATTCATCTGACAATAGAAGACATCCCAACCATGCTTCCAGTGTAGCCTGAGAGGCGTTCATTCATCTGACAATAGAAGACATCCCAACCATGCTTCCAGTGTAGCCTGAGAGGCGTTCATTCATCTGACAATAGAAGACATCCCAGCCATGCTTCCAGTGTAGCCTGAGAGGCGTTCATTCATCCAACAATAGAAGACATCCCAACCATGCTTCCAGTGTAGCCTGAGTGGCGTTCATTCATCTGACAATAGAAGACATCCCAACCATGCTTCCAGTGTAGCCTGAGAGGCGTTCATTCATCTGACAATAGAAGACATCCCAGCCATGCTTCCAGTGTAGCCTGAGAGGCGTTCATTCATCTGACAATAGAAGACATCCCAACCATGCTTCCAGTGTAGCCTGAGAGGCGTTCATTCATCTGACAATAGAAGACATCCCAACCATGCTTCCAGTGTAGCCTGAGAGGCGTTCATTCATCTGACAATAGAAGACATCCCAACCATGCTTCCAGTGTAGCCTGAGAGGCGTTCATTCATCTGACAATAGAAGACAAGTTAAATGCAACTGAACCATGCTTCCAGTGTAGCCTGAGAGGCGTTCATTCATCTGACAATAGAAGACATCCCAACCATGCTTCCAGTGTAGCCTGAGTGGCGTTCATTCATCTGACAATAGAAGACAAGTTAAATGCAACTGAACCATGCTTCCAGTGTAGCCTGAGAGGCGTTCATTCATCTGACAATAGAAGACATCCCAACCATGCTTCCAGTGTAGCCTGAGTGGCGTTCATTCATCTGACAATAGAAGACATCCCAACCATGCTTCCAGTGTAGCCTGAGAGGCGTTCATTCATCTGACAATAGAAGACAAGTTAAATGCAACTGAACATATAATTGATTTTTTTCTTTTTTTTACAGAATGTTCCAATTTACAAGACACGGGTGGGTAGATTGGAACGTGATAAATCACAGGGTATAAATTGGAACAGATAAAACGGGTGGGTAGATTGGAATGTGATAAATCACAGGGCATAGATTGGAACAGATAAAACGGGTGGGTAGATTGGAACGTGATAAATCACAGGGTATAAATTGGAACAGATAAAATGGGTGGGTAGATTGGAACGTGATAAATCACAGGGTATAAATTGGAACAGATAAAATGGGTGGGTAGATTGGAACGTGATAAATCACAGGGCATAGATTGGAACAGATAAAACGGGTGGGTAGATTGGAACGTGATACATCACAGGGTATAAATTTGAACAGATAAAACAAAACTTTTGAAACACTTGTCTTTTAAAGTGTTTTAAGGAAACGTAAACCAACTCTCAAATAAAACAACAATGATAAAGATAAGTGTGTAGGCCTTTTTATCTTGGTCAAACAAAAGAAAGGAGACTCTTTATCCTAGTCGGCTTCAATGGAACATGTGTTCCATTTTGCACCACCCTTTTTGTTCCAATCTAAACTAATCGTAGTCATAGAGAATCATGACATCGTACAGGTAAAGCATACCACACAGCAGCTGATGTTCAAAGTGTATGAGTAATTTAGTCCTTGAGCTGTCGTATGCGGCTAAGTTTGCACTGACTGCATCAATCAATCTTGTATATTGCATAATTGCATTACTGCATTAACTAGAGGCTTGGCATGAGAAATGTTTGTGAACTTACCGTTTTGGCGCGCCTTTACTTTCCGCCATCTTGGCTTGCATGGTAACCTCCCTTACCAAAATGAATTGTTACGTAGTTAAATCGATCGTCTATGCACACAAATCTCGGAGAAAATGTATTGTTCCAATCTACACTCCGTTCCAATCAAGACTACTTTCCCCTACTCACTCGTAACTTAACCCCAACCTATCCTTTCCCCCCGAGTAAAGGCAGAACGTTGCTTAAATTTAGGTAAAAACATCTTTGGTGCGGCTAAGATGCAGATTCAACCATTCAAAATGAGGTCTTATAAGGGAGGTAATTTTAATACTTACAAAGAAGGGCAATGTCTCAGATAAGTAGTTCTTATATGGGAGGGAGTCTTATAATGGGAGGGGGTTCCACTGTATTAGCAAATAAAAGGATGAAAATTAACTTTAAATATAGAAAACGCCGGGGGGTTTAAGTGCTCAGTTTGGGGCAGTAACTCGGAAAGGCTGGACTGTAAACACGGAAAGAACCCAGAAAATGGAGAGGAGGAGGGGGGGGGGGGGGGGGGGGGGGGGGAGTGTTAATCTGCATTTTTGCCGATGCGGCTAACCGAGTTGTGATTCGAATACAATATTGTTTTTTGTTTTTTTTAACAATTTGTTCGTTTTATAATAAGTAGGTGAAGACGGGGTAAAAAGCCCATGGGCGGGTAAGAAGCCCATGCCAATTATCTCATGAAATGAAGCAAATTTCAGTCACATTTTGCCCATGAGACGAGTGTTAATGTTTAGCCTTCGTCTCATGGGCAAATTTGACTGAAAGTTTCTTTATTTCATGAGATAATTGGCATGGGCTTCCTACCCGCCCATGGGCTTTTTACCCCGTCTTACCCTAGTATTATATATATAAAAAGACCAAGTAGACTTTTATGCAATCAGTATAATAATTATTATAATGTCATGGTCATAATAAGCGCACAACCACACATACACGGAAGTTCAGCGCGGAAATCCCATAAATAAGTAAAAGAAAGAAGGGAAATAATAATCGGACGTGTTTCCAAGCACGAAAACGTGTCCGCTTATTTCCCACCCTTCTTTCTTTTACTTATCTACGGGGTTCCCGCGCGGAACTTCCACGTATGGCCTGGTTCACATTAGATGCGTAAGTTCCGTACGGAAAACCCTAAATAAGTGGAAGAAAGAAGGATAAAAGTTTACACATATGGGGAAATTCGGACACGTGCGCAAATCTTTTCCCTTCTTCGTTTCACTTATTTATGGATTGCGCACGGGTTTCCGCATGGAATATCCGCTTATGTGTGTACACAGCCTTAGTCTGAACACAGCCTTAAGATCTATGACATCTAGAAATCAATGTTGAGTCACGTTTTGTCTGGAGAAGCCAGACCTCGACGGTCCCGTGGTTGTTGGTCAGATTTGAAGAAAGTTTGCACCAACTCAGTGCTTTCTATGCTGACTGTGATGTGTTCCTGTTTAGAATTTTACAAATAAAAAAATATCACCAAAGAAATATTTTGGTGTTACAACCTCACGAAAAATAAGCAATTCACTTGAAAATTTGCCACAAATGATATGAGGGACGTTGTTGTGGGTTTTTTAATTTAGTCTTGTAAAATAAATATTATAGGCACGAAACTAAGTGCATGCGCACACGCACACACGCGTGCGCGCATGCACACACACACACACACATACACACACACACACGCACATGCACACACACACACGCATGCGCACGCACACGCACACACACACGCACGCACACACACACACACACACACACACACACACACACACACACACACACGCACGCACGCACGCACACGCGCACACACACACACACACACACACACACACACACACACACACACACACACGCACACACACACACGAACGGAATACCTTCCTTGTTTACATCTCTTCTAGAAGAATTCCTCAAGAATTCTAAAAACCCAGACATTCAGAAATGTCAGGCATTCCCCCCCCTCAGGCTATATACAACAAACCTTCCAGCCTAAATCTTTCATTACTAATCCCTTCCAATCAAATCCGATCAGAGCCGATAGCGGTACAAAATAACGAGGGGCGAACAAATAAAAAAAACACCTAGCCATAATTAACTTCATTACAGTCATTCTTCCTTCGTGACTCACTCATTATTACTCGGGAAATCCTACTATATACTACTGCTGCACACTCACACACAACAACCTGTCACATCGAAAACTTTGACTCAACAGACAATTGACTCCACCACCGTCGTCGACCTACCAACTGACTAACGCATTGAACGGTCTGGTACGCATCGATGCACTCCCGTCTGTGTGTCTCTCAATTCAATTCAGTTCAATCGTTTTATTGTCTTCACAAAGAGCAAAGAAATTCGCTGCCTGGCATGCACAGTTTATACGTAATAAGACACGACACAAGTAATGTTTAGGATCACAACTTAAATAAGACAACCAAATTTTGAAACGCGCGCGCGCACGCACACAGACACTGACAGACAGACAGACACACACACACACACACACACACACACACACACATACACACATACACACACACACACACACACACACACACACACACACACACACACACACACACACACACACATAATGTATGTTATATTCTTACATATTCTCACTTACAGACACATCTACTCACAACTCAACCACACCAAAAAAACACCGCAATATAATTTTGTCTGAATCACTTTTAGTGGAAGGACGTTAAACTGAAGAACACACACACACACACACACA
>CM065685.1:12184414-12239414 GCA_017654935.2 Phymorhynchus buccinoides
CAGCAATTCTGTCAGCCCCTCTCTTCTTTTCTTCACTCCTTGTTAACCTTTCTTGCCCCAGATCCAACTCACAGAAGAAATTATTATGTCCATATACATTTTATATGTGACAAGAACATTTGGTGACTGGTCCCCTGGCCTTGTTTTTCAGTATATAGCTGGCTTTTTTTAATTTATTATTGCACCCATGTCAATGTTAAGGTTCAAAATCTGTCAATGACACTCTATTTCCAGTGCCACCAGAAATAATGTAAACCTGATGATCATAGAGAAAAGAACATTAAGAAAGATTATGATTCAAGTTCAAGTATACTTTAATATCTCCAAAAGAGAAATTCAGGTTAGGTGCAACAACATGACAGAAATACAACATAACTGAAAGAACATTCATCAAATGTGTGAAACTAAATTATACCAACCAAATAATTATCATTAAAATTCATTACATCAACTTAGAAATGTGAACGTTTAAAACACACAGAGAGAGAGACTGACTGACAAACAATGAGAGAGAGAGAGAAGACCAATAACTTTTATTAACTTATAGCAGTCCATCAAATAACAAAATTTGGAATACATCTCGTCATCAACAATCAATACACATGATAATAGTATCTCCACACATAGATTGTAGATTAAGAGGGAGGGGGGAGGGGGGGGGAGTAGGAATGGTTTGTCTGATAGCATTGCTGAATTAAGTGAATAGAAAATGTAGTCTTTGACTCGTGCTAATGAGCAAGCGTGAGTAAGTCAGTATTCATTATTCATAACATTACTCTTTCAAGGCTTAAAATTAATATAACTATAATATTTTTCGGACTACAAGCCACTAGTTACTTTTTTCCTCAACTTTGACACCTGCAGCTAAAAAAACAACTGATTGCAGATAATTTGTAGATTTTTCAGTTTCTTTTATTTTCAGACCGGGTTCACATTAAGTTCCATACAGAAAACCCTAAATAAGTGGAAGAAAGAAGGATGCAAGTTTACGCATATAGGGAAATTCGGTCACGTGCACAAATCTGTTCCCTTCTTTGTTTCACTTATTTATGGATTGTGCACGGGTTTCCGCATGGAATATCCGCTTATGTGTGTACACGGCCTAAGGCTTGGTGCCTATTGTGATATAAAGGTATATAGCCCCTTTTACAGCCATTGTTACTGTAATAATGAACTTCGTGTTGCAGATTATCGCTGACCATCCCATGCATGTGGTGTCCTTTGCGTCGGGCGGAGATGCTGTAAGTGGGACTGTTGAGGAGTGTGAATTTCTCTGTGTGTGTGCATTATGCTGCGTTAGTGTGTGAATTGTGTGTGAACTCTGTTTGCGTGTGCTTGTGTGTGTGTGTTAAAGTCAAAGTCAAAAATACTTTATCACATTAGGTGAAATTACAGTGTGGTCTCGTACAAGCACAATGCAAGCAAGCAAACACGTTTGCATGCATTAAAAATGGAAACAAAACTAAGGGAAAAAGTGTGTGAGTGTGTATAAGTGTGTGTGTGCATTTACATGTCTGTCTGTTATTGAGTGTATGCTTATGTGTGTGTGTCCACACACATCTTTGTAATCTAAATTGTGTGTAAACATTAGAAACTGAAAAAAAATCTTAACGATGAAAATGTTCACTATTTTGCTTTTGACATGAAAAAGCTATGTGTTTTCGTTTCAAAGTCATCAACTGAAAACATTCTGCTTAACGCTTCTGGCACCATGGGCAAATATACTCTACACTCCCACCAATTGCAAAGTCATTCACTGCCAAGCACCATGCCATGTGCTTGTCTGTTTTTAGAGCTTTTGTCATTGCTTCTGTTGTTAAAGCAATGCATGCGCACTCCCAAAAAATAGTTACTTCCCTGTTGTCAGGTTGAGGTGCAACGGACAACCAGGAATGTAAAAATAGTACATGGCACTAGAAGAGTTAATAGACGATTTTTGGAAAAAAAACTAGGGGAGAGCACTTCGTGAAAATTAGAGTTGTTTTCCTCCATTGCTCGGTCAAATACCATAGCAACAATGCAACAATGGCATCAAAGCTTGAAGCCGCATGATGCGAGTCAGCGACTTGCGAACATTTTTTTTATAGAAAAATAAGGGGTGGCCAGTTTCTACAAAGTGATAGAACTTGCAAACTGTGACGTAAATATATGAATTACATAAAATTTTAGAATGACGCACTGCGTTCTGCATGCTGTGTGTCTCCTCAAGCCCACGAAGCGAGGGCTGGGGATCTACCTGAAGGTAGAGTAACTTCCCTGCTTGACCGATTAAATTAGGCGAGATCACTCCCACACACCATGAAATTGCTCCCCTTAACCACTTCGCTGCCGCCTACTACTTGCGCATGCGCCGCCGGCTTGCCACACGATTTTTGAACGCGGCAATATCGCTACTTAGCGGTGACGTATATATATATAGAGCTTAACCTAGAGCGCGGGATTGGTAAAATCACCCAAAATGTTGTTCCTTCCCGCGATAATCGGCGCGGGGAGCGGGCCGAGTCCCGCACATTTGCAGAACGGCCCGCAGTTTTTACCAATCGATACGGGAAGACCTTCGTCGTCTGGACAAACTGAAAGTATCGAGCAGGAGTGAAGGATTTCTCGAAATTTCATTGGTTCTTGACAAAATGTTAGTGTTAATCAACCAATCGCGTTCTTCTCGTTCTACCGACAGGAAGTTGCGAGAGTTTCGGCCGCCATCTTGAATGTTCTTCAAAATGAAGCGGGCAGGGAGGTGTTTGATTTTGATTTTCGCGGAGGCAAGGTGAAAAAAACAAATCCTGTTCCAAGCGAGTGTGAAGACCTCGAAGAAAAGGCTTCTACATCTAAAATGCCGGAAAAGAATGACAACAGTGGCAGTGCAAAGGAACATCGGTTCCAAAATGTCTGGTCGAAAAAGTGGCCGAGGTGTTAAAGTCTGTGTACGAGGGTGGGGGAGGTACTGGTTCTTATGTATGTGATGTGGGGTTGGATAGGGGGGAGTGCCCCCCATTTTTTTATATGAGGGGGGGACTGCCCCCCTTTTTCAGAAATCCTAGATTAAGCTCTGTATGTACGTCGGTGGCAAGTACTGAAGCACTATAGAGAACGTATATATACGTCGTGGGCAGCAAAGAGGTTGATTAGTTCCGAACAATTCCTATTGCAGTGTGTGTGTGTGTGTGCATGTTCCCAGGAGACCCTGGACTTTGTGTCATACGTGGCCAAGGACCCCGCCCTGGGGCGCGCCTGTCACGTGCTGGAGTGCGGGGGAGGGCTGGCTGAGGACGTGGTCACCACCGTGGGGCAGGCCTTCGAACTGCGCTTCAAACAGTACCTGCAGAAACAGCCCAAAGCCGTGCAGATACCTGACAGGTAAGATGACAGACAGTACCTGCAGAAACAGCCCAAAGCTGTGCAGATACCCGACAGGTAAGATGACAGACAGTACCTGCAGAAACAGCCCAAAGCCGTGCAGATACCCGACAGGTAAGATGACATGTCGACAGACAGTACCTGCAGAAACAGCCCAAAGCTGTGCAGATACCTGACAGGTAAGATGACAGGTAGGCTTCAGACAGTACCTGTAGAATAAGATCCTCAAAATTGTAATGAGGCTTTGTACTGCTTCTTCGTGTTGCCCAAGGGCGATCATTTTATGTAGGTGGTGCTTTCACGTGAGGCCCTCTGTTTACTTGAGAGAGAGAGAGAAGGAGGGAGAGAGAGAGAAGGAGAGAGAGAGACAGAGAGAGAAGGAGGGAGAGAGAGAGAGACAGAGAAAGAGGGAGAGACAGAGAGAGGGAAGGAGGGAGAGAGAGAGACAGACAGACAGAGAGAGAGACACAGAGAGAGAAAGAAAGAGAGACAGACAGACAGAGAGAGAGAAGGATGGAGGGAGAGAGAGACACACAGAGAGAGTGAGAGAGAGAGAGGAGGGAGAGAGAGAGACACAGAGAGAGAGAGACAGAGAGAGAGAGAAGGAAGGAAAGAAAGAGAGAGAGAAAAACAGAGAGAGAGAAGGAAGGAGAGGGAGAGAAAGAGGCACAGAGAGAGAGAGAGAAGGAGGGAGAGAGAGAGAGGAGGGAGAGAGAGACAGAGATACACACACAGAGATATAGAAGGAGAGAGAGAGAGAGAGAGATACATGAGCTAGAGAGAGAGTAGACCTAGCAACAATGGATGCCTAGGCCGTGCAGGCTTTAGGGCCTACGTGCAAACGCACCTAGTGACGAATCAGGGGAAGATAATTTTCAGTATATAGCCTCATTTGACAGGCAGTCTTCAAAACAGTATCAGAAAAAGCCAAAAGCTGTGCATGTACTTGACAGATAGGACAGCAACTGGAATTCAAACAGTACTTCAAGAATCCTAGCTTTTAAGGGAAGTGGGAGATTATTCTTATTCATAAACGAGTTATGAAGGTTGTATTTTTCTCTTTGTTTCTTTTCAGACAAGAGAACCCCAGCTTTGAGGGGGGAAAAGTGGGAGATTATTCTTATTCGTAAAAGAGTTAACGAAGATTGTATTTTCTGTTTGTTTGTTTTCAGACGAGAGAGCCCCAGCTTTGAGGGACAGAAGTGCAAGATTGTTCTTATTAATAAAAGAGTTATGAAGTTTGTATATATGGGTGATTTTTTTTTCAGACAAGAGAACCCTAGCTTTCATGGAGAGAAGTGGGAGACTATTCCTATTGATAAAAGAGTTAGTGAAGGTTGAATTTTTTTGTCTTTTCTTTTTCCCAGACGAGACAACCCCAGCTTTGAGGGTGAGAAGTGGGGGGAGGAGGAGGAGTACTACAACGACCGGCCCGGGGCCTGCCCCCCCTCCCCCGGCCCTGAGGACACCGCTCCCCCCATCCCCCCCATCCCTCAGTACAACTCTCCCTGCAATGTGCCGGTATGTGCATATGTTGTAGATTGCCAGTATGTGTTGTAGATTGCCGGTATGTGTTGTAGATTGCCGGTATGTGTTGTAGATTGCCGGTATGTGTTGTAGATTGCCGGTATGTGTTGTGGATTGCCGGTGTGTGTTGTGGATTGCCAGTATGTGTTGTAGATTGCCGGTACGTGTTGTAGATTGCCAGTATGTGTTGTAGATTGCCGGTATGTGTTGTAGATTGCCGGTGTGTTGTAGATTATCTCTTTCGGATGAGACGATAAACTGAGGTCCTGTGTGCCCATGCACTTAGCACACATTAAACCCAGTGGCAATGAACAAGTTGTCATTTGTTCAAAATTTACCACCTTCCTTCCTCATCAGTCACACAAAAATCGCATGCAAATAATAATTTAAAAAATTGGGTGGTGCGCCTCTGGCTGCGACACGCTCTCCAGGTGGGAGCAACCCGAATTTCACAGAGACGCCTCTGTGACTATAAAGTACCAAATACCAAATATTATGTATTGATGTTTGTAGATTTATCCGTTTGGGGGGGGGGGGGGGGGGGGTTGTTTTATTATGCCTTACGTTTCTGTTGTATAATATTGCATTCACTATGAATTAAAAAAATAATATTCTTGTTGTTGTCATACCCTGGCTAAAAGACTCCAGGGATCATCCCAACAGCCGATGCACTTGAACACTATGGTAGAAATGCACCAACTAGGGATGAGAACATTACGTGTGTGACCGTTTTTGACACATGGGCAGCCACACCCCGACTTCGGTGGATTTGGGGAGACGTGACGATGTTATGCTAGGAGCTTGTCATGGATAGACAATCCCCTCATGAACTATGCATAGCATGACAACATTTTGATGTAGCCTTGGTGTTCTAGCCTATGTCAGTTGGTTGGACAGTGACACAGCCTTGAGCCAGGGCAAAACTTTCTTCTTTTAAAGATTCACCAGACCACGTGTCAAAATCACGGGTTTCACGTATTTTCCCCTCTTATAGCTGGTAAGAAATCTTGTTTTGACCAGGTTTGACTCTCATACAAATGCCCCAAAATTGAAAACGAAACGTCATTTTAAAGAGCAGCCTCAATTTCAAGTTGGGGGCATTTGTATGTGGGTCACAGCTGCCTAGAAAAAAACCCAAGGGACTTAATCGTGGTGGGTCAGTGCATCTTTAAGGCCTGACATGTGGTTGTGTGCGAGTATGTGTCTGTGAGAGTGAGTACACATGTGTGTTTTGTGTATGTGAGTGCGTGCGTGCGTGTTTGTACAAGTGTATGTTTGAGTAAGTGTGTGTGCGTTTCAGTGAGAATGTGTTGTTTTCTGTGTGTTCAATGAAATGTGTGTGGGTCTGTGTGTATGTTTGTGTGCAAGAACGCGTTCGCTCGCGTGCGCATGCACGTACGTGCGTGTGTGTCTGTTGTGCGTGTGTGTCTGTTGTTGTGCGTGTGTGTCTGTTGTGCGTGCGTGTGTGTCTGTTGTGTGTGCGTGTGTGTCTGTTGTGCGTGCGTGTCTGTTGTGCGTGTGTGTCTGTTGTTGTGCGTGTGTGTCTGTTGTTGTGCGTGCGTGTCTGTTGTTGTGTGTGCGTGTGTGTCTGTTGTTGTGCGTGTGTGTCTGTTGTTGTGTGTGTGTGTGTGTTGTGCGTGCGTGTCTGTTGTGCGTGCGTGTCTGTTGTGCGTGCGTGTCTGTTATGCGTGTGTGTCTGTTGTGCATGTGTGTCTGTTGTGTGTGTGTGTCTGTTGTGTGTGTGTGTCTGTTGTGCGTGTGTGCGCATGTGTGAGTGTTTTAATGCTGATTGTAAAGCGGTTTGTGCTCGATAAAAAGCGCTATATAAGTGTCCATTTATTATTACAGTGGAACCTCCCTTAAAGACTCCCTCCCATATAAGACCTACTTTTCTGAGACATTGCCCTTTGTGAGCATCAAAATGACCTCCCATATAGGACCCCTCCCTTATAAGACCTCATTTTGGATTATTTTTGAAGGTCTTATAAGGGAGGTTCCACTGTACTGCAGATAGATTTTGTTCTCTACGCAGGTAAATTTAATGGCTGGCGATGAAAGGGTTAATCGTGGTGGGTCAGTGTATCTTTAAGACCTGATATGTGGTTGTGTTGAAGGTGGGGACGTACATGTCGGTGAAGGGGGATGAGGAGGATGAGGGCGAGGTGTACAGCGAGGCCAGAGACAACGGCAGAAACCTCATCGACTTTTCCGACGCCACTGGCAACCAGATCTACGACAACCGACAAGGTCAGTCATCCATCTCTCTCTCTCTCTCTCTCTCTCTCACTACGCCCAACTAAGAATATCGCGTGATAAGCCCCTAGTGGTTTGATTGCCCCCTGGCGGTCAAATCCGCGTCCTAAGTTGCTCATAGACGATTTTGGGGGAAAAACTAGGGGAGAGCACTTTGTTAAAATTAGAGTTGATGACCTCGACTTACTCGTTCAAAACCATGGCGGCGAAGCTTGAAACCGCAGGATGCCAGTCAGCGACTGCAAACATTTGTTTTTAGAAAAATAAGGGGTTGCTGCAAAGTGATAGAACTTGCAAACTGTGACGTAAAAATATAAATGACATCAAATTTAGAATGACGCACTGCGTTCTACATGCTGTGTGACTCCTCAAGCACAGGAAGCGAGGGCTGGGGATCTTACCTGAAGGTAGAGTAACTTCCCCTGTTTCCCCTGTCCCACACACCATGAAATTACTCTCCATAATTATTTTCCAACAATTCCTATTTTTAGACTTAAAATCCCCTCAATCTTGCCTTCTAAGAGAAAAGGTCGTCTCTGCCAGTAATGATCTTGGATTCTGCGACTTGAACAAGCCTGGGTGTAGCTGCGAATTGGGATTCGGAATGAGCGGCGTGGGAGCAACGCCACTGAACGACCCAGAAGATGGGACAGCAAAAGAATTAAAAAAAATTAAGGGGAGTAATTTCATGGTGTGTAGGAGTTATCTTGCCTAATTCAATCGGTCAAACAGGGTAAGTTACTCTGCCTTCAGGTAAATCCCCAGCCCTCGCTTCTTGTGTTTGAGGAGACACACAGCATGTAGAACGCAGTGCGTCATTCTGAAATTGATGTAATTTATATTTTTACGTCACAGTTTGCAAGTTCTATCACTTTGTAGCAACTGGTCACCCCTTATTTTTCTACAAAATGTTTGCAAGTTGCTGACTCGCATCCTGCGGTTTCAAGCTTCAACGCCATTGTTGCATTGTCGCTATGGTATTTGACCGAGTAATGGAGGTAAACAACTCTAATTTTCATGAAGTGCTCTCCCTTAGATTTTTCCGAAAATCGTCTATTATAATGAAGACTTTTCTTTTTGTGACAGGCAAAATAAGGCCTTTCTTGATCTTTCTCAATTGAGAACATTAACTCATTCCGGACGAATTCCGAGTATACTCGAAACTGGAGAACGCTAGTCAGGGCCTGATTCCGAGTATTCTCGGAACAGCGATTTCCGAGTCTAACACTTGTCTGAATCCATGTTTTCTCAATCCAAACCACGTTTTTCGAGTTACTTCTCTTTGTCACTCTTCCAGCCTTCATTTCACAAGAGAGCTTATAGGTTTCACATATCGCCGCCCCCATGCAAAAAAGACGTAAGTCGAATGACGTCACTTCACATGAGGAATGGAAAACTCAATATTTTGGTCATGTCGGGCCAAATAGCGCCATTGATGTTTTATCTTTGCAAATTGTTGTTTTACAGCTTTGTTAGATGATGCAGCTTGTCTAGATCAACTGGGAAGTTCAACACATCGAAGTTGACCAACTTTGAGTTACGTCTCTTTTGCATGCGGACAGCGATATGTTTGACACTTCCACTTCATTTGTTAATGTTAAAAATGTCAAAACAATGTATGCCCTACGCGATCCTCACAAAATGCTCCAATAAGTTTTCGTTAACGGTGTTTAGTAATAAGGAGACTAATGAGTCCAATTTGTATGCATGTAATCACGATTTCAGAGTGAAAATTAAACTTGGATAAACCAGTACTGTTGCTGAACATGAATCATAGACAGAGGCGAGTTTTGTTACACTTTTTATTTACATGGATGCTCCTTCTTTCAGGATGTCCGGAGCTGCAGGATTTTTAAATTGCCTAGAGCCGGCGTCGCCTGATTATGAGAATTTGAGAAGCAACGATTCTCTTACACACACACACACACACACATACACACACACACACACACACACACTTGTACAATACAAATGGCCTATAATAAACAATTGCTATATTCAAAGGAATGTGGCACTTGTACTAGTCTAGAGGGGTGAATAAAGAGCAGTAAATATGTGTGTGTGTGAGCGCTGCCCCTGCACTCCGCCGGGGCCACCCCCTTGCAGGACTTTTAAAATTTCCCAGGAGCACCCATGTATTTATTCTAATTTTTTTCTAGGCAACCCCAGGCCAGTAATGTTTGCCTCAGGCAGTAATGTCTTGAAGGAGTTAACCCTTTGACTGCTGTAACCCCTTGACTGCTGCACAGCAGTTTGATTCTGGTGCAAGATTTACATTTAATCAAATGTCGTTGTTTTTGTAAAGACAGTAACTAGTTAATTGCTTGATTTTTGCTGATAAACTGATTGGTTTTGAATTAACTCTTGTTGTTTCTATGCAGACAGTGCAGTGGAACCTCCATTATAAGACTCCCTCCCACATAAGACCTACTTCTCTGAAACTTTGCCCTTCTTTGTAAGTATTAAAATTACCTCCCTTATAAAACCCTTCCCTTATAAGACCTCATTTGGGACGATTTGTTAAGGTCTTATAAGGGAGGTTCCACTGTACTTACAAAGAAGGGCAATGTCTTAAGGGGAAGTAGGTCTTATGTGGGAGGGAGTCTTATAATGGGAGGTCTTATAAGGGAGGTTCCACTGTACTTACAAAGAAGGGCAATGTCTCAGAGAAGTAGGTCTTATGTGAGAGGGAGTCTTTAAGGGAGGTTCCACTGTGCATGTAACTGATAAACTGATTGACTTTGATTGATCAGCGGAGAAGGAAGGTGAAGGTCGCGAAGACCAAGCAAACAACGTGTACGACAATCGCAGCGCTGCCATGGCCAATGGGGACTCCGACCAAGTCAACGGCCTCGACCCTGACCCATTTGACCTTGGTAAGTCGGAGGACCAGATCTTCATAGGTATTAGGTATTCGTCTCTGGACAGCGCGTCGCAACTTGTGCTGCATCACCTTTTTTTTTTGGGGGGGGGCATGTGTTTTGTGTGTGACTGAATGGAAGGGTGTGTGTGTGTGGTAACTTTTGACCAAATGACAACTCCTTTGTGGTCACTGTGTTCTTTAATTAAACATGCGCGAAATGCATCAGCACACGGGACCTCAGGTTTTTTGTCGTCTCATCCGAAAGACTTGGCGTTCAGACCATAAGGTCAAGTGGAAAGTGAGGGGGAAAAACTCCACAGGGGATTTGTTGCTTACGAGTGGTGTAGAGTGTAACGCGTGCACGATAAACCAGAGTTCGAACCTGGGTACAGGGGAATTTTCCTCTCACTCTGCACTAGGCCTTATGGTCTGATCGTGGAGTCTTTCGGATGAGACGATAAACCGAGGTCCTGTGTGCCCATACACTTAGCACACGTTAAACCCAGTGGCCCAAAAAAGTCATTTGGTCAAAATTTGGTGAGTTTTCTTCTTGACAGTTTCCTGTCATATGAGCAGAAATGCGTCATGCTGCCGTTATGCGCCTAATTAAGAAATAGTTAGGCCCAGCATGTTCGTCTTCGGCTGGAGAAAATCTTTCTTAAGAGTTTCTAAAACAAAGGCAGGAGAATGAACCAGTGAGGCAGAAAGATAGTAGATGGCAGTAAAGCAAAAGGGAAAAGGAAGAGTCAAAGAGAACAACAGATTAGAAAAAGGTTACAAGCATAGAACTTCCAGAAGGTGGGGGATCTATTTGTAGGAAAGCCCCCCCCCCCCCCCCCCCCCAATATTCCCATGGTGGGGAGTGTACATTCTGATTTGCAAATTTCAGACACACTGAGCACCGGCCTGGCAGGGGAAAGCCAGCAGACGATGATAGTGAAGAACGTCCCTTCGCCCAAAACAACCCCCGAGGCGAAGAAGAAGCCCAGCCCCCAGAACAGCTCCATGCCCGACTGGGACACCGCGGGGAAAGACGTGGCCGATGGTGGGGGTGGTGATGGGGGAGGGGGCAGCTCCAGGCCCCAGGGCAAGGAGGGCGTTGGTGCTTCGGCGTTGGGCGAGATCGACCTGAGGCAGAACCCTGGGTCCTCCACCGACGGGCCTACCGCCCCCGTGTTTGAGGAGTGGTACCACGGGAAGATTGGCAGAAGGGAGGTGAGTGGGGATGGGTCACAGGGTGGCAGGGTTGTGAGTAGTGTGATTTTTTTGCTAGTTTCTGAAAATCGTAGTGTGTTAGGAATTTTTAAAGTGTTTAGTAGTAGTAGTAGTAGTAAAGGGACCGGCTTCTGCCTAAGCCTCGCTGCTTATAAAACATCCCATCCCAAAAAAGATTTTCTTTAATTAGGTTGCATTTGCATGCGAAAAAACAACAACCTAACAACTATGATTGCAATTTCAATCATCATAATAAAACATTTCACTAACATTTTCATTTTTGTCAAGTAGATTTTTGAAGGCGTTAGTAGATGGTGCATTTTTTAGTTCAGGTGGCAGTTTGTTCCTGAAAATAAAAAACATTAGGGAAGGCATCATTGGGTGAGTGATTCAGCAGGTTTGTGAATATGGGTGATGGATAGGGAGAGGGGGGAATGATCTCTTGAGGGCATGAGTGAGGTAAGATTTGTGTGATGGCAAAGTGTGTGTATGTTGTGGGGTGTTTGTGTGTGTACACATGTCTGCGTGCACGCATGCAAACATGTACATGGATGCATGCGTGCATGCATAAATTAAAATATGTTCCTATGACCAAACCGCTAAACTACTGAACTGATAATGATCAAATAAAAATGCTTGCAGGCTGAGAAGATGTTGGAGTTGGACGGGGATTTCCTGGTGCGAGAGTCCAGCAACAGCTCGGCCCAGTTTGTGCTGAGCGGCAAACAGAGCGGCAACATTCGCCACCTCCTCCTCGTCGACCCAGATGGCATCGTAAGTTTCACAACCTTCGCGGTTTTGCTCGTTTATTTTCATTTTTACAGTGGAAATTTTGGCGAGTCAAGCTTGAAAGGACTGACATTTTATCATTGTGTTTATTTTACTTTCTAATGATTCATTACTCGTTTGCCTTTAATGTTCTTGTTATCAATGTAAAGCGCACTGAGCTCATGTGAGAAAGAGCGCTATATAAATTCCCATTATTATTATTATAAGTTTTACTGTAAGGCTGTGCGCAGATATATGACGCGCAAGCTCCGCGATGAATCCCATGCGCAATCTGAAGGAAAAAAATTCGGAAGTAAGAAATATGAAAGAGTGTGCCCATTACATGCGGAAACCCATCCGTAATCCCATCCGCTTATTTGTTACTAGCGTTGATTGTTTAACACCTTCCCTCCCCCCAAAAAAAAATGGGACGGAGCCAAGTTCGAACTCGGAACGCTCGTGTGAGAGTGCAACGCCTAACCCACTCGGCTATGGGTTTTCTCTGCCGTGATAGTGGGTACTGCTCGAATGACCCGAACTTTGACTAATTACGGAGCGTGTTGCAAAATGTAATGCACCCTACGTTCAGCATGGGTCATCCCTCTGGATACTGTGAAAGTTTGGCGGCGCTAAAACCACGGTAAATACGGTTGCATAGCGAACTCACAGACACACACACACACGCTGTTCATTTATATATTTAGATATAAGTGCATGGGGTTTCCATAAACATGTCGAGATCACCAGTAAGACAGCCTTTTCAAGGATCGGAACACTTACTTTGCTCTGGTTTCTTAGAAATTAAATCGTCAAAATGGCGATTTTTCCTTGGCGGAGATGCCGGAGAGAGAAGCCATTTTGGATGGGGTGGGTGGAGGTCACTCATTGTGGTTGAAGCGTTTTCTTTTGTGGTAGTGCAGTTATAAAAAAAAAAAGAGCTATTTCCTTTGTTGTGAGCGAAACTCCTTTAAATAAACTGTACACAAACTTTTAAACAAAAAAGAAAAAGGCTTGTATTGCGAAAAGTTTGTGCAAACGATTTGGTCTAAACTCAGGCGGCCATTCAAAAAGAGACGGCAAACGCCTTCTCTTTGGGTGAAATAATTTGACTTCCAGCACCTCCGCCAAGGAGGAATCGCCGACTTGACGGCTTGATTTCTGGGAAACCAGAGCAAAGTGAGTGTTGCGATCTCTGTAAAGGGTGTTTTCCTGCTGATCTGGATGTGTTTCTTGCAAAAACTCATCCGTCAGGGTGCCCCTTTAACTATTTGTTTTGAGTAGCAGTATCCATATTTGTTTGCCCAAAAGGGAGATCATATGTTGACAGATAGAACTAGAAGCTCAACAGCTGCTTTTTCATTACAGTCAATCACTTTTTCCTCTACAAATCACTTTTGTCATCTTTCGAGAAAAAATCTAGATATTGCTGTTTACGTAATGATTACTTGCATATAAATAAAAAACTTGTACAGTAATTTTCGGGTTATAAGGCGATATTTTTTTCTCCAATTGCGACCTATGCGCCTAATAAACGAGGGTGCCCTATTAGTGAACAAAATCGTGAGAAGAGAGGCAACGATTGCCGGGTTCAGTACAGTCTACTCCGACTACTGTGAGTCTAAACATTGAAAGTGGTCACAAGTTGCCTATACGACGAATACTCACATTAAAATGCTTCAAAATCCCTATTATTGTCCGAGATACCGTCCAACAGATGCCATAACCCTTCATTGAATGTAAAAGACACCGTTGTAGAGCTTAAAATGCCATAATTATATCAATTTTCATGAAGAATTGTCCAAACACAACAACAGGAAGCAGCACAAACGGAAGTTCGATTATTTGAAATGGGAGCCAACTCTCGTTTATGACAGCAGTAATGGCGGGCTGTAAGCATTTACAGGACGCGTACAGGCTTCAAAGTTTGACTTTCTTTTGCCTTATAAACGAGGGCGCCTTTTGCTTTAATTTTTTAAGATTTTTATTGAAAATTGCTCTATTCGCCTTATACACAGCAGCGCCTAATGATCCGAAAAAATACGGTATTTGTCTGAAATGTGTTCCTTTTCCTAGCTAGCTCAAGTGATAAACTATCAGCAAAGAAGATGGTACACATTTGCCAGTCTTTCAACCGCAATGCTTGTAAACTCAGTTTAATGATTTGGTAACCCTCGAAACAGAAATTCCAGGCAGTGTCAGGAATTGTTATTGTGCAAATCGGTTTAGGTAGCGGTGTGTTTTTGGATGACAATATGCAGCGTGGAGACCGGTGAAAACTGGAAAACGGACACATACGTACCCACTGTGGCCTTATGGCCTGGGAACGCAGAAGAAGAAAGAAGGATGACAATAATCGTGCTACGTTCTTTTAAATTGTCTGTACTTCTGATAATAGTGGTTGTACATGTGCAAATTTAAAGATGGTACATTGTTTTCAGTTTCTGTCACATTTTGTCTTTGTATGTACCTTTCATAGGGTTGTAAACACATAAATGTTCTTGTTGCCCTATCTCGTTATTGTTTTAATTTGTGACACTCGACAATAAAAATGCTATTTAAACCAAAATTTTAACCCTTTCACCGCCAACGTCGCATTTTTGCACCACAATGATTTAACACCCATGTCACTAAAAGGCATCAAATGAGGGTCTGTTATCTAAAGACCCTATTCTCTTAATTTGGGGAGGTCAGAACAGACCTTACTTTAAATATGTCACAGAGGAATCCCCAATATTATGACTTTTTTTTCTCTACCCAAGTAAATTTAATGGTAAATTTTGGCTGAAAAATGGCTGGCAGCGAAAGGGTTAATGCAGGGGAAAAAATAACACAACTTTTGTGTTTTTTTAGGTAAGGACGAAGGATTTCATCTTCGACAGTGTCAGCCACCTCATCAACTATCATCGTCAGAATGCGCTGCCAATCATCACAGAGGGCAGTGAACTGAGACTGGTTCGACCTATCAAAACCTGCATCTCGGCCATTTAGCCACACCCCCTATTCATGTCAGCAGAAAGGTACGAACTGAGACTGGTTCGACCAATCAAAACCTGCATCTCGGCCATTTAGCCACACCCCCTATTCACGTCAACAGAAAGGTACAAACTGAGACTGGTTCGACCAATCAAAACCTGCATCTCGGCCATTTAGCCACACACTACTCACATCAGCAAAAAAAGCAGCAACCCGTTTCACGGATATATTGTTTTAACCTGTGCGGCTTCGTCTGTTCATTTAGAAAAATGCCTCATTGATAGAATTGAACCAAGTGTGATTTATAAGTGGTTTTTCTTTTTTTCTTTTTCGAGTATGGAATCATAGAAAGTTTATTTCTTAAGACTGGTTAGTATTTTAGATGTGAAGATTCAAGAACTGAAAAAAGTAATTACCTAACCGCATGCAAATTTTAGGGTCCCTCCGTTCAAACGCTATCATGGTAACAGACATACAAACCTACATACAAACTTAGTCATCCAGGAACAAACGGACAGATTCCCTTGAAAACATTACGCAGCTTTCGCTATCATAGCTGCTTGATAAGAAAGGTACAGAGATAACAGTAAGCTAGAGTACTAACAGGTCTGCGTAAACTAGAGTACTAACAGTTCTGCGTAGAGTACTAACAGGTTTTGCGTATAAACTAGAGTACTAACGGGTACGCGCGTACCCCCCTTTGAAATCGTAGAGATTGTAGAGAAATCATGTCATGCTTGCGTCATTGTTTGCGTCATTTTTAGGGGCACGCAACCCCCCTTGGTACCAGACCTGTTTACTCTACTCTTTTCGAGTAGTAGTCTACTCAATTTGGACCTCTAATTACTCATTTTCAGTGAACATTGTTTGATGGTTTAATGAAGTTTGAGCCCAAACTACTCATTTCAGCTATCCGGACTACTCAAGACTTGTGTAGGGGGTAAACAGGTCTGTAGTACTCTATGTCATATATGAATGGAATTTGTTTAATCGGTGTAACAAGCACCTAGAACGTTGTTCTGTGCGAAAAACTATTCAGTTTTATTAAAAATGTTAACACGGAAATCAAGTTATTTAATGGAACTGATTAATGCGCAGATTTTATGAGAAGATTACAGCTTGTGGTGTTATAATGTGAAAGATTATTATATTTGTTGCCAGATGATTGCTGTCTGATACTAGGTTGTATATATGATCGGATTCTCTGTTAGGCGTGTGTGTGTGTGTACGCGCGCATGTGCATGTGTGTGTGCCTGCGTGGGTGCATGACGCACTCACCTGTATTTTTTGCATTTTTAATCTTTTCGTAGAATCCATTTTTCATTTTTGCATTCTTCATCTGCAGACATATTGTCATTTGGCTCGGGGTTTGCGTGGACAATTATGTTCAATATTTTGTCATGTTAGTTATTTCAACTACATAAAGCTAACCTTTAACACACAAAAAGGAGAAGCGTAAACAAATAAGCTTCTCTTAAAATTCTGGGCTCACAATTTTGAGGATTATGGGATAGGGATCATCGTTTCCGAAAAATGTCATGCAGTGTGTTGCACTGTCCTATGGACTAAATCCTCACCAAAGTGATTAGGAATGTTGTGAGCATTTGGTGTTCAAGCCAACGAAGAAGAAGAACAAAGAAAGAGGACAAAGAATCATTTCGTTTTATTTTGTAACTTAATACATGCCTTTCCCTGTACTTGAAAGATTAAGCCATGCTAAAGTAGGCACCATTTTCCTGTTCTATATTGACAGGGTTTAACTCAAATCCTATCTCATCCCGTGCTGTGCATCTTCAACTTTGAACCCCCGTATATGTCAATAATTGCCGATAAGCGGCAGGTGGACATTACTGGAAGAAGGTTTTTTTCCGCTTGAATGAAAAGTTAGGTTTAACGTCCCCTCTCGGTCCATCTGGACGCATATGGAACATTGCTAATCTGTAAAAATGGTTTGTCGTTTGTTCAGTGTTTTTTTTATATATTATTTTTAAAATGATGACAATGCTCTTATTTTTGCTGCAGTGCATACCTTTGACTGTAGGGTAGGAGTTTTCTGTGGAAAGCACTCTGTATATAGTTTCCATCCCGACAGTATTGATCATTTTTAACGGGGTTGTGGTTTGGGGGAAAATGGGTGTTGGGTTTGTTGAAACTGTACTCAAAAGTATATCATTTACGGTATAATGAAATATGCATGAATGTGGTTTTTCTTGTTGTTGCTTTGATTGCAATTGTTTGTGCTGTTGTGGATGCTTACAGCTTTAGTCTTGCAACAACAAAAACCTGATAGGTTTGTTATAGCAATATTTTGTGCAGTTATGGAGGCTTACAGCTTTAGTCTTGCAACAACAAAAACCTGATAGGTTTGTTATAGCAATATTTTGTGCAGTTATGGATGCTTAAAACTTTCGTTTGGCCAAATAAATAATGATAGGTTTTTGTTGGAACACAGCTTCGAAGGCAACCATCCCCTTTTATTATCGTCTCATTGCTGAGTCGGCCTTTTATAAATAATTATGGGGTCTTTGTTGCGATCGTCCTGACAAAAATGGCTTGCTTTATGAATTGTTTGCCTAGCTGGATTGACAAGATCGGTCTTTAAAGCAGAGACTGAAACGTATTGAAGTCGCAAATTTATTCAGCGCCCTTTCTTTTTTTAATTATTATTTGGTGTAGGCTTCTGAGCTGCTGATTAAGAATATTGATGATATGGAGTAGGGAGCAGTTGAAGATTATATCAGGTGGGGATTGGTTTTCAGGCTTGAAAACTCTCTTTGTTTACTCAGCAGGGAATGTGTACCTGATTCAGTTCATTAGAAGGTGAACAGTTTGCAGGAAGGAGAGGAATGGACACTACCTTCCCTTTGGATGTGTTCTAGACCCGTGCAACCTCTAAAAATGCATCACCTGTCTGGCTTCTTAGCTACAAGATCTTCATCCACTTGTATGTTGCTAATGTTCAGATACTTTTTCATTTTACCAAGTAGCTTGATGATTTCATGGATAAGTTTGTTTGGTTTTTTTACTTTATTTTATTACAAGTTGAAGTATGTGTGTGTGTGCGCTTCTGTTGTTTGTTTAGTTGGGTTTTTTTTTTCTGTTTTGCCAAAAAAGTTTTTTTTTTTTTTTTAATTACTGTATATATTTCGTAGCATAGACAACCTCCATTTTGCACATAGCACTTTGTAATCAATCATGGGTTGTCTGTAGCTTTAAAAAACTAAAATTATGTTTAGTAACTAATCAGTTTTTGAGCTTTACCTTTGAATTTCTTTTTTAAACATTGTTATGATAATAATATGAAATTTGTGAAAACTTGTCATGAAATGTGTGTAACTTTTATTTGAAAAAAAAAAGAATTAAATGGAGCTATAACATTGTTTTATATGTAAAAAGAAAAAGAGAGAGTTTGCAAATGGCTTCTAATTATTTGGTTTATCATATAATTACATGTGATATACTTATCAAACATATTTGATGAGCAACATGAAAAAACTGTCAGTTTACGTGCTCAGTCACACTCTTTGTCATGATGGTTATGTTTCACTTTTTGTCTTGATTTGTTTTGTTGTTAGTGATAATGATGATTATTATAATACATGGGTGCTCCTGGGAAATTTCTAAAATCCTGCAAGGCAGGGCTCCAGGGGCCGCCCAGTTAACAACTTGACTCAAACCATCCTAAAAATATAAAGTTCCTGGTAAAGGCATGTAAATATTTATCTGTATTCGTTTTTTATATTCTACACTTGCGGGAAACCGACAAAACGTTTATAAACAAGAAATTCGTTGCTTCTCAAAATCTCATAATCCAGCTTAAGGCAATTAAAAAAATCCTGCATTTCAGGACATCCTGAAAGCAGGAGCATCCATGTATCATACGCTGATTTAGTTCACTGTACAGCTCGGTGTACACTAGACGAGACAATCTGCTTTTGTAACTGCTCTTCCAGTAATACTTTATTCATCTTTTTAGTGCTTGTGTTTGTTACATGCATTCGCTTTTCAAGCCTCGAGTTTTCTTTTTGCATGCGTTTATCTTCGGTAATCTGATTCATACTCTTATCAGACCTGTTTTCCCTACAGATTTGTCTGTAAATATTACGATTTGATACCTCCGATACGCTATTACGGTCAGCAACAAAAAAATCCGCATTTCCGCTGAACGGAAAAATAAAAAGAAGGCATGGTGTTTGAGCCGTACTCGCTACTGTGTCGTCTGCTATTAAAGGTTTATTTTCGAGTGATGTCCCTTGAAATGAATACTTCCGGTTTATTTCTCCATGCCGCCATTTTTCTAGGTACGAAGTGCAAAATTTCGGCAGTTGTCGAAGTTGGGTTTTGGTGGGAAGTTGCAGCATGCAACCGCTCAACAAAAGGTTTGACAGCAGCGAAAAATTCTGGTGAAAGGATTTCTCGGGACAGCAAAGTTACGGACAGATACCTGAAATTACTGTTTTCAGAGCTTGGGATTACTGACAGTGAAGATTTGGAGTAAACAGGTCTGTCTTATGTTCTGTGTTACTGTGCTTGCTTTTTGTTTTCAACTCGATGGTCTTGACTTTGATATTGTATCAAAAATGGATGTGTATTGTGTGTGTGAAGTATGAACCCAACTTTATCTTGCTTAAACTGTACATCTCTTTCACTAACAAAAACTGCTGGTGCCATTCTTCTTTTTCTTATAACGTTAGCGCAGTTGTCATTGGATTGTTCAGTCATTTTCTCTATTTCGCCAGTAAAGGTCGAAATACACGATGCTAGTGTTCACTCTTTTCCCATGGCAACACGGTGCTGGGCAACTAACATCATTGTATCACTGTGTTGCCATGGGGAAAGAGTGAAAACTAACAAGATGTATTTCGCCAGTAAGTACAGAAGGGCCAGCTGCTTCAAACAACTAATGACCATGCCAGCTTCCTCTTTTGTGTGTATGTTTGTTAGTAGTTTGTAAAGAAGGCAGACCTCTTGCATGTGTTGCCATGGGGAAAGAGTGAAAACTAACAACATGTATTTTGCCAGTAAGTACAGAACTACAGAAGGGCCAACTGCTTGAAACAACTAATGAGTAATTTGTAAAGAAGGCAGACCTCTTGCATGTGTTGCCCTGGGGAAAGAGTGAAAACTAACATGTATTTCGCCAGTAAGTACAGAACTACAGAAGGGCCAACTGCTTGAAACAACTAATGACCATGCCAGCTTCCTTTTGTGTGTATGTTTGTTAATAATTTGTAAAGAAGGCAGATCTCTTGCGGATTCAGTATGCAATTTGTACTGGCCTGAATAATTACTTGGTCAGTTGATAGCAACATCCATTGTGCAGTAAATAAATTTGCCAGTTAAGAGGAAAATAACAAATACTACTAGCACAAATCGAAATTCCAATTTCTACTGGATTTTGTTTTCTTTAGTGCGATTCCGAATTCTACTAAATTCCAGTTTCTACTGGATTTTGTTTTCTTTAGTGCGATTCCGAATTCTACTAAATTCCAGTTTCTACTGGATTTTGTTTTCTTTAGTGCGATTCCGAATTCTACTAAATTCCAGTTTCTACTGGATTTTGTTTTCTTTAGTGCGATTCCGAATTCTACTAAATTCCAGTTTCTACTGGATTTTGTTTTCTTTAGTGCGATTCCGAATTCTACTAAATTCCAGTTTCTACTGGATTTTGTTTTCTTTAGTGCGATTCCGAATTCTACTAAATTCCAGTTTCTACTGGATTTTGTTTTCTTTAGTGGGATTCCGAATTCTACTAAATTCCAGTTTCTACTGGATTTTGTTTTCTTTAGTGCGATTCCGAATTCTACTAAATTCCAGTTTCTACTGGATTTTGTTTTCTTTAGTGCGATTCCGAATTCTACTAAATTCCAGTTTCTACTGGATTTTGTTTTCTTTAGTGCGATTCCGAATTCTACTAAATTCCAGTTTCTACTGGATTTTGTTTTCTTTAGTGGGATTCCGAATTCTACTAAATTCCAGTTTCTACTGTCACATGTATATTGCCAACTGGGAATGTACTGGAAAATCTGTATGATTATTTGTTGTGTGTGAAGAATATTTAAAAGTTAATTGATGTTGTGAAAGGAAAAGACTTCTTTTTTTTAAAGTTTGATTCTGCAGTGTTTCTGTACTTTTGCTAGTTTGTTAGCTGTTGCATACAAATAGGATCAAATCAAACATTAGTTTTAGTACTGGGAACATTTTCTTCAATTGTGTTGTTTTTATATGTATGGTGTCTCAATGTTTTTCAGTGCTTGCTCAAAATTAAGTTGTGTGTGTGTGTGATGCATGCGTGCACACCCCATGTGCAATGTGTGTACATGGAAATACATTATACCTCTCTTTCTCCATATAGTGTTTTACATTTCTTTTTTTACATTTTTGTTCAGCATTATGCTGTTTTCTTTACCCGTCGAAGCGTATCCACACTTTTATTGGCATATCTTTCATCTTCGTTTTCGTTGGGAATGGTTTTCATATCTTGGAAAACATATATGTACAGAAATGTCTTCTCTTCCTTTACTACTCTGCACCTAATGTGATAGCTGTTATTGAGGCTCCCAGTACAGTGGTACCTCCCTTTTAAAACCTTCCCTATAAGACTCCCTCTTAGATGTGAACCAAAACATTTTCATTGATTTTTCCACTTCATATCCGGACAACTAAGTGTCCACCTCCCTTTTAA
Organism: Phymorhynchus buccinoides; assembly: GCA_017654935.2. Taxonomy (NCBI): domain Eukaryota; kingdom Metazoa; phylum Mollusca; class Gastropoda; order Neogastropoda; family Raphitomidae; genus Phymorhynchus; species Phymorhynchus buccinoides. The sequence continues at coordinate 12,206,056 of CM065685.1, forward strand.
GACCCCTCCCTACTACAGACCTGCCTACTGCAACGATTTGGCCGTAGCAGCTACGAAAAATAAAGCTTTGCTACGGAGCTACGGCAACCTTAACGTTGCTACGGGAAAAACAAAATTGCCAACACATTTTATTTTTGCTTATGCCGTTCCCGTTTTTCTCTGTTTCTAAGAGCAGACGCCGTGTCACGCTCGATAACCTAGTCACTTCCATTTTTATCAAAGTGACCGCATGCGTTCTTATTACTTTCTCTGAAAAAATGGCGGACTCCAGCAGCAGTAGCGATTCGGGAGATGTTTCAAATGTTAAAACTGAACCCAAACCAGAAAACGAAAATCATCTGGCGCACCATCTTGTTCTAAGAAAAAACATCGGCCTGTCGCACAAGTTTTCAAAATAGCTTACATGGAGGAGTGGCCTTGCATTGTCGGAAGTTGACTCGGTGCGAACCATGCTCACTGCAGAGCAACATCTGCCATGCGGACTTCTCTGTGAATCATGGCGGTAGAGACGATTGCCGTCGACACGTTCAGTTGGCGAAACATAAGCAGTACGTTTTGGCTCAGGAAAACAACAAACCGATTGCCGTCATTTGTGGATGCTACTGAAAAATTTGCCATGCTACTGAAAATTAATGGCTGGGCTACTGATTGGAAAAATTCCAAGTAGGCAGGTCTGCTACTAAGACTTTTGGGAGATGATTTTTCAAGGTCTCAATGGGGAGGTTCCACTGTATTTATCTACCGTATTTTTCGGACCATTAGGCACTGCTGTGTATAAGGCGAAAAGGGCATTTTTCAAGATAAATCTGAAAAAATTCAAGTAAAAGGCGCCCTCATTTATAAGGCGATACACACCTCGCCAAAGAAAGCCGTAGTTTGAAGCCCGTACACGTCCTGTAAACGCTTACTGCCCGCCATTACTGCTGTCATAAACGAGTTGGCTCCCTTCTCAAATAATCGAGACTTCCAGTTGTTGTGTTTGGACTTTTCTGGTAGAATTATGGCATTTTAAGCTCTACAACGATGCTTTTTACATCCAATGAAGGGTTATGGCATCTGCTGGACGGTATCTCAGACGATAATAGGGATTTTTAAGCATTTTAACGTGAGTATTCGTCGTATGGGCGACTCGTTACCACTTTCGATGTCTAGACTCACAGTCGACTGTACTGAGTACGGCAATCGTTGCCTCTCTTCTCACGATTTTGTTCACTAATAGGGTGCCCTCATTTATTAGGCGCATAGGTCGAAATTGGGAGAAAAAAATATCGCCTTATATATAGTCCGAAAATTACGGTAAGTGTCTTAACTATTGGGAACTTCACAAAGCTTGAAAATGATTATTTAAATTGTGCGTTTCCATAATTTTTGTTTGATATTTTCTACTCCAGAAGGTTAGTTTAAGTAAACTTTAACAGAAAATGAAAAATGACCAAACAACTTTTTTCTTAAAAATCACCAGTGTATGTGAAAACTGAAAAATGCGATAATATTCGCAAATGGTCATAGTTTTCACAAGGTTAGGAAAGCTAAACGGCTATTAGTAAGCCTCAAGATGTTATATTACTAATCAATCGTCGCTTTCATTCATTGTGACCAGTGTTGTTGTTTTATTGACAGATTCCTAGATCTGTATGTTTTAATATCCAGTGTTGCTTTATTTTTTCCCTATTGATTTGCTTGCTTTTTTGATATTCTGTCTGTTCTGTTGATTTGTAGAATTTTAACTTAACCCTCTGGGCACGATGAGCCCCGATCTGGGCTCCCCCGGACGAATATGATGGGCCACGATCGGGGCTCAGTTCGGCTCATTCATATTTCGCGCTGAACTTTGGCCAATCAAATAAGCGATTACAGCTAACCAATCAGAAAGCTTGTAGCACTCGTACGACTTCCTGCTGTCTGAGTCTAGCCAATGAAAGTAGTGATGAGGATGAGTATGTTGCCGATAGCTACTCTGATGCAGACTAGGAAGGTAATTAGGCTTGTATTCGTGTTGCAAAGTGAAGGAAAAGGGTTCGACTGCATGGTTTTGTGATGTCTGACACGAGTAGCAGTGACAGGTCATCGTGGGATGGGGTGGGGGTGGGGTTAGTTGCAACCACAGTGAAAGTGCTTTACTGGATTACTGCTGTCACCATATTCAAGGCAAGTTGTTTTCTTTACTTTCATTGCAAAATTCAAGCTTTCTTCTTTCTAAACGTGTATTATACTGTATAGGTTTCCCAGTCAAATGTTTGTATGAGACGAAAAGTGAAAATAAGAAGTACCGGTTGACGAGTACCAGTCTTCAATTTTACGCCTGTCTTTTAGCTTACGTTTTAAACTTTTGCGTAGTGCCCAGAGGGTTAATAATCATAAAGCATATCTCATGCATTATATAATATATTATGTTGTCATTTACTTGAGGTTACACTTTTGTATGTTCTTTCTTTCTTTATCATCAGCCACATGGAAATGAAAGCTTTTTATAAACAGATTGAAACTGTAGTCATATATCTAAGTTTCCTGTGATTTATTTTTTTCCTCTTTTTTTAATTTTTAATAAGGATCATAATCAGTATGTACATAATTATACATATATGACACTTTGGTGCAATTGCTGGTGAATACTTTATTTTGTTTTTGAAAGGAATAAAAATGTTGGGATTTTTTGGGGGGAAATAAAATAGCCAAGGCTTGTAAGGATTGCAGCTTAACTGGGTTTATATGGCGTGGCAAAAGAAGCAGAACTGGGGGGGGTAGGGGGTAAGTAGGAAGAATTAAAACAGTTACTATGAAAACTTAATCAATTCATCATTATCGAGTTGGAAAAAGCATCAGATACATTAATTCCTAGTGAAATTTGACTGAACAAATTCGTAATGGGTAAATCGAATCGGACATGTTGCAAAAAGGTTTAAAATTTGTATTCCGATTTTGTTTTTGGTGTCAGGGATATAAATTAAAAGAAAACAGAATGCACTTGACATTTGTATGAGGAACTTGTAAGCAACATATCAGTACTATTTATTGTGTTACTTGGGTCTTTTTTAAAATTTATTATTTATAACCGACTTTTGGGAAGTCAAATGAAGTGTCCATTTTGTTCTGGTATATGAAATTGTCTCTTGAAGGTTTTAGAACTGAAGTAAAGTAAAACACTTTGATTGTTGGGATTTTTTATGCAGCCTTTATTATAAGCAACAATATACTTAAAATTTGTAGGTTTCAATCAAAGTAAAAATGTTTTTAAAAAGTCAAATTCTTTGCACCGTTTTACTTTGTTTGATTTCAAACCAGTGAATCAAAATGGCGTATTTTAATGCTATCCCCTTTTGGCAAGGAACCATTAGGGTGCTTCTACACTGTCAAACTTGTTTCATGAGATTCCCTCAGTTTTGCATGCTATGTGTCATTGGTCTCCGTGTCATAGGCCATGTGCTGCGGGCAGGTGACCTTGACATTCACTGAATTTAAATTAGAAAGTTCACCGCAACTTCAGGCAAAACATACGGGCAGTTTATTTTAGTCTACACTACAGTATGAATGCCCGTGGCAAATGCCCTATTGTTCCCAAGCATTCTTTCCAACAATTCAGTTATTATTAGTCCCTTAATGTTTTGGGGTGGGTTTTTTTGTGTGGTTTTGCTCGTTTGTTTTAATCTTATATTCTGTTACAGATCTTGGCTTGTTTGCCAATGTGTAAGAAAATGGCATCTCTGTCAGAGATGAAGTTATTTTGGTTTGTTTTTTAAGTCTTTCCATCCACACATGCTTATGCTTAGTTTTGATAGTTTATTGGAAAAAAAAAATAGAATGTCATTACTGCAGGTGGTCTCTTTTTTTCTAAATAAAAAACAAATCAGAAATGTAGAAAACCCAACCCCTTGGTTGGTGAATTTCTGTAATGTGTGACCCAGCACCACGAAAGGGACATTAAGTGTCAAACTGACCCTTCTGAGAAAATTATAGATTTGAAAACTTCAGACATACAAGCACCATTCTTGTATCTTTTTCCAGAGTTAGGAGCATTTAAAATTAGTAGGGTGAGTGTCGGTCATTTTGAGAAAAGTCTAAATAAGGCTAAAGAAAATGCATTGACGCACTCGTTTTAAAACACTTATAAAACCATTTAGAGACCATATTAGAGATTATCCATTATAGATATGAATAATATGTTAGAGAACACAAAAATGCCCATGGCTCAAAATTGACTAAAAATGATATTTTTGACTTCCCAAGCCTATCGTGAGAAACTAGCCCAGCAACTTAATGTCCCTTTTATGGTGCTGGGTCTCATATGCTTTCCCCAAAAAATAACTCCTCAACTTGTTCACATAATTGCAATGTCACTCATCAAAATGACGTTGTTTGATTTCCTTACGTAGTCAAACTGTGGATATACTCACACCCTGCGCTGCTATGAAATGTAAAACGTTGCCTATACTCGGGAACTCCCAGTACCATGTTATACAGACGCAGAAGTCGGACTAGTAGGCATCCCGATCCCCATCTGTTCCCCGGCATCTTGTCTTCTAGTATATCGTCGATGAAATTAAAAAGCCTTGTATCTCAATTTTAGCAGTTTTGAGAAAAATGAAAAAATAAAATAAAATTAACGGCGTTTACCACAATTAATATGATGAATATGTTGCTCAAGACATTGCAAGTGTAGTCCTGCATTTCATTAAAATTACTTTAAAAAAAAAAAGACTTGAAAAGAATGAAGATACGAGTTTTTCTTCTATTTTCACAACCTCATTTACGCCAGATAAATAGTCGTTAGAGATACGAGCTTTTGGTGGAAGATGGCGGGAAAAATTAGAGAGCTGACTATGTATCTAACTCAAAAATCGAGATAGAAGGTTTTTGAATTTCACCGACGATATAAACAATTTGTTTTTCTGTATTGCTTAGAAGTTTTAAATCTGGTGCTGGGTCTGCTCTGGTAGATGTGTCATCATAGTAATCAGCACTTAGGTTGTGATCCACACACAACTTCAGTTGTATGGTTGTCCAAATGTGTTGACGTCTGTGACTCAGTGAGGCATGAATCGTTTCAAATTGAAGTACTACTGTCTACATGAATCTGATGAAATACTACATGCTTCATCCACCATACTCATGTAGACATGTAAAATACAGGTACAGTGGAACCTCCCTTATAAGACCTCCACAAATCATCCCAAATGAGGTCTTATAAGGGAGGGGTCTTATAAGGGAGGTAATTTTAACACTTACAAAGGGAAATGTCTCAAAGAAATAGGTCTTATGTAGGAGGGAGTCTTATAATGGGAGGTCTTATAAGGGAGGTACCACTGTATAGATTTGTGTATGGGGGATCTACATGAATATTATGAACAAAATTATTTCATCAGATTCATGTAGAAAAGTAATGTATTTCATAGGATTCATGCCTTACATATGTCACAGGTGGACAGCCGTACGACCGAAGTTGGATGTGTGGAGCACGGCCTTAAGAGGCACTAGAGATTTTGGCTCTCCCCTAAGGTCAAAATACACTAACATTTTTCAGTTTCCCATTCATAACACAGTGATAAAGCAAGTAATCTTATGACTAGCATATCACTGTGTTGCTATGGGGAAAGAGTGAAAAATATTAACCTGTATTGAGACCTTTAGTATTGGTATTAGTACTTTATAGTCACAGAGGCGTCTGCGAAATTCGGGTTGCTTCCACCTGGAGAGCGCAAAGCAGTCAGAGGCGTGCCACCCTTTTTTTCTTTCTTTTTTGCATGCGATTTTTGTGACTGATGAGGAAGGAAAGGGGTGTGTGTGTGTGTGAAATTTTGACCAAATGACCGTTTTCGTAGCCACTGGATTGAACGTGTGCTAAGTGCATGGGCACATGGGACCTCGGTTTATCGTCTCATCCGAAAGACTCCACGTTCAGACCATAAGCCCTAGTGCAAAGTGAGAGGAAAAATCCCCTGTACCCAAGATAGAGGAACCCACAATAACTGTTCATGCTGCGTGCTTAATACTAGTAGTACTTTAATGAATAATTATAATAATTAAATAGAATTAAAAATTTTGGCTGTGACTGGGAAGAGCAAATTTCATGTTAATATTTATACAATAGAGAAGAAGAAAAATCTGTTTAACGTCCTCGAATGAAAAATGGTGTTTTACGTCCTCTCGGTCATAGACACATATGGGACATTTGTAAATACAAAGATGGTGGGAACAATACTGGAGGCAATGCCCAAAGGCAGTGCAACACCAGTAAAGTCCCGATTTTTTTAACAATACAGATTTGTGTAGCGGTAACCACGCCTCGGTTAAACCTCATCGGCTATGGTACCGCCACAATAGTATGTAAGTTTAACATCCTCCGGTCTGAAACGGACACATATATATGGGACATTAGCAGATATAAAGATGGTGGTAACGATCCTGGAGGCAATGCCCGGAGGCAGTGCAACACCAGGAAAATCCTGAATTGTTAACAATACAAATATTATTGTGACCTGCACCAATATATTTATACAATAAACATATTTAGTATCTGTACAATAATGATGTCAGAGGGTAAATTGCCGGTGTCAAATTTATTTAATGGGGGACTAATTACTTCCCCTGTTTTGTGTCTCCAAATGAATTATGATGTACATGTCTTTGTTTTTCATCTTCCTCATCATTAAAAAAAAATATTGTTGAAATGGGATCGCTGAGTTGATTGGAGACATTGTGTGACAAGAAAGCGAGTGAGTGACTTTCTATATTGTGTCTGTATTTGTTCATCAGCATCACTATCTCCTCTGTTGTGTGTGTGTGTTTAACATCACTGAAAAGGTTATTTTACAAAAATAATAACATTTGGTGGAACCCCTTGGGGATGCCGGGGGGTCTTGTATAAATAGTTCCCCCACCTTCTGGAAGGTCTGTGCTTGTACTTCTAATCTGTCACTCTCTTTGACTGCCTTTTCCCTTTGCTTACTGTCATCTACTATCTTTCTGCCTTTCTGGTCCATTCTCCTGCCTTTTTTCACGAAATCTTTCCAAAAGATTTCCTCCAACCGGGCCTATTTCTTAGTTAGGCGCATAACGGCAGCATGACACATCTGCGCTCATAATTGACAGGAAACTGAGCGATCGAAGAAGGTGGAACTAAGGTCAGACTCAGCATCACCCAAACAGTCCACCATTTATAATCATAATTTATAGAGAGTTGTTCTGGACAGTGCCTTTAACAAAATGAAATCCAGTTGATATTTTTGCAAGGGTTTTCATTAATTCATAGTGTCAATGCTTTCCATGCTCTAAACAACAGGAAGCAATCTAATTCATGATCATTGATGTATAATCCTTAATACATGTAATCGTGCAACAGTATTTTTTTAAAATCTATATATCATGTGAAAATCAAAAAGTCCAGTCACAAATCTGAGTATCACATAGATTTCTTTAAGTTTAATAACATCAAAGATATTCTAAAAGGGTAAGATGGACTACTTAAAGAGCTCGGCGAACCGGGCTGATAGAGTTGTCATTAGTGGCGACAGTACATTTTCATAGTGGAGGCTATCCAAAAACTCAGACTGGAACTTGAACGGAGAATTCAACTGGCCTATCGACGTGTAAAATGTGTCCTGTTTAAAATGGACATAACCAGTGTTTCTGTCCTCACTACTCATATAGGGAAAAGAGACAGGATGCTTATCTTCCCCTAGAATATCTTTGATAACATCCACAAAAAGTATACTCCTCACAAAAAGTCAAGCAACAAAATCAAATTGGTGTTTAGTCAGCCTTTGAAAATGCAAAGGCTAGCTTTTAATGTGAATTAATGCGTTTGGATTTTAATGATGGGCGTCAGCAAGTGTGAAGATGGCCTGGGGAGATTGTTGGCCTTTGCTGTTGCTGAGCATGACCGTTATGGAGGTGGCAGTCTGATGGTCTGGGTGGCTTTTGGACTGGAGGACGTACCAACCTAGGGGTCTTCCGGAGGGGCACTGTGAACATGATACGCTACTTGAATGACATCATCAGACCTCAAGTGACCCCCCTGATGAAATAGCATGGTGGTAGCTTTGTTTTTGTGGACGACAACGTGCCATGTCACAAGGCTCATGTCATCAGCAATGAGTTGAACACCCACAACATCGCCCACCTTGACTGGCCACCCTGATTCCCTGATCTCAACCCGATTGAACATGCATGGGACATGCTTAGGTGAGCTGATTACGGCATGCCCGCCCATCCCCAGACACTGGATGCCGGATAGCTAGAATCATTGCCTCAATACCAAGCCGCTTCCAAGCCTGTATTCATGCTTACGGAGGTCACACTCACTATTCATGACGTTATGAACTGTTTGCGCACTGATATCTTTGAATTTGAAATTGGCAGTTGGCTTTCTTTCACACCTGTTTTTGACACCCATTTATTTTGTTGCTCAGTATCCTGAGATTGAGATGAATCTGCTATGTGATTTACTCAGCTTCACTTAATGAAATGTTGAAGATGAAATCACAGTAAAAATTTATGTACGATTTATGAATAAAGTATGTTTGCAGTGAGAAATTTTGTTGCTTGACTTTTTGTGAGTAGTATATGTTTTACTCTGGCGTCACAAAATGTAAAAAACAACACTGTCATTGTCAACTTCAATAAGTGAACCACACATTAACGTTTTTATCAAACTTCTTCCTTTTGCGTTCCCAGGCCATATGGCCATAATGGCTAAAGTACGTATGTGTCCGGGTTTCAGTTTTCACTGGTCTCCCTGCTGCGTACAGCCGACACATTCCGATTTCGGAGGAGCTCAAAGGAGAAAAATTATTTGGAAGATTTTTCTGAAAAACAAAGGCAGGAGAATGGGCCAATAAGGCAGAAAGATAGTAGATGATAGAAAGCACAGGGAAAAGGCAGAGTCAAAGAGAGTAGCAGATTAGAGGAAGTTACAATCACAGAATTTCCAGAAGGTGGGGGAACTATTTTTTATGAAAGACCCCCCGGTATCCCCATGGGGAGGTTTTTATTGATCAAACAAATACCATTGTAATATGAAATGCAAACTATTTCATAAACACACTCAAACAGACACACACACATTTAGCATTACATAAAGCACAAGAGAACCCAGTACTTTTTGTCCATCCACCAAACCGGCAAACAGTCTCAATCATTTCTGTCAGAAATCGCAATTACTCTTTTTGCCAACAGTCAAAACATTACACTCAATGCTGTCCAAAGACTATCGAAAAACAGGAGCACATAACCCTTTCTCTGGCCCCTACGCTCCACAGATACCAATTTAACTTGCTCAGAATGAACATCGGGATCCAATTGTTTAGGACTCAAGCAGGCTCATGAGTTTGGATTTCTGGCATGTAGCCAGCTTTCAAAAGTCACGTTATAATCTATTTTTAGTTTGCCTTGACTTACGTTCTTCTCTTGAAAATGAAATCAACCAATCATTGCAGAATTCACTTTCAGTTTTTGGCTGTATGGGGGAGGTGGGAAGGGTTTTTTAAAGATCGGAATGTACAATATTCCTTCTTTCTATGTGTAACTGTAAGCTGTTTTCGTCAAAAGGAAACGAACAACAAAGATATATCCGATATTTTACAAACTTTTAGTACATGTACATGGTGTTGGTAATCTGCTCTGAAAATACTTGTCCCTAACTTTACATAACTTAATTATAGTTATGTGTTTTCGAACCTGAACGAATACGGAATAGCCTGCCCTAAATGGATGTACATGTAAAAAGAAGCAAGCAAGCAGCCAGTAACGAGCAAGCTAAGCCTAGGATCACTTCTTCTTGCCGAGGGCTTCGTTGAGCTTTCTGCGCACCTCCCTGCTCACCAGATGCTGGTTGTACTTCAGGTGGTGCTTGGGCAGGATCTGCGCGTTGTAGGTGCCCGGCAGGATCCGGTCGAAGGGCGTCAGGCTGTGGCGCTTCTTCAGCTTGCGGCGCCACAGGATCTCGATCCCGCCGGGGGTCGACAGCCGCTTCTCCAGCCCGTGCTTGTTGACGCGCTTCCAGGCGCTGGGTCTGTAGTAGACCTGCGCCCTGCCGCGCGTCTGGGCCGCCATCGGAACAGCGGCGGGAAGCAGCGGCGAAGGGTTCAAAACCGGCACCGGTTTGAGAAGCGGGCACGCAACGGCACCGTTGGCTGGTTCGGCCCTTCCTACAGCGCCGTTTGCGAATGGGGAGAGAAGGGGAGGTCCGGTGTGGAGAGGGGCGGCAGAACTTGTCTGTGATGCCGACGGTGGAGGTGTGGTGGAGTTGAGGGTTGTGGAAGGCCTCAGCAGGAGCATGGACATCTGGCGCACGTTGGAGGACCACCGTCCGGCTCCACTCACCGGCAGGCGGCATGCCGCACATCTGAAATGACCAACAGTTCAAAAAGTCAAAGTGAATGCTCGAAACTGCTGAAAGAATCGGTGGTATGAAATCTTGTCACGGGAAGATTCTTCAGAGAAAAAAAGTCAGTAAATTGGGTGGGGGGAAAAAAAGTAAGAAGAAAATTAATCAGAGGTAGGAAAAAAGTCAGGAATTTGGAGTGAAAAAATGTTGGAGGAAAAAGTCAGACCATAGCTGCTCAGAAATAAACACAAACCCACACCCATGCACCCCCCCCCCCCCATACATACACACACCCATGCACCCCCCCCCCCCATACATACACACACACCCATGCACCCCCCCCCCCCCATACATACACACACACATATCAAGTAAATATGCGCATACACACACATACTAAAGACATGTGAGCCATTCTCAAAGGGTTGTTGCTAACAACCCTTGCCCCGTTATCCTCCCAATTCTCTATTAAATACTTATTTAGTTATTATTTGGAAATAAATCAGTTGTTGCAGCAATCCTGGATGTTTTGAGAGATACATAAGATAAAAAAGTTGATGTGAAGAACCACATACAGGAATAATCAAGGAATATTTACATTTTTTATGTGTGAATTCAATTTGCAAATGGGGACAATTGATGGGTGTATGTTCTTGATGTGTATTAAAAGACTTGTGATCACATAGTTGAACTGCTTGTTTGCTTTAACTATTTAAGGACATAATAAAAAAATGTTTTCTGACACAAAACTGTTATCTGTTTTCATTTTTGTGTGAAAAAAATGTCTGAAAATCTGTTTTTCGGTTGTGACAGCCTTCGTCCTCACAACGATCAATGAAACACAATGCTCTGAATGTATTCTACACAGCTAGTGCAGTACCTCACAACGATCAATGAAACACAATGCTCTGAATGTATTCCATACAGCTAGTGCAGTACCTCGCAGCGATCAATGAAACACAATGCTCTGAATGTATTCCACACAGCTAGTGCAGTACCTCACAGCGATCAATGAAACACAATGCTCTGAATGTATTCCAAACAGCTAGTGCAGTACCTCACAACGATCAATGAAACACAATGCTCTGAATGTATTCTGCACAGCTAGTGCAGTACCTCACAGCGATCAATGAAACACAATGCTCTGAATGTATTCCACACAGCTAGTGCAGTACCTCACAGCGATCAATGAAACACAATGCTCTGAATGTATTCTACACAGCTAGTGCAGTACCTCACAGCGATCAATGAAACACAATGCTCTGAATGTATTCCAAACAGCTAGTGCAGTACCTCACAACGATCAATGAAACACAATGCTCTGAATGTATTCTGCACAGCTAGTGCAGTACCTCACAGCGATCAATGAAACACAATGCTCTGAATGTATTCCACACAGCTAGTGCAGTACCTCACAGCGATCAATGAAACACAATGCTCTGAATGTATTCTACACAGCTAGTGCAGTAAACTCACAGCGATCAATGAAACACAATGCTCTGAATGTATTCTACACAGCTAGTGCAGTACCTCACAGCGATCAATGAAACACAATGCTCTGAATGTATTCCACACAGCTAGTGCAGTACCTCACAGCGATCAATGAAACACAATGCTCTGAATGTATTCTACACAGCTAGTGCAGTACCTCACAGCGATCAATGAAACACAATGCTCTGAATGTATTCTACACAGCTAGTGCAGTAAACTCACAGCGATCAATGAAACACAATGCTCTGAATGTATTCCACACAGCTAGTGCAGTACCTCACAGCAATCAATGAAACACAATGCTCTGAATGTATTCTACACAGCTAGTGCAGTAAACTCACAGCGATCAATGAAACACAATGCTCTGAATGTATTCTACACAGCTAGTGCAGTACCTCACAGCGATCAATGAAACACAATGCTCTGAATGTATTCTACACAGCTAGTGCAGTACCTCACAGCGATCAATGAAACACAATGCTCTGAATGTATTCCACACAGCTAGTGCAGTACCTCACAGCGATCAATGAAACACAATGCTCTGAATGTATTCTACACAGCTAGTGCAGTAAACTCACAGCGATCAATGAAACACAATGCTCTGAATGTATTCTACACAGCTAGTGCAGTACCTCACAGCGATCAATGAAACACAATGCTCTGAATGTATTCTACACAGCTAGTGCAGTACCTCACAGCGATCAATGAAACACAATGCTCTGAATGTATTCTACACAGCTAGTGCAGTACCTCACAGCGATCAATGAAACACAATGCTCTGAATGTATTCCACACAGCTAGTGCAGTACCTCACAGCGATCAATGAAACACAATGCTCTGAATGTATTCTACACAGCTAGTGCAGTACCTCACAGCGATCAATGAAACACAATGCTCTGAATGTATTCCACACAGCTAGTGCAGTACCTCACAGCGATCAATGAAACACAATGCTCTGAATGTACTCTACACAGCTAGTGCAGTACCTCACAGCGATCAATGAAACACAATGCTCTGAATGTATTCCACACAGCTAGTGCAGTACCTCACAGCGATCAATGAAACACAATGCTCTGAATGTATTATACACAGCTAGTGCAGTACCTCACAGCGATCAATGAAACACAATGCTCTGAATGTATTCTACACAGCTAGTGCAGTACCTCAAACTCACAGCGATCAATGAAACACAATGCTCTGAATGTATTCCACACAGCTAGTGCAGTACCTCACAGTGATCAATGAAACACAATGCTCTGAATGTATTCTACACAGCTAGTGCAGTACCTCACAACGATCAATGAAACACAATGCTCTGAATGTATTCTACACAGCTAGTGCAGTACCTCACAACGATCAATGAAACACAATGCTCTGAATGTATTCTACACAGCTAGTGCAGTACCTCACAGCGATCAATGAAACACATTTGCTCTGAATGTATTCCACACAGCTAGTGCAGTACCTCACAGCGATCAATGAAACACAATGCTCTGAATGTATTCTACACAGCTAGTGCAGTTAACTCACAGCGATCAATGAAACACAATGCTCTGAATGTATTCTACACAGCTAGTGCAGTACCTCACAGCGATCAATGAAACACAATGCTCTGAATGTATTCTACACAGCTAGTGCAGTACCTCACAACAATCAATGAAACACAATGCTCTGAATGTATTCTACACCGCTAGTGCAGTACCTCGCAGCGATCAATGAAACACAATGCTCTGAATGTATTCTACACAGCTAGTGCAGTACCTCACAGTGATCAATGAAACACAATGCTCTGAATGTATTCCACACAGCTAGTGCAGTACCTCACAGCGATCAATGAAACACAATGCTCTGAATGTATTCTACACAGCTAGTGCAGTACCTCACAGCGATCAATGAAACACAATGCTCTGAATGTATTCTACACAGCTAGTGCAGTACCTCACAGCGATCAATGAAACACAATGCTCTGAATGTATTCTACACAGCTAGTGCAGTAAACTCACCTTGAAACGACTAAAGAACACATTCGGTGCATTATTATGCCGAAAATTAATCAACTGGACAATTCATTTGCTTAAAAAAGCTATTTCCAGCACATAGTACCCGTTTTCATCAATTTGTCACAACCGATAATTTTGGGTTTTCACACTCGCAACCGAAAGTAGCTATTCGACTTTCGGCCATTTTATCAGCAGAAAGTCTCGTGAGAACATCACATAACCGCTCTACTTAAAAATGGCGGACTCCAGGCGCGAAGGTATGGTTATTACCTTTTGTCTTTTCTTCAGACACTGCCACAATCGACCATTTGTGTCACAACAAACCAAAAACACCCCCAGTACAAGTAAAAAACAATAGATGAGTTGCTGATTGTAGTTCAGTTACACGCAATTGCTATAAAGAGGTAAAATGGCATGTTGTTTTGTTAGTGGTTTCTTACACCTGTAACACTGAATGTAAAAGTGTTTACTTGGACGAAAGTTGATTTTGCGTCCTTGTCACAACCGAAAGCTGACGTAAGTATTGCATTCTTCCTACAAGTGATCGGTGTGCCGATAGTTCTGGTGATTGAGCATTGTGTTGGAGATAAATTCTGTTGTATTTTTGTGGACTCTGGCTGCTTGCATGATGACACCAAGCACCGAGTTCTGTCATTCATTACATAGTTGAAGGTGGACGAAGTTTTGTCTGTGTCACAAATGACATGAAATTTCAATTTATGTGTCCCCAAAATTCTATAAAGAATGGATTCAGTCTAATTCTTCACTATTCATGTTATTGAAAGCCAAGTGAATTATGTCGGATATCAATCCTTGTCTGCATCACAACATTCTTCGGAATATCATTTTTCTGTCCATTTGCTCTGTTACATGTATGCCACATGATTTATGCACCTATTTTGAAAAAAAAGACAGCTGTGAACATTTCGCTGCGTGCGTGAGTGTGTGTAAGTTTGACTTTTACTTGTTTTAGTTTTAGCCAAGTGGAAAGACATTTAAACACACATACATGCATCTATTTGGACCCTAAATTATAATACAAACCAATGAATGAAAATAAAAGAGAAACTACATTACATAGCGGGCAAAACATAAAGGCTGTGAAACCTATTTAGTACGATACTGCCAATAGTGCCAATGCTATGCTTCTTCTCTTTGGGGCCCACGATCATTTAATTGATCATTCTGGCACCGTCAGGAAAAAAGGGGGTCGGTTTCATCTGATAAAGCGCCTAAGCTGCTGCATGGATATAGGAGTGTTTTAGTTTTACTTTTAGTGACCCAGCCAGCTCGCACCCACTGATCGGGTCTGAGTGTGCTGTGCTGCAGTGTCCTGTAAACAGGGTGTTGAGGGGGGGGGGGGGGGGGGAGGTGGAGGCTGATGGGTTTATTGATGATTCCCTTGCACCGCTGACCCACTGGGGGTAACAGCAGTGAAGAAGCAGAGGTTGTTCTGCCGCAGATAATACCAATCCCTGATGGTCCTTGGGAGGAATGCGTTTGATCGGCATTGTATTTGTAGTCTATTGAATTGTTACTAAATTGTAGGCTGTGGCCACGTTGCTCTCCACTTAGTCCCAGCCTAGGTTTTCCAGCATGCTAATTGCTATGCTATTGCTAGGGCCTATAAATTAAAAAATCGAAGAGAACTCAGGGCTCCCGACCTCGTGTGATAAACAGCAAGCCACTTGAGATAGGATAAAAGCAATATCACACTTGCAAATCCCAATAACTTATATTGAAATAACTCTATTGAGAGAGAGAGAGAGAGAGAGAGAGAGAGAGAGAGAGAGAGAGAGAGAGAGAGAGAGAGAGAGAGAGAGAGAGAGAGAGTAAATGAATGGGAGATTGAAGTGAATGTGGCTGTCCCTTCCCCATTTCATTTCCTCCCCATCACCCAACAAATGTCCCGGACACAATGGAACAAAGCAAAGTTCAACAATCAAAGTATACAAATTGTAAAGTATCAATTAAAAGGACATGTTCCGACGGAATAGGTGCTAAATTTCTAAAGTTAGAGTGTACAGTCGAGTGACACCCACTGACCCAGGTACTTCACCGACAGCACAGTGCACACACACACACACACACACACACACACACTAAAAATTCCAACCAGAACTGACTTGAAAGCACGAAGAATAAAACCAACTTCCATGCTTTTTCACTCTTGTCTACTTTGCGACAACCGGAAGTTTTTCAAGGGCAAAATGCCTAGTTCGTTTAGGTCCCAGGCCACAAATACAAATTAAGCAAACTGGAGTTTCCGTTGCAAGCTTTCTGAACCCGTTTTAGTTTTTCAAGCTAAATAATTCAAAATTTGATTTGTAATCGACGGATATTATATGTGTGCGTGCGTTCGTGTGTGTGTTTGTTTGTGTGTGTGTGTGTGTGTGTGTGTGTGTGTGTGTGTGTGTGTGTGTGTGTGTGTGTGTGTGTGTGTGTGTGTGTGTGTGTGTGTGTGTGTGTGTGTGTGTGTGTGTGTGTGTGTGTGTGTGTGTGTGTGTGTGTGTGTGTGTGTGTGTGTGTGTGTGTGTCTTCAAACCCCCACTACCGGGTTCTTCAATATGACTCAACTTACAACAAATTTGTAAAGGTGCAACTGAAGGTGTGTATGTGCGTGTGCGCGTGCACCGGTGTGTGCCAGTGTGTGTGCGGTGTGAGCGCGCGCGCGGGTGTTTGCGTGGGTGCGCGCACGGGTGCGGCGTGTGTCTGTCGTTACTGTCTGTCTGCCGTGTCTGTCTGTCAATTCGAAAACCGTGGGCCATTGTCGAATACCATTGGCCGGCGACACCAATAATCAATCATACATTTTTTTCTTTATCATGACCCAAGAATGCAATTATATAAGCTTCCCGGCAGAGCAAACTTCCGTCAAGTACGATTGGAGCAGTTTCATTCGGGATGCTTTGGCGGTCCCAGGGGAGGGGTTGGGGGGTTGGGGGGTCGGTCACAGTCGACGGTACGACAATGGAACATGACAGACGACGGTGAAGTGCAATCACTGTGACAAAAGATGTACAAATACATCGAAACAAACAAATCATAGTAATTAGTGTTGGGTGGGTAAGTGGGGCTGAGTGTGGGTGGGTGTGCGGGTGCTTGAGAGTGAAAAAAAAAAAAGATAATCAGTAGGAAAAACAAAATAACGATACCGCACCTACTTGATCTATGAACGTTTTTATGTATTGTTGATTTGTGTGTATGCAAATGTACGTGCAGACAGTTAAACGTTATGGTTTATTCGTCAAGTAATTTAAATTATTGATAATCAGAGAAATAAGTTATGTCATACGTTTCTTTATTGTCCATTGTACAAACACACATGGAAAATGGTCTTCCACCGTGTAAAATAAGATATAAAAAACACACATCAAAAACATCCAAATAAAAATCAGAATTGCTAATTAAAAACATGACAGAAATTTACATTTAAACAAATTTGTAACATGTATAACAAGGGCGTCGCCGAGCGGCAGACATGTCCGTCACCAGCAATGCCACGCACTTGCGACACCCCGTCGAGTGTCACATCCTGACACAACTTGAAATTGCAAGGGATTCTGTCTTCTAGTTCACGAGATACAGCTTAAATTGAAGAAGAAATACATAGCGCAAAGAAGGAAATTTCGGTTTTCAAGGTCAAACTTCAAGGCCAAGGTCAGCATGGCGATAATTTATGCTGGGATGTTTTCTACTCTAGGGTATACAGTATACAATCTGAAGCGCTTCTGTCAAGCACAAATGTGGAAAATAAAGCTTAAAACCCAGTTTGTAGACCCCTCCCACATTCAAGGCCTACCGATCTCCCGGACCGTGACGTTGACCTTGATCGGTATGCCACCATCAGAACGGGCATAAGCCAAAGTACCTACATGCCAAATTTGAAGACTGTAACACCAACTCTTAAAGATTTTCGGTTTTCAAGGTCGTAAGCCAAGGTCAAGGTCACGACGGCGAAACATTTTGCGCGGATGCCTTCTTCTCATGGTGACACACCAGCAGACAAAATTTGACGCAATTCGGTGAAGCGGTTCGGGAGATATCCTTGGGACAAACAGAAAAACAAAAAAACAAAAAAACAAAAAAATACAAACCAGCCCATGCAAAGTCCGATCACCTATTTTGACGGACAAATACAAACCAGACGACCACAAAGTCCAATCACCTATGGTGATGGACAAAAACAAAAATACAAACCAGACCACTGCAAAGTCCCATCACCTACGGTGATGGACAATTATGCTACGGCGTGTCGCAAGTGCGTGGCATTGCTGGTGATGGACATGTCTGCCACTTGGCGACGCCCTTGTTTGTTTGTTTGTTTGTTGTTCTTTTCTGTTTGTCCCAAGGATGTTAATAAAAAGAGTTGTTTGGTTTTTTACGTACAAAGATTAATACAAGAGAGAGAGAGAGAGAGAGAGAGAGAGAGAGAGAGAGAGAGAGAGAGAGAGAGAGAGAGAGAGAGAGAGAGAGAGAGAGAGAGACTTCCAAGAGAATCGGAGAGCGGTATAGTTGGAACGTTTCCCCGTTCCCCATGCCGTAATGGCCGAGTGTCTTACGGTTGCTTTGATCTTCTGTCGCCTCCCTGTGGGTGGGCTCTCTGTGTATGTTTGTCTGTCTGTGTCTCTCTCTCTCGCTTTCTGTCTCTGTCCCCCCCCCCCCCTCTCTCTCTCTCTCTGCCTTTGTCTGTAGGGCCTATGTCTCGCTGTCTGTCTGTCTCTGTCTGTCTCTCTCTCTCTCTCTCTCTCTCTCTCTCTCTCTCTCTCTCTCTCTCTCTCTCTCTCTCTCTCTCTGTCTTTCTCTCTCTCTGTCTTTGTCTATCTCTCTCTATGCGTCTCATGTATCTGTATGCCTATGTGTGTCTGTCTCTCTGTCTGTCTCTCTCTCTCTCTCTCTGTCTCTCTCTCTCTCTCTGTCTCTCTCTCTCTCTCTCTCTCTCTCTCTCTCTCTCTCTCTCTCTCTCTCTCTCTCTCTCTCTCTCTCTCTCTCTCTCTCTCTCTCTCTCTCTCTCTCTCTCTCTCTCTCTCTCTCTCTCTCTCTCTCTCTCTCTCTCTGTCTGTCTGCCTCTGTGCCTGCTCCGGGGCGGAGGACGACGTTAAACAAATTTGTATTCATCCAACTGGAACAGCAGTTGTCCTCTTTGCTCTCTGTCTATGTCTCTCTGTCTGTCTGTCTTTCTTTGTGTGTGTCTTTGTCTGTCTGTCTGTCTGTTTGTCTCTGTCTGTCTGTCTCTCTCTCTCTCTCCCCCCCCCTCTCTTTCTCTCTCTCTGGAGGACGTTAAACACATTTTCATTCATCCACATCCTGACACAACATTTGAAGAGCTTATGTCTTGTAGTTCACGAGATACAGCTAGGACAATAATATATAGCGCAAAGAAGGAAATTTCGGTTTTCAAGGTCACACGTCAAGGTCAAGGTCAGCATGGCGATAATGTATGCTCGGATGTTTTCTACTCTAGGGTATACAGTGCCAGACACAATACGAAGCGCTTTTGTTAAGTACAAATGTGGAAAATATGGCTGAAAACCCAATTTGTAGACCCCTACCACTTTCAAGGCCTACGATCTCGTGGACCGTGACCTTGACCTTGATCAGTGTGCCACCATCAGAACGGTCATACGCCAAAGTACCTACATGCCAAATTTGAAGACTCTAACACTAACGGTGTGGGAGTTATGGCCCCTGAAAGATTTTCGGTTTTCAAGGTCGTACGTCAAGGTCAAGGTCACGACGGCAAAATGGTTTGCGCGGATGTCTTCCTCTCATAGTGACACACCAGCACACAGAAATTGACGTGATTCGGTCAACCCGTTCGAAAGATATCCTTGGGACAGACAGAAGGAGAAAAAAATGACCCTCCGATTTTCAGGCTCCAGCGATCTTTTTTACCTTGACCTTGACCTTGATCGGTATGCCATCATTAGAACGGGCATAAGCCAAACCACCTTCATACCAAGTTTCAACATCCTATGTCGAGCGGTGCCCGAGATATGGCTAAAAATAGATTTTCGGTTTTCAAAGTTGTACGTCAAGGTCAAGGTAACGACGGCAAAATGGTTTGCGCCGATCTCTTCCTATTAAGGAGGCACACCTTCACACAAAATTTGACGCGATTCGGTCAAGCGGTTCGGGAGATATCCTTGGGACAGACAGAAAAAAAGAAAAAAAAAGAAACAAAAATACAAACCAGCCCATCGCAAAGTCCGTTCACCTTCGGTGACGGACAATTATCACACCACACCAAATCATTAATCCGCTCTCTTCAAATGCTCACTAATCCACTCACCAAGCAACCCACATTAAAATAGGCCATGTCACAAGTGATAGAAAAGGATAAACATGTGCTCATTAACGCAGTTAAGTGGACAATCACTACAACATCACAACAACAATATTAATGATGATGATGCTAAATATCTGAACAACTAAATAAAACCACACGAATGCTTCATTATTGGGTTACCCCGAGTCATGTGTTCCTGGATGTCAGTTGAACGCAAAAGACATTCAGTTCGATATTTTTATTGCATCAGCACAGACACTCAACCATACACTACCTGGGTTTTCACCTGATCAGCACATGTATAGCAGGTTGGAGGGTTCGTTAAATTACATCTGAGACAGAGAGGGCTCAACAAACCATTTGCATGAACGTAATATTAATTAGGACAACAGACAAAGTGTATAATAGGGGTACGTAAAAACAAAGTTTAGATAATAAAAACCAGTGCTGAATAGCAGAATACAAGAACAAGTAAAATAATGTATGCTAAGGTCAACACACATTCACCCCCTCTCTCTCTCTCTCTCTCTCTCTGTGCAAGAATGACGTACGTCTAGCCACTGTGTATAGTCAGCTAGCTAACTGTTAAGCAAAGCGGCTAACTGCGTTGCACATGTCCAAACTAGCTATCAGCTACTTACCTAGGGGAAGACGGGGTAAAATAATAATAATAATAATAATGAATATTTAGGGCGCTTAATCTTAACAAAAGCCCTAAGCGCTTACAATCATGATAAAAACAATACTAACAAAATGAAAAGCTGGACAACACACAAAACACTCACACGAACTTAAGGTCAAACACGCACACGCACACGCACACACACACACACACACACACACACACACACCAACAAAACACACACACACACGCACGCACACGCACACACACACACACATGACTCAACGGATAACCTTTGCAGGAGGAGGATGAGAAAGATTATGTTTTGAAGAGAGTTGTTTTGAGGGAGGACTTGAAAGAAGAGAGGCTGTTTGAGGTTCGGAGTGCAGAAGGGAGGCCATTCCAGGAGGAGGGAGCTTGGAAAGAAACTGAAGAACGTTCGCCAAGAGTTCTGGCACGGAAACGGGGGATCTGCAGAACGTGAGTGTCAGAGGAGGAGCGAAGCAGTCTAGTGGGAGTATAAATCGATAGAAGATCAGAGAGATATGATGGGGCCAAACCATTCAGCGACATGGGCGGGTAAGAAGCCCACCCCAATTATCTCATGAAATAAAGAAAATTTCAGTCAAATTTGCCCATGAGACGAATGCTAAACGCTCGTCTCATGGGCAACATGAGACTGAAATTTGCTTCATTTCATGAGATAATTGGGGTGGGCTTCTTACCCGCCCATGCGCTTTTTACCCCGTCTTCCCCTACATTGTAGCGTTAATAGCTGTGTGCTAAGGGTGTAGTTATAAATAGAATTGGGTATTTCCGTCAACCTACTTCCTAGAAAACGAAGCCTAGCACATCACAATAGCAGCTAAAAGTTATACATTGGCAACACACATGTATGGCGAATGTATGTGCTTGTGTGTTTGTGTATATGAGTGCTGTAAGTAAGTATAAGTGAGAGAGAGAGAGAGTGATTATCAGCTTGTGTGTGTCTCTACATCTTTTAAGCCTAAAGGGTATGGTGTGTTTGTGAGTGAGTGAGCGAGTGAGCGAGTGTGTGCGTCTGTGTGTGTGTGTGTGTGTGTGTGTGTGTGTGTGTGTGTGTGTGTGTGTGTGTGTGTGTGTGTGTGTGTGTGTGTGTGTGTGTGTCTGTCTGTGTGTCTGTCTGTCTGTCTGTCTGTGTATGCTCAACACATGCACATCATGGGTACATGTGGAGCCTCAAACCTTTGCTTATAATTTTTCCATAGAACTTTCGGTAAAGGTAAAGATGTGCCCCCCCCCCCCCTCCCCCTCCATTTCTCGGTTGATTCCATGTTTTCAGTCTCGCCTTTCTTACAGCAGATCGGGTACTTCATCCTCTATCGTTTGTTATATTTAACAGTAATGTTCATCCTATTAGATAATAGCCTTTATCATGACTGCCATTAATTATTCAACAAAGATAATTAGCTGAAAAGGTTAATAAAATACAGCTTAATGTTTGGTAAGAAAGGCAAGTGTGAAAATGCGGGAGAGCCGAGAAATGTCAGGGGGGTGGGCAGGTTAGGAGTGATTGTATGGCCACTTTCTCTTTTTCTATCTTCCCTTTATTCCAACACCCCCACCCCCAGCTAATGGCAGTGAAGACATGAGGGGAGGGAAACCAAAAGGGGAGGGGGTGCACTTTATTCTCTCTCATCCTGCTCCCCCATACCCACTCTCTTTCTGTGATGACAAAATGTAATGTGACTGCATAAGAACATCTGTTTTAAATCCTGCAATGATACAGCATGATTCTAAATTAGGTGATACAAAAAAACATTATTATCCTGACTGACACGATCCTAAAAATATAAAGTTGCTGTTAATACTTTGAGGCATAGACATTTGCCTTCTTCATTTGTTATATTTTAATTAGTCTACTTTCTACTCATTCTATCCAGACAAGACAAATCCAAATTTAAAAAAAGATTGATGTTTGTTTAGCCGCCAACGTTGTGTGTAAGTCCTGATATGCCTCTTTCAGTATGTGATACGGACCCTTAACTTCCCACTGGTATCACACACCTGGAAGAGATTCAATACTGTAAACGATTTCAACCTCTTCCAGGAATACTAAACCAATGATAGATGGCATTTTGTTTTTGGTAGGCCTAGTAGAGACAAAGCTTGCTGGCCTCACAACAGAAAGCAGTACTCATTACCAGTGTGTGTTTCAAGATGGCAAACCAAGCTATGTGACTTTCACGATGACCAGCTTTCAGCCGTTACAGTGCTGTGGAAGTTGTAGTGGATGTGTTGAATGGTTCTGATAATGAGTTGGAAGACTTTATTGGATACTATAACAGTGTTTGTGACAGCATGGGGGTGGGGGGGGGGGAGCCTCATTACAACCAGCACCACCCCCTTTTTGGATGGAAGAGACAGCTCAGATGACTCTAGGTATGGTTAGAAGGCTACAGGCAGTCAGGCAAGTCCGAAAATGCAAACAAACACAAACACACATACACACTAACACACACACACACACACACACATGCACACACACACACACACACACACACACACACACACACACACACACGCGCGCGCGCGCGCGCGCGCGTGCGTGTGCGCAACTGCTCCCCCCCTTCCCTCACACATCTCCCACTCCCCCTCCCTCCCCATCCTCCCACCTCTGCCTCCATCATTATACCAGCAGTCAAGTCAAGGTCAAGTGGGAACCTGTGTCAAACAGCTTTACTGGAATCATTGAACTTTTTGTTTACCCTTGTATGTCGGGCCATTGCCTGAAATTAGAATAAGAAACTAAAGGGGGTGATGTATGCACAGTGGTATCTTTGTGTGTGTGTGTGTGTGTGTGTGTGTGTGTGTGTGTGTGTGTGTGTGTGTGTGTGTGTGTGTGTGTGTGTGTGTGTGTGTGTGTGTGTGTGTGTGTGTGTGTGCGTGTGTGTGTGTGTGTGTGTGTGTGAGAGAGAGAGAGAGAGAGAGAGAGAGAGAGAGAGAGAGAGAGAGAGAGAGAGAGAGAGAGAGAGAGAGAGAGAGAGAGAGAGAGAGAGAGAGAGAGAGAGAGCAGCTTACATTTTCTGACTGACTTGCATAACTCAACAGAAGGAATTTTCTTGCAATTAATTTGACAGTAACTTTATTTTATTTTACGGGTAAATCGATAGTAAATGATTATATATATTGCCCCATACTCCTTTGTCTACCTCAACCTACAACAACAAAAATAAAATAAAAGGGGAATTCTAGTGAACAAAATGAATGGTAACCTTTCACAGTTCACACTAATTTGAAAACAAAGCAATCCCCAAGCAAAGCACCTGTACATGTTGGTCATCTATATGAAATCCAATACATTAGTCATACACAATTTGAATTTAAGCTGCTTTACCCCAAGGATGTCCTGATGTACTTACATGTGCCAACAGTCTGTCTACAGTGTTTTATAAAATGATCTCTCTCTCTCTCTCTCTCTCTCTCTCTCTCTCTCTCTCTCTCTCTCTCTCTCTCTCTCTCTCTCTCTCTCTCTCTCTCTCTCTCTCTTTTTGTTGTTGATTTTTTTCTTCCTCCACAATGTATTTCCTGATTCTTGTGAATTCAATCTATATTAGTTCATATGATTACTGTGCTGTGTGCGAGGTTGGTGGTGGGTGGGGGGGAGGGTGGATGGGTGTATGAATGTGTAGTTGTTGGGTGTTGTTGTTGTTTTTTCCCCTTGTTGCTTTTGTTCATTAATTGAAGTTTAATCATGCTTTTCTTCTTTTGTTTCGAGGGCAAGATGTAAACAAGCCCATTGTGTGCTTATTCTTTTCCCTCAATAAACAAATGTTTCAAATCTCTCTCTCTCTCTCTCTCTCTCTCTCTCTCTCTCTCTCTCTCTCTCTCTCTCTCTCTCTCTCTCTCTCTCTCTCTCTCTCTCTCTCTCTCTCTCTCTCTCTCTCTCTCTCTCTCTCTCTCTCTCTCTCTCTCTCTTCAAAACTAGTCTTTTCTATTTGGACGGTTCTTTGTAGAGCCTACGATTTCAGCTTCTTGTTCATTCGAGTCTCATTGTATTCAACAATAACCATGAGTACCTTATTACGTAAGGTATTAGTGTTTAAACATGTCAACATCGCCTAACCTCTCTCATGTCATTTCTGAACTGTATTACTTTTATATGTTTGTTCATATCCCTTGTCATGTTTAATTTGTATATACATCTTGTATAAATATGAGGGGTTGTTTTGTTTGTTTGTTTCTTTGATTGGTTTTTGTTTGTTTTTTGTTTTGTTGTTGTTTTGGTGTGAGTTGTGTAGGGGGTTTTTTTGGAGGGGAGAGGGAAGATGGTGGAAGAGGGTAATTTCTTGTGTTTTTATGCTGTTGTTAGCCTCATAATAGACCTAAACTTTGTTTAGATTGATTTTGTTTTCCTCCATAATGCATTTCTTGTTAATTCAATTTATATTAGTTTATGTGAATACTGTGGTGTGTGCGAGGTTGGGGGTGGGAGGTGGGGGGAGGGTGAATGGGTGTATGAATGTGTAGGATGCTTTTGTTCTGTTGTTGTTGTTCATTATTTGAAGTTTTAATTATGTTTTTTCATCTTTTGTTTCGAGGGCAAGATGTAAACAAGCCCATTGTGTGCTTATTCTTTTCCCTCAGTAAACAAGTTTTCAAGTGTTCAAGTTTCAAGGGTTTTTTTTCTCTCTCTCTCTCCAATTCTATTGCTACTGTTTGGCTGTACACTAGTGTATTTTGCAAATGTTCATTTTAATCCATGCTCAGCACAATGTTCCCTCACTCTGCTCGCCATATTCTAAACAAAACACACAGGGAAGGGGAGGAGGAGAAAGGGGAGGGAGCACAAAGCTGCAAATGTCTGCTTTTCTCTTTTGGAACTTGGAAGCCATTGGCAGGTAGCACGGTGAAATATCCTTTTTCATTTTTTGATGATTCTGCATTTGGAGAGAGGCGGGGCAGTGGGAAAGGAGGTGGGGTGGGGGTGAAGGTTTTTTAAAATCTGAAAATGGAGTTGGGGAGAGTAGTGGTAGTAGTGAGGAGGAGCTGGGATGTAGATGGGCTGGACCATGGCTGTCCTACAAACAGAGATACAGTTTCCACATTATATATATAATGTTCTATTGTTCTGTCTCTCTCTCATTCACACACACACAAACACACACACACTCACACACACACACACACACACACACACACACACACACACACACACACACACACACACACACACACACACACACACACACACACACACACACACTACACATTTACAAGAGAGAGAGAGGAACAGAGAGACAGAGACTGAACGAGAGAGTCTGAGGGATATATAACATTTGTTTTCACCATGCATATCCACATGCTCTGTCGGTCTGTCGCTGTCAATCTCTCTCTCTCTCTCTCTCTCTCTCTCTCTCTCTCTCTCTCTCTCTCTCTCTCTCTCTCTCTCTCTCTCTCTCTCTCTCTCTCTCTCTCTCTCTTGATCTACCACAGCAGCCATTTTGGTTTGCTTAACTGTAAGCTTTGTGATTTAGAGGTACAGAGGGGCACCGCTAAAGTTGGTATGCTAACTAGGGTTGAATTAGCATTTAGCTAGTGGAAATTTGCCCCATGCAACGATGGTTAACTTTAGCTGTATAGTTAACCCCACATCTAGCTGATATTTAGGGGATTTAACCTACTAACTAGCGCTGACTGTCTGTGGTGAGAACTGTGACGAGGTAATGGGTTAAAAGGCTAAGTCTCTAGGGAAGACTTTAGAAAATTTGCCTTTAGCCCACTTCTCTAGGGTATGGGAGATGAGCAACTTTCCCGGCCCCTTTTCATCTAATAAATTTATATTTGTGCCCGGGTTCTGGCTCGTCAGATGGTTGTAAGAAATACAAGTGGTTGAATTGCTCTAAATGGCAGACAGAGAGAAGTAGGGTTTTACATGAAATTACAAGACTCCCACTCTCATCAGTCTGACCAAAGGGTTCAGGATTATTTGACACTTGTATTTTATTTACTCCCAAAATCTGCATAAGATTATGCAACAATAATAATAAAGCAGCTCAATGGCGCCAAAACAAAATATGGATAAAAAAACAATGAAATCCGAAAGGATTCACAAGACTTTTGTCTTTCTATAAGGTTCGCCCCATGCCGGAAGGGTTACTAATTATCTTCGGTGTCCGTAGGAAAGTTCAAATGATTGGCACAGTCCGGTGGACTTAGCTGTTTCAAGTTCTGGGCTTGCTCGTCAGGTGAGAGTAGCTCCCAGTCGTTCCGATTACGGCTTCGCGGGATGGCACGGTTCAGGCGTGGTCTCCTCGCGGATTCTGGGTGCGGGTCGTCTTGGCGACAGTCCCGTCTTGGTGCGTGGTGGAGTCCGGGATGATCTTCCGGCCCACGATGCCCTGCTGATAATCACAGGAGAAGGTGGATGTAGATCTCTATGGCTTAGAGACAAGGGGCTTCAGTCGGCAGGGAATTAGTGAATCCCAACCGGCTTGAAGGCTTCCCTTGTACAATAGCACTACATGTAGTTAATAAATAAACTGAATTTCAGTTAACAAACTGAGATCAGTAAAACATAAAAGGTGATCAAGACAACATCACTCTCCATCCAACACCTGGAAAGGAATGGTATCATAAAGTGCAAGATTGCGGCCCATAGGTTTCCTACTAAAAATAGTGCAAGATTGCGGCCCATAGGTTTCCTACTAAAAATAGACAAAAGGGTTAGTAGGCATAAACTCCGGTTCTGGTACCAAAAGTGTTCAAGTCAAAAAACACACACACACAAATAATCAGTGCACATAAATAGAATAGAATGTTTACCACTTCTTTTCTATAACATATCTATCTACTCCTTATTCATCATTGAACATAGGATCTAGATCAAAACTAGAGTCAAACAAACAACCAGTCTCAATCACCAGTCATCAATAAGACTTACTAGGTGGGCTATTCTGGCTGGGAGAGGTGTTGCTCTAGTCAGTTTCAGCGTCTTGTGTGAAAAACTTTTTCTCACTACGCCAATTATAGCCTTCACTTTCAAACAATGAAAGCCTGCTATTGGTTTATTACAGTCCACACGTCACAAGATGCTGTTCTAAATGTACCGAACAATCACGCGCCTATTACATCCTTATCACGTGCCGACATTCAAAATCCTTCTCGTGTTCGGAAAAGCAAAACCGTCTTCAAAGGGAGATAACCGTGGTTGTCACTTTCTTGTTATGGGTAAGGGCGCGGTGTCTTACAAAGGGAACCGACTCTTGATATCACTATCTCGTGATGAGACGGTAGATAAGGGGGGGGGGGGGGGGGGGGTGAAGGGAGATAACCTCGGTAGGTGGTACGTGCTGACCGGGGAGACAAATCTAACTTGAAAGGGACCAATCCCTTAATCGGCATTCTTTAGATGGTGGGTGGCAATTAACGTGGCGGCCGGACAGAGAAAAGAAAAGGAGAGGGGGGGGGGTGTAGATAAAGAAAGAGGGGTCGCGCGGGACACTTACGTCACAAGAACCAGGAAAGTCAGGCAGGATTATATCTCGGCTTCAGGACTTGTCATCGTCGTTGACGTCGTTCTTGTCTTTGTTTCTATAAATACTTGGCATGAACACACATGCTTTACCAACGAACTTTGGTGAGCTTTGAAGCAACCAAAGGTAGGCCCCTAGCCTAGTAATACGTATCGCGGTAAAGGTGCAGATGTCTCCCCCCCCCCCCCCCACCCCCCACCCCTATGTAGTGCAGTACACACAACAGCCGCGGAGCGTTTGTCACAGTCCTGGTTCATTGCGTTCTTTCCGTCTTGCCTTTATCTTCTACTATTATTGAATGCACATGTTTAATTATGTAAATTGATGAAAATTAGCATTAAATATTATATTCTACCAAACGATAGAGGTTGAAGTGCTCAATCTGCAATAAGAAAGGCAACGCTGAAAAAACGGGGGGAAAAGATAAATGGAGGAGGGGGGTGGGGGTGGATCGCTACTACTTCCACAACAACCAGTTGCGCTCGCTCTCTCTCTCTCTCTCTCTCTCTCTCTCTCTCTCTCTCTCTCTGAACTATAAATACTTCAAGGAAACTTAAAGTTTGTAGACACCTATTTTATTCTGGATCATAGTTTCAATAGTGTTCTGATCGTGACCAAAGTTATTGTTCATCAATAGTTGACTGTTCTCCAGAAATGAACCCAACGTCATGCGGGTATGCGGGTTTGTGGTGAACCCAGATAAAATGTCTGCGAGTAAAACTCATAAATCATTCCTATTTCTACCACATCGATAAATGTTATATATGTGTACACACTGCTGTACACGCGCACAGATGCATGAAAGAGCACGCGCGCACGCACACACTCATATTATACAACACTTACACACCGGGCCACACCACAAATTCGTATAATGCAGTCTTGTGTTCATTATGAGCTACTTCTATATAATATAGCCACTAAAATAGAGACACGTATTCATACTTAATCTCTAAGTCTCTCTATATATATCTCCCCCCCCCCCTCTCTATCCTTCTTTCTTCCCCCCCTTCTCTGTCTTTCTCACAAATAACACAAACACTCCCCCCCCCCCCCCCTCCCATCCGTGTAGGCAGGTCTATATAATTTATTTTTTCAGATATTGCCACTATTATTATACCTTTTACGAAGAGTGTGACTAGAAAGACTTCAGTTTACACAAAAGGTGTGTTTAAAGTGATAAAGTATTATGGGGTATTTCAACTAGAACATCAAATTACAAGTCAGACAATAATTAATTATGGAGATTCGGTGAATACAGTAGATATACTGCACGTGCATGTAATTCGTTCATTGCTGACAAGCTGAACATTCTGACTCACGACTGGGCAAAGATAAGCTCAAATATTTATTATCCGTTGTTTACGTAAGAATAGAATAGAACAGAATAGAACATATCATATCATATCATTTGAGATTAGAAGAAATAAAACCAGCAACACCGTTGAATTATATCAACGAATTTTGTTTGCTTTTCTTTTGTTCTTTAAAAAAAAATACAGATTGAGAACCCAGCTGCCATATTTACTCAAGAATGGGAAGGAACGTGTTCGATAGAACACACACAAGATCAATTTAAAATTATTTTTTTTGAAAAAGATTAGAATATCACTCCTATGTTCTGTTGAACGAATCTCACAACCATTTTGTTCAGTCTAAGCTCTGTTGAATAAATATCATAACCATTCTGTTCTTTGGTAAAGGCTACATCAGATTTAAATCAACTAGGAATATTTCCAGTTATTGAGTATTGAACGTGATAATGTGGTCTGAATCATGAATTTATCGAGTCAGGAGATTCTTAAACAGGATTGGTACAGTCAATTTGAACCACTTGAAAATGCTTCTGTGAAGATCAAAACAATTGGCTACAGTCTCGTGCTTGTGCTAGGATGTCTAGGAAACGTGATGATCATAGTCATAATGAATCGTCTTCCAACATCTACTTCCAGTGTGTTCTTTCAAGTCCTGGCCTGCTCTGACCAGGTCATTTTGATACTCGAACCATTAAACGCTGTGCTCAATGTAGAATTAGAAGTGCCCATCTTACGCTCTCTCGGTTCCTGGCAATGTAAAGTGTTCGTATTGTTGATGTACTTGGCAACAATGTTATCTCCGTGGACGCTGGTGTCACTCACCATGCTCAGAGCGGCGTCAGTGCTGTGGCCACTTCGTACGAAAAGCGCGTGGACCATTAGAAAGTCACGAGTCACTACTGGAGTAACAACAGTTGTCACCTTTCTCATCAACTGCCACTTTCTGTATGGATGTGATATAGGATCTTGTAGTGATTCATGCTGTAGTGATTCTGTATCAAACAAATACGCCTGGTTTTACACCTTCGTCTGGACTTGGATGGACCTGGCTCTTTCTTCCTTCCTACCTTCCACAATGTTGGTCATCAGCAACAGCGCTCTTCTCGTATCACTTGTGAGATCCGTACAAACGAGCAAAACACTTGGCACTCAGTCTGTACAAGCTCGGGGTAGCAGAGAACAAAAAGTGTCTTCATTGAACGTCACCTTGATTGCAACTAGTCTCTCTTTCTTACTGCTAACAACACCGATCGCTATATTTTTGATCACGGTTCCTTATGTTGACTGGAGCGACCCTGGACGATTCGATGTTATCTTTTCAGCCACCAGTGTCCTGTGGTGCTTCAACAGTGCCATCAATTTCTACCTGTACTGTTTGACGGGGTCCAAGTTCAGAGCAGAGTTCAAGAAGGTAGTGATCAGTGCTGTCTGTTTCGCTTCAGTGTGGAAGAAAACACGATTTCCAGGACAGAGACGTTCACCCCTCACCCTGCTGTAGACCAATCTGTAAAGGAGAGATGAACGATGACTCTTACTAGCACAAACGCTTAAAGGGGCACCCTGACGGATTTAGTTTTTGCAAAAAAATACGTCGATATCACCAGAAAGACAGCCTTTTCAAGGATCGGAACACTCACTTTGCTCTGGTTTCCTATAAATTAAACCGTCACAACGGCGATTCCTCCTTGGTGGAGATGCCGCAGAGAGAAGCCATTTTGGATGGGGTGGGTGGAGGACAATTCCGTTGTGGTTGAAGCTCTTTCTTTTTTGTAGTGCAATCCAAAAGAAGGAGCTATTTCCTTTGTTGTGAGCGAAACTCCTTTAGATAAACTGTAAGAAATGAAAAAAATAAAAAGGCTTGTATTGCGAACATTTCGTGCAAACGATTTGTTCTAAACTCAGGCGGCCATTAGAAAAGAGACAGTTTCTCTTTGGGCGAAATAATTTGACTTCCACCTCCGCCAAAGAGGAATCGCCGATTTGACGGTTTGATTTCTAGGAAACCAGAGCAAAGTGGGTGTTGCAATCTCTGTAAAGGGTGTTTTCCTGGTGATCTGGACGTGTTTCTTACAAAAACTCATCCGTCAGCGTGCCCCTTTAAAGCCACACCAGGAGTATAAAAGGAGGATAGGCGCGAGGCGCGTTCGAGTAGTTGATGCAAAGTGCATAGTTCTTTTAACATTTCACTTAATTTTAGAAATAAAGATTACTTAATAAAAACTTTGTTGTACATAGTGTGTCCCATCACAGTAGACCTTACATGATTTTTAACTTTTTTTGACTCTGCTTTTAAAAGGTGGTCCTGAAAATGTTAATCTTAAATATCAAAAAAGGATGTGGTTGGACAGAAACGGGATGGTGGAGCACATGTCTGCCGCTCGGGGGCATCCTGGTTTCCATCGCGAAAGCTAGAGCTGTATTATACGACTTCATAATTATCATCCCATCTTTTTACCCCATTTCACTCCCTACCCCGACCCCCACCCCTACCCATTTCACTCCCTACCCCGACCCCCACCCCTCTTTCTTTCTTCTACCCATGCATGTATCGTTTTCCTGCTGGCATTTTTAGTCCCCGAGCCGAAGGTTCGGGAACTATTGTTTCTGTCTGGTCCGTCCGTCCGGTGTCCGTCCGTCCGTTCAGTCTGTCATAATCAAATTTGGTATACTAGTTTGCCAAGATGCAAGCTATCCACTGATGTATTTAGTTTTACAATAAGGTCAAGGTCGCGCCAGTTACGGGGTTCAAACCCCGAAACACATAATCGCTAATATCTCGCGAAGTTTTGCATGTATTTCAATGCAGTTTTTTTCACAACATTTCTTGATGAATGGTCTATAACACAGTTGTCATGAATTTTTGTGTGCGCTCGTGTGCGCATGATCGCGCGCGCTCAAATCACGGGTCCGAACCCCAAGGCTATATATAAAAAAAACTATTCAGTTACGTGCTGTTTTGATGCGTTTTTATGTAAGTATGTTTTCTTTTGCGTCCTGTTTTCAGTTCTCAATGGTCTCCCCGCTGTGTGTACAGCCGACACATTCCGATTTCGGAGTAGCTCAGCGATGCTGCGAGGGGACTTTGCAGCCGCTCGGCGTTGCACTTGTTCTTCTTTTTTGTTTGTTTGGG
Source organism: Phymorhynchus buccinoides (assembly GCA_017654935.2). NCBI lineage: Eukaryota > Metazoa > Mollusca > Gastropoda > Neogastropoda > Raphitomidae > Phymorhynchus > Phymorhynchus buccinoides. The sequence goes on from CM065685.1 coordinate 12,238,739, forward strand.
TTTCTTCTCACATTCCCTTCTTCCTATCTTAACGATGTTTCGCAGATTTCTTCCGTTCTTTTTCTTTCTCACATTCCTCTCTTTCCATTTTAGCAGTCTAGGGCGTAGATCGAGTGGCACATAGGTAACAAGTTCGCCTCGTATACAATAAACCCGAGTTCGAACCTGGGCACAGGGGATTTTTCCTCGCACTCTGAACTAGGCCTTACGGTCTGAACGTGGAGTCTTTCGGGTGAGACTATAAACCGAGGTCCCGTGTGACCATGCACTTAGCACACGCTAAGCCCAGTGGCAACGAAAAAGTTTATCATTTGGTCAAAATTTACCCCCCCCCCCCCCCCCCCCCCCCCCCCCCCCCCCACACACACACACACACTCCTCTTTCCTTCCTCATCAGTCACACAAAAATCGCATGCAAATTTTTAAAAAAAAATATGGGTGGCGCGACTCTGGCTGTGACGCTCTCTCCAGGTAGGAGCAACCCGAATTCCACAGACCTACTTTCCTTCATATTATGGAAGAGGTTACCCTGTGGTTTTACACAAGGGTCGGTGCTTATTGGAAACGTCAACCCCATAAACATCATGATTTTATTGATCAGGAAACACAAAAATCCTCCCTAGCACGAGATAGTAAAAAAACCCACCCCACACAAAAACAACATCCGTGTGATAAT
>CM065685.1:12241914-12294633 GCA_017654935.2 Phymorhynchus buccinoides
GCTCAACCATCTTCCCCCACCCACCAAGGGCATTCACTCTTGCAAAAGGTGTTCTTTGCAGTAGTCATTGATGATTACCCCCCTTTAACATTACCCTTGGGTTACTGTTTGTTTACTTTGATGCTCTTTAAAAATAAAAATAAGCATCTCCCGTCAGACAGTTTAAAATGGAGGAACAAGGAGGGCATCCAGTTAGGGTCACAATACTCGTTGCTATTTTCGCTATTTTCCCCATGTCAACATAGTGATAGGCAAGTCATATCATTACCAGCATTATACACTATTTTTCCACGAGGAAACTGCGAAATATGGCAACGTGAACACAGTGATATGCTAGTCATATTATTACCGGGGCATATACTGTGTTGTCATGGGGAGAGTGCAAAAAATAGCAGCGTGAACGGAGTTGATGTGCAAGTCATATTGTCACGAGCATATAATTATACTGTGTTTACATGGGGAAATAGCGAAAAATAACAACGTGTATTCATTCAACCATTAAATATCCCCCAACGCTCAAAATCGGTTAATGCTAGTTATTTGTTAGGTCTTTGGATATACTGTGTTGCCATGGGGAAATAGCAAAAAATATCAACTTGTATTTTTACCCTTAAACATCCCCAACGCTCAAAATCTGTTAATCTTTAGGCCTGTTTGGTTTCCCGGGCGTAGAGTTGTTTCTTCAGCTCGGCCACATCCTCTTCTAGAGCTCGTACTTCAGCACTCAGAGTCTGGCGCTCCGCTCTCAGAGATTCCACATCGGTAGCCAGCACCGGAGAGAGGACGGTGCCCGGAACACCCACAGACCCGGCCTGGTCGGTGTTGGCTGCGCGGGTCACGTCCTTGACCGGTGCCTCGGGAAGCCTCTCCTGGAGCTCGGCCACGGCCTCAGCTAGCTGGACCAGGGTCTGACCGTTGCCGTCAACTCGGGAAGTCAGCTGCTGCAAGTCGTCCCGGGTTAAATCCTGCCTGGCGCTCAGACGAGCGTTTTCCGCTTGAGTGGTCCCGGAAACTTGTTCCGCAGACTGCAGTCGATTCTCCAAGCCGCTCACTCCGATACTGATAAGTTTTGTGTCTTTCTGCAGTTGGGTCACGCCAGCCGTCAGCTCGTCCTGTTTGTCACTCTGCTCGGAGACGGAGTCGTTGATGCTACTCACCCCAAGCTTCAGAAGTTCAATCAGTGCCGCGGACGCGTTCGCCTGGTTTTCTACGGCCTTTATTGTCTCGAGCGTTTCCTCAGCCGCGATCAACGCCTTGTGGACGTCCAAACCTACGGTCAAACATTCCAGTCCTATCTCATCGATCAAGTCTCTGTGAGGGCCTTCGACCATCGTCGCAAGGTCGTTGATTGCCGAGTCAAATTGTTCGATGTGCGTGTCCGCCTTCTCCAGACGGGTCTCCATTTCGTCCTTATCGGTGGTGAGCTTGACGAGGGTGGTGTGCAGGAAGTTCAGGATTCTCTGGACATCCTCGTCGATGGTGTTTGCCGGCAGGTTAGCACTGTCCGTGCCCAAAGCTGGAACAAGAGGGAGTGAGGGGGGGGGGGGGGGGGGGGGGGGGGGGGAGAGGGGGGGGAAGTCAGAAATAGTGTGTGAACAGACTTGAAATAAAAACAATCAATCGATCGATCAAAAAGACAAGAATAAAAATACTTTTTATTTTTTTTAATCCCCCCCCCCCCCCCCCCCCCCCCCCCGCCCCCCATTCACCCCCTTTTAAAACAAAAAGAGAAAAAAACACCAGAAAAATTAGATAACGTTTGAGAGAGGGGGAGAGAGAGAGAGAGAGAGAGAGAGAGAGAGAGAGAGAGAGAGAGAGAGAGAGAGAGAGAGAGAGAGAGAGAGAGAGAGGTCGAACTCGAAATATATATTTTGCACAGACGAATGTCCTTACAATTAATTTCAGAAGACAAACAAACAAAATGAGAGAGAGCGAGAGAGAGAGAGGGAGGGGAGAGAGAGAGAGAGAGAGAGAGAGAGAGAGAGAGAGAGAGAGAGAGAGAGAGAGAGAGAGAGAGAGAGAGAGAGAGAGAGAGAGAGAGAGAGAGAGAGAGAGAGAGAGAGGCGACGAAAATGGTGTTTTACGTCCTCTTGGTCTGAATCAGACACATATATGGGACATTTGTAAATACAAATATGGTGGGAACAATACTGGAGGCAATGCCCGGAGGCAGTACGAAACCAGTAAAGTCCCGATTTTTTAATAATACAGAAAGCTGTAGTGGTGACCACGCCTCGGTTAAACCTCATCGGCTATGGCACCGCCACAAGTAGTTAGTATCTGCAAAATATGTAATAAGACATAAATCATGAGAGAGAGAGAGAGAGAGAGAGAGAGAGAGAGAGAGAAGAGAGAGAGAGAGAGAGAGAGAGAGAGAGAGAGAGAGAGAGAGAGAGAGAGAGAGAGAGAGAGAGAGAGAGAGAGAGAGAGAGAGAGAGAGAGAGAGAGAGAGAGAGAAATGAGAATGAATGAAAATGGTGTTTTACGTCCTCTCGGTCATAGACACATATCGGACATTTGTAAATACAAAGATGGTGGGAACAATACTGGAGGCAATGCCCGGAGGCAGTGAAGTCCCGAGTTTTTAACAATATAGATATGTACTGTGCCGAAAAGAGAGAGAGAGAGAGAGAGAGAGAGAGAGAGAGAGAGAGAGAGAGAGAGAGAGAGAGAGAGAGAGAGAGAGAGAGAGAGAGAGAGAGAGAGAGAGAGAGAGAAGAGAGAATGTAATGAGCTTTTAAACCTACAGCCTCTCTCTTGGAGGGAAACATGTAGGCCTACAAATTTAAAAGGGCACCCACCCTGACGGATGAATGTTTGCAAGAAACACGTCGAGATCACCAGGAAAACACCCTTTACAGAGATCTCAACACTCACTTTGTTCTGGTTTCCTAGAAATCAAACCGTCAAATCGGCGATTTCTCCTTGGCGGAGGTGCTGGAAGTAAAATTATTTAAGTGAAAGAAAAGGCACATGCCTTATCTTTTCTAATGGCCGCCTGAGTTTAGACCAAATCGTTTGCACGAAATCTTCACAATACAAGCCTTTTTGTTTATTTAATTTTTTTTTATACAGTTTACCTGAAGGAGTTTCGCTCACAACAAAGCATGTGTATGTCAGTCAGTCGTTTCCGACCATGACTGTCAGGTAGCAGAGGGGTTACATGCTATTCCGGCGGACTGGGCTAGAATTTGTTCATAGTGGAGATACCTTGCCCAGGGTGCATCCCCACTCTCTCGGCCAAAAGGATTTGAGGACTGCTGGAGTTTGGGAAGGTCCCCAAAAGCCAACCAATCCCTTTGGTTGCAGCACCAGAGCCGGTGCCAAGCCCGCCCCCCGACCCCCCCCCCCCCCCCCCCCCCCCCCCCCCCCCCCACCCCCCCCCCCCCCCCCTCCCCCCCCCCCCCCCCCCCCCCCCCCCCCCCCCCCCCCCCCCCCCCCCCCCCCCCCCCCCCCCTCGTTTGAGAGTAATAGTCTTCAACAAGAGACTAACCTGTACCATGATTTTCCATTACTGTAGAAAAGTATTTATTGCACAGCTGTCATGTTACTGTTGGCCCCTACTACAGGCTAATGTCAACCAAATGATAAAAGCCATTTGAACAAAGGACCATCTTGGAAATATAAGCCACCCAGAAACAATACTGTAACTACACACTACTACCCGTGTTGACTGTCTAAAGATGCGCTCATGATTACACACCCTGCAGGGCCTGTAGTCACGAGTACGGCTAAGACAACTAATCCGGGATGGAAAATGCGAATCAGTCTAAGCTACGAACTCGATTGGCAGTTTAGACTAATTTGCTTGTCATTTGGTCAACATTTACTCATTTACTCCCCTTCCTTCCTCATCAGTCACACAAAAAATCACATGCAAAAAAGAAAAGAAAAAAAAAGTGTGTGGCGCGTCTGATCCTGGTTGCGACGCTCTCTCCAGGTTGGGAGCAACCCGAATTTCACAGAGACGGCTCTGTGACTATAAAGGAACTTATACCTAATGTAGGAAACATTCTCACCTGACGCTTGTCGCTTTCCTCCATTCTGTCCTGCATAGCCACCCTCGAGATGGGCCCCTGCGACAAGGGCCACTATTACGTAGAGAAGGGAAGCAACTGGTATTGCAGACGCCATGACGACTGATGACAATTTGAGCCTGCAACTGGCAATGAAGGAAGAAAGTATACGGCGCGCGCGCGTATGTTGCGTGTGTGTGTGTGTGTGTGTGTGTGTGTGTGTGTGTGTGTGTGTGTGTGTGTGATAAAGAGAGAGAGAGAGAGAGTGTGTGTGTGTGTGTGTGTGTGTGTGTGTGTGTGTGTGTGTGTGTGTGTGTGATATATATATATAGAGAGAGTGTGTGTGTGTGTGTGTGTGTGTGTGTGTGTGTGTGTGTGTGTGATATATATATATAGAGAGTGTGTGTGTGTGTGTGTGTGTGTGTGTGTGTGTGTGGGTGTGTGTGTGGGTGTGTGTGTGTGAGAGAGAGAGAGAGAAAGAAAGAAAGAGAGAAAGAGAGAGAGTTCAGACTTCAGACTTCAGACACTTTATTTTAGAAGGATAAGAATTTAGGTTGGGCCTAGTCTGAGAGAGACAGATAGATAGAGAGAGAGAGAGAGAGAGAGAGAGAGAGAGAGAGAGAGAGAGAGAGAGAGAGAGAGAGAGAGAGAGAGAGAGAGAGAGAGAGTGTGTGTGTGTGTGTGTGTCTGTGACGTTTAAAGATGGCGAATGCAGTTCAAATGTGTATCCTTCTCTGTCGAACTTTCGCCCTCCTTGTCCGCAAACCCGTCGTGGCTGCCGTCGTTAATGTAGACTTCAATAGGACAGCCTGTTAGGCAACTGTGCATGTCAATCAGGATTCAAGAACGCCTTCAAAGCAGCAGTATCAGTATTCGTCACCGAATTCAGGCAAGTGTCACCATCGCTAAAACGAACAGTATGGCGCAGCCCAGGCGAAGAAAAACAACAACAGCATAAGTGAACTTTTTCAGCTCACTACAAGAAAGTGAAGGGTCTGTGTGATGAAGAATTTTAAATGAGATAATTATGTGTTTTTTCTTCTTTCAACCTTTCGACTATTGGTTACACTAGCTTTGTGTACGTGGGACTCAGATCTAAACATGACACCCCCCTCCTGACACCCCCCTCCAACCAACCTCGAGGGGAGCGAGCCTACCATCCATGTAATGCACGCTGGCCTACATTCACAACACATCATCGAGGAAAAGGAACGTGTTCACACCGCGATCAACTTCAGCTCTACCACGGAAACAGCAACACGGAGACCAGCCGTTCCATCTTGAGCTGTGTTGAGAAGAACGTTAGACTTGACACTGATTTTGGCGAAACCAACAAGCCATTGAAATTCTAAAGAAAAACTAATATTTGCTATTGTCCATTATGCCGCTTTGTTGCTCCTGATTCACTGCATGTTGGCCTGTATTATCATCAGGAGATGAGCTGTGTTTTATGCTGTTCGTCATTCTATTCCTGAATAAATGGTTGAGATGTGCGTGCGTGCGTGCGTGCGTGCGCGCGTGTGTGTGTGTGTGTGTGTGTGACGGATCAGACAGACAAACAGACAGACGGATCAGACAGACAAACTGATAATTTAAAAAAAACCTTCAGAGATAGAGACAAACATACAGACAGACATTTCTAAGAGAGAGACAAAACCAGCTAAAAAAAAAGAGAGAGACATAGACTTAGGGCCTACTATTCACTCACAGAGAAAACTTACGGGCGATGATCGTTGAAAACGTAGGGAATAATTATAATGACTGAATTTTGTCCTGAGCTTTTAAACCTGTCGTTTGGGATATGAAGAGTTGACCATTGGCCCGGGTCGAGTTTCTCTAGAGAACCGTGGGTCGCCGCGCGAATAACGCTTACGCCAAACGGGGCCCAAGAAACACTTTAGAAAACGTTTGCAGAAGAATATTACAAGCTCTTGTCTGATTGGTAAAACAAAATGTATTATTTTAACCAAACTTTAATGGACCAATCAACAACAAGAAATGTATTCACCCCATGCTAGTCACGTGATAGTTCGCCAAGAGATACCTTGGGAGTAGCCACTGAACGTTTTTGGCAAACGTCGGCGAAAGAGGTGTTTCTTAGTACCGTTTTTGCCGATTTGCGCTCACGCTACGTAACGTTAGCCCTTGTGAAACGGCCCCCATATGTTGTCACTAGTCTACATTTAAGATTAATTACTTCCACTTTCTATTGGCGTAAAATGTTAAAATGTTGCTTGCCTTTTACTCCAATGGCTTTTATCACTGGTTGGCATTAGCCTGTAGAAAGGGCCAATAGTAAATGAGAGCTGTGCTATAATTTTATTTTATTTACACGATTTTTTACATGGAATATCATGGTAAGCTTAGGCATACATTTTAGGCTTTCGTGGAAGACTGTGACTGTCTAACTAAGGGGTATTTGCACTGGATCTAGTGCTGCAGCCAATGGGATTGGTTGGCCTTTGGGGGGCTCTTCCAGGCCAACATCGTCCTCTGAAAGTCCCTTTGGCCGGGAGAGTGGGGATGTACCCTGGGCAAGGCTTCTCCACTATCAGCAAATCGTAGCCCAAACCTGCCGGAATAGCGGCTATCTGGCAGTCATCGTCGGAAACGACAGCCAGGCAACAACAACAACAACATATGTTGCACATGAAGCAATCCTTTTCTGACTCTAGTGCTGCAGCTAAAGGGATGAGTTGGTCAGTGGGGACCTTACCCAATACTCAACTTCCTTTGCCGGGCCAAGAGAATGGGGATGTACCCTGGGCAAGGTTTCTCCACTTTAAACAAATTCTAGCTCAGCCCGCCGGAATAGCGCCTGCCCCCCTCTGCTATCTGGCAGTCATGGTCGGAAACGACTGTCAGGCATGCACGATCGTACAACATTTGACATACAGACATGACCTTTAGGATAACGGATAATATTCAGCCATGATATTCAAAATGATTAGTTAAAAATTTAGGCTTCTCTCTCTCTCTCTCTCTCTCTCTCTCTCTCTCTCTCTCTCTCTCTCTCTCTAAAAAATGGCAATCGTCTGTCAATACTTCTACCGTTGTAAAATAAAGTGTCATTTCATTCTCTCTCTCTCTCTCTCTCTCTCTCTCTCTCTCTCTCTCTCTCTCTCTCTCTCTCTCTCTCTCTCTCTCTCTCTCTCTCTCTCTCACAGTCTGTCTATCCCTGTCTTTTTTCGGATATCTTTTTCTTCATCTTTCTCCTTCTTTCACACACATACACACACACATGCGCGCGCACTCATGAACGCACGCACGCTTAAACACACGCGCACACACGCACACACACACACACACGCGCGCGCGCGCGCGCATGCATACACACGCGCTTCAGATATTGTGAGAGACACAGACAGACAGACAGACAGAAAGGAAAAGAGTTGATCTCTTTCTCTTTCTGGTTGTAAGGTACGTAGGCCTACTCCGAGTTTCTAATAGACTGGGGGGACATTGGAATGAAGATTGGAGTGAATGTGCATCCATCACCACAATAATCGTAAAAACCCATTTACAGCAATTAACAAACTTTGTTTTAATGTCCAAGATATATTTCAAGATAGACGCAGCTTGTTTCGATTTAGCTCCTGTATTTGATTCAATCATTATGCTATATGGATGAAAATGGAAACAATCAATATGGTTTTCAAAATGGCCGATTATCATAACATTAATTTTGACAATCCATTTACAGCAATTAACAAACTTTGTTTTAATGTCCAAGATATATTTCAAGATAGACACAGCTTGTTTCGATTTAGCTCCTGTATTTGATTCATTATGTTATAATGGATGAAAATGGAAACAATCAATTTGGTTTTCAAAATGGCTGATTATCATAACATTAATTTTGACACAATCCAATATAGTGTAACATTTTTAGAGACCATAATTATTAAATTAGAATAAAATGGCTGATTCTTGAAAAAAAGAAAAAAGAAAAGATAACACTAATAGCAGGCTGAATTGGTAGGCTTATCAGACTTACAACTTTCCAAAAATTTGAAGAGGAGTTATTAGACGATTTTCGGAAAACAACTAGGGGAGAGCACTTCGTGAAAATTAGAGTTGATTACCTCGACTTACTCTGTCCAAAGAGTGTACACTCTTTGTTCTGTCAAAACTATAGCAACCATGGCGGCATGGCGTTGAAGCTTGAAACCTCAGGAATGCCAGTCAGCGACTTGCAAACAGTTGTGGTTTTTTTTTTAGAAAAATAAGGGGTGGCTTGTATCCACAAACTGATAAACACTTGCAAACTGTGACGTAAAAATATAAATTACATTAATTTTAGAATGACGCACTGCGTTCTACATGCTGTGTGTCTCCTCAAGCACACGAAGCGAGGGCTGGGAATCTAACCCGATGGTAGAGTAACTTCCCCTGTTTGACCGATTGAATTAGGCGAGATCACTCCCACACACCATGAAATTACTCCCCTTAATTATTTTCGAACAATTCCTATTGGGAACAAAATGTTGCAAACAAAACGTTGGGGTGAAACGGGGTGGGTAAATAAAAGTAATGAGCAAAGCCGCGAACTCAATTTACCCAAATGACGAGCCATACAAACGTGCTGTCAGTGAACTCGATTTCTTACGACAGTGCATATTGTGAAAGACACTGAACAGATGATGATGAAAAATGGCAGAATATAGTTACCGATGTCCTGACAAATAGCATTGCCCATGACGTCGAATGAACAATGGTGTTTTACGACCTCTTGGGACATGGGACATTTGTAAATACAAAGATGGTGGGAACAATACTGGAGGCAATGCCCAGAGGCAGTGCAACACCAGGAAAGTCCCGATTTTGTGTGTGAACAATACAGATAGGTGTAGCAGTAACCACGCCTCGGTTAAATCTCATCGGCTATGGTACCGCCACAAGTATTTGCTTGAAAGGATTAATTTACAACTTCAGGCTGATGACGTCAGTTCACATGTTCGCTCAAATAGCAAGCCCCTGTACCCCGCCGGGGTCCTGGGCGGCTCCTGGACCCCTGCCCCTGCCCGGTGGCGATGGTGGTTGTAGCAGTGATAGTAGTAGGAGTGGTAAAGGTTGTAGAAGAAGTAAATTGTGGTGGAAGTAGGGGAAGACGGGGTAAAAAGCCCATGGGCGGGTAAGAAGCCCATGCCAATTATCATGAAATAAAGCAACTTTCAGTCAAATTTGCCCATGAGACGAATGCTAAACATTAACACTCGTCTCATGGGCAAAATGTGACTGAAATTTGCTTCATTTCATGAGATAATTGGCATGGGCTTCTTACCCGCCCATGGGTTATTTACCCCGTCTTCCCCTAGTGTTTTTCATTGATTATTTTGTTAATTTGTTCGGGTTTTTCCCCCTTCTGTTTTGCTTATTCTTATTACTGATGTCGATGCTCTGCCTACCATCATGTCGTTATATTTCTGCTACTGTTTGTTGTTTCTGTTGACGATTTTTCTGTCTGTGTCTCAATGTTCGTTTACAGCATTAGTTCCATGTTGCATGCTTAGAACCATGGACAGAATGAAAGACTAGGCCCAGCCTAAATTCTTATCCTTGTAAAAATGAAGTATTTGAAGTTTGAAGTCACAGAAACCAGAGCGTGAAAACTCTAGATCAACCAGTCGCGCGGCAGCATGTTCAGCTCCAGTGACCTTGATCTTTAACAATGACCTTCATCTTCGAACTTGGCCTAGATATCCCACCTACTAGGCTATCTTCATGCTTGCTTGCTGTCGTACCCTGGCTTAAAGACTCCAGGGATCATCCCAACAGCCGAAGAATTGAACACTATGGTACAAATGCAACAGCTAGGGATGAGAACATTGCCATGTGTGACCGTTTTTGATTACCCCGCCACACGAGCAGCCACACTCCGACTTCGGAGTATATCTTCATGCAAAACCTGAGGCTCCGAGATAGCGTTTGAATGGAGGGACCCAGAAGTAGAAGGCTGAAATGTTGCATGCGGATAGATGGTTACGATAACTAGGCCAAGTTCGAAGATGAAGCTCATTTTTATTTTGGGTTTCAATAGGGCATTTGCCACGAGTGTTCGTTCTCTATACTAGACCACTAATTTGCCCGCGCTCGTTCTGCCCGAGTTACGCTGACCTCTAAATTCAACTAATTCAAAATCAAAGTCGCAGGCACGCGGCAAATGCACTATTTCGACTCTGTTCTAATTTGTTAGGAAGGTCATTGGTTAAAAGGTCAGGGTCACTGGAGCCAAAAGTGCTGCCACGCGGTTGGTTGATATATCGCGTCGTAACGCTCTAGTTAAATAAATGGACTGATTTTGTCCTCCCGAACGAAAGCTAATAGGCTAGATCTATACAGTGTAATCTGAAAGGTTGTTTTGATAAACATAATGTGGTCGTACCATTTAGACCCTATATTATTCACGATCACGACAGATAAGCCTTCTCGATGCATAGGAGATTTACAAAAAATATATATTAATTGATCATTATTTTCGGAGAGTAGCCGTATCTTTAACGTGACCATAATTGTGGACAACATCTGTTTATTCACGCTCATCAGACACGTAGGCCTATGGTATATTCGAGCCACTTCGAATTATGCATTTGACAAAACAAGGTTATAAGCTCGTGTCCAACACAAATAGGGTATTTCGGAATTTGACTGAACTCGACGTAAGTCCTCTTTCTCCCTCTCTGTCTATCCTTCTCTCTGTCTTTGTCTGTTCGTCTCTTGGTTTTCTCTCTCAACGGCTGATGGGAGAAGTCAACAATGAAAATACATTTATTAATAATTTAACATTTACTTAATGTAGCAAATAACTTCACACACACACACACACACACACACACACACACACGAGGGCAGGATGAAAAAAAGCTTTGTTAGCTTATTCTTTAACCCTCAATAAAGATGATTTTGACTTGACTTGACTTGACACACACACACACACACACACACACACACACACACACACACACACTATGACAAAATCTCAACTTACTGCCGGCACCATTCCTCCAGCCTACAGGACTCAAAAGTTAGAGCATTTGAAATGCAATGATAATAGAATTGTTTAAAACGTTTTTGTTCCTACGTCTTGGATGCGAACATTAAAAATCAAAGCTAGTTAAATTAACTTGGTGTTTGATTATGTTCTTTAAAAACACACACACACTCTCTCTCTCTCTCTCCACTTGACTGATTCGTTTTGTTCACAGAGCTCACGGCCTCCAGCATGAAGTCTGGCACCTTCCTCTGTGTGCTCATCGCCTTTGTCGCAGTAGTAGGGGAGATCGGGGCAACACGCTCAAGAGGAGAAGAAAGTTCATCTCAAATGAGTAGGTGTCGTTTTGTTTTCATGTTTTTTGTCTTTTCCTGCGTTTGGGTAATTTGTCGATTATTCTTCTTTAAAATGAGAGCAGCTCTTTCGTAACGTGTCCTTAAGGCACTGACATTAAAAATATAAAAAATTGTGTGTTTTTAAGCATTCTGTCTAGAAGTGGGAAATAAAACCGGTTTGAACCGAAGAACCAGTGCATAAATTTTGCGGTTCACAAAACCGGATCGAGTTGCCGTTAACCGTGTTTGGCTCACTCGTGTTAACACCGACACCGAAAGTTAACACGAAGTGAGTCTATAGTATGATAGTTGTTCGCGCGCGCGCGCGCGCGCGTGTGTGTGTGTGTGTGTGTGTGTGTGTGTGTGTGTGTGTGTGTGTGTGTGTGTGTGTGTGTGAGTGTGTGTGTGTGTGAGTGTGTGTGTTGCGTCCGTGGTCTAATCTCCAATCTTTAACGTTGGCATTTTCTCGGAAAATAGAAGGCGTACATTGTTCAAACTTTCAATTTTATGCAAGCTTTCAAACAATAATGATTTGAATAATTAAATACTTAAAACAACACTGTAAACAAATAACATTTTAGATAAGTGGGTTAGAGGGTATTCAACAGGCAACATGAGTTAAGAAACTCATCAACACTGAAAGCCTCGATAGCTCATTGGTAGAGCATCTGTCTCTCATGCCAATGGTTCTGGGTCTGATTCTCGACACGGGCACTTTTTTTATTATTTTTTTTTTTAAAGTTGTATCCATTAACGATAGTTTCATTTGTACTTTAAAATTGCATGGCAATCTTGTACTTTAGACACCCCCCTCAATCTTTGTTGTTGTCCCACATGTTCCTGTTCGAGTGAGACTTGAAGGCTTTTCCTCTTGTTTCTTTTAAACCTGCAAACCGGAAGTAATTAAGTCAGTCTTGTTTTTTAGTGGGTTTTTTTTTTTACTGAAGCTCTTGTCTAAAAGTTGAATGTGTCATTATTGTTAAAGACTGTTTGTATTTGATTGATTATCACACCCCCTTCCCCTCTCCTTCCCACTCTCTTTTGCTTTGACTATTGAGAGATGAATGTGTGTGAAGGTAAAGGTGCGTTGATCCCAAGAAATAAGGATGATTTTTTTTTTTTACTGCCAACATGTTTTAATATCATATCATATCGTATCAGTTTAGGCTCTGTAGGCTTTTGAAGCCTTTTGGCCTCTAGATATTTTTTTTATATGTAATATCATATCATATCAGTTTAGGCTCTGTAGGCTTTTGAAGCCTTTTGGCCTCTAGATATTTTTTTTATATGTAATATCATATCGTATCAGTTTAGGCTCTGTAGGCTTTTGAAGCCTTTTGGCCTCTAGATATTTTTTTTATATGTAATATCATATCGTATCAGTTTAGGCTCTGTAGGCTTTTGAAGCCTTTTGGCCTCTAGATATTTTTTTTATATGTAATATCATATCGTATCAGTTTAGGCTCTGTAGGCTTTTGAAGCCTTTTGGCCTCTAGATATTTTTTTTATATGTAATATCATATCGTATCAGTTTAGGCTCTGTAGGCTTTTGAAGCCTTTTGGCCTCTAGATATTTTATTTATATGTAGTATAAATGTATATATTTTCTTTTTGCCCGTGAATTACTTTGGCTTTCATGTATTGTTTTTTAAATTTATTTTCTCCAAATTTGTGGAATACAATAATAGTACTAATTTTTTGGTCAATAAGATTTTTGAACATATTTAGTGATGATGCATTTACAGTTTCATTAGAAAGATTGTTCCATGTTCCATATGACAATGTTTCTTTCACGTGATGAAGTTGGCTGCCTAAAGAGAATAATAATAATAAGAAGAAGTGAAGTGTCTGAAATAAATCCAGTATTGCCCTGTTGAGGAATATGATGAAATTTCAAGATTAGGGCATTGCTTAACCCATTAACCTCCAAAGTCGCATTTTAGCACCACAGTGATTTAACACCTATGTCACTAAAAGGCATCAAATTGGGGTCTATTATTCAAAGACCCTATTGTCTTAGTTTTGGGAAGTAAGGATAGACCTTATTTTATATATGTCACAGAAGAATCCCCAATACTGCAGATGGATTTGATTCTCTACCCAGGTAAAATTAATGGACATTTTTGGCTGAACTATGGCTGGCGGTGAAAGGGTTAAAGCATAATCAATCATTTAAGACCAAACGCGGTACTGGAAAAGGGGAGGGCCTAGGGAGGCTTATTACATGACTCATTATCAATACTCAGCATGGACCAGTCCCTCACCCACCATCCAGACAAATGAGACAGTCGCACACGGCAGCGTACCTGCTTCCTGCTACCAGGACCAACTACAGGAAGTTATTTTTCTTCCCAAGAGCCGTGTGCGAATGGAACAGTCTTCCACCTGAGGCAATTTCATCAGCATCGGTGGAGGTCTTCAAAACCCAGATCTGAACCCCCCTCCCCCTCCCATGCCCCTGTTCCCTGAGCTCCAGCCCCCCCTCTCTCTCTATACCCTCTACCCTACCTACTACCCCCCCCCCCCCCCCTTCCTTGAGCTGATCATCTGGGCAGCTGTTCCTTTTCCCACAGTACTTGTGTTTTTAGATGATACCAGAAACCCCTGTTTGTAGCATCATAATCGTCAAGCTGACGGAGGATGTCAAAGTCAAGAAGAAGAAGAACACCATTGTTTATTTGAACACATCCTCCCAACTTTGCTTCATTGTTACGTTTTTGTAAGTCATCTGTAAATGTTATGTATCTAATTTTCTGCTTTCCAGGTTCCCAAGACCCAAGCGATGTTGATGCTGCCTTTGTCGGTGAGGACATTTGGAGCACTCTGCGATTTCTGCATGCGGCAACTTACACGCTGGAGGAAGAGTATGAAGAGCTGACAGACGATTGTAAATCTATGGTTAAAGACTTTAACAAAGAAGTCAAGGATTACAATAAAATCGTCAAAATCGTAAATAACCAGAGAAAGTATCTTAGTGATTATAAAGAGGACATGGATATTAACATTCAAAACACAGAGGGAGTTTGGGAGGTGGTTCAGAATTTGCTTCACGAGATAAACAATGTACAAATCCAAGTGAATGCTTCAGAACCACGGATTGAATTTCTGAACATTCAAACGGGTGAAATGAAAGATTTGGTTTCTGAACAAGCTGACAAACAGGACAACTTGAAGGACGAAGTGACCGAAATACAGAAACAGGCGAAAGAAATAAACAAGAAGGCGTACCAAGCAGAAGACGGTTTGAAAAATCTAGAATACGAGGTCGGCGATAATGAAGCAGAAATCGGACGTCTCGGCGCCAGGCAGGATTTAACCCGGGACGACTTGCAGCAACTGACTTCCCGAGTTGACGGCAACGGTCAGACCTTGGTCCAGCTAGCTGAGGCCGTGGCCGAGCTCCAGGAGAGGCTTCCCGAGGCACCGGTCAAGGACGTGACCCGCGCAGCCAACACCGACCAGGCCGGGTCTGTGGGTGCTCCGGGCACCGTCCTCTCTCCGGTGCTGGCTACCGATGCGGAATTTCTGAGAGCCGAGCGCCAGACTCTGAGCGCTAGAATCCGGGCTCTCAAGGGAGATGTGGCGGAGCTGAAGAGCCAAATCCTTGTCTCACAAATCGAGTAAAGAATCCGGTAAAGGTCAAGATGTGCCACCCCCCCTACCTATCTCGGTTAATTCTATTTTTCCCGTTATTGCCTTTCTTACCATACATAAAGCTTCCTAAAATACAACTTTATGTATGGTAAGAAAGGCAAAAACGGAAAAATACAATTAACCGAGAAATGCATGGGGGGTGGCACATCTTGACCTTTACCAAGAATCCAAACGAGCGATTTTATGATCAGGTGGTCTAAGAAGAAAACGGCATTATATACTGACATAGCGTTGAATTCTTTAACCCTTTCACCACCAGCCAACTTTGAGCCAAAACTTTCCATTAGACTTACTTGGCTACAGAAAATATTTTGTCTGCAATATTGAGGGATTTCTCTATGTGACACATTTAGAATACGGTCAATCCTTACTGCCCAAATTTAGGAACTCAATATTATTGAATAACAGACCCTGACTTTAAGGGTTTTAATGACATGGGTATTAAGTAATTGTGTTGCAAAAATGTGACATTGGCGGTGAAAGGGTTAAGATCGCTTACACTCAGCTGTAATCTACTATAACGTTCTGCCTGTTTCTTTTAACCCCCCCCCCCCCCCCCCCCCTCAACATTTTTTTTTATATAGCAACTTTCTATTTTCACGAATAACTGTTTGTACAGTTTTATTTGAACAAAATTATTGGTTCTGATTTTTAGCATTCATATGTATCCAAACTTCTGTGTATTCATTTTATCAGAGGTACATAAAGGTCTCTGTACAAGTTAATTTTTTTCACCCTTTCCCCATGGCAACAGTGATATGCCAATCATAAAATCACTTGCATATCACTGTGTTGCCATTGGGAAATAGTGAAAATGTTCACAGACCTTAAGAGAATAATTATAAACCAGAAAATGGTTGTCCACTTGCTTGTATTGTCTGTACTTTATTAGTTCTCGCAAATCCGGATAGTTCAGGATTGTCTGTACTTTATTAGTTCTCGTAAATCCGGATAGTTCAGGATTGTCTGTACTTGATTCGTTCTCGTAAATCCAGATAGTTCAGGATTGTCTGTACTTTATTAGTTCTCGTAAATCCGGATAGTTCAGGATTGTCTGTACTTGATTCGTTCTCGTAAATTCAGATAGTTCAGGATTGTCTGTACTTTATTAGTTCTAGTAAATCCAGATAGTTCAGGATTGTCTGTACTTTATTCGTTCTAGTAAATCCAGATAGTTCAGGATTGCATGTACTTGATTAATTCTCCTAAATCCAGATAGTTCAGGATTGCATGTACTTGATTAATTCTCCTAAATTCAGGATTGCATGTACTTGATTAATTCTCCTAAATCCAGATAGATCAGGATTGCATGTACTTGATTAATTCTCCTAAATCCAGATAGTTCAGGATTGCATGTACTTGATTAATTCTCCTAAATCCAGATAGTTCAGGATTGTCTGTACTTTATTAGTTCTCGTAAATCCATAGATCAGGATTATCTGTACTTTATTAATTCTCTTAAATCCAGATAGTTCAGGATTGTCTGTACTTTAGTAGTTCTCGTAAATCCAGATAGTTCAGGATTGTCTGTACATTAGTAGTTCTCGTAAATCCAGATAGTTCAGGATTGTCTGTACTTTAGTAGTTCTCGTAAATCCAGATAGTTGACCTTGTCTCTTGAAAGCTAGCTTCATTGGCTCACTCGTGTTAACGACACGAAAGTGAGTCTATGTTCTCATGCTTCTTCGGTTTTCCGTGTCGGTGTGTGTCTGTGGTAACTTTAATGTGTTTCTCTCTCTCCGGGAACTTCAAGGCATACATTGTTCAAACTTTGCATACACATAGATGTTTATGCAAGCTTTCAAGAAATATGATTTGCATATTAAAATTAACCAATGACCTTGACCTTTGACGTTTATTATTTGTCTTGGCCATATCTTTCACAGTTTTGCAGTTCAAACCCCCAAATTTGGCATGGTGGCGCATTAGTTTAAGCACGGATTTATATACATATAGACTGTATAGAAGTCCGTGGTTTAAGGTGATGTGGTATGTACGGTGACTTTTACTCTCTTGACCATCGTCAATTATTTGTTTTGGCCATATCTTTTATATCTTACCAGATACAGTCCCCAAATTTGGCAAGCAGATAGACTAGCTTAAGATAAAATGGAATGCGAAGTGTTGTCGACCTCGGTGACCATGATCACCTTTACCTTTGACCTTGAATTTTTGTCTATCACATGAGCCGCTGCATGGATTCGCTTAAACTTTTGTAGGGTGATATATCACATCAAGTTGATGAGTCCAGCAAAAGTTTGGTATGGAGTTTATTTGAAAGTAAACGATTTGGCATTGAGATCTATTTCTTACATTTAGAACTATCTAAAAAAATAACACACCGAGTGAGTCTTGAAGGCTTTTTCTCTTGTTTTAATCATAGTTTCCTTGTTACCTGTTAGGCAGGGGCTACTTGGGGGGGGAAAAAACAATAAAAAAATTGCTGCAAGCTAATCAGTTTTGAGCAATTTTGGTGTGAAAATGTTTCGACATGCAGGTTTATGTATGTATGTATGCACATGCATGTGTGCATATATATTGTGTTGAATTCTATTTTTCATGTTTGTCTGAATCATCATAGGCTTACTCTTTCTTAGGTATTATGGTACTCTATATGGTTGCTCCCACCTGGAGAGCGCGTCGCAGCCAGAGGCGCGCCACCCATTTTTTTTAAATTTTTGCATGCGATTTTTGTGTGACTGATGAGGAAAGAAGGGAGGGGTGGGGGTGGGGGGTGTGTTAAATTTTGACCAAATGACAACTTTTTCGTTGCCACTGGGTTTAACGTGTGCTAAGTGCATGGGCACACGGGACCTCGGTTTATCTTCTCATCCGAAAGACTCCACGTTCAGACCGTAAGGCCTAGTGCAAAGTGAGAGGAACATCCCCTGTACCCAGGTTCGAACTCAGGTTTACTTGACACGAGGCGAACGTGCTACCACTGTGCCACTCTACACTTTCTCTTTCTCTGACACACACATACACATACACCACACACACACATACACGTTTTAAATCACTTTTAGTGGCAGGACGTAAAATTGAAGACAGCACACACACGTAAACACACATTTATAAACGTTGCTTATTATAATCTCTTGAACACATTTCATCTGCACAAAATTTACAAATTCATTACTGGGGGTTAAAATCACCAATCCATGCACACACACATACTACCAGAATTAAACACACACATGCGCGCACACACACACACAAAAACAAAAAACCCACATATAGACGATCTACACAACATGCTAAAGGGCTTCGCACACTAGCGTCAAGATCTCGAGATCGCTGCGATTTTTTGCTGCAAGGCGCAGTTTGATGCGCCGCTTGCGTGTGAGAGATTCGCGGCGCGGCAGGATTTTTGATGCGTAGCTGCGCGATTTTGTGTTGCTCGAGAATAGAAGCGGCTCTAATTTTGATGCTCAAGATCGCAGAGATCGTGAAACTAGCCAATCACA
This sequence comes from Phymorhynchus buccinoides, assembly GCA_017654935.2. Classification (NCBI taxonomy): domain Eukaryota; kingdom Metazoa; phylum Mollusca; class Gastropoda; order Neogastropoda; family Raphitomidae; genus Phymorhynchus; species Phymorhynchus buccinoides. The sequence goes on from CM065685.1 coordinate 12,260,378, forward strand.
ACGGACGGAAGAAAAAAAATACTGTTGTTTCTAAGAGGAGGTTTGACGCTAGAGTAATCTTTCCTTGCTTTCCAAATAAGGAAGTTCGCGCGACAAGAGGCGAAGCGACAAGAGTCGTGTGTGAGAACACCACTGCCTCGCTACAATGTGTGCTGTGATGCAGGCGTCAACGCGTCAAGAAACAATTGACGCCTGATGCTAGTGTGCGAAGCCCTTAATGCAAAAGACTCAGTGGTAAAGGGGACACAAAACTCCAGCAAATAAACAAAGTCAAACACACCATGTTCAGATAGAAAGTGCATGGGAGGAAGGGGGGTGGGGGTGGGACTGAGGGATGGTGAGAGGGTACGTGAGTAAGAGCCACGGAGTGTAGTATCATCATGGGGAGGCATACTGATACTAAATTTGATCCAAATATATACATCAGAACAGCGCAAAGCCCCACCATATGCAAAAGGTGCACGCATGCACACACACACAAAGTGATACACATAGTGACACACCCACACTCAACAAACTCTCTTTCACGTGCATGCACACACACACACACAAAGTGATACACATAGTGACACATCCACACACAACAATCTCTCTTTCACATGCATGCACGCACATGCACACACACACACAAAGTGATACACATAGTGACACATCCACACACAACAAACTCTCTCTCACTCTTTCACATGCACGCACACACACAGTGATACACATAGCGACACATCCACACACAACAAACTCTCTCTCACTTTTTCACATGCCCACACACACACAAAGTGATACACATAGCGACACACCCACACACAACAAACTCTCTCACTCTTTCACATACACACACACACACAAAGTGATACACATAGTGACACATCCACACACACACACAAAGTGATACACACAGTGACACATCCACACATAAACTCTCTCTCTCACTCTTTCACATGCACACACACACACACAAAGTGATACACATAGTGACACATCCACACACACACACACAAAGTGATACACATAGTGACACATCCACACATAAACTCTCTCTCTCACTCTTTCATATGCACACACACACACACAGGCCTGCCCACTCCTACGGATCAACAAGTAGACACACACATACACAGACCTGCCCACTCCTACGGATCAACAAGTAGACACACACACACAGTCCACATATGAACTGAACACACCATTTAACCCTTTCACCGCCAGCCATATTTCAGCTAAAAATGTCCATTAAGTTTACCTGGGCAGAGAACAAAACCCATCTGCAGTGTTGGGAATTCTTCTGTAAATTATATATAAAATAAGGTCTATCCTTACTTCCCAAAACTAAGACAATAGGGTCTTTGGATAATAGACCCCAATTTGATGCCTTTTAGTAACATAGGTGTTAAATCACTGTGGTGCTAAAATGTGACTTTGGCGGTGAAAGGGTTAAAATCTGCAGTCGTATGACAGAATTCACTTCAAACCCTTAAAAAGAAATATCTATTTTCTTACACACTCATGTTCATATTCTGATCGCTTCTCGGCCTTTTGGCTAAGACAGTGATTCAGGAACATAAATTTTTGTTTATACCCTGGTTGGTTTGTTCAGCCCGTCGTACATGGCGAAAGCCGATACGCGACGTTAAACTGAACTTCCATCTTACACACAATAAAATAATATAATATAAAATGTTCCTGTTAAAACAACAACCCAAAGGTAAACAGAAAAAAAGGATATTCCACATGCTTTGGTTTTAGTACAGTAAAACAGCAGTACACACACAAAAATACCCCCCCCAAAAAAACAACAACCCACACACCAAAAGAACTATATAAAAAACCCACCAACATGTAACACAGCAGAAAAACAAGCCAACTCCATTGCACAATTTGACAAAATATACTGTAAATCAGTCAGAACCACTGACAAAGCTAAAAAACAGCATAACCATAAACACATGGCTTGACCGGGGAACACATTAGGCCACATACCGTATTTTACGGACTACAAGGCCCCCCCCCCCCCCCCCCCCCCCAAATATTACACAAAATTCAGATTTTGTTATAGATTCTTACTACATTACCAGTCTAAGAAAAAAAGTATCGCCTTGTAGTCCGTACAATACGGTAGTTTGATTGTTTGTAAACTAATCTCATCATTAATTAAGATATTTGATTATCGGGCCTCTGACTTGTCCAAGCTCATTTTGTTTTAATGATAGCAGTTCAAACTAGCAAGATTTAAATGTCAAATTAGCACACAAAATCCATGTTATCTGCGTAGTAAACATGCACGCGCACACCCAAACTCTCACACACATTATCAAATGCTACTTTGGCACACAAAATTTATGTTACCTATTTACTTACACATTCACAGTACGGAGTTAGCATCAAAACATTATTGTTATTGCTAAGTTCTGTTTGTTCAAATTTTGTGGAAGAATATGATATTTGTTTTAATCACAAACAATCCGTCACACAATTCCTTGTACGAAAACATACATTTCAATTCATTGCTCATGTGCTCACAATACTGCTGGTCAAATACTGTGCAATTTACCATACACACATTGTCTTTTAGCCAGGGTACGACGACAACAACATACACAAATAAGAACCGTTTGTTTAGAACAATCCTGTTCATTCACAAACAAGAGATCAATCCTAAGAACTGAAACAGCAGAGGACGATTCACACATGAATCACACCTGAAACAGCAGAGCACAGATGAGGACGATTCACACCTGAAACAGCAGAGCACAGATGAGGACGTTTCACACGACTCACACCTGAAACAGCAAAGAACAGATGAGGATGATTCACACATGAATCACAACTGAAACAGCAGAGCACAGATGAGGACGATTCACACATGAGTCACACCTGAAACAGCAGAGCACAGATGAGGACGTTTCACACGACTCACACCTGAAACAGCAAAGAACAGATGAGGATGATTCACACATGAATCACAACTGAAACAGCAGAGCACAGATGAGGACGATTCACACATGAATCACAACTGAAACAGCAGAGCACAGATGAGGACGATTCACACATGACTCACACCTGAAACAGCAGAGCACAGATGAGGGATTCACACATGAATTGAAACAGCAGAGCACAGATGAGGACGATTCACACATGAATCACAACTGAAACAGCAGAGCACAGATGAGGACGATTCACACATGAATCACAACCGAAACAGCAGAGCACAGATGAGGACGATTCACACATGAATCACAACTGAAACAGCAGAGCACAGATGAGGACGATTCACACATGAATCACACCTGAAACAGCAGAGCACAGATGAGGACGATTCACACATGAATCACACCTGAAACAGCAGAGCACAGATGAGGACGATTCACACATGAATCACACCTGAAACAGCAGAGCACAGATGAGGACGATTCACACATGAATCACAACTGAAACAGCAGAGCACAGATGAGGACGATTCACACATGAATCACAACTGAAACAGCAGAGCACAGATGAGGACGATTCACACATGATCACACCTGAAACAGCAGCACAGATGAGGACGATTCACACATGACACACCTGAAACAGCAGAGCACAGATGAGGACGATTCACACATGAATCACAACTGAAACAGCAGAGCACAGATGAGGACGATTCACACATGAATCACACCTGAAACAGCAGAGCACAGATGAGGACGATTCACACATGAATCACACCTGAAACAGCAGAGCACAGATGAGGACGATTCACACATGAATCACAACTGAAACAGCAGAGCACAGATGAGGACGATTCACACATGACTCACACCTGAAACAGCAGAGCACAGATGAGGATGATTCACACATGAATCACACCTGAAACAGCAGAGCACAGATGAGGACGATTCACACATGAATCACACCTGAAACAGCAAAGAACAGATGAGGATGATTCACACTGAAACAGCAGAGCACAGATGAGGACGATTGAAACAGCAGACACAGATGAGGACGATTCACACCTGAAACAGCAGAGCACAGATGAGGACGATTCACACATGAATCACACCTGAAACAGCAGAGCACAGATGAGGACGATTCACACATGACTCACACCTGAAACAGCAGAGCACAGATGAGGACGATTCACACATGAATCACAACTGAAACAGCAGAGCACAGATGAGGACGATTCACACATGACTCACACCTGAAACAGCAGAGCACAGATGAGGACGATTCACACATGCTGAAACAGAGCACAGATGAGGACGATTTGAAACAGCACACAGATGAGGACGATTCACACCTGAAACAGCAGAGCACAGATGAGGACGATTCACACCTGAAACAGCAGAGCACAGATGAGGACGATTCACACATGAATCACACCTGAAACAGCAGAGCACAGATGAGGACGATTCACACATGAATCACAACTGAAACAGCAGAGCACAGATGAGGACGATTCACACATGAATCACAACTGAAACAGCAGAGCACAGATGAGGACGATTCACACATGAATCACAACTGAAACAGCAGAGCACAGATGAGGACGATTCACACATGAAACACCTGAAACAGCAGAGCACAGATGAGGACGATTCACACATGAATCTGAAACAGCAGAGCACAGATGAGGACGATTCACACATGAATCACAACTGAAACAGCAGAGCACAGATGAGGACGATTCACACATGAATCACACCTGAAACAGCAGAGCACAGATGAGGACGATTCACACATGACTCACACCTGAAACAGCAGAGCACAGATGAGGACGATTCACACATGAATCACACCTGAAACAGCAGAGCACAGATGAGGACGATTCACACATGAATCACACCTGAAACAGCAGAGCACAGATGAGGACGATTCACACATGAATCACACCTGAAACAGCAGAGCACAGATGAGGACGATTCACACATGACTCACACCTGAAACAGCAGAGCACAGATGAGGACGATTCACAAATGAGCACAGATGATTCACACATGAATCACACCTGAAACAGCAGAGCACAGATGAGGACGATTCACACATGAATCACAACTGAAACAGCAGAGCACAGATGAGGACGATTCACACATGACTCACACCTGAAACAGCAGAGCACAGATGAGGACGATTCACACATGACTCACACCTGAAACAGCAGAGCACAGATGAGGACGATTCACACATGACTCACACCTGAAACAGCAGAGCACAGATGAGGACGATTCACACATGAATCACACCTGAAACAGCAGAGCACAGATGAGGATGATTCACACATGAATCACAACTGAAACAGCAGAGCACAGATGAGGACGATTCACACATGAATCACACCTGAAACAGCAGAGCACAGATGAGGACGATTCACACATGAATCACCCTGAAACAGCAGAGCACAGATGAGGACGATTCACACATGACTCACACCTGAAACAGCAGAGCACAGATGAGGACGATTCACACATGAATCACACCTGAAACAGCAGAGCACAGATGAGGCCGATTCACACATGACTCACACCTGAAACAGCAGAGCACAGATGAGGACGATTCACACATGAATCTGAAACAGCAGAGCACAGATGAGGACGATTCACACATGAATCACATACTGAAACAGCAGAGCACAGATGAGGACGATTCACACATGACTCACACCTGAAACAGCAGAGCACAGATGAGGACGATTCACACATGACTCACACCTGAAACAGCAGAGCACAGATGAGGACGATTCACACATGACTCACACCTGAAACAGCAGAGCACAGATGAGGACGATTCACACTCACACCTGAAACAGCAGAGCACAGATGAGGACGATTCACACATGAATCACACCTGAAACAGCAGAGCACAGATGAGGACGATTCACACATGAAACAGCAGAGCACAGATGAGGACGATTCACACATGACTCACACCTGAAACAGCAGAGCACAGATGAGGACGATTCACACATGACTCACACCTGAAACAGCAGAGCACAGATGAGGACGATTCACACATTCACACCTCACAGATGAGGACGATTCACACATGAAACAGCAGAGCACAGATGAGGACGATTCACACATGAATCACACCTGAAACAGCAGAGCACAGATGAGGACGATTCACACATGAATCACAACTGAAACAGCAGAGCACAGATGAGGACGATTCACACATGACTCACACCTGAAACAGCAGAGCACAGATGAGGACGATTCACACATGACTCACACCTGAAACAGCAGAGCACAGATGAGGACGATTCACACATGAATCACAACTGAAACAGCAGAGCACAGATGAGGACGATTCACACATGATTCACACCTGAAACAGCTGAAACAGCAGAGCACAGATGAGGACGATTCACACATGAATCACACCCACAATGCTATCCTTCTTAGGCCGTGCATACATTAGACGCGGAAACCTCATGCACTTATCCCCAAATAAGTAACAGAAAGAAAGAAACATAAGTCAAAGTCAAAAATACTTTATTATCACGCTAGGTGAAATTACAGTGTGGTGTCGTACAAGCACAATACAATCAAAGAAACACATTTGCATGCATGAAAAGTGGACACAAAACTAAGGAAAAATGAATGACAAATCACGCTTCGCAAAACATTGAACATAGTTAGGGTCGTTACAAGCGACTATCAAAACATCAAGAACTGCCCTCTTTCCCACCATATCTATTATCGCATTCATTTGTTCACCCCCACCCTACCCCAAACCCCCACCCTCTCCAAGTCACCCCAAGCTTTCACATATTTTGGGTCCCTTCCCGTTCCCAACAGTTCATGCGCCTCCCTCTTCTCTCTGTCTCTCACGCACACATACACACAGAGACATACGGACAGACAGACACGCACGCATGCTCACACAGACTACTCACTGTACATATTGACCAGATATACCTCTAGGCCTAAGCTAATGCATAATTCCTCAGAGATCTTGTTGAGACGTTCGACTGACTTAGGGACAAAACTAGCTGAATTTCTAATGGTTCTACAACGAATAGTGCGGAACCGTCTATCAGATGGCTCAAATGCATGCGCTTCTCCCATGCGCTTTTCTTACTTTCTGTTACTTATTTGCGGATAAGCACATGAGGTTTTTGCGTCTAATGTATGCACGGCCTAACTCGGACGACACAGTCAGTATCATTCACACACAAATAATAATAATGAAAAATGGACACTTATATAGCGCTTTTCATTGAGCACAAAGCGTTTTACAATCAGCATTGAAACACTCACACACACACATGTACGTGCAGGCACGCAAGTTCTTGCACACAGACCCACACACATTTCATCAAACACACAGAAAACACATTCTTACTGAAACGCACACACACATTCACACAAACATACACTTGTACAAACATGCGTGCACGCACACACACAAACGTGCACATACTCACAGACACATACTCGCATACACTTGCATCACATGTACAGACACAGTGAATAGCCAAAGACCCTTGGTCGGAAGGAATTAGTGAAAATACAAATTGTTAAAAAAAAGCAAACCAAAAACAAGAAAAGACTAGTATATGACTTGTGAAACAAAATGTGAAGGATTTGATTAAAAGTGTATTATCACAGAGGTGGATGGAGTTTGGGGGTTTAACAGAAATTAAAAGCAAAAGAAAAATAGTTTCATGCAGCAGGAATCTATCACCGTTTTTGTCATAATTATTGGTGATCGGGTACGACCTGATTTGTAAACCAGCAGACGAGGAGACTGCAGCAAGGACTGTGCATCTTTTCTGTATTGTTTAAACTGGGTGATCCCCCCCCCCCCCCCGCCCCCCCCCCCCACACCCCCCTCCGTGAGAATACTGGGAGTATTTTGTACAAATAGTTCCCCCAACTTCTGTGCATTTTATTGGTATTTATCAGCAAACGAGGTCATTGAGCAAGCTAAAGCACGCAAAGCATGCCAGCATTTTCTCGCCAAATGTTTTACCTTCCTAGCAGCCCAAGTGGTAAATATGTTAGGTATTAGGTACTTTATAGTCACAGAGGCGTCTCTGTGAAATTTGGGTTGCTTCCACCTGGAGAGCGCGTCACAGCCAGAGGCACGCCACCCAATTTAAAAAAAAGAAAAAGTGACTGATAAGGAAAGGGTGGGGGTAAATTTTGACCAAATGACAACTTTTTCGTTGCCACTGGGTTTAACGTGCGCTAAGTGCATGGGCACACGGGACCTCGATTTATCGTCTCATCCGAAAGACTAAAAATAAAACCTTGACTCCCCTTCACAAAGCATGAACATGAATGTGAACTTTCTACCTTGAAGACAAAACGTTTCTGGTGATCATGGTCTGATTTAAAATTCACATCACATTCACTATCAAGTCACCATTTTATTTTTGGTAATAGTAAATAGCCTTGTCAACACCAAAAATAATACAAAGCAAAATGTAACAAAACAATAACAACAACAACACACACACTCAAAAACCTGATTATAAAATCACAGTTCAATCTGGTTATAAATAGGAATTGTTCGGAAATCATTAAGGGGAGTAAGTTCATGGTGCGTGTGAGTGATCTCGCCTAACCATTCAATCGGTCAAACAGGGGAAGTTACTCTACCATCAGGTAGATCCCCAGCCCTCGCTTCGTGCGTTTGAGGAGACACACAGCATGTAGAACGCAGTGCGTCATTCCAAATTTGATGTAATACGTCACAGTTTGCAAGTTCTATCACTTTGTAGCAACTGGCCCAGTGACTTAATGTCCCTTTCGTGGTGCTGGGTCGCAAAACTCGCATATCGTTATGTTGACCTACATGATGCACTTGCACTAAGGACATAGTTGTATAAATTACCAAGATTCGAGATTGTTTAATCCTTTAACCCCTATTGGGGCGTGGAGGACACAACACCAAAAACCCAACACCCCTGATACGTTGGGTCACATTATCAAACAATAAAAGAAACAAAACACATTTTCATATTATAAATGACATTTCACGTATTCAATTCAAAGTATTGTGTTTGTTTTTCAAAATAAATATCATATTCTCATGAAATGTATTTAAACGATTTTTGCCTGTTTTATGAATTTACTCAATTTAAATTGTGTTTTCTTGTTAGCACGAAACAGAGACTGTTGTTCAAATGCTGAGGGTGTCCATATCCGTCAGCTCAGGTGATCACTGATATGTCATTATAATAATTTGATGATATTCATTTAAAGAATTTCGCTTGAATGGAAATGTGATTTATATCCTAATATACATTGCAGATGTAGTTATACATCATCTGAACCATTAATCATGGGTAAAATTCTATATCTATTCATGTCTTTCTTATTATAAAGTATCAATTTTCAGCACTGTAATATATGGCATTTCAACTTCATTCACCTTCCTGGATCGCGGAAGGATGGGGAAATGAATGAATGGCCGAGGCAGCATCAGTCACAATAGTGTTAAAATGGCATGAAATCATGGCAAACACACACACATGACTTTTGGCCTTGGTCGCCGACGAGGCATTCCTAATCTTAATAGTAATCTTAACTGGTTCATCTATTTAAGGAAAATATTAGTAGTTTTTATATGAGTGTACGTTTTCAATTTTTTCACATAATTCTAATCAAATTCTCTCCCTCTTTTTTTAATTCTTTGATGATGTTGTATGCATCTTATTGTCTTAACTGTGGTGTTTCGATTTATGTCATCTGAATGTTTTTAGTATTGTTTATCAAGCCTGTGATTGCACAATTTAATGTCCACAAGGATGAATAAAGTTGTATTGAATTGAATTGACTAACAATGAGTTGTCTATAAATTGTTGTTCTCAGATGTCAAACAGCACACAAGAAAACAACAACCGTACTCTCCTCTTCACAACCTACTCACAAACTCTTTAAAAAAATTTTTTTTTTTTTTACTCACAAACTCGTATTAAAGAAGACACACTTTTAACCCTTTCACCGCCAGCCATATTTCAGCCAAACATCCCCATTAAATGTACCTGGGTAGAGGACAACATTCATCTACAGTATTGGGGATTCTTCTGTGACATATGTGAAATAAGGTCTATCCTTACTTCCCAAAACTAAGACAATAGGGTCTTTGGATAATAGACCCCAGTTTGATGCCTTTTAGTGACATAGGTGTTAAATCACTGTGGTGCTAAAATGCGACTTTGGCGGTGAAAGGGTTAAACAGAAAAAACACCATTGTTGGTTTTCTTCTGCCTGTTAAATATTTCTGACTCTGCACTCCACGTACGTTCATGTCTTCAAAGTTTTAAGAATTAAGAGCGCATGCAGCTGTGCGTTTCAGATTTTGTTTTAATGGAAAGACGACAAGTTTTGATAGTAAAGAATTGTACACATTTTGTTCATCCATACATGTACCGTAATTCGCGGACTGTGAGCCGCAACTTTTTTTTTACAACCTCCCCCCCCCCCCCCCCCCCCCGTGGCTAGTACAGTGCCGTTAAACGTTACCGAAAGTGAAAGTAAACTCAACTCAGTGGCATTCCTGATTCAGACCTTTGATCTGTGGCCTTGTTCACGGTCGATGATAAAAAAAATCACTTTGATTTTAGTGCTGTATATTTTTCACAAAATGACGATCTGTTTCGCGGTCCGACACTTTCGTTTTGGCAGTCAACACACCCGCGATCAACTCTAGACTCAACCGGAAGCGGACATCGTGCATTGCCACGCTTCCGCGGCTTATGCGTGACTTTTTTGAGAGTAAAAAAAAAAGTAGGGGGTGCGGCTTATATTATGAAGCAGCTTGTAGTCCATCAATTACGGTAAAAGTCCACATATCAATCCTGATTTTCTTTTCTTTTCGTTTTTTCTCTCCCCTCCTCAATTCCATAAAAACAATTTGCACACACAAGCGGAGATCAATGCGTTGTGGTTGAAAATATTCACATAACCGTTGCGCATTAGAGCACCATGAGATTCATTTCACATCATTTCACGCAAAACAAAGCGTGCAGTAATAAATATGAACACAACAATGGAAGTGGGGTAGGGCCAGTGCCAAATATTCATCAACAAGAATATAACTTGATTTTTATTAATTTTTTTTTTAGATGATGGTTTGTCTCACATTGGCAGAGGCGAGCGGCGTTAAAGGGGCACCCTGACGGATGAGATTTTGCAAGAAACATGTCAAGATCACCAGAAAGACAGCCTTTTCAAAGATCGGAACACTCACTTTGCTCTGGTTTCCTAAAAATCAAACCGTCAAAACGGTGATTCCTCCTGGAGTTGCCGGAGAGAGAAGCCATTTTGGACGGGGTGGGTGGAAGACACTCAGAGTGGTTGAAGCTTTTTCTTCTTTGTAGTGCAGTAAAAACAAAAATGGAGCTATTTCCTTTGTTGTGAGCGAACCTCCTTTTGGTAAACTGTAAATAAAAAGGCTTGTGTTGTAGAAATGTCATGATTTGATCTAAGCGACTCAGGTGGCCATTGCCTTCTCTTTCACTGAAAGAATTTGACTTCCAGCACCTCCGCCAAGGAGGAATCGCCGATTTGACTTCTAGGAAACCAGAGCAAAGCGAGTGTTGCGATCTCTCTAAAGGGTGTTTTCCTGGTGATCTCGATGTGTTTCTTGCAAAAACTCATCCATCAGGGTGCCCCTTTAACACTTTCAACACAACCCCTCTCGCTGCTCCGTATTCCCTCAGGACACTGCAGTCAAGGAGTAGAAATCCCCTCAGGACACCCGATTTTAGCACTTTTCAATAAACTCTCTTAAAAAACACGGAGATCGCAGTGACTTTATTTTTGCACAGCAGTGCAGATTTATCTTTAATCTTTTAAATGATATAAAATTTGAGGACCATTTGTGTTTAACCGAATGAGTTGAAAGCGGCCACACCACTGTCGGTCACAGGGGCATTTTGCCTGCTGCTAACATACTAGCGACGTGTCGGCAACGGTAAACTCAGGCGTTGTCAGTATTCAAGCAGCGTGCTGCGAAAAAGCTAAACCTGATCTTCACACATGACTTCATAAATGTTTCATAAATTACATGTGAATAACACTGACCGTGTCGACCGGTTCACTATTGAAAAATGCAGGCAAGTTATAAGACACTACACCGTACAAGATCCAGTACATTTCGTAAAAATGTCATGCAGCTTTTGATTAGGGAGAAAGGTGGGAGTGGAAAGATTCGCCTGCCAAATGTAATGCGTGACTGCAACGTGAGTGACCCGGGTTCGAATCCCGGCCTCCTCGCCCTTTCTTTCTAGTTCGACAGGAAAATCGAACTGAACGTCGAGTCCTTCGGATGGGGACTTAAAGCTAGTCTGACCCGCTTTGCGCTTAAAAATCCCACGGCAGTTGAAAGTCGGTAAGAGCAGGGAGAAATCCTGCTGCCTGGTATGGCCAAATTGATTGCTAGGTTTCCCAAGTTTGCCCCCCCCCCCTCCTCACCCTGCCCCCCCCCCCCCTCCCAGGGAGTGGGTGGTGGGTGGAGGTAATGTGCATAAAAAAGGCACTGCTGCCCTCTTTTCTTCTCTTTTAAAAAAAACATTCCCGACTGAGTGCGATAAGCCTTGCGCTAGAAAACAATATGGCGTCAATTGAGGGACAGAGCAAATCTGGGCTAGACTGACCATGTTCAAAACACCCCGAATCACTGGTAGTCGATGAGCCATTTCCCTTTTATTTTTTGACAATTCAAAAAACAAAAACAAAAAAAAAAGAGTTCAGTTTGAGATAAAAATTTAAAAAACAACCCAACCCGTAACTGAAACCCTCGTGAAAAGGAAAAAAGCACTTGGTCAGTGGTCAGTGGTGGTAGAGGAAGATGGCTGCAATGACCAGGAGGAGGGTGAGGAGGTAGAGGAGGTTGAGGGAGAGGCCCAGCACCAAGCAGGACAGGGCCGTGCTGACCAGCATGCCGCACGACACCACAAACAGCCGCACCAGGTTGCTGCCCAGCTTGAAGATCACCGACATCCCCAGCCCATTCACAACCTGAGGGGAGGAAAGACACAGATGACACAGCAATAGGTACAGACTGCAAAGATGCAGACAGATAGATAGACAGACACAGGACACCACAAACAGGCGCACCAGGTTGCTGCCCAGCTTGAAGATCACCGACATCCCCAGCCCATTCACAACCTGAGGGGAGGAAAGACACAGATGACACAGCGATAGGTACAGACTGCAAAGATGCAGACAGATAGATAGACAGACACAGGACACCACAAACAGCCGCACCAGGTTGCTGCCCAGCTTGAAGATCACCGACATCCCCAGCCCGTTCACAACCTGAGGGGGGGGGGCAGATACGAAAACAGTGATGGGCACAGACCATAGGAAAAACCCAGACAAGACCTGTTTACTCCCTACACAAGTTTTCAGTAGTTTGGATAGCTAAAATGAGTAGTTTTTGTGCAAAATGTGTAGTTTTATTCATTAAACCATCAAACAATGTTCACTGAAAATGAGTACTTAGAGCATAATTCTCAATTTTGAATAGTAGCGGTCCTAATTGAGTAGAATGCTACTCGAAAAGAGTAGAGTAAACAGGTCTGCAGACACCTACACTAAAACACACAGAGGAGACAACAGCCGCACCAGGTAGCTGCCCAGCTTGAAGATCAGACAATACCAACCTTGACCCTTGATTGACCAAGATATTTTTGAAAAAAGGTAGGAGAATGGGCCAATAAGTCAGAAAGATAGCAGATGATAGAAAGCAAAGGGAAAAGGCAGAGTCAAAGAGAGTGGCAGATTAGAGGAAGCTACACGCATAGAACTTCCAGAAGTTCGGGGAACGATTTTTATGAAAGACCCCCAGGCATCCCCACGGGGAGACTCGTGGAGGGGGCAGGGTCGTCCAGCTCCCCGTATGGAGGCACGAGGCATCCACCCACTGCCCCACGGAATTCGTTCAGAGTGGAGACGCCAACTCCAAGGTACATTCCCACTTTTTCCACCTTGGGAACTTTAGGACAGTTGGCGTTGGATATGCTCCATAATTAAAAGGCCAACCAATCCCTGAGGATGCAGCACAACAGTGAGTACTACAGACCAGTGCAATGCCTCCAACAACAAGACATGCCGCCAATCTAGGCCAACCAATCCCTGAGGATGCAGCACAACAGTCAGTACTACAGACCAGTACAATGCCTCCAACAACAAGACATGCCGCCAATCTAGGCCAACCAATCCCTGAGGATGCAGCACAACAGTGAGTACTACAGACCAGTACAATGCCTCCAACAACAAGACATGCCGCCAATCTAGGCCAACCAATCCCTGAGGATGCAGCACAACAGTGAGTACTACAGACCAGTACAATGCCTCCAACAACAAGACATGCCGCCAATCTAGGCCAACCAATCCCTGAGGATGCAGCACAACAGTGAGTACTACAGACCAGTACAATGCCTCCAACAACAAGACATGCTGCCAATCTAGGCCAACCAATCCCTGAGGATGCAGCACAACAGTGAGTACTACAGACCAGTACAATGCCCCCAACAAGAAAGACCAATCTAGGCCAACCAATCCCTGAGGATGCAGCACAACAGTCAGTACTACAGACCAGTACAATGCCTCCAACAAGACATGCTGCCAATCTAGGCCAACCAATCCCTGAGGATGCAGCACAACAGTGAGTACTACAGACCAGTACAATGCCTCCAACAAGACATGCTGCCAATCTAGGCCAACCAATCCCTGAGGATGCAGCACAACAGTGAGTACTACAGACCAGTACAATGCCTCCAACAACAAGACATGCTGCCAATCTAGGCCAACCAATCCCTGAGGATGCAGCACAACAGTGAGTACTACAGACCAGTACAATGCCCCCAACAACAAGAAAGACCAATCTAGGCCAACCAATCCCTGAGGATGCAGCACAACAGTGAGTACTACAGACCAGTACAATGCCCCCAACAACAAGAAAGACCAATCTAGGCCAACCAATCCCTGAGGATGCAGCACAACAGTCAGTACTACAGACCAGTACAATGCCCCCAACAACAAGAAAGACCAATCTAGGCCAACCAATCCCTGAGGATGCAGCACAACAGTGAGTACTACAGACCAGTACAATGCCTCAAACAACAAGAAAGACCAATCTAGGCCAACCAATCCCTGAGGATGCAGCACAACAGTCAGTACTACAGACCAGTACAATGCCTCAAACAACAAGAAAGACCAATCTAGGCCAACCAATCCCTGAGGATGCAGCACAACAGTGAGTACTACAGACCAGTACAATGCCTCAAACAACAAGAAAGACATGCTACCAATCTAGGCCACACTCACGGGCAACAGCTACACTGAGGAAGGAGGGTGGCCGAGTCACTAAGACGCTCGCCTGCCAATTTCAATGCGTGAGTGACCCAGGTTCGAGTCCCGGGCCTCGTCCTTTGCTTCTAGTTTGATGGGAAAATCGAACTGAACGTCGAGTCCTTCGGATGGGGACTTAAAGCTAGTCTGACCCGTGCGCTTTACGCATGCAAAAATCCCACGACAGTTTAAAAGTCGATAAGAGCAGGGAGAAATCCTGCTGCCTAGTATAGACGAAATTGAAAGCTAGGTTTCCCCAAGTCCACCTCCCCTCTTCTTCCCACCCCGTCCCCTCCCCCCCCCCCCCCCCCCCAAAAAAAAATGTGTGGTGCTGCGCTTGTGGTGATGCGTTCTCCAGGTGGGAGCAGCCTGAATTTCACAGAGATATCTCTGTAACTAGATTATACCGAAATACCCAGTATCAAATTACAGAGGCATACATCAGCTTCAGGCAATACACCACCCTACAAAATCTGGTGTAACTTTGGGAAGAGTTTCATGAGATATCTCTGTAACTAGATTATACCGAAATACCCAGCATCAAATTACAGAGGCATACATCAGCTTCAGGCAATACACCACCCTGCAAAATATGGAGCAACTTTGGGAAGAGTTTCATGAGATATCTCTGTAACTAGATTATACCGAAATACCCAGCATCAAATTACAGAGGCATACATCAGCTTCAGGCAATACACCACCCTACAAAATCTGGTGTAACTTTGGGAAGAGTTTCATGAGATATCTCTGTAACTAGATTATACCGAAATACCCAGCATCAAATTACAGAGGCATACATCAGCTTCAGGCAATACACCACCCTACAAAATATGGAGCAACTTTGGGAAGAGTTTCATGAGATATCTCTGTAACTAGATTATACCGAAATACCCAGCATCAAATTACAGAGGCATACATCAGCTTCAGGCAATACACCACCCTACAAAATCTGGTGTAACTTTGGGAAGAGTTTCATGAGATATCTCTGTAACTAGATTATACCGAAATACCCAGCATCAAATTACAGAGGCATACATCAGCTTCAGGCAATACACCACCCTGCAAAATATGGAGCAACTTTGGGAAGAGTTTCATGAGATATCTCTGTAACTAGATTATACCGAAATACCCAGTATCAAATTACAGAGGCATACATCAGCTTCAGGCAATACACCACCCTACAAAATCTGGTGTAACTTTGGGAAGAGTTTCACGAGATATCACACGAACAAAACAAAACAAACATATAATAATAATAATAATGCTGAACATTTCTATAGCGCTTCACTCCCTTTGCAGGGAGCTCAAAGCGCTTTACATAGACAATAAAACACAAATAAGTTAACATTATAGGCTACACATAAGACTCACTACAACCAAATCAAATATACATAAAATAATATTATTTAAACAAAGCCCTGTTCATAACCACAATGATTTGATGTTGTTTATAGCCCCGTTGACTGCTACGGCCATGTCAGGGCTGTCACCACGTCAAAATTTGAGCACATTCATAACCACAAAATTTGAAACAATATTACGAAAAAAAATAAAAAAATAAAAAGGGAAATCAAAGTTCATGAGCCACGTTATTGCGCAACCACACACACTAATAGACACAACAACAACAGCAAAACATTTGCGAAAAAAATCAGTCCTCTTCTACTGGACAAAAAAAAAGAAGCAAAAAAAACTCCATAATAAAATACAAAGAGATGATTATGTTAAATGACAATCCTCGACATTAAATATAGCATTTTTTCCCCTAGCAGACAAAAACCTGAAGTAGTCAACAAAACATATTCTTTTTACTTTATTTTGTTGTTGTTTGTTTTGCAATGCAAGCTTCAGCATATGTGTGTGTGTGTGTGTGTGTGTGTGTGTGTGTGTGTATGTGTGCATAGTGTATGCATGTGTGTGTGTGCATGTGTGTGTGTGTATGTGTGTGTGTGTGTGGTGTGTGGGTGTGGGTGTGTGTGTGTGCGTGTGCGCATGTGTGTGTGCTTACCTGCATCAGAATACTCAGCCAGACATAAACAGAGAATCCCCGAAAGAACTCAAATCCAGTATCTGAAACGAAACGAAATAAAAACATTTATCCATCATGTACCATATTTTTCGGACTATAAGGCGACATTGTTTTCTCCTCAGACTGAGACCCCTTTGCCTTATAATATGACTATATAAATTTTTGATGGCTTGGAGTCAAAACGGACTATCTTTAGATAGTCCATTGACGTATTGAACATATTGTGAAAACTAATAACTTGTTTCAAGAAAAGACTGCAGAAATATAAAAGGCATAATCCCCATTTTACATTATTTGCAGTCTTTTTTAATACAAGTTCTTAGTTTTTGCAATAACATCAATAATAAGTCAATGGACTATCCGTTTTGACTCTAAGCCATCATATTTTTAAACATAGTAAGAAAATATAAGAACAATATCTGAATTTTGTGTAAAATCTAAGAGGTGCAACTTATAATAATAATGCCTTATAGTCAGAAAAATATGGTAGGTAGTAGTAGGGACAGGCTTCATCAGCCTAGGCCTCGCGGCCTATTAAACGTCCCCTCAATATCAAATGAATTTGTTTTTGTTTTCATTTGGTCTGAGCAAGTTTAAAAAAAAAAAAAATCTATCAAAATCACAAAAAAAGTGTCTGAAATTTAAATATGGAAGGTCAAACGAGCTGTTGCACTCAAGTTTTCTGGACGAAAGAAAGGTGATGAAACAGACTGACATAAGAGAGGACAAACTGAGAATCAAAATCAATATATATTTTTTTAAATGCAAGTAACGAAACCAAACCACATGAAAAACTTTCACTGGTTTTCATTTCTCTGGGACAGGTCGTGACACCGCCTGTTGGGGGCAATTCCTAGTGCAATCACTGATATACAGTGGAACCTCCCTTGAACCAAATTTGTTTCACCAATTCTTTCCCCTTCATATCCAGACTACTGAGTGCCCACCTCCCTATTAAGACTTTGGGGGGGGGGGGCTGTGGGCTCAATGGGGAGACTGAAACCAAACAGTCGAGCTTCATCCACTTAACGGATGCGATTCTGAGAGTGTTGCTCTAATTTCAAGACCAACACTGCAAGGTGTCTGTAGTTCTCGGGCCTGGTTAACGCCGGGATATCATTATGAAAGGAAGCGTAGAATACAGCCCTGTCATGCAGTCTCAGACCGATACGGAACTCCATAGCATCATCATCATCATAGTCATCTGCCTCATTTACATCAATCATTAAAAAAATATTGTCTCAAATTCTGTGGATTTGCAAGCCCTGCTCTCATGACGACCTCAGTTTCGTTTTCCGATCCAGTCTATGCCTTGGTGCGTTCGGGTCAAAGTCATGGGGATCAGTGTGTTCTGGGGAGCTGTCGGTGGACGGTCGTGGTGGCGCCCTCGGAGGAGGACCTCACTCACGCTGGCTCCGCGACTAAGAGAATAGTGTCGTCAGTAGGGGGCTTAGTAGGTGGTGTCCTGAACAGGCTCCACTGAACTCCACCGAAGTGACTCAGCAGCAGTGCAGTGTCTCCTCGGTTGGTTGCCTCCTGACGGCCTAACATAGATTTGCTCCTCTTGGACTGCTGGTATCGTATTCTACGACCTGAGCGTGCGGAGGTGTGGCTGCGAATTGGGACTCGGAATGAGCGGCGTGGGAGCAACGCCACTGTACGGCCCAGAAGATGGGACAGAGAATTTTTTTTTTTTTTTTGGGGCTGATTTTTAAAAGGTCTCAATAGGGAGGTTTTCCGACTGTACCTACCTCCTTCCAAGCCGGCGACAGGA
Organism: Phymorhynchus buccinoides; assembly: GCA_017654935.2. Lineage (NCBI taxonomy): Eukaryota > Metazoa > Mollusca > Gastropoda > Neogastropoda > Raphitomidae > Phymorhynchus > Phymorhynchus buccinoides. Next base: position 12,279,468 of record CM065685.1, read on the forward strand.
GAGTGGTGGTGGCGGGAGAGGCCCCAGGCGGCCAGGTTGAGGGGGATGGAGAAGGAGTAGAGCATCATGTTCTGCAGATGCAGGGAGGTGAGCATGTCCCGCTTGAGGATGAACTCCGTGTAGACCCCGGCCAGGGCCGAGATCAGGCAGTAGGTAAGGATGGACAGGAGGCCCACCGCGGTGATGTACTGCTGCTGGCTCACCCTCACTTCTGCCTCTGCCTCGCTCACCATATGGCCCATGCTGCACGTACAAAACCAATTTGGTGTATCTTCTTCATCCTCCGGTAATGTTCACCTGCCGTTTATCGGCAATTATTGATATCATTGAAAGTTCCCCCATGCGGACATACTTATGTATGTGCAAGGCTAGGCGTGTGTGTGCGCGTACGCTTACTTACTCACGTGCTTGTGTGTGTATGGGGGAGAGTAGATTCAGAGTTGTGTTGTGCATATGCGTGGGGGTGGGGGTGGGGGGGGGGTGGATGGGTGTGCAAGAAAGTGAGTGAGAGAGGCAGGGAGGGTGATGGTGAGATTTTGGATAGGCACAGACTGGGTTAAAGTTGAACAGCTTTTTACTGTCTCTGCACACAAACTTTACCTAATTTTAATCATGATGAGCTGTGAGTGAACGGTGAAGGAGGCTATGCCTATAAAATGTGATTTTTATCTTGCAGGGCTCAGAGCCTGTGAAAAAGTCTTAAGGTATAGATGGTGTTTGTTATTTTTTCATTTGAATGTGCTCTCTCTCTCTCTCTGTATATATATATATATACACATATATATATACAGGGGTTCAAAGTTGAAGATGGAGCCACTGTAGCTCAGTTGGTTAGTCCGAGTCACTAGCTCGTAATCCGTCAGGTTTGCAAGTGCGCGGGTTCGAGCCCAGCTCGGTTCACAGTGGTGTGTCCTTGGGAAAGGCACTTTACTCCTATTTTCCTCACTCCACCCAGGTGTAAATGGGTACCTGACGTCAGTTGGGGAAAAAGTCCTTCGGATGAGACTTTTCAAAAACCGAGGTCCTGTGTGCGAGCGCATGCACAAGATCTTGCGCGCACGTTAAAGCCCATCCCACTATTCGGTACGAGTAGGCCGTGTGTGCCGGTGAGATGGATGACACGAATTCACAAAGCACACATCCTGAGCGCTATTAATGGTCTGAATGAAGACCGGTGAGCGTGGGGCAGGATAAACATCCCCAACTGGAAGAAGAAGAAGAAGAAGAAGAAGAAGAAGATGTGCTGCACGGGACAATATAAGATTTGAGATTTAAATAAAGCGGTTATTATTTAGAAAGACATTTAAGAGATTTGAAATAAGTATATAAAATAGAAATAGTCAGGCAAGGAGAGAGGAGAATGGTGAAGTGAGGAAAGGTAACTCTCTCTGTAATTAACTCCCTTCACCAAAGTTATTTTCGGCACCAATTCGCCTAGCAAAGCATAGGCAACAGCCACATCGAGACAGACCCAGGTTCATCCTCATCCATTCAGACAGGTCTGGCCATGACTTCCTGATAGCAGAGGAGGCAACCGTTATTCTGGAGGACTGGGTTCGAATTCCTATATAGTACATGTAGAGTGGCACAGTGGTATCGCGTTCGCTTCGTGTCAAGTAAACCCGAGTTCGAACCTGGGTACAGGGGATTTTTTCCTCTCATTCTGCACTAGGCCTTAACGGTCTGAACGTGGAGTCTTTCGGATGAGACGATAAACCGAGGTCCCGTGTGCCCATGCACTTAGCATACATTAAACCCAGTGGCAACGAAAAAGTTGTCATTTGGTCAAAATTGACCCCCCCCCCCCTCATCAGTGACAAAAATCGCATGCAAAAATCTGGCTGCGACGCGCTCTCCAGGTGGGAGCAACCCGAATTTTACAAAGACGCCTCTGTGACTATAAAGTACCTAATACCTAGTGGAAAAGCTTGTTGAGGAATGAAGACAGGACAAATCCCCCCCCCCCCCCCCCCCCCCAACTTGCCCCACGCACAATTCACCCCCAGAACAAGAGACTAAAGAATTTGGAAAGGTAAAACGTCAGTGTCCAATCGGCATGGACTTGACAACAATCAGCTTAGATGGACTTTTGTGCGACTTTGTTGTGTAACTGTATAATGCTAACATCTCTGTTTCTGAGACTTAACGTCTAGACACATGCTAGCCACAAAATATCCACAGAAGAAGGAGGAGAAGGAGGAGGAGATGAAGAACAAGAAGAAGAAAAAAGAAGAATGAATGAATGAATGAATCTTTAATTTTATGTCTTCTCATATAAGTACTGATGTTAGACAGTCAAAAAAAAAAAAAAAAAAAAAAGAAGAAAAAAAAAAAGAAGAAGAAAATGAAGATGCACGTGTGTGAGCGATCAAGTCTGTTGAATTTGACTTTTTTGTTAAACGCATAGGGCCCAACATTGGCTGGAGGAGTACACTATATAAATGCTTTACTATTATTATTAATACCCCCCACCCCACCCCTACACCCCCTTTTCTTCTCCCCACTCACCTGTCACAAACACCAGCGGCAGTCAGCAGTCCTATAGAAATCCACTGTTGAGTTTTCAGCACTCTAAAAAAAAAAAAAAAAAAAAGTATAGAGATACAATTTTTGACAAGAAAACATTTCCCTCACACATGCGCAATGAATGTACATACAGCTTAGCAATACCGGGGCGTCTTTCGTACAAATAGTTCCCCCACTTTCTGGAAGTTCTGTGCTTGTAATTTCCTCTAATCTGCCACTCTCTTTGACTCTTGCCTTTTCCCTTTGCTTACTGTCATCTACTATCTTTCTGCCTTACTGGTCCATTCTCCTGCCTTTTTTTTTAAGAAACACTTTCAAAAAGATTTTCTCCAGCCAAAGTCGGGACATGCTGGGCCTAGTATTTCTTAGTTAGGCACATAACGGCAGCATGACACATCTGTGCTCATAATTGACAGGAAACTGTTTGAGCGATCAACAAAGAAGATATCTGATAAGTAAAATTGTTGTTCGAGAAATCCAGATAAAAACAAAAACACGATGACAAACACCGACGTTTTGAGGCATAGCTCTTAGTCCTGGTAAAAGAAAAACCCAATGATCAATGTTTCAAGACACAGCTCTACTATTCAGTTCACTGACCTTTTCAAAATGATTCTGTACAGGACAGCTGTACTGACGATTTTCAAATTGCCCAGCATCTGAAAGACCACAAACATAATCATGTAGAGAAGAATAAATTTTTAAAAATCAACCTTGACCAAAATGACATACAGGGAAAAAAGAACATATCATATTTTACGGACTACAGACCGGGTTACCCCCTACACAAGTCTTGAGAAGCCTGGATAGCTGAAATGAGTAGTTTTTGGTGCAAAATGTGTAGTTTTATTCATTAAACCATCAAATAATGTTCACTGAAAATAAGTAGTAATCAAGAATTAAAGAGCATTATTTTCAGTTTTGAAGAGTGGTAGAGGTCCAAATTGAGTAGAATACTACTCGAAAAGAGAAAACAGGTCTGCGGACTATAAGGCGCAGCTGATTATAAGGCGCACCCCCCAAATTTAACACAAAATTCAGATTCTATTACTTTATTTGCTTATTATATTATCAGTCACATTATAAGGCGCAGGGGTCTCAGTCTGGGGAAAAAGTATCGCCTTATAGTCTGTACAATTCGGTTAACCCTTTCACCGCCAAAGTCGCATTTTAGCACCACAATGGTTTAACACCCATGTCACTAAAAGGCATCCAATCCAGACCTGTTATCCAAAGACCCTGTTTTCTTAACTTTGGGAGGTAAGGATAGGCCTAACGCTATATAATGTCACTGAGGAATTCACAATATTGCAGAAACATTATTTTCTCTACCCAGTTAAGTTTAATGGTATTTTTTGGATGAAAAATGGCTGGCGGCGAAAGGGTTAAAGGTAACAAATTGAAAAGAGGATTATTTTTAATGGAGGGAAAGGGGACAGAAAAGTTGCAAAAGTCATAAACAATTTACTTGTCAGATGACATTTTGTGGACAGTTAACTCATTCAAGTTGTCCCGGACATATATGTTCGGAATTAATAGATAACTGTCAATTTGATGCATTTGCTTCAAGGGAAGTAAATATGTGTGCACACCACACCTTGGTCACTTCTAAACTCGCTCCACTCCCTTAGATCACAATTTTGCCTTTAATTTTGCTTTTGTAGTGGTGGTTTGTTGTGGGGAAACCAATCGGTGTATATATATATAAAAAAAGTCTGATCTATCACTTCCCTATGTCTAAGCCAAGTAAAAACCTGTAATCTTCCTTCATTTCTTCTTTTGTTTATATGTATGGTTTGTTTGCGTGTGACAAAAACAACAACAACGACAATGATCATGACACTGACCGTGTACAGCAACGACGACAAAACAACAACAACGACAACGATCATGACGACACTGACCGTGTACAGCAATGACGACAAAACAACAACGACCATCATGACAACGACACTGTCACCCTGCTGAAGCACCGACATGGTAGGTGGCAGGGTCCATGTGCACTGTGCACAGCAATGATGACAAAACAACAACAACAACCATCATGATGACACTGACGACGACACTGTCACCCAGCTGAAGCACTGACATGGTAGGTGGCAGGGTCCATGTGAACCTGCATGAAGACGGCCAGGTTGTTGTTCACCGTGTACAGCACGGCAGGAACGGCGAAGGGCAGCGCACGCTGCAGCAAGCCCTTCCTGCCGCCTCCCAAGTAGTAGTAGTAGTCCACTCCCATACCTCCACCAAAACCGCTGCTACGTGTCTCCACCAACAGCAGCAAGCCCGCCACCAGAAACTGAAAAACAAATGTGGGGAAGAATTGACATGGTGCAACTCTCCCCAAAATGAAAAAGAAACCTGAAAGGTAGGGGTCGAGGGACTGATGGCCCTCCGGCAGGGTACAGGGGCAGAGCCCCGTCGGACGATTCAGGGAGCAGGGCTCCCAATCGTCCCGCAAAACAAGGGGTCCCAGGGACTCCTTCACTTTCAGCATAGAGGGTCCTAGAGGCGGGATAGAGGGTCCCAGTGGCATTGCGAATGCTAAAAAGATTTTTTCCTAATGCATGCCTGGGACCCCCTGCACATTCTATTAGAGGGTCCTTTAGGATTTTAGTACTTCATAGACCCCCAAATGGGGGTCCCTGGGAGCTCGGGGGGGGGGGGGGGGACTCAAGAGAGAGATATAACGAGACAGACAGACAGTTAAAATGATAGACAGACAGTTTGAGCTTGATAAGCCTTGTAAAATTATTACATTGCCTTTGTAATCTTCCAAGATTAAAACAACTAAATTCAAAAAGCCCCAAATTGCTTGTGGTCAATTTTTGTTTTGTTTGATGAATTAAAAAAACCCACTGAAGTTCAATTTCTGCTGATCCTAACCCTATCCAGACCTGTTTACCCTAATAATGAAAAACCTGGAATTTGCCACACAAAAACCCGGAATTTGAGAAAAAAAACCCAACAGAATTCACATTGGTACACGACTCGCGATAAAACACTGATTCAACTCGGCGCCATCGCGATCAATTTTCACTTAATTTTCTATTGAAAAGTTTCAAAATTCTCACATCATCGTATTTTCCAGTGATAATATAATCTAAATTGACTCATTTCAAGCCCTAATTACAATCTCTACCATTAAAAAACTGCCTGGAAAGCTCTTCGAATCAACAGTAAAAGCCTGGCCACCATTTGCATTCGGTTTCGGTCAACCCTTGCGTCTTTTCATACGAACGGAAACAAATAATAGACGTTTTTTCGAAATCCCGGAATTTTCAGCGTTCACCCGGAATTTACTATTTTACCCAGAATTTTTAGCAAATTTCCGGAATAATTCCGGCAAAACCGGAAGGGTAAACAGGTCTGCCTATCTCACGCGTCAGAATGTTCTGAAGTCCAATCCTCTGAAAACCGCGGTACAAGGGCCACCTAGGCCCCAGAGTGTAGAGGGACAACACTGAAATCAGAACTTCCCAACATTCGCCTTGGCATGAGGCTGGGTCAGACCAGTTGACATAAGCTAGAACACCCAGGGCTCCCTATTTGGGGGTCTATGAAGTACTAAACTTCTAAATGACCCTCTAAAAGAATGTGCAGGGGGTCCCAGGGATGCACTAGAAAAAATATTTTTAACATTCGCAACGCCACTGGGACCCTCTATCCCACCTCTAGGACCCTCTATACTGTAAGTGAAGGAGTCCCTGGGACCCCTTGTTTTGCGGGATGATTGGGAGCCCTGTTATCACTGGGACCCTCTATCCCGCCTCTAGGACCCTCTATACTGTAAGTGAAGGAGTCCCTGGGACCCCTTGTTTTGCAGGACGATTGGGAGCCCTGTGATCACTGGGACCCTCTATCCCGCCTCTAGGACCCTCTATACTGTAAGTGAAGGAGTCCCTGGGACCCCTTGTTTTGCAGGACGATTGGGAGCCCTGTGATCACTGGGACCCTCTATCCCGCCTCTAGGACCCCTCTATACTGTAAGTGAAGGAGTCCCTGGGACCCCTTGTTTTGCAGGACGATTGGGAGCCCTGTGATCACTGGGACCCTCTATCCCGCCTCTAGGACCCTCTATACTGTGAGAAGGAGTCCCTGAGACCCCTTGTTTTGCAGGACGATTGGGAGCCCTGTGATCACTGGGACCCTCTATCCCGCCTCTAGGACCCTCTATACTGTAAATGAAGGAGTCCCTGGGACACCTTGTTTTGCAGGACGATTGGGAGCCCTGTGATCACTGGGACCCTCTCTCCCGCCTCTAGGACTCTATACTGTAAGAGAAGGAGTCCCTGGGACCCCTTGTTTTGCAGGACGATTGGGAGCCCTGTGATCACTGGGACCCTCTATCCCGCCTCTAGGACCCTCTATACTGTGAGAAGGAGTCCCTGGGACCCCTTGTTTTGCAGGACGATTGGGAGCCCTGTGATCACTGGGACCCTCTATCCCGCCTCTAGGACCCTCTATACTGTAAGAAGGAGTCCCTGGGACCCCTTGTTTTGCAGGACGATTGGGAGCCCTGTGATCACTGGGACCCTCTATCCCGCCTCTAGGACCCTCTATACTGTAAGTGAAGGAGTCCCTGGGACCCCTTGTTTTGCAGGACGATTGGGAGCCCTGACACCAAGGCTACATCAAAATGTTATGCTCTGCATGGTTGTGCCGGGTATTGTTCTTAGCCATGGCAAGCTCCTAGCATAACATCATCAGTCTCCCAAATCCCCCAAAGTCGAGAGTGTGGCTGCCCACGTGGCGGGGCAATCAAAAACGGTCACTCACGTAATGTTCTCATCCCTAGCTGGTGCAGTTTGTTTGTACCATAGTGTTCAATTGCTTAGGCTGTTTGGGATGATCCCTGGAGTCTTTTAGCCAGGGCAAGCCAACAACAACAAAACAAAGTGTGGGAATAAAACAAGATGGCTTCCCCGTGGGGATACCGGGGGGTCTTTTGTATAAATAGTTCCCCACCTTCTGGAAGTTCTGTGCTCGTAGCTTCCTCTAATCTGTCACTCTCCTTGACTCTGCCTTTTCCCTTTTCTTGCTGTCATCTACTATATTTCTGCCTTACCGGTCCATTCTCCTGCCTTTTTTCACGGAACGCTTTCAAAAACATTTCCTCCAGCCGAAGTCGGACTTACTGGGCCTAACTATTTCTTAGTTAGGCGCATAGCGACAGCATGGCGCATCTGCGCTCATAATTGACAGGAAACTGAGCGATCGAAGAAGAAGAAGAAACAAGATGGCAAAGCCATATGAACCGTACTCCCGGCTACAGAGAAAGTCAGGGGAAATAGGTGGGGTTTTCTTCTTCTTCTTCCTCGTTCACTCAAGACAGTTTCCTGTCATATGAGCGTAGATGCGTCATGCTGCCATTATGCGCCTAACTAAGAAACAGTTAGGCCCAGCATGCCCGACTTCGGCTGAAGAAATCTTTGCTAAGAATTTATAGAAAAAAGGCAGGAGAATGGACCAGTGAGATAGAAAGATAGCAGTTGACAGTAAGCAAAAGGGAAAAGGCAGAGTCAAAGAGAATGACAGAATTAGAGGAAGTTACAGGCACAGAACTTCCAGAAGGTGGGGGAACTATTTGTACAAAAGACCCCCCTGGTACCCCCAAGGGTTGTTTTTTTTCCTTTTTTCGACTCTTGGGTTATTGTAGGGTTTTTGTTGTGTACAAAACAAAACAAAATCCTGTATCAGTGTGACAATACCCATACACAGACAAGCACACACAAACATATGCACACACACACGCGCGCGCACGCGCGCACGCGCACACACAGGCAGACACACCTTGAATGTCTCGATGAGGAAGTTCATGGCAGCTGAGCTGAAGGGAATCTGGTTCTCAACTTTGCTGAGGTTCATCAGCACCCCGTAGGACCCATAGATCAGCACCCTACACCACAAAGACAAACAAGGGTTCATCAGCACTCCATAGATCAGCACCCTACACCACAAAGACAAACAAGGGTTCATCAGCACTCCATAGATCAGCACCCTACACCACAAAGACAAACAAGGGTTCATAAGCACTCCATAGATCAGCACCCTACACCACAAAGACAAACAAGGGTTCATCAGCACTCCATAGATCAGCACCCTACACCACAAAGACAAACAAGGGTTCATCAGCACTCCATAGATCAGCACCCTACACCACAAAGACAAACAAGGGTTCATCAGCACTCCATAGATCAGCACCCTACACCACAAACAAGGGTTCATCAGCACTCCATAGATCAGCACCCTACACCACAAAGACAAACAAGGGTTCATCAGCACTCCATAGATCAGCACCCTACACCACAAAGACAAACAAGGGTTCATCAGCACTCCATAGATCAGCACCCTACACCACAAAGACAAACAAGGGTTCATAAGCACTCCATAGATCAGCACCCTACACCACAAAGACAAACAAGGGTTCATCAGCACTCCATAGATCAGCACCCTACACCACAAAGACAAACAAGGGTTCATAAGCACTCCATAGATCAGCACCCTACACCACAAACAAGGGTTCATCAGCACTCCATAGATCAGCACCCTACACCACAAACAAGGGTTCATCAGCACTCCATAGATACACCACAAAGACAAAGGGTTCATCAGCACTCAAAGGACCCATATATCAGCACCCTACACCACAAACAAGGGTTCATCAGCACTGCATAGGACCCATAGATCAATTACTACTCACGAGGCAGCTAGCGAAGCTAACCAAGGATTTGTAGGAAGTAATGGTGCTCAATGAAAATGCTTTCCTAAGTTTGCTATCAGTACACACAGACATACATCGATAGACAGACACAGACACAACACACACAGTGAGACACAACACACAGAGACACAAACACACACATTTCCCCAAACCCAGAACTTACATGAAGGGCAAAGCCAGACACCAGATCAGCCATCTCGAGCTGTGTGAATCCTCATCACCCTTGTCACTGGAACGCTTCGGCAGTAGACTCTGCGACAGAGCAGCAACAAATGGCGATTGTGGGGGCAGTGGGGGAAAAACCACACTTTGGGAAAATAAAATGATACAAGCACACGTATTACGGTGATGAACTGAGGATGAAAAAGCCACGAGGCAACCTGTCCTAAAATAAGAAAAATCTGAACTATTACCAGGCTACAAATATGGGCGTGTGGGTGTTTTTTTCTTTCTACAAAATAAGAAAATCAATGGGACAAAATGTCCTTATCTTGCACAGAAATCAGGACAAAGCCAGCCAGTGCTAAATTTTAATAAAACGTTTGTCCCGACAGAGGGGACATTTTCAGTTTTAATAGGACAATGTCCCATGATCTGGGTCTCAGGATATCATCGCATAGGATGGTTCTTTGACTGCATAATAATTATTCATCACCAGGAGAGACCAAATGTACAGTGATAATAAAGGCTACAGGGCGCCTTACACAGAACTGAAATGGAATAAAAACATGAAACAAAAATCCAATAACATGAGCAGACAAAACAATACCGGTCAAGACTTTGTTTGGCCGGCAAAAAATGCACATAACAATCAGCAACAACAACCAAACAACTGCCTTGTGCTACTACTACTACTACTACTACAACTACTACTACTACTACTATTACTACTACTACTACTACTTCTACTACTTATAATAGGCCTAATACAAGTATGCATTGTCATACAATCTGCAAGCATGAAATAACAGTATATATTCACGACAACAGGCCTATGAATGGCCATATTCCCTGTTTATCAGTTCTTTTACATGTTGAAAGTAATCAAATGGTTGTAATTTAATTATTCATCATCAGGAGAGACCAAATGTACAGACAGGCGTATCAACCGCCATACTCCCCGTTTATCACTTCTTTTACATGTTGATAGTAATCAAACGGTTGTAATTTAATTATTCATCATCAGGAGAGACCAAATGTACAGACAGGCGTATCAACCGCCATACTCCCCGTTTATCACTTCTTTTACATGTTGATAGTAATCAAACGGCCACAATTTCATTATCTTTCTCTAAATCAATAAACCTTATAAAGACCAGGGATGAGAATATTTTGAAATCCAATCCTCTGAAAACCGCGGTAAAAGGGCCACCAAGGCCCCAGACTGTAGAGGGACAACACTGAAATCAGTTCCCAACATAATCTGGTGTCTTTTCCTTAAAATAAAAAAAATCAGTTAAAGCATGAATTTCCACTGACAAATTATTTCACTCTTTCAGTCTTTGTTAAGACAAGAGGTGTGTGATCAAAATTTATAGAAAAGAACATTAATAATAAGAAACATCTTTTCCTCCCACCTCTGCTGACAGACAATTCTTCTCATACGGATACTTCTTGTGAAGAAAAATATATTAAACAAAATTCGGTAAAGGTCAAGATATGCCACCACCACTACTACATTTCTCGGCTCTCCCCGCATTTACACACTTGCCTTTCTAACCAAACATTAAGCCTGCATCTTATCAACCTTTTGAGCTAATTATATTTGTTGAATAATTAATTGCAGTCATGATAAAGGCCATTTAACTAATAGGAACCCCCTCCCACCCCACCCCTATATGTAGTGCAGTACACACAACAACCAACAGAGCATTTGTCACAGTCCTAGTTCAATGCGTTTTCTCCGTCTTGTCCTTTATCTTACTACTATTATGACGAATGCATGAGTTTAATTATGTAAATGCAATGAAAACATTAGTGTTAAATATATAGCAAACGGATAGAAGATGAAAGAGTATCTAATCTGCCAGTAAGGAGAAAAGCAAGGGACTGTATGTAAAAATGGATCGGAAAATAGTGTTTTAAAATAGCAAACGATAGGGGATGAAGTATTCAATCTACAGTAAGAAAGGCAAGGACTAAAAAAAAAATGGAAACAACCGAGAAATGAAGGAGGGGGGGCTCCGTGGGGATAACGGGGGGGTCTTTTTGTTATAAATAGTTCCCCCACCTTCAGAAAGTCGTGCGAAAAAAAAATTACTCTAATTCTGTTGCTCTCTTTGACTGCCTTTTTTCTTTGCTTTCTGTCATTCTACTATCTTTCTGACTTACCTTTATTGGCCCAATTCTCCTGCCTTTTTTCAAAAAAATATTCCAACTAATTTTTCTACTTTGATTCTCCTATGAAAATGGGAATGTGTCGGGCTGTACAGCAGGCGGGGAGAAACCACGTGAACACTAAAAAAACGGACACATATGTACCCTTACCCATTATGGGCCATTTGGCCTGCGAACGCAGAAGAGACGAACGAGGAGGAGAGGGTGGGCGGCATCTTTACCTTCCCCACAAACCTCCCCCTTACCCATTCACCATGTCGGCACTCTCCACTCACAGCACACACACGTCTTCATTCTTCTCCCAAGGAAATCTGCTTATAATCCTCACTACTCTGTCAACAAAACCCAACACAACGCAACAGATGTTCAAGGGAAAGAACACAACAACCTACACGTAGCCACCACACCCCCCCACAAAGAAGAAAAAAAAAAACAACCACCATCAAGCACAGAGAGCGATAACATATATATATTTTTTTTATCAGTTTGACAAAGAAGAAATTACGAAAATAGTAAAATAAAATATTTTGTAATTCTCTTTGAAACCATTTCAACGCCAGCCACTTTTTAGCTTAAATTTTTACATCCAACTTACCTGGGAATAGAAAAGTTTTGTTTGCAATGCTGGGAATTCCTTTTTGGCATGTGTAACATTATACATATCCTCATCTCCTAACATTAAGAAGAAAAAGTCATTGTATTAACAGACCCTGATTAAATGCGTTTTCAGTGACGTGGGTGTTAAATCAGTGTGGTGCCGGGAAAGGCGCGGAGCGATTCCACTGGCGATGAACAGAAGGCTAAAAAAAAAAAAACTGTGATTGGCTTACAGAAAAAAACACAGTGCGCAAAAAAAAAAAAAAAACCAGGCGAAAATATAGTGGGTAAGTGTGGCTTCAATGGGTTGACTGTCCTCTACTGAAAAAAAAAAAGTTTAAAACCCCCACATTCCATCACACAGATAATGTTGGCCATGTGCCTCAACGGTACTGCCGCCTCACTTGCTAATGGACAACCGGTTCTAAAAGTAGCGGAGCAAAAAAAAAATAACTTACTATCACTTATCTAGGCATAGAAACCAAGACTTCAGTGGGCGAGGGGGTGGTCGACCCAGCGTTGTCAAAACCCTTTGTTTTTTTTTTTTTTTTTTTTTTTTTTTTTTTTCCCTTTTTTCCCTTCTCTTTTCTCCTTTTTCATTCCCCCTTTTTTTTCTTCTTTTTTTTTTTTTTTTTTTTTTTTTTTTTTTTTTTTTTTTTTTTTTTTTTTTTTTTTTTTTTTTTTTTTGTTTTTTTTTCCCCTGCGCAGAAAAAATCAAAAAAAATGATTTGGCACAAAGGCTTTTGCTATTTTAAAAAAAAAACAATGATCGACCGATACTCCCATCCACACATACATTAAACAGCCAGTCGGCGGGAGGGGTTCAATCATAAATCACAGAAGGGAGGATATCTGTGTAGAAAAAAAATAATATAAAAAAATAAGAACAAATTTCTCAGCGAGAACTTTTCAGGACCAGTTTACTAAAATTAATTCCCCCCCCCCCCCCCCAACGTTACTAAATTTTCAACGGACCATCTGGGTCAGACTGGGCTATGGTCGATTGTGCTCCTGCCTTCTTGATCTCCGTCAGCGGCTTGTCCTTCTGACCTGACGATGGCTTTTTAAAGCCTTCTCGTCCATGCTGCGATTTGATAGTCTGTTTGCACGCTGTGCAGATGCTTTCTGTTTGAACTATCTGTTGACGGAGCTAACCAGCCAAACATCAATGGTTGAATGGCTGTCCCCAGACCTGTCCCCGTAATATCCCATCACGGTCGCGCGCCATGTAGGTGAGTCCCATCGCTGCGACCTGCCAAAGAAAAAAAAAAAACAACCAATTTGTATAGTTTGGAAAATCAATGCATCATGTGTACCGGTATTTTTTACCCTTTCAACGCCAACAGCAATTTTTCAGCTAAAAATGTCCATTAACCTTACCTGGTAGAGACAGACCGTCTGTTAATATTTGGGAATTCTCTGTGACAGGCAATAAAATCGGGCCTATCCATACCTCCCCAAAATTAAGAACATAAGGTCACTTGATATCAGGACCCTCATTTTTATTGCCTTTCAGTGACTGGATGTTATCATTGCGGTGCCAAGGAGGCGACAGTGGTGATGAAGGGTTAATTTAATCCACTAAAATGTAAAAAGGATGTTAGGCGTCGGAGGATATTCAAAAACGTAATTGAAATAGGGGACTCATATTGCGTTCCGCGAAATATAAACCACCATTCATGCTTGACCTACATTCAGCTAACGTGACGGACTAAAATTAAGACTTCACTTTGATAAGTCCCATAGAACTGACGAGACAGTGAGTGATTGAAATTGTCCAACAACTCAGAATTCAAACCAGATTAGCTATCTCTTGTTTGATTGTAGTTGTAAAACCATGAAAACTATGGACACTAAAACAGGCAACTAAAGACAGTAAAATAAAGACAAAGTTAAGCACATGGCAGAGATTGAAGTAAACTTTAAAGCAAGCTGTACATGGTGTGCTTCCGCAACAAATTAACCTGTGTCAAATGGACTCGCCCTAGCAATAAAGGCCACTGGGGTTAAGTTTTTTTTATTTTTTTTACAAATTTTTTCTACCGATAGTGTCTCATGAGAAGATGTGCTTGCATGGAATTTATGATATCGCATTCATGTTTTATACTAAATCGATAATGCTAAACAAATTGCTGCCCAATTACACCACACAGAATGGATAAAAAACATGAGTAGATGGGCCTAGAAAGGTAATAACGGAATGAAATTAAGTAAAGATCGCGTAGCCCAGCAACGTCGTGTGTGTGTGTGCGTGTGTGAATGTGCGGTGGTGCGCGCGCGAAGAAAACTGGAATGGATTTATTTTTGTTTAAGATCATATCAACTACCCCCTCAATGTCTTGGTGTCATTGTTTTGTTCATCGTGCCCTTTAATTTTCTACTATTAATAAATCATCTTTTGGGAACGAATGAAGGCTTATTACTCAATTTGCAGTTTTAAAAAAAAGGGCAGCGACTGTCAAAAACAAACCCCCAGAAAGACCGAGAAAATGGAGGGGGGGTGGTCGATCCACACCTTTGCCAAATGTTATTAAAAGCTTTAACATACATTGCTAAAAAAAAAACTCGCATGGTACGACCAACTTTACACAAAAATCAGATTTTGTTTGGAAAAAAATTAGGCGGAGAAACGGAGATGTTTTGCATGCTGAAAGGGTTAACTATGTTAATACGAGTGAGCCAACAAAGAAAAGGGAAATGGCGCTCACTCTAGTTGTGCTGAAAATTTGAGGCCAAGCCAGTTGAGGAAGAGGGCACGACGAGACAACAAGATTGGAGGCAGGAGGCAGCAAGTACCGATGCTGCCGACTCTGTGTCGATGCTGGTCTCGTCGCCTGGGGGAAAAAACACCAAGTTGTTACTTTGGTCAGAACACTTTTATCGCTTACCAAGTATTCTTCTTCTCTTTTAGAGGTCCCTTTAAAATTTTGAATGACCTTTATTTTTTGGGGGGGGCGACAAGGAAAGAAGGGGGGGGGGGGG
>CM065685.1:12295133-12351939 GCA_017654935.2 Phymorhynchus buccinoides
GGTGCTGGAAGTAAAATTATTAAAGTGAAAGAAAAGGCACATGCCTTATCTTTTCTAATGGGCCAATGGCCGCCTGAGTTTAGACCAAATCGTTTGCACGAAATCTTCTCACAATACAAGCCTTTTTGCACAATCCTTTATTTTTTTTTTTTTATACAGTTTACCTGAAGGAGTTTCGCTCACAACAAAGCATGTGTATGCCAGTCCGTCGTTTCCGACCATGACTGCCAGGTAGCAGAGGGGTTACATGCTATTCCGGCGGGCTGGGCTAGAATTTGTTCATAGTGGAGATACCTTGCCCAGGGTACATCCCCACTCTCTCGGCCAAAAGGATTTGAGGACTGGCTGGCGTTTGGGAAGGTCCCCAAAAGCCAACCAATCCCTTTGGTTGCAGCACAGAGCCGGTGCCAAGCCCGCCCCCCTCCCCCCCCCCCTCCCCCCCCCCCCCCCCCCCCCCCCGTCGTTTTGAGAGTAATAGTCTTCAAAACAAGAGACTAAACTGTACCATGATTTTCAATTACTGTAGAAAACCATTTATTGTACAGCTCTCATGTTACTGTTGGCCCCTACTACAGGCTAATGTCAACCAAATGATAAAAGCCATTTGAACAAAGGACCATCTTGGAAATATAAGCCACCCAGAAACAATACTGTAACTACACACTACTACCCGTGTTGACTGTCTAAAGATGCGCTCATGATTACACACCCTGCAGGGCCTGTAGTCACGAGTACGGCTAAGACAACTAATCCGGGATGGAAAATGCGAATCAGTCTAAGCTACGAACTCGATTGGCAGTTTAGACTAATTTGCTTGTCATTTGGTCAACATTACTCCCCCTTCCTTCCTCATCAGTCACACAAAAAAATCACATGCAAAAAAGAAAAGAAAAAAAAAGTGTGTGGCGCGTCTGATCCTGGTTGCGACGCGCTCTCCAGGTGGGAGCAACCCGAATTTCACAGAGACGGCTCTGTGACTATAAAGGAACTTATACCTAATGTAGGAAACATTCTCACCTGACGCTTGTCGCTTTCCTCCATTCTGTCCTGCATAGCCACCCTCGAGATGGGCCCCTGCGACAAGGGCCACTATTACGTAGAGAAGGGAAGCAACTGGTATTGCAGACGCCATGACGACTGATGACAATTTGAGCCTGCAACTGGCAATGAAGGAAGAAAGTATACGGCGCGCGCGCGTATGTTTGCGTGTTTGTGTGTGTGTGTGTGTGTGTGTGTGTGTGTGTGTGTGTGTGTGTGTGTGTGTGTGTGTGTGTGTGTGTGTGTGTGTGATAAAGAGAGAGAGAGAGAGAGAGTGTGTTTGTGTGTGTGTTGTGGTGTGTGTGTGTGTGTGTGTGTGTGTGTGTGATATATATATATAGAGAGAGTGTGTGTGTGTGTGTGTGTGTGTGTGTGTGTGTGTGTGTGATATATATATAGAGAGAGTGTGTGTGTGTGTGTGTGTGTGTGGGTGTGTGTGTGGGTGTGTGTGTGTGAGAGAGAGAGAGAGAAAGAAAGAAAGAGAGAAAGAGAGAGAGTTCAGACTTCAGACTTCAGACACTTTATTTTAGAAGGATAAGAATTTAGGTTGGGCCTAGTCTGAGAGAGACAGATAGATAGAGAGAGAGAGAGAGAGAGAGAGAGAGAGATTGAGAGAGAGAGGAGAGAGAGAGAGAGAGAGAGAGAGAGAGAGAGAGAGAGTGTGTGTGTGTGTGTGTCTGTGACGTTTAAAGATGGCGAATGCAGTTCAAATGTGTATCCTTCTCTGTCGAACTTTCGCCCTCCTTGTCCGCAAACCCGTCGTGGCTGCCGTCGTTAATGTAGACTTCAATAGGACAGCCTGTTAGGCAACTGTGCATGTCAATCAGGATTCAAGAACGCCTTCAAAGCAGCAGTATCAGTATTCGTCACCGAATTCAGGCAAGTGTCACCATCGCTAAAGCGAACAGTATGGCGCAGCCCAGGCGAAGAAAAACAACAACAGCCTAAGTGAACTTTTTCAGCTCACTACAAGAAAGTGAAGGGTCTGTGTGATGAAGAATTTTAAATGAGATAATTATGTTGTTGTTTTTCTTTCAACCTTTCGACTATATTGGTTGCACTAGCTTTATGTACGTGGGACTCAGATCTAAACATGACACCCCCCTCCTGACACACACACCCCTCCAACCAACCTCGAGGGGAGCGAGCCTACCATCCATGTAAGACAACGCTGGCCTACATTCACAACACATCATCGAGGAAAAGGAACAATGTGTTCACACCGCGATCAACTTCAGCTCTATCACGGAAACAGCAACACGGAGACCAGCCGTTCCATCTTGAGCTGTGTTGAGAAGAACGTTAGACTTGACACTGATTTTGGCGAAACCAACAAGCCATTGAAATTCTAAAGAAAAACTAATATTTGCTATTGCCCATTATGCCGCTTTGTTGCTCCTGATTCGCTGCATGTTGGCCTGTATTATCATCAGGAGATGAACTGTGTTTTATGCTGTTCGTCATTCTATTCCTGAATACATGGTTGAGATGTGCGTGCGTGCGTGCGTGTGTGTGTGTGTGTGTGTGTGTGTGTGTGTGACAGACAGACGGATCAGACAGACAAACTGATAATTAAAAAAAAAAACCTTCAGAGATAGACAAACATAGGGGAAGACGGGGTAAAAAGCGCATGGGCGGGTAAGAAGCCCACCCCAATTATCTCTTGAAATGAAGCAAATTTCAGTCTCATTTTGCCCATTAGACGAGCGTTAATGTCTAGCATTCGTCTCATGGGCAAATTTGACTGAAATTTTATTTATTTCATGAGATAATTGGGGTGGGCTTCTTACCCGCCCATGCGCTTTTTACCCCGTCTTCCCCTACAGACAGACATTTCTAAGAGAGATACAAAACCAGCTAAAAAAAAAAGAGACAGACATAGACTTAGGGCCTACTATTCACTCACAGAGAAAACTTACGGGCGATGATCGTTGAAAACGTAGGGAATAATTATAATGACTGAATTTTGTCCTGAGCTTTTAAACCTGTCGTTTGGGATATGAAGAGTTGACCATTGGCCCGGGTCGAGTTTCTCTAGAGAACCGTGGGTCGCCGCGCGAATAACGCTTACGCCAAACGGGGCCCAAGAAACACTTTAGAAAACGTTTGCAGAAGAATATTACAAGCTCTTGTCTGATTGGTGAAACAAAATGTATTATTTTAACCAAACTTTAATGGACCAATCAACAACAAGAAGTGTATTCACCCCATGCTAGTCACGTGATAGTTCGCCAAGAGATACCTAATTGGGAGTAGCCACTGAACGTTTTTGGCAAACGTCGGCGAAAGAGGTTGTTTCTTAGTACCGTTTTTGCCTATTTGCGCTCACGCTACGTAACGTTAGCCCTTGTGAAACGGCCCCCAGATGTTGTCACTAGTCTACATTTAAGATTAATTACTTCCACTTTCTATTGGCGTAAAATGTTAAAATGTTGCTTGCCTTTTACTCAAATGGCTTTTATCAACCAGTGGTTGGCATTAGCCTGTAGAAAAGGCCAATAGTAAATGAGAGCTGTACTATAATTTAAATTTTTGTTTACACGATTTTTTTACATGGAATATCATGGTAAGCTTAGGCATACATTTTAGGCTTTCGTGGAAGACTGTGACTGTCTAACTAGGGGGTAATTTGCACTGGATCTAGTGCTGCAGCCAATGGGATTGGTTGGCCTTTGGGGGGTTCTTCCAGGCCAACATCGTCCTCTGAAAGTCCCTTTGGCCGGGAGAGTGGGGATGTACCCTGGGCAAGGCTTCTCCACTATCAGCAAATCGTAGCCCAAACCTGCCGGAATAGCGGCTATCTGGCAGTCATCGTCGGAAACGACAGACAGGCAACAACAACAACATATGTAGAGGTGGGGGGAAAAATCCCGGTTTGAACCGAAAAACCGGTGCTAAAATTGTGCGGTTCGAAAAACCGGTTCGAGTTGCTCTGAACCGGGTTTTTAACTGCAAACTGAAAGTAAGGTTTTCTTAGAATAACGACATTCTTATCGAAGAGCAACAGTAAATATCAGCGCATAATGGGTGTTTGTAAACCAAGACTAGCTGTTTCTAGTTTGTGGTGGTGTATGACTTTGACTTGACTTTGTAAGGTACAACCATGGCTGATTTATGGCAACTATAGTGAAGCGAGTACTGGTTTAAAAAAACCGGTTCGATAAAACCGGTTCGACTAAGAAAAACTGGTTTAAAACCGATTTGGATTTTTGAACCGGTTCTCATCTCTAAACATATGTTGCACATGAAGCTCCTTCTATGCAGATAAGAAGCAGGTATATTTTGATCCATCTGAGCCATTTAATAGCTCTCCGCCTTCTTCTTGAACCGTTCTTCTTTCTCTGTCCGCAAATCGATGTTTTCGAACCACTTCACCACACAATCATTTCAAATTTGGTACGGTGGTGTATGCCCGTCACTCGTTTCCGAC
Organism: Phymorhynchus buccinoides; assembly: GCA_017654935.2. Classification (NCBI taxonomy): domain Eukaryota; kingdom Metazoa; phylum Mollusca; class Gastropoda; order Neogastropoda; family Raphitomidae; genus Phymorhynchus; species Phymorhynchus buccinoides. The sequence goes on from CM065685.1 coordinate 12,299,602, forward strand.
CACAACTGCCAGATAGCGCTAGCACGGGGGGTGTAATCTTTTTCTGACTCTAGTGCTGCAGCTAAAGGGATGAGTTGGTCAGTGGGGACCTTACCCAATACTCAACTTCCTTTGCCGGGCCAAGAGAATGGGGATGTAACCTGGGCAAGGTTTCTCCACTTTAAACAAATTCTAGCTCAGCCCGCCGGAATAGCGCCTGCCCCCTCTGCTATCTGGCAGTCATGGTCGGAAACGACTGACTGGCATGCACGATTGTACAACATTTGACAAACAGACATGACCTTTAGGATAACGGATAATATTCAGCCATGATATTCAAAATGATTAGTTAAAAATTTAGGCTTCTGTTTAGGCTTCTCTCTCTCTCTCTCTCTCTCTCTCTCTCTCTCTCTCTCTCTCTCTGAAAAATGGCAATCGTCTGTCAATACTTCTACCGTTGTAAAATAAAGTGTCATTTCATTTTCTCTCTCTCTCTCTCTCTCTCTCTCTCTCTCTCTCTCTCTCTCTCTCTCTCTCTCTCTCTCTCTCTCTCTCTCTCTCTCTCTCTCTCTCACAGTCTGTCTATCCCTGTCTTTTTTCGGATATCTTTTTCTTCATCTTTCTCCTTCTTTCACACACATACACACACACATGCGCGCGCACTCATGAACGCACGCACGCTTAAACACACGCGCACACACGCACACACACACACACACACATACACACGCACGCGCGCGCGCGCATGCATACACACGCGCTTCAGATATTGTAAGAGACACAGACAGACAGACAGAAAGGAAAAGAGATCATCTCTTTCTCTTTCTGGTTGTAAGGTACGTAGGCCTACTCCGAGTTTCTAATAGACTGGGGGGAATGTGCATCCATCACCACAATAATCGTAAAAACCCATTTACAGCAATTAATAAACTTTGTTTTAATGTCCAAGATATATTTCAAGATAGACGCAGCTTGTTTCGATTTAGCTCCTGTATTTGATTCAATCCTTATGCTATAGGGGAAGACGGGGTAAAAAGCGCATGGGCGGGTAAGAAGCCCACCCCAATTATCTCATTAAATAAAAAAAAATTTCAGTCAAATTTGCCCATGAGACGAATGCTAGACATTAACGCTCGTCTCATGGGCAAAATGATACTGAAATTTGCTTCATTTCATGAGATAATTGGGGTGGGCTTCTTACCCGCCCATGCGCTTTTTACCCCGTCTTCCCCTATGGATGAAAATGGAAACAATCAATATGGTTTTCAAAATGGCCGATTATCATAACATTAATTTTGACAATCCATTTACAGCAATTAACAAACTTGTTTTAATGTCCAAGATATATTTCAAGATAGACGCAGCTTGTTTCGATTTAGCTCCTGTATTTGATTCAATCATGATGCTATAATGGATGAAAATAGAAACAATCAATTTGGTTTTCAAAATGGCCGATTATCATAACATTAATTTTGACACAATCCAATATAGTGTAACATTTTTAGAGACCATAATTATTAAATTAGAATAAAATGGCTGATTCTTGAAAAAAAAGAAAAAAGAAAAGATAACACTAATAGCAGGCTGAATTGGTAGGCTTATCAGACTTACAACTTTCCAAAATTTTTAAGAGGAGTTATTAGACGATTTTCGGAAAACAACTAGGGGAGAGCACTTCGTGAAAATTAGAGTTGATTACCTCGACTTACTCTGTCAAAAGATGTGTGTCATCTATCTGTATTGCTAAAAAAAATTGGGACTTTACTGGAGTTGCACTGCCTCTGGGCATTGCCTCCAGTATTGTTCCCACCATCTTTGTATTTACAAATGTCCCATATGTGTCTGTTCCAGACCGAGAGGACGTAAAGCACCATTTTTCATTCATTACTCTGTCAAAACAATAGCAACCATGGCGGCATGGCGTTGAAGCTTGAAACCTCAGGAATGCCAGTCAGCGACTTGCAAACAGTTGTGTGGGTTTTTTTTTAGAAAAATAAGGGGTGGCCTGTATCCACAAACTGATAAACACTTGCAAACTGTGACGTAAAAATATAAATTACATTAATTTTAGAATGACGCACTGCGTTCTACATGCTGTGTGTCTCCTCAAGCACACGAAGCGAGGGCTGGGGATCTAACCCGATGGTAGAGTAACTTCCCCTGTTTGACCGATTGAATTAGGCGAGATCACTCCCACACACCATGAAATTACTCCCCTTAATTATTTCCGAACAATTCCTATTGGGAACAAAATGTTGCAAAAAAACCGTTGGGGTGAAACGGGGTGGGTAAATAAAAGTAATGAGCAAAGCCGCGAACTCAATTTACCCAAATGACGAGCCATACAAACGTGCTGTCAGTGAACTCGATTTCTTACGACAGTGCATATTGTGAAAGACACTGAACAGATGATGATGAAAAGTGGCAGAATATAGTTACCGATGTCCTGACAAATAGCATTGCCCATGACGTCGAATGAAAAATGGTGTTTTACGACCTCTTGGTCATAGACACATGGGACATTTGTAAGTACAAAGATGGTGGGAACAATACTGGAGGCAATGCCCAGAGGCAGTGCAACACCAGGAAAGTCCCGATTTTGTGTGTGAACAATACAGATAGGTGTAGCAGTAACCACGCCTCGGTTAAACCTCATCGGCCACAAGTATTTGCTTGAAAGGATTAATTTACAACTTCAGGCCGATGACGTCAGTTCACATGTTCGCTCAAATAGCAAGTCCCTGTACCCCGCCGGGGTCCTGGGCGGCTCCTGGACCCCTGCCCCTGCCCGGTGGCGATGGTGGTTGTAGCAGTGATAGCAGTAGGAGTGGTAAAGGTTGTAGAAGAAGTAAATTGTGGTGGAAGTAGGGGAAGACGGGGTAAAAAGCCCATGGGCGGGTAAGAAGCCCATGCCAATTATCTCATGAAATAAAGCAACTTTCAGTCAAATTTGCCCATGAGACGAATGCTAAACATTAACACTCGTCTCATGGGCAAAATGTGACTGAAATTTGCTTCATTTCATGAGATAATTGGCATGGGCTTCTTACCCGCCCATGGGTTATTTACCCCGTCTTCCCCTAGTGTTTTTCATTGATTATTTTGTTAATTTGTTCGGGGTTTTTTCCCTTCTGTTTTGCTTGTTCTTATTACTGATGTCGATGCTCTGCCTACCATCATGTCGTTATATTTCTGCTACTGTTTGTTGTTTCTGTTGACGATTTTTCTGTCTGTGTCTCAATGTTCGTTTACAGCATTAGTTACATGTTGCATGCTTAGAACCATGGACAGAATGGAAGACTAGGCCCAGCCTAAATTCTTATCCTTGTAAAAATGAAGTATTTGAAGTTTGAAGTCACAGAAACCAGAGCGTGAAAACTCTAGATCAACCAGTCGCGCGGCAGCATTTTCAGCTCCAGTGACCTTGACCTTTGAACAATGACCTTCATCTTCGAACTTGGCCTAGATATCCCACCTACTAGGCTATCTTCATGCTTGCTTGCTGTCGTACCCTGGCTTAAAGACTCCAGGGATCATCCCAACAGCCGAAGAATTGAACACTATGGTACAAATGCAACAGCTAGGGATGAGAACATTGCCATGTGTGACCGTTTTTGATTACCCCGCCACACGAGCAGCCACACTCCGACTTCGGAGTATATCTTCATGCAAAACCTGAGGCTCCGAGATAGCGTTTGAATGGAGGGACCCAGAAGTAGAAGGCTGAAATGTTGCATGCGGATAGATAGTTACGATAACTAGGCCAAGTTCGAAGATGAAGCTCATTTTTATTTTGGGTTTCAATAGGGCATTTGCCACGAGTGTTCGTTCTCTATACTAGACCACTAATTTGCCCGCGCTCGTTCTGCCCGAGTTACGCTGACCTCTAAATTCAACTCATTCAAAATCAAAGTCGCAGGCACGCGGCAAATGCACTATTTCGACTCTGTTCTAATTTGTTAGGAAGGTCATTGGTTAAAAGGTCAGGGTCACTGGAGCCAAAAGTGCTGCCACGCGGTTGGTTGATATATCGCGTCGTAACGCTCTAGTTAAATAAATGGACTGATTTTGTCCTCCCGAACGAAAGCTAATAGGCTAGATCTATACAGTGTAATCTGAAAGGTTGTTTTGATAAACATAATGTGGTCGTACCATTTAGACCCTATATTATTCACGATCACGACAGATAAGCCTTCTCGATGCATAGGAGATTTACAAAAAAAATATATTAATTGATCATTATTTTCGGAGAGTAGCCGTATCTTTAACGTGACCATAATTGTGGACAACATCTGTTTATTCACGCTCATCAGACACGTAGGCCTATGGTATATTCGAGCCACTTCGAATTATGCATTTGACAAAACAAGGTTATAAGCTCGTGTCCAACACAAATAGGGTATTTCGGAATTTGACTGAACTCGACGTAAGTCCTCTTTCTCCCTCTCTGTCTATCTTTCTCTCTGTCTTTGTCTGTTCGTCTCTTGGTTTTCTCTCTCAACAATGAAAATACATTTATTAATAATTTAACATTTACTTAATGTAGCAAATAACTTCACACACACACACACACACACACACACACACACACACACAGGGCAGGATGAAAAAAAGCTTTGTTAGCTTATTCTTTAACCCTCAATAAAGATGATTTTGACTTGACTTGACTTGACACACACACACTATGACAAAATCTCAACTTACTGCCGGCACCATTCCTCCAGCGCTTACAGGTTTCAAAAGTTAGAGCATTTGAAATGCAATGATAATAGAATTGCTTAAAACGTTTTTGTTCCTACGTCTTGGATGCGAACATTAAAAATCAAAGCTAGTTAAATTAACTTGGTGTTTGATTATGTTCTTTAAAAACACACACACACTCTCTCTCTCCACTTGACTGATTCGTTTTGTTCACAGAGCTCACGGCCTCCAGCATGAAGTCTGGCACCTTCCTCTGTGTGCTCATCGTCTTTGTCGCAGTAGTAGGGGAGATCGAGGCAACACGCTCAAGAGGAGAAGAAAGTTCATCTCAAATGAGTAGGTGTCGTTTTGTCTTCATGTTTTTTGTCTTTTCCTGCGTTTGGGTAATTTGTCGATTATTCGTTCTTTAAAATGAGGGCAGCTCTTTAGTAACGTGTCATTAAGGCACTGACATTTAAAAAAAAAATTGGTGTGTGTTTTTAAGCATTCTGTCTAGAAGTGGGAAATAAAACCGGTTTGAACCGAAGAACCAGTGCATAAATTTTGCGGTTCACAAAACCGGATCGAGTTGCCGTTAACCGTGTTTGGCTCACTCGTGTTAACACCGACACCGAAAGTTAACACGAAGTGAGTCTATAGTATGATAGTTGTTCGCAGTGCGTGTGCGTGTGGTGTGTGTGTGTGTGTGTGTGTGTGTGTGTGTGTGTGTGTGTGTGTGTGTGTGTGTGTGTGGTGTGTGAGTGTGTGTGTGTGTGAGTGTGTGTTGCGTCCGTGGTCTAATCTCCAATCTTTAACGTTGGCATTTTCTCGGAAAATAGAAGGCGTACATTGTTCAAACTTTCAATTTTATGCAAGCTTTCAAACAATAATGACTTGAATAATTAAATACTTAAAACAACTCTGTAAACAAATAACATTTTAGATTAGTGGGTTAGAGAGTATTCAACAGGCAACATGAGTTAAGAAACTCATCAACACTGAAAGCCTCGATAGCTCAATGGTAGAGCATCTGTCTCTCATGCCAATGGTTCTGGGTCCGATTCTCGACACGGGCACTTTTTTATTATTTTATTTTTTTAAAGTTGTATCCATTAACGATAGTTTCATTTGTACTTTAAAATTGCATTGGCAATCTTGTACTTTAGACACCCCCCTCAATCTTTGTTGTTGTCCCACATGTTCCTGTTCGAGTGAGCCTTGAAGGCTTTTCCTCTTGTTTCTTTTAAACCTGCAAACCGGAAGTAATTAAGTCAGTCTTGTTTTTTAGTGGGTTTTTTTTTTTTACTGAAGCTCTTGTCTAAAAGTTGAATGTGTCATTATTGTTAAAGACTGTTTGTATTTGATTGATTATCACACCCCCTTCCTCTCTCCTTCCCACTCTCTTTTGCTTTGACTATTGAGAGATGAATGTGTGTGAAGGTAAAGGTGCGTTGATCCCAAGAGACAAGGATGATTTTTTTTTAAACTGCCAACATGTTTTAATATCATATCATATCGTATCAGTTTAGGCTCTGTAGGCTTTTGAAGCCTTTTGGCCTCTAGATATTTTATTTATATGTAGTATAAATGTATATATTTTCTTTTTGCCCGTGAATTACTTTGGCTTTCGTGTATTGGTTTTTAAATTTATTTTCTCCAAATTTGTGGAATACAATAATAGTACTATTTTTTTGGTCAATAAGATTTTTGAACATATTTAGTGATGATACATTTACAGTTTCATTAGAAAGAGTGTTCCATGTTCCATATGACAATGTTTCTTTCACGTGATGAAGTTGGCTGCCTAAAGAGAATAATAATAAGAAGAAGTGAAGTGTCTGAAATAAACCCAGTATTGCCCTGTTGAGGAATATGATGAAATTTCAAGATTAGGGCATTGCTTAACCCATTAACCTCCAAAGTCGCATTTTAGCACCACAGTGATTTAACACATATGTCACTAAAAGGCATCAAATTGGGGTCTATTATCCAAAGACCCTATTGTCTTAGTTTTGGGAAGTAAGGATAGACCTTATTTCAGATATGTCACAGAAGAATCCCCCAATACTGCAGATGGATTTGATTCTCTACCCAGGTAAAATTAATGGACATTTTTGGCTGAACTATGGCTGGCGGTGAAAGGGTTAAAGCATAATCAATCATTTAAGACCAAAGGCGGTACTGGAAAAGGGGAGGGAGGCTTATTACATGACTCATTATCAATACTCAGCATGGACCAGTCCCTCACCCACCATCCAGACAAATGAGACAGTCGCACACGGCAGCGTACCTGCTTCCTGCTACCAGGACCAACTACAGGAAGTTCTCTTTCTTCCCAAGAGCCGTGTGCGAATGGAACAGTCTTCCACCTGAGGCAATTTCATCAGCCTCGGTGGAGGTCTTCAAAACCCAGATCTGAACCCCCCTCCCCCTCCCATGCCCCTGTTCCCTGAGCTCCAGCCCCCCTCTCTCTCTATACCCTCTACCCTACCTACCCCCCCCCCCCCCCTCTTGAGCTGATCATCTGGGCAGCTGTTCCTTTCCCACAGTACTTGTGTTTTTAGATGATACCAGAAACCCCTGTTTGTAGCATCATAATCGTCAAGCTGACGGAGGATGTCAAAGTCAAGAAGAAGAAGAACACCATTGTTTATTTGAACACATCCTCCCAACTTTGCTTCATTGTTACGTTTTTGTAAGTCATCTGTAAATGTTATGTATCTAATTTTCTGCTTTCCAGGTTCCCAAGACCCAAGCGATGTTGATGCTGCCTTTGTCGGTGAGGACATTTGGAGCACTCTGCGATTTCTGCATGCGGCAACTTACACGCTGGAGGAAGAGTATGAAGAGCTGACAGACGATTGTAAATCTATGGTTAAAGACTTTAACAAAGAAGTCAAGGATTACAATAAAATCGTCAAAATCGTAAATAACCAGAGAAAGTATCTTAGTGATTATAAAGAGGACATGGATATTAACATTCAAAACACAGAGGGAGTTTGGGAGGTGGTTCAGAATTTGCTTCACGAGATAAACAATGTACAAATCCAAGTGAATGCTTCAGAACCACGGATTGAATTTCTGAACATTCAAACGGGTGAAATGAAAGATTTGGTTTCTGAACAAGCTGACAAACAGGACAACTTGAAGGACGAAGTGACCGAAATACAGAAACAGGCGAAAGAAATAAACAAGAAGGCGTACCAAGCAGAAGACGGTTTGAAAAATCTAGAATACGAGGTCGGCAATAATGAAGCAGAAATCGGACGTCTCGGCGCCAGGCAGGATTTAACCCGGGACGACTTGCAGCAACTGACTTCCCGAGTTGACGGCAACGGTCAGACCTTGGTCCAGCTAGCTGAGGCCGTGGCCGAGCTCCAGGAGAGGCTTCCCGAGGCACCGGTCAAGGACGTGACCCGCGCAGCCAACACCGACCAGGCCGGGTCTGTGGGTGCTCCGGGCACCGTCCTCTCTCCGGTGCTGGCTACCGATGCGGAATTTCTGAGAGCCGAGCGCCAGACTCTGAGCGCTAGAATCCGGGCTCTCAAGGGAGATGTGGCGGAGCTGAAGAGCCAAATCCTTGTCTCACAAATCGAGTAAAGAATCCGGTAAAGGTCAAGATGTGCCACCCCCCCTACCTATCTCGGTTAATTCTATTTTCCCGTTATTGCCTTTCTTACCATACATAAAGCTTCCTAAAATACAACTTTATGTATGGTAAGAAAGGCAAAAACGGAAAAATACAATTAACCGAGAAATGCATGGGGGGTGGCACATCTTGACCTTTACCAAGAATCCAAACGAGCGATTTTATGATCAGGTGGTCTAAGAAGAAAACGGCATTATATACTGACATAGCGTTGAATTCTTTAACCCTTTCACCACCAGCCAACTTTGAGCCAAAACTTTCCATTAGACTTACTTGGCTACGGAAAATATTTTGTCTGCAATATTGAGGGATTTCTATGTGACACATTTAGAATACGGTCAATCCTTACTGCCCAAATTTCGGAACTCAATATTATTGAATAACAGACCCTGACTTTAAGGGTTTTAATGACATGGGTATTAAGTAATTGTGTTGCAAAAATGTGACATTGGCGGTGAAAGGGTTAAGATCGCTTACACTCAGCTGTAATCTACTATAACGTTCTGCCTGTTTCTTTTAACCCCCCCCCCCCCTCAACATTTTTTTTATATAGCAACTTTCTATTTTCACGAATAACTGTTTGTACAGTTTTATTTTGAACAAAATTATTGGTTCTGATTTTTAGCATTCATATGTATCCAAACTTCTGTGTATTCATTTTATCAGAGGTACATAAAGGTCTCTGTACAAGTTAATTTTTTTCACCCTTTCCCCATGGCAACACAATGATATGCCAATCATAAAATCACTTGCATATCACTGCGTTGCCATGGGGAAAAGTTAAAAATGTTCACTTGCATATATAGACCTTTATGAGTGGCTATCACTGTGTTGCCATTGGGAAATAGTGAAAATGTTCACAGACCTTAAGAGAATAATTATAAACCAGAAAATGGTTGTCCACTTGCTTGTATTGTCTGTACTTTATTAGTTCTCGCAAATCCGGATAGTTCAGGATTGTCTGTACTTTATTAGTTCTCGTAAATCCGGATAGTTCAGGATTGTCTGTACTTGATTCGTTCTCGTAAATTCAGATAGTTCAGGATTGTCTGTACTTTATTAGTTCTCGTAAATCCGGATAGTTCAGGATTGTCTGTACTTGATTCGTTCTCGTAAATTCAGATAGTTCAGGATTGTCTGTACTTTATTAGTTCTAGTAAATCCAGATAGTTCAGGATTGTCTGTACTTTATTAGTTCTAGTAAATCCAGATAGTTCAGGATTGCTGTACTTGATTAATTCTCCTAAATCCAGATAGTTCAGGATTGCATGTACTTGATTAATTCTCCTAAATTCAGGATTGCATGTACTTGATTAATTCTCCTAAATCCAGATAGATCAGGATTGCATGTACTTGATTAATTCTCCTAAATCCAGATAGTTCAGGATTGCATGTACTTGATTAATTCTCCTAAATCCAGATAGTTCAGGATTGTCTGTACTTTATTAGTTCTCGTAAATCCATAGATCAGGATTGTCTGTACTTTATTAATTCTCTTAAATCCAGATAGTTCAGGATTGTCTGTACTTTAGTAGTTCTCGTAAATCCAGATAGTTCAGGATTGTCTGTACATTAGTAGTTCTCGTAAATCCAGATAGTTCAGGATTGTCTGTACTTTAGTAGTTCTCGTAAATCCAGATAGTTGACCTTGTCTCTTGAAAGCTAGCTTCATTGGCTCACTCGTGTTAACGACACGAAAGTGAGTCTATGTTCTCATGCTTCTTCGGTTTTCCGGGTGTCTGTGTCTGTCTGTGGTAACTTTAATGTGTTTTTCTCTCTCCGGGAACTTCAAGGCATACATTGTTCAAACTTTGCATACACATAGATGTTTATGCAAGCTTTCAAGAAATATGATTTGCATATTAAAATTAACCAATGACCTTGACCTTTGACGTTTAATTTTTGTCTTGGCCATATCTTTCACAGTTTTGCAGTTCAAACCCCCAAATTTGGCATGGTGGCGCATTAGTTTAAGCACGGATTTATATACATATAGACTGTATAGAAGTCCGTGGTTTAAGGTGATGTGGTATGTACGGTGACTTTTACTCTCTTGACCTTAACCTTGACCATCGTCAATTATTTGTTTTGGCCATATCTTTTATATCTTACCAGATACAGTCCCCAAATTTGGCAAGCAGATAGACTAGCTTAAGATAAAATGGAATGCGAAGTGTTGTCAACCTCGGTGACCATGATCACCTTGACCTTTGACCTTGAATTTTTGTCTATCACATGAGCCGCTGCATGGATTCGCTTAAACTTTTGTAGGGTGATATATCACATCAAGTTGATGAGTCCAGCAAAAGTTTGGTATGGAGTTTATTTGAAAGTAAACGATTTGGCATTGAGATCTATTTCTTACATTTAGAACTATCTAAAAAAATAACACACCGAGTGAGTCTTGAAGGCTTTTTCTCTTGTTTTAATCATAGTTTCCTTGTTACCTGTTAGGCAGGGGCTACTTGGGGGGGGAAAAAACAATAAAAAAATTGCTGCAAGCTAATTAGTTTTGAGCAATTTTGGTGTGAAAATGTTTCGACATGCAGGTTTATGTATGTATGTATGCACATGCATGTGTGCATATATATTGTGTTGAATTCTATTTTTCATGTTTGTCTGAATCATCATAGGCTTACTCTTTCTTAGGTATTATGGTACTCTATAGTCACAGAGGCGTCTCTGTGAAATTCGGGTTGCTCCCACCTGGAGAGCACGTCGCAGCCAGAGGCGCACCACCCATTTTTTTAAGATTGTTTTTGCATGCGATTTTTGTGTGTGATGATCCAAAGAAGGTAAGGCGTGGGGGTGGGGTGGGTTAAATTTTGACCAAATGACAACTTTTTCGTTGCCACTGGGTTTAACGTGTGCTAAGTGCATGGGCACACGGGACCTCGGTTTATCTTCTCATCCGAAAGACTCCACGTTCAGACCGTAAGGCCTAGTGCAAAGTGAGAGGAACATCCCCTGTACCCAGGTTCGATCTCAGGTTTACTTGACACGAGGCGAACGTGCTACCACTGTGCCACTCTACACTTTCTCTTTCTCTGACACACACATACACCACACACACATACACGTTTTTAATCACTTTTAGTGGCAGGACGTAAAATTGAAGACAGCACACACACGTAAACACACATTTATAAACGTTGCTTATTATAATCTCTTGAACACATTTCATCTGCACAAAATTTACAAATTCATTACTGGGGGTTAAAATCACCAATCCATGCACACACACATACTACCAGAATTAAAACACACATGCGCGCACACACACACACAAAAACAAAAAACCCACATATAGACGATCTACACAACATGCTAAAGGGCTTCGCACACTAGCGTCAAGATCTCGAGATCGCTGCGATTTTTTGCTGCAAGGCGCAGTTTGATGCGCCGCTTGCGTGTGAGAGATTCGCGGCGCGGCAGGATTTTTGATGCGTAGCTGCGCGATTTTGTGTTGCTCGAGAATAGAACCGGCTCTAATTTTGATGCTCAAGATCGCAGAGATCGTGAAACTAGCCAATCACAACGGACGGAAGGACCATAACTCTGATTGAAAAAAAAAAATACTGTTGTTTCTAAGAGGAGGTTTGACGCTAGAGTAATCTTTCCTTGCTTTCCAAATAAGGAAGTTCGCGCGACAAGAGGCGAAGCGACAAGAGTCGTGTGTGAGAACACCACTGCCTCGCTACAATGTGTGCTGTGATGCAGGCGTCAACGCGTCAAGGCGTTGCTCTGAGAAACAATTGACGCCTGATGCTAGTGTGCGAAGCCCTTAATGCAAAAGACTCAGTGGTAAACTCCAGCAAATAAACAAAGTCAAACACACCATGTTTGGATTATGTTCAGATAGAAAGTGCATGGGAGGAAGGGGGGTGGGGGTGGGACTGAGGGATGGTGAGAGGGTACGTGAGTAAGAGCCACGGAGTGTAGTATCATCATGGGGAGGCATACTGATACTAAATTTGATCCAAATATATACATCAGAACAGCGCAAAGCCCCACCATATGCAAAAGGTGCACGCATGCACACACACACAAAGTGATACACATAGTGACACACCCACACTCAACAAACTCTCTTTCATGTGCATGCACACACACACACACAAAGTGATACACATAGTGACACATCCACACACAACAATCTCTCTTTCACATGCATGCACGCACATGCACACACACACACACAAAGTGATACACATAGTGACACATCCACACACAACAAACTCTCTCTCACTCTTTCACATGCACGCACACACACAGTGATACACATAGCGACACATCCACACACAACAAACTCTCTCTCACTTTTTCACATGCCCACACACACACAAAGTGATACACATAGCGACACACCCACACACAACAAACTCTCTCTCTCTCTTTCACATACACACACACACACAAAGTGATACACATAGTGGACACATCCACACACACACACAAAGTGATACACACAGTGACACATCCACACATAAAAACTCTCTCTCTCACTCTTTCACATGCACACACACACACACAAAGTGATACACATAGTGACACATCCACACACACACACACACAAAGTGATACACATAGTGACACATCCACACATAAACTCTCTCTCTCACTCTTTCATATGCACACACACACACACAGGCCTGCCCACTCCTACGGATCAACAAGTAGACACACACACACACAGACCTGCCCACTCCTACGGATCAACAAGTAGACACACACACACACACACACAGTCCACATATGAACTGAACACACCATTTAACCCTTTCACCGCCAGCCATATTTCAGCTAAAAATGTCCATTAAGTTTACCTGGGTAGAGAACAAAATCCATCTGCAGTATTGGGAATTCTTCTGTGACATATATATATAAAATAAGGTCTATCCTTACTTCCCCAAAACTAAGACAATAGGGTCTTTGGATAATAGACCCCAATTTGATGCCTTTTAGTAACATAGGTGTTAAATCACTGTGGTGCTAAAATGTGACTTTGGCGGTGAAAGGGTTAAAATCTGCAGTCGTATGACAGAATTCACTTCAAACCCTTAAAAAGAAATATCTATTTTCTTACACACTCATGTTCATATTCTGATCGCTTCTCGGCCTTTTGGCTAAGACAGTGATTCAGGAACATAAATTTTTGTTTATACCCTGGTTGGTTTGTTCAGCCCGTCGTACATGGCGAAAGCCGATACGCGACGTTAAACTGAACTTCCATCTTACACACAATAAAATAATATAATATAAAATGTTCCTGTTAAAACAACAACCCAAAGGTAAACAGAAAAAAAGGATATTCCACATGCTTTGGTTTTAGTACAGTAAAACAGCAGTACACACACAAAAATACCCCCCCCAAAAAAACAACAACCCACACACCAAAAGAACTATATAAAAAACCCACCAACATGTAACACAGCAGAAAAACAAGCCAACTCCATTGCACAATTTGACAAAATATACTGTAAATCAGTCAGAACCACTGACAAAGCTAAAAAACAGCATAACCATAAACACATGGCTTGACCGGGGAACACATTAGGCCACATACCGTATTTTACGGACTACAAGGCCCCCCCCCCCCCCCCCCCCAAATATTACACAAAATTCAGATTTTGTTATAGATTCTTTACTACATTACCAGTCTAAGAAAAAAAAGTATCGCCTTGTAGTCCGTACAATACGGTAGTTTGATTGTTTGTAAACTAATCTCATCATTAATTAAGATATTTGATTATCGGGCCTCTGACTTGTCCAAGCTCATTTTGTTTTAATGATAGCAGTTCAAACTAGCAAGATTTAAATGTCAAATTAGCACACAAAATCCATGTTATCTGCGTAGTAAACATGCACGCGCACACCCAAACTCTCACACACATTATCAAATGCTACTTTGGCACACAAAATTTATGTTACCTATTTACTTACACATTCACAGTACGGAGTTAGCATCAAAACATTATTGTTATTGCTAAGTTCTGTTTGTTCAAATTTTGTGGAAGAATATGATATTTGTTTTAATCACAAACAATCCGTCACACAATTCCTTGTACGAAAACATACATTTCAATTCATTGCTCATGTGCTCACAATACTGCTGGTCAAATACTGTGCAATTTACCATACACACATTGTCTTTTAGCCAGGGTACGACGACAAAAACATACACAAATAAGAACCGTTTGTTTAGAACAATCCTGTTCATTCACAAACAAGAGATCAATCCTAAGAACTGAAACAGCAGAGGACGATTCACACATGAATCACACCTGAAACAGCAGAGCACAGATGAGGACGATTCACACATGAATCACACCTGAAACAGCAGAGCACAGATGAGGACGATTCACACATGAATCACACCTGAAACAGCAGAGCACAGATGAGGATGATTCACACATGACTCACACCTGAAACAGCAAAGAACAGATGAGGATGATTCACACATGACTCACAACTGAAACAGCAGAGCACAGATGAGGACGATTCACACATGAATCACAACTGAAACAGCAGAGCACAGATGAGGACGATTCACACATGAATCACAACTGAAACAGCAGAGCACAGATGAGGACGATTCACACATGACTCACACCTGAAACAGCAGAGCACAGATGAGGACGATTCACACATGAATCACACCTGAAACAGCAGAGCACAGATGAGGATGATTCACACATGACTCACACCTGAAACAGCAGAGCACAGATGAGGACGATTCACACATGAATCACAACTGAAACAGCAGAGCACAGATGAGGACGATTCACACATGACTCACACCCGAAACAGCAGAGCACAGATGAGGATGATTCACACATGAATCACAACTGAAACAGCAGAGCACAGATGAGGACGATTCACACATGAATCACAACCGAAACAGCAGAGCACAGATGAGGACGATTCACACATGAATCACAACCGAAACAGCAGAGCACAGATGAGGACGATTCACACATGAATCACACCTGAAACAGCAGAGCACAGATGAGGACGATTCACACATGAATCACACCTGAAACAGCAGAGCACAGATGAGGACGATTCACACATGACTCACACCTGAAACAGCAGAGCACAGATGAGGACGATTCACACATGAATCACAACTGAAACAGCAGAGCACAGATGAGGACGATTCACACATGAATCACAACTGAAACAGCAGAGCACAGATGAGGACGATTCACACATGAATCACACCTGAAACAGCAGAGCACAGATGAGGACGATTCACACATGAATCACAACTGAAACAGCAGAGCACAGATGAGGACGATTCACACATGAATCACAACCGAAACAGCAGAGCACAGATGAGGACGATTCACACATGAATCACACCTGAAACAGCAGAGCACAGATGAGGATGATTCACACATGAAACAGCAGAGCACAGATGAGGACGATTCACACATGAATCACAACCGAAACAGCAGAGCACAGATGAGGACGATTCACACATGAATCACAACTGAAACAGCAGAGCACAGATGAGGATGATTCACACATGAATCACACCCACAATTCTATCCTTCTTAGGGCCGTGCATACATTAGAAGCGGAAACCTCATGCACTTATCCCCAAATAAGCTAACAGAAAGAAAGAAGACATAAAGTCAAAAGTCAAAAGTACTTTATTATCACGTTAGGTGAAATTACAGTGTGGTGTCGTACAAGCACAATACAATCAAAGAAACAACTATTGAATGCATGAAAAGTGGACCAAACTAAGGAAAATGAATGACAAAATCACGCTTCGCAAAACATGAACATAGTTAGTTTTTATATATATTTAGTTTTTTCTTTTTTTTTATTTTTAAAAAAACAAAATTTTTTTTTTTATTTAATTTATCTTTTTCTTTTTTATTTTTTAATTTTTTTTTTTAATTTATTTTTATATTAAGGTCGATAAAAGCGACTATCAAAACATCAAGAAATGCCCTCTTTACCACCATTTCTATTATAGCACTCATTTGTTCACCCCCACCCAAACCACAAAACCCCACCCCCACATCCAAGTCACCCCAAGCTTTCACCATATTTTGGGTCCCTCCCCGTTCCCAAACATTTCAGGCGCCTCCCTGCGCCCTCTGTCTCTCACGCACACATACACCACAGAGACATACGGACAGACAGACACGCACGCATGCTCACACAGACTACTCACTGTACATATTGACCAGATATACCTCTAGGCCTAAGCTAATGCATAATTCCTCAGAGATCTTGTTGAGACGTTCGACTGGCTTAGGGACAAAACTAGCTGAATTTCTAATTGTTCTACAACGAATAGTGCGGAACCGTCTATCAGATGGCTCAAATGAATGCGCTTCTCCCATGCGCTTTTCTTACTTTCTGTTACTTATTTGCGGATAAGCACATGAGGTTTTTGCGTCTAATGTATGCACGGCCTAACTCGGACAACAAAGTCAGCATCATTCACACACAAATAATAATAATGAAAAATGGACACTTATATAGCGCTTTTCATCGAGCACAAAGCGTTTTACAATCAGCATTGAAACACTCACACGCACACATGTACGTGCAGGCATGCGGGTTCTTGCACACAGACCCACACATGTACGTGCAGGCACGCGAGTTCTTGCACACAGACCCACACATGTACGTGCAGGCACGCGAGTTCTTGCACACACACACACACCTGTACGTGCAGGCATGCGAGTTCTTGCACACAGACACACACATGTACGTGCAGGCGCGCGAGTTCTTGCACACAGACCCACACATGTACGTGCAGGCGCGCGAGTTCTTGCGCACAGACCCACACACATTTCATCAAACACACAGAAAACACATTCTTACTGAAACGCACACACATTTACACAAACATACACTTGTACAAACATGCGTGCACGCACACACACAAACACACACGTGCACATACTCACAGACACATACTCGCATACACTTGCATCACATGTACAGACACAGTGAATAGCCAAGGACCCTTGGTCGGAAGGAATTAGTGAAAATACAAATTGTTAAAAAAAAGCAAACCAAAAACAAGAAAAGACTAGTATATGACTTGTGAAACAAAATGTGAAGGATTTGATTAAAAGTGTGTTATCACAGAGGTGGATGGAGTTTGGGGGTTTAACAGAAATTAAAAGCAAAAGAAAACCAGTTTCATGCAGCAGGAATCTATCACCGTTTTTGTCATAATTATTGGTGATCGGGGTACGACCTGATTTGTAAACCAGCAGACGAGGAGACTGCAGCAAGGACTGTGCATCTTTTCTGTATTGTTTAAACTGGGTGATCCCCCCCCCGCCCCCCCCCCCCCCACACCCCCTCCGTGAGAATACTGGGAGTATTTTTGTACAAATAGTTCCCCCAACTTCTGTGCATTTTATTGGTATTTATCAGCAAACGAGGTCATTGAGCAAGCTAAAGCACGCAAAGCATGCCAGCATTTTCTCGCCAAATGTTTTACCTTCCTAGCAGCCCAAGTGGTAAATATGTTAGGTATTAGGTACTTTATAGTCACAGAGGCGTCTCTGTGAAATTTGGGTTGCTCCCACCTGGAGAGCGCGTCACAGCCAGAGGCACGCCACCCAATTTTAAAAAAAGAAAAAGTGATGATAAGGAAAGGTTTGGGGGTAAATTTTGACCAAATGACAACTTTTTCGTTGCCACTGGGTTTAACGTGCGCTAAGTGCATGGGCACACGGGACCTCGATTTATCGTCTCATCCTTCACAAAGCATGAACATGAATGTGAACTTTCTACCTTGAAGACAAAACGTTTCTGGTGATCATGGTCTGATTTAAAATTCACATCACATTCACTATCAAGTCACCATTTTATTTTTGGTAATAGTAAATAGCCTTGTCAACACCAAAAATAATACAAAGCAAAATGTAACAAAACAATAACAACACACACTCAAAAACCTGATTATAAAATCACAGTTCAATCTGGTTATAAATAGGAATTGTTCGGAAATCATTAAGGGGAGTAATTTCATGGTGTGTGGGAGTGATCTTGCCTAATTCAATCGGTCAAACAGGGGAAGTTACTCTACCATCAGGTAGATCCCCAGCCCTCGCTTCGTGTGTTTGAGGAGACACACAGCATGTAGAACGCAGTGCGTCATTCCAAATTTGATGTAATACGTCACAGTTTGCAAGTTCTATCACTTTGTAGCAACTGGCCACCAGTGACTTAATGTCCCTTTCGTTGGTGAAACTGGGTCGCAAAACTCGCTTTATTTATGCTGGGTGCATGTTTACGTTGACCTACATATGCACTTGCACTAAGGACATAGTTGTATAAATTACCAAGATTCGAGATTGTTTAATCCTTTAACCCCTATTGGGGCGTGGAGGATACAACACCAAAAAACCCCAACACCCCTGATACGTTGGGTCACATTATCAAACAATAAAAGAAACAAAACACATTTTCATATTATAAATGACATTTCACGTATTCAATTCAAAGTATTGTGTTTGTTTTTCAAAATAAATATCATATTCTCATGAAATGTATTTAAAAGATTTTTGCCTGTTTTATGAATTTACTCAATTTAAATTGTGTTTTCTTGTTAGCACGAAACAGAGACTGTTGTTCAAATGCTGAGGGTGTCCATATCCGTCAGCTCAGGTGATCACTGATATGTCATTATAATAATTTGATGATATTCATTTAAAGAATTTCGCTTGAATGGAAATGTGATTTATATCCTAATATACATTGCAGATGTAGTTATACATCATCTGAACCATTAATCATGGGTAAAATTCTATATCTATTCATGTCTTTCTTATTATAAAGTATCAATTTTCAGCACTGTAATATATGGCATTTCAACTTCATTCACCTTCCTGGATCGCGGAAGGATGGGGAAATGAATGAATGGCCGAGGCAGCATCAGTCACAATAGTGTTAAAATGGCATGAAATCATGGCAAACACACACACATGACTTTTGGCCTTGGTCGCCGACGAGGCATTCCTAATCTTAATATTAATCTTAATTGGTTCATCTATTTAAGGAAAATATTAGTAGTTTTTATATGAGTGTACGTTTTTCAAGTTTTTCACATAATTCTAATCAAATTCTCTCCCTCTGTTATTTAATTCTTTGATGATGTTGTATGCATCTTATTGTCTTAACTGTGGTGTTTCGATTTATGTCATCTGAATGTTTTTAGTATTGTTTATCAAGCCTGTGATTGCACAATTTAATGTCCACAAGGATGAATAAAGTTGTATTGAATTGAATTGACTAACAATGAGTTGTCTATAAATTGTTGTTCTCAGATGTCAAACAGCACACAAGAAAACAACAACCGTACTCTCCTCTTCACAACCTACTCACAAACTCTTTAAAAAAAATTTTTTTTTTTTACTCACAAACTCGTATTAAAGAAGACACACTTTTAACCCTTTCACCGCCAGCCATATTTCAGCCAAACATTCCCATTAAATGTACCTGGGTATAGGACAAAATTCATCTACAGTATTGGGGATTCTTCTGTGACATATATAAAATAAGGTCTATCCTTACTTCCCAAAACTAAGACAATAGGGTCTTTGGATAATAGACCCCAGTTTGATGCCTTTTAGTGACATGGGTGTTAAATCACTGTGGTGCTAAAATGCGACTTTGGCGGTGAAAGGGTTAAACAGAAAAAACACCATTGTTGGTTTTCTTCTGCCTGTTAAATATTTCTGACTCTGCACTCCACGTGCGTTCATGTCTTCAAAGTTTTAAGAATTAAGAGCGCATGCAGCTGTGCGTTTCAGATTTTGTTTTAATGGAAAGACGACAAGTTTTGATAGTAAAGAATTGTACACATTTTGTTCATCCATACATGTACCGTAATTCGCGGACTGTGAGCCGCAACTTTTTTTTTACAACCTCCTCCCCCCCCCCCCCCCCCCCCGTGGCTAGTACAGTGCCGTTAAACGTTACCGAAAGTGAAAGTAAACTCAACTCAGTGGCATTCCTGATTCAGACCTTTGATCTGTGGCCTTGTTCACGGTCGTTGATAAAAAAAATCACTTTGATTTTAGTGCTGTATATTTTTCACAAAATGACGATCTGTTTCGCGGTCCGACACTTTAGTTTTGGCAGTCAACACACCCGCGATCAACTCTAGACTCAACCGGAAGCGGACATCGCGCATTGCCACGCTTCCGCGGCTTATGCGTGACTTTTTTCAGAGTAAAAAAAAAAAGTAGGGGGTGCGGCTTATATTATGAAGCAGCTTGTAGTCCATCAATTACGGTAAAAGTCCACATATCAATCCTGATTTTCTTTTCTTTTCGTTTTTTCTCTCCCCTCCTCAATTCCATAAAAACAATTTGCACACACAAGCGGAGATCAATGCGTTGTGGTTGAAAATATTCACATAACCGTTGCGCATTAGAGCACCATGAGATTCATTTCACATCATTTCACGCAAAACAAAGCGTGCAGTAATAAATATGAACACAACAATGGAAGTGGGGTAGGGCCAGTGCCAAATATTCATCAACAAGAATATAACTTGATTTTTATTATTATTTTTTTTAGATGATGGTTTGTCTCAAATTGGCAGAGCCGAGCGGCGTTAAAGGGGCACCCTGACGGATAAGATTTTGCAAGAAACACGTCAAGATCACCAGAAAGACAGCCTTTTCAAGGATCGGAACACTCACTTTGCTCTGGTTTCCTATAAATCAAACCGTCAAAACGGTGATTCCTCCTTGGTGGAGTTGCAGGGAGAGAGAAGCCATTTTGGACGGGGTGGGTGGAAGACACTCAGAGTGGTTGAAGCTTTTTCTTCTTTGTAGTGCAGTAAAAACAAAAATGGAGCTATTTCCTTTGTTGTGAGCGAACCTCCTTTTGGTAAACTGTAAATAAAAAGGCTTGTGTTGTAGAAATGTCATGATTTGATCTAAGCGACTCAGGTGGCCATTGCCTTCTCTTTCACTGAAAGAATTTGACTTCCAGCACCTCCGCCAAGGAGGAATCGCCGATTTGACTTCTAGAAAACCAGAGCAAAGCGAGTGTTGCGATCTCTCTAAAGGGTGTTTTCCTGGTGATCTCGATGTGTTTCTTGCAAAAACTCATCCATCAGGGTGCCCCTTTAACACTTTCAACACAACCCCTCTCGCTGCTCCGTATTCCCTCAGGACACCGCAGTCAAGGAGTAGAAATCCCCTCAGGACACCCGATTTTAGCACTTTTCAATAAACTCTCTTAAAAAACACGGAGATCGCAGTGACTTTATTTTTGCACAGCAGTGCAGATTTATCTTTAATCTTTTAAATGATATAAAATTTGAGGACCATTTGTGTTTAACCGAATGAGTTGAAAGCGGCCACACCACTGTCGGTCACAGGGGCATTTTGCCTGCTGCTAACATACTAGCGACGTGTCGGCAACGGTAAACTCAGGCGTTGCCAGTATTCAAGCAGCGTGCTGCGAAAAAGCTAAACCTGATCTTCACACATGACTTCATAAATGTTTCATAAATTACATGTGAATAACACTGACCGTGTCGACCGGTTCACACTGAAAAATGCAGGCAAGTTATAAGACACTACACCGTACAAGATCCAGTACATTTCGTAAAAATGTCATGCAGCTTTTGATTAGGGAGAAAGGTGGCAGAGTGGTCATAAGAGATTCGCCTGCCAAATGTAATGTGTGACTGCAACGTGAGTGACCCGGGTTCGAATCCCGGCCTCCTCGCCCTTTCTTTCTAGTTCGACAGGAAAATCGAACTGAACGTCGAGTCCTTCGGATGGGGACGTAAAGCTAGTCTGACCCATGCGCTTAAAAATCCCACGGCAGTTGAAAGTCGGTAAGAGCAGGGAGAAATCCTGCTGCCTGGTATGGCCAAATTGATTGCTAGGTTTCCCAAGTTTGCCCCCCCCCCCCCCTCCTCACCCTGCCCCCCCCCCCCCTCCCAAGGAGTGGGTGGTGGGTGGAGGCAATGTGCATAAAAAAGGCACTGCTGCCCTCTTTTCTTCTCTTTAAAAAAACATTCCCGACTGAGTGCGATAAGCCTTGCGCTAGAAAACAATATGGCGTCAATTGAGGGACAGAGCAAATCTGGGCTAGACTGACCATGTTCAAAACACCCCGAATCACTGGTAGTCGATGAGCCATTTCCCTTTTATTTTTTGACAATTCAAAAAACAAAAACAAAAAAAAAAGAGTTCAGTTTGAGATAAAAATTTAAAAAACAACCCAACCCTTAACTGAAACCCTCGTGAAAAGGAAAAAAGCACTTGGTCAGTGGTCAGTGGTGGTAGAGGAAGATGGCTGCAATGACCAGGAGGAGGGTGAGGAGGTAGAGGAGGTTGAGGGAGAGGCCCAGCACCAAGCAGGACAGGGCCGTGCTGACCAGCATGCCGCACGACACCACAAACAGCCGCACCAGGTTGCTGCCCAGCTTGAAGATCACCGACATCCCCAGCCCATTCACAACCTGAGGGGAGGAAAGACACAGATGACACAGCAATAGATACAGACTGCAAAGATGCAGACAGATAGATAGACAGACACAGGACACCACAAACAGGCGCACCAGGTTGCTGCCCAGCTTGAAGATCACCGACATCCCCAGCCCGTTCACAACCTGAGAGGGGGCAAATACGAAAACGGTGATGCTGGTGAAGACACCGACACAATGAGGATACGAAAACAGTGATGGGCACAGACCATAGGAAAAACCCAGACAAGACCTGTTTACTCCCTACACAAGTTTTCAGTAGTTTGGATAGCTAAAATGAGTAGTTTTTGTGCAAAATGTGTAGTTTTATTCATTAAACCATCAAACAATGTTCACTGAAAATGAGTAATTAGAGCATTATTCTCAATTTTGAATAGTAGAGAGGTCCAAATTGAGTAGAATGCTACTCGAAAAGAGTAGAGTAAACAGGTCTGCAGACACCTACACTAAAACACACAGAGGAGACAACAGCCGCACCAGGTAGCTGCCCAGCTTGAAGATCAGACAATACCAACCTTGACCCTTGATTGACCAAGATATTTTTGAAAAAAGGTAGGAGAATGGGCCAATAAGTCAGAAAGATAGCAGATGATAGAAAGCAAAGGGAAAAGGCAGAGTCAAAGAGAGTGGCAGATTAGAGGAAGTTACAAGCATAGAACTTCCAGAAGGTCGGGGAACGATTTTTATGAAAGACCCCCAGGCATCCCCACGAGGAGAGACTCGTGGAGGGAGGGGGCAGGGTCGTCCAGCTCCCCGTATGGAGGCACGAGGCATCCACCCACTGCCCCACGGAATTCGTTCAGAGTGGAGACGCCAACTCCAAGGTACATTCCCACTTTTTCCACCTTGGGAACTTTAGGACAGTTGGCGTTGGATATGCTCCATAATTAAAAGGCCAACCAATCCCTGAGGATGCAGCACAACAGTGAGTACTACAGACCAGTGCAATGCCTCCAACAACAAGACATGCCGCCAATCTAGGCCAACCAATCCCTGAGGATGCAGCACAACAGTCAGTACTACAGACCAGTACAATGCCTCCAACAACAAGACATGCCGCCAATCTAGGCCAACCAATCCCTGAGGATGCAGCACAACAGTCAGTACTACAGACCAGTACAATGCCTCCAACAACAAGACATGCCGCCAATCTAGGCCAACCAATCCCTGAGGATGCAGCACAACAGTGAGTACTACAGACCAGTACAATGCCTCCCAACAAGACATCTGCCGCCAATCTAGGCCAACCAATCCCTGAGGATGCAGCACAACAGTCAGTACTACAGACCAGTACAATGCCTGAGGATGCAGCCAACAACAAGACAATGCAACGACCAATCTAGGCCAACCAATCCCTGAGGATGCAGCACAACAGTCAGTACTACAGACCAGTACAATGCCTCCAACAAGACATGCTGCCAATCTAGGCCAACCAATCCCTGAGGATGCAGCACAACAGTGAGTACTACAGACCAGTACAATGCCTCCAACAAGACATGCTGCCAATCTAGGCCAACCAATCCCTGAGGATGCAGCACAACAGTGAGTACTACAGACCAGTACAACAAACAAGACATGCCGCCAATCTAGGCCAACCAATCCCTGAGGATGCAGCACAACAGTGAGTACTACAGACCAGTACAATGCCCCCAACACAAGAAAGACCAATCTAGGCCAACCAATCCCTGAGGATGCAGCACAACAGTGAGTACTACAGACCAGTACAATGCCCCCAACAACAAGAAAGACCAATCTAGGCCAACCAATCCCTGAGGATGCAGCACAACAAGTACTACAGACCAGTACAATGCCCCCAACAACAAGAAAGACCAATCTAGGCCAACCAATCCCTGAGGATGCAGCACAACAGTGAGTACTACAGACCAGTACAATGCCTCAAACAACAAGAAAGACCAATCTAGGCCAACCAATCCCTGAGGATGCAGCACAACAGTCAGTACTACAGACCAGTACAATGCCTCAAACAACAAGAAAGACCAATCTAGGCCAACCAATCCCTGAGGATCAGCACAACAGTGAGTACTACAGACCAGTACAATGCCTCAAACAACAAGAAAGACATGCTACCAATCTAGGCCACACTCACGGGCAACAGCTACACTGAGGAAGGAGGGTGGCCGAGTCACTAAGACGCTCGCCTGCCAATTTCAATGCGTGAGTGACCCAGGTTCGAGTCCCGGGCCTCGTCCTTTGCTTCTAGTTTGATGGGAAAATCGAACTGAACGTCGAGTCCTTCGGATGGGGACTTAAAGCTAGTCTGACCCGTGCGCTTTACGCACGCAAAAATCCCACGACAGTTTAAAAGTCGATAAGAGCAGGGAGAAATCCTGCTGCCTAGTATAGACGAAATTGAAAGCTAGGTTTCCCCAAGTCCACCTCCCCTCTTCTCACCCCGTCCCCCCTCCCCCCCCCCCCCAAAAAAAAAGTGTGGTGCTGCGCTTGTGGTGATGCGTTCTCCAGGTGGGAGCAGCCTGAATTTCACAGAGATATCTCTGTAACTAGATTATACCGAAATACCCAGTATCAAATTACAGAGGCATACATCAGCTTCAGGCAATACACCACCCTACAAAATCTGGTGTAACTTTGGGAAGAGTTTCATGAGATATCTCTGTAACTAGATTATACCGAAATACCCAGCATCAAATTACAGAGGCATACATCAGCTTCAGGCAATACACCACCCTGCAAAATATGGAGCAACTTTGGGAAGAGTTTCATGAGATATCTCTGTAACTAGATTATACCGAAATACCCAGCATCAAATTACAGAGGCATACATCAGCTTCAGGCAATACACCACCCTACAAAATCTGGTGTAACTTTGGGAAGAGTTTCATGAGATATCTCTGTAACTAGATTATACCGAAATACCCAGCATCAAATTACAGAGGCATACATCAGCTTCAGGCAATACACCACCCTACAAAATATGGAGCAACTTTGGGAAGAGTTTCATGAGATATCTCTGTAACTAGATTATACCGAAATACCCAGCATCAAATTACAGAGGCATACATCAGCTTCAGGCAATACACCACCCTACAAAATATGGAGCAACTTTGGGAAGAGTTTCATGAGATATCTCTGTAACTAGATTATACCGAAATACCCAGCATCAAATTACAGAGGCATACATCAGCTTCAGGCAATACACCACCCTACAAAATATGGAGCAACTTTGGGAAGAGTTTCATGAGATATCTCTGTAACTAGATTATACCGAAATACCCAGTATCAAATTACAGAGGCATACATCAGCTTCAGGCAATACACCACCCTACAAAATATGGAGCAACTTTGGGAAGAGTTTCACGAGATATCACACGAACAAAACAAAACAAACATATAATAATAATAATAATGCTGAACATTTATATAGCGCTTTACTCCCTTTGCAGGGAGCTCAAAGCGCTTTACATAGACAATAAAACACAAATAAGTTAACATTATACACATAAGACTCACTACAATCAAATCAAATATACATAAAATAATATTATTTAAACAAAGCCCTGTTCATAACCACAATGATTTGATGTTGTTTATAGCCCCGTCGACTGCTACGGCCATGTCAGGGCTGTCACCACGTCAAAATTGGAGCACATTCATAACCACAAAATTTGAAACAATATTACGAAAAAAAAAAACAAAATAAAAAGGGAAATCAAAGTTCATGAGCCACGTTATTGCGCAAACACACACACTAATAGACACAACAACAACAGCAAAACATTTGCGAAAAAAATCAGTCCTCTTCCACTGGACCAAAAAAGAAGCAGCAAAAAAAAACCCATAATAAAATACAAAGAGATGATTATGTTAAATGACAATCCTCGACATTAAATATAGCATTTTTTCCCCTTGCAGACAAAAACCTGAAGTAGTCAACAAAACATATTCTTTTTACTTTATTTTGTTGTTTGTTTTGCAATGCAAACTTCAGCATGTGTGTGTGTGTGTGTGTGTGTGTGTGTGTGTGTGTGTGTGTATGTGTGTGTATAGTGTGTATGTGTGTATGTGCATGTGTATGTGTGTGTGTGTGTGTGCGTGTGTGAGTGTGTGTGTGTGTGCGTGTATGTGTGTGTGTGTGTGCGTGTGCGCATGTGTGTGTGCTTACCTGCATCAGAATACTCAGCCAGACATAAACAGAGAATCCCCGAAAGAACTCAAATCCAGTATCTGAAACGAAACGAAACAAAAACATTTATCCATCATGTACCATATTTTTCGGACTATAAGGCGACACTTTTTTCTCCTCAGACTGAGACCCCTGCGCCTTATAATATGACTAATAAATTTTGATGGCTTGGAGTCAAAACGGACTATCCCATTGAACACATTGTGAACATATTGTGAAAACTAATAACTTGTTTCAAGAAAAGACTGCAGAAATATAAAAAGCATAATCCCCATTTTACATTATTTGCAGTCTTTTTTAATACAAGTTCTTAGTTTTTTGCAATAACATCAATAATAAGTCAATGGACTATCCGTTTTGACTCTAAGCCATCATATTTTTAAACATAGTAAGAAAATATAAGAACAATATCTGAATTTTGTGTAAAATCTAAGAGGTGCAACTATAATAATAATGCCTTATAGTCAGAAAAATATGGTAGGTACATGTAGGTAGGTAGGTAGCTTCATCAGCCTAGGCCTCGTGGCCTATTAAACGTCCCCTCAATATCAAATGACTTTGTTTTTGTTTTCATTTGGTCTGAGCAAGTTTAAAAATTAAAAAATCTATCAAAATCACAAAAAAAGTGTCTGAAATTTAAATATGGAAGGTCAAACGAGCTGTTGCACTCAAACAAGTTTTCTGGACGAAAGAAAGGTGATGAAACAGACTGACATAAGAGAGGACAAACTGAGAATAGCATTGGAAAATAAAAAGACATAGGCCTATATCTGCTCATGTAAAATTTTTTTTAAAAATGCAATTAACGAAACCAAACCACATGAAAAACTTTCACTGGTTTTGGTTTCTCTGGGACTGGTCGTGACACCGCCTGTTGGGGGCAATTCCTAGTGCAAAACCTACCCTTGACCCTGAACAAATTTTTTCACCAATTTTTTCCCCTTCATATCCGGACTACTGAGTGCCCACCTCCCTATTAAGACTTTGGGGGGGGGGGGGCTGTGGGCTCAATGGGAAGACTGAAACCACACAGTCGAGCTTCATCCGCTTAACGGATGCGATTCTGAGAGTGTTGCTCTAATTTCATGACCAACACTGCAAGGTGTCTGTAGTTCTCGGGCCTGGTTAACGCCGGGATATCATTATGAAAGGAAGCGTAGAATACAGCCCTGTCATGCAGTCTCAGACCGATACGGAACTCCATAACATCATCATCATCATAGTCATCTGCCTCATTTACATCAATCATTAAAAAAATATTGTCTCAAATTCTGTGGATTTGCAAGCCCTGCTCTCATGACGACCTCAGTTTCGTTTTCCGATCCAGTCTATGTCTTGGTGCGTTCGGGTCGAAATCATGGGGATCAGTGTGTTCTGGGGAGCTGTCGGTGGACGGTCGTGGTGGCGCCCTCGGAGGAGGACCTCACTCACGCTGGCTCCGCGACTAAGAGAATAGTGTCGTCAGTAGGGGGCTTAGTAGGTGGTGTCCTGAACAGGCTCCACTGAACTCCACCGAAGTGACTCAGCAGCAGTGCAGTGTCTCCTCGGTTGGTTGCCTCCTGACGGCCTAACATAGATTTGCTCCTCTTGGACTGCTGGTATCGGATTCTACGACCTGAGCGTGTGGAGGTGTGGCTGCGAATTGGGACTCGGAATGAGCGGTGTGGGAGCAACGCCACTGTACGGCCCAGAAGATGGGACAGAGAAAAAAAAAAACCTTTTTGGGGCTGATTTTTAAAAGGTCTCAATAGGGAGGTTTTCCGACTGTACCTACCTCCTTCCAAGCCGGCGACAGGAGAGTGGTGGTGGCGGGAGAGGCCCCAGGCGGCCAGGTTGAGGGGGATGGAGAAGGAGTAGAGCATCATGTTCTGCAGGTGCAGGGAGGTGAGCATATCCCGCTTGAGGATGAACTCCGTGTAGACCCCGGCCAGGGCCGAGATCAGGCAGTAGGTAAGGATGGACAGGAGGCCCACCGCGGTGATGTACTGCTGCTGGCTCACCCTCACTTCTGCCTCTGCCTCGCTCACCATATGGCCCATGCTGCACGTACAAAACCAATTTGGTGTATCTTCTTCTTCTTCAGGTAATGTCCACCTGCCGTTTATCGGCAATTATTGATATCATTGAAAGTTCCCTCATGCGGACATACTTATGTATGTGCAAGGCTAGGCGTGTGTGTGCGTACGTACGCGCGTATGCTTACTCACGTGCTTGTGTGTGTATGGGGGAGAGTAGATTCAGAGTTGTGTTGTGCATATGCGTGGGGGTGGGATGGGGGGGGGGGGGTGATGGGTGTGCAAGAAAGTGAGTGAGAGAGGCAGGGAGGGTGATGGTGAGATTTTGGATAGGCACAGACTGGGTTAAAGTTGAACAGCTTTTTACTGTCTCTGCACACAAACTTTACCTAATTTTAATCATGATGAGCTGTGAGTGAACGGTGAAGGAGGCTATGCCTATAAAATGTGATTTTTATCTCGCAGGGCTCAGAGCCTGTGAAAAAGTCTTAAGGTATAGATGGTGTTTGTTATTTTTTCATTTGAATGTGCTCTCTCTCTCTCTCTGTATATATATATATATACACATATATATATACAGGGGTTCAAAGTTGAAGATGGAGCCATTGTAGCTCAGTTGGTTAGTCCGAGTCACTAGCTCGTAATCCGTCAGGTTTGCGTGTGCGGGTTCGAGCCCAGCTCGGTTCACAGTGGTGTGTCCTTGGGAAAGGCACTTTACTCCTATTTTCCTCACTCCACCCAGGTGTAAATGGGTACCTGACGTCAGTTGGGGGGAAAAGTCCTTCGGGTGAGACTTTTCAAAAACCGAGGTCCTGTGTGCGAACGCATGCACAAGATCTTGCGCGCATGTTAAAGCCCATCCCACTATTCGGTACGAAGTAGGCCGTGTGTGCCGGTGGGATGGATGACACGAATTCACATAGCACGCATCCTGAGCGCTATTAATTGTCTGAATGAAGACCGGTGAGCGCAGCTACTGGGCAGGATAAACATCCCCAACTGGAAGAAGAAGAAGAAGAAGAATGAAGAAGAAGATGTGGGCTGCACGGGACATGATAAATATAAGATTTGAGATTTTAAATAAAGTCGGTTATTTTTAGAAAGACATTTAAGAGTATTTGAAATAAGTATATAATGAGGCAAGGAGATAGGGTAATGGTGAAGTAAGGAAAGGTAACTCCCTCTGTAATTAACTCCCTTCACCAAAGTTATTTCCGGCACTAATTCGCCTAGCAAAGAATAAACAACAGCCACATTGAGACAGACACAGGTTCATCCTCATACCATTCAGACAGGTCTGGGCATGACTTCCTGATAGCAGAGGAGTCAACCGTTAATTCTGGATGACTGGGTTCGAATTCCTATATAGTACATGTAGAGTGCTACAGTGGTAACGCGTTAGCTTCGTGTCAAGTAAACCCGAGTTCGAACCTGGGTGACAGGGGATTTTTTCCTCTCATTCTGCACTAGGCCTTAACGGTCCGAAAGTGGAAGTCTTTCGAGTGAGATGATAAACCGAGGGTCCGTGTTGCCCATGCACTTAGCATACATTAAACCCAGTGGCAACGAAAAAGTTGTCATTTGGTCAAAATTGACCCCCCCTTCCCTCATCAGTGACAAAAATCGCATGCAAAAATCTGGCTGCGACGCGCTCTCCAGGTGGAGAGCAACCCGAATTTCACAGAGACGCCTCTGTGACTATAAAGTACCTAATACCTAGTGGAAAAGCTTGTTGAGGAATGAAGACAGGACAAATCCCCCCCCCCCCCCCCCCCAACTTGCCCCCCCTACGCCCATTCAACCCCCAGAACAAGAGACTAAAGAATTTGGAAAGGTAAAACGTCAGTGTCCAATCGGCATGGACTTGACAACAATCAGCTTAGATGGACTTTTGTGCGACTTTGTTGTGTAACTGTATAATGCTAACATCTCTGTTTCTGAGACTTGACGTCTAGACACATGCTAGCCACAAAATATCCACAGAAGAAGGAGGAGAAGGAGGAGGAGATGAAGAACAAGAAGACGAGAAAACAGAATGAATGAATGAATGAATCTTTAATTTTATGTCTTCTCATATAAGTACTGATGTTAGACAGTCAAGGAAAAAAAAAAAAAAAAAAAAAAAAAGAAAAAAAAAAAAGAAGAAAGAAAATGAAGATGCACGTGTGTGAGCGATCAAGTCTGTTGAATTTGACTTTTTTGTTAAACGCATAGGGCCCAACATTGGCTGGAGGAGTACACTATATAAATGCTTTACTATTATTATTAATACCCCCCCTACACCCCCTTTTCTTCTCCCCACTCACCTGTCACAAACACCAGCGGCAGTCAGCAGTCCTACAGAAATCCACTGTTGAGTTTTCAGCACTCTAAAAAAAAAAAAAGAAAAAAGTATAGAGATACGATTTTTGACAAGAAAACATTTTCCCTCACACATGCGCAATGAATGTACATACAGCTTAGCAATACCGCAGGGCAGTCTTTCGTACAAATAGTTCCCCCACTTTCTGGAAGTTCTGTGCTTGTAATTTCCTCTAATCTGCCACTCTCTTTGACTCTTGCCTTTTCCCTTTGCTTACTGTCATCTACTATCTTTCTGCCTTACTGGTCCATTCTCCTGCCTTTTGTTTTTAAAGAAACACTTTCAAAAAGATTTTCCTCCAGCCAAAGTCGGGACATGCTGGGCCTAACTATTTCTTAGTTAGGCACATAACGGCAGCATGACACATCTGTGCTCATAATTGACAGGAAACTGTTTGAGCGATCAACAAAGAAGATATCTGATAAGTAAAATTGTTGTTCGAGAAATCCAGATAAAAACAAAAACACGATGACAAACACCGACGTTTTGAGGCATAGCTCTTAGTCCTGGTAAAAGAAAAACCCAATGATCAATGTTTCAAGACACAGCTCTACTATTCAGTTCACTGACCTTTTCAAAATGATTCTGTACAGGACAGCTGTACTGACGATTTTCAAATTGCCCAGCATCTGAAAGACCACAAACATAATCATGTAGAGAAGAATAAATTTTTAAAAATCAACCTTGACCAAAATGACATACAGGGAAAAAAGAACATATCATATTTTACGGACTACAGACCGGGTTACCCCCTACACAAGTCTTGAGTAGCCTGGATAGCTGAAATGAGTAGTTTTTGTGCAAAAAATGTGTAGTTTTATTCATTAAACCATCAAATAATGTTCACTGAAAATAAGTAGTAATCAAGAATTAAAGAGCATTATTTTCAGTTTTGAAGAGTGGTAGAGGTCCAAATTGAGTAGAATACTACTCGAAAGGGGGAGAGAAAACAGGTCTGTGCGGACTATAAGGCGCATCTGATTATAAGGCGCACCCCCCAAATTTAACACAAAATTCAGATTCTATTACTTTATTTTCTTGCTTATATTTATCAGTCACATTATAAGGCGCAGGGGGTCTCAGTCTGGGGAAAAAGTATCGCCTTATAGTCTGTACAATTCGGTTAACCCTTTCACCGCCAAAGTCGCATTTATGCACCACAATGGTTTAACACCCATGTCACTAAAAGGCATCAAATCAGGGCCTGTTATCCGAAGACCCTATTTTCTTAAATTTGGGAGGTAAGGATAGGCCTAACGCTATAATAATGTCACTGAGGAATTCACAATATTGCAGAAACATTATTTTCTCTACCCAGTTAAGTTTAATGGTATTTTTTGGATGAAAAATGGCTGGCGGCGAAAGGGTTTAAAGGTAACAAATTGAAAAGAGGATTATTTTTAATGGAGGGAAAGGGGACAGAAAAGTTGCAAAAGTCATAAACAATTTACTTGTCAGATGACATTTTGTGGACAGTTAAACTCATTCAAGTTGTCCCGGACATATATGTGCGGAATTAATAGATAACTGTCAATTTGATGCATTTGCTTCAAGGGAAGTAAATATGTGTGCACACCACATACCTTGGTCACTTCTAAACTCGCTTCACTCCCTTAGACCACAAATTTCCCCCTGACTTTGCTTTTGTAGTGGTACGTTGTGGTTGTGGGGAAACCAATCGGTGTATATATATATAAAGTCTATAAATATTCTGATCTATCACTTCCCTATGTCTAAACCTGAAGTTAAAAAACCTGTAATCTTCCTTCATTTCTTCTTTTGTTTATATGTATGGTTTGTTTGCGTGTGACAAAAACAACAACAACGACAATGATCATGACACTGACCGTGTACAGCAACGACGACAAAACAACAACAACGACAACGATCATGACGACACTGACCGTGTACAGCAATGACGACAAAACAACAACGACCATCATGACAACGACACTGTCACCCTGCTGAAGCACCGACATGGTAGGTGGCAGGGTCCATGTGCACTGTGCACAGCAATGATGACAAAACAACAACAACAACCATCATGATGACACTGACGACGACACTGTCACCCAGCTGAAGCACTGACATGGTAGGTGGCAGGGTCCATGTGAACCTGCATGAAGACGGCCAGGTTGTTGTTCACCGTGTACAGCACGGCAGGAACGGCGAAGGGCAGCGCACGCTGCAGCAAGCCCTTCCTGCCGCCTCCCAAGTAGTAGTAGTAGTCCACTCCCATACCTCCACCAAAACCGCTGCTACGTGTCTCCACCAACAGCAGCAAGCCCGCCACCAGAAACTGAAAAACAAATGTGGGGAAGAATTGACATGGTGCAACTCTCCCCAAAATGAAAAAGAAACCTGAAAGGTAGGGGTCGAGGGACTGATGGCCCTCCGGCAGGGTACAGGGGCAGAGCCCCGTCGGACGATTCAGGGAGCAGGGCTCCCAATCGTCCCGCAAAACAAGGGTCCCAGGAACTCCTTCACTTACAGCATAGAGGGTTTCCTAGAGGCGGGATAGAGGGTCCCAGTGGCATTGCGAATGCTAAAAAGATTTTTTTCTAATGCATCCCTGGGACCCCCTGCACATAACATTCTTTTAGAGGGTCCTTTAGAATTTTAGTACTTCATAGACCCCCCAAATGGGGGTCCCTGGGAGCTCGGAGCTCGGGGGGGGGGGGGGGGGGGGGACTCAAGAGAGAGATATAACGAGACAGACAGACAGTTAAAATGATAGACAGACAATTTGAGCTTGATAAGCCTTGTAAAATTATTACATTGCCTTTGTAATCTTCCAAGATTAAAACAACTAAATTCAAAAAGCCCCAAATTGCTTGTGGTCTTCTTCTTTTTGATTCTCCACCCGATTGTTGTTTGATGAATTAAAAAAACCCACTGAAGTTCAATTTCTGCTGATCCTAACCCTATCCATACCTGTTTACCCTAATAATGAAAAACCTGGAATTTGCCACAGAAAAACCCGGAATTTGAGAAAAAAAACAAACAGAATTCACATTGGTACACGACTCGTGATAAAACACTGATTCAACTCGGCGCCATCGCGATCAATTTTCCCTTCATTTTCTATTGAAAAGTTCAAAATTCTCACATCATCGTATTTTCCAGTGATAATATAATCTAAATGGACTCATTTCAAGCCATAATTACAATCTCTACCATTAAAAAAAACTGCCTGGAAAGCTCTTCGAATCAACAGTAAAAGCCTGGCCACCATTTGCATTCGGTTTCGGTCAACCCTTGCGTCTTTTCATACGAACGGAAACAAATAATAGACGTTTTTTCGAAATCCCGGGATTTTCAGCGTTCACCCGGAATTTATCTATTTTACCCGGAATTTTAGCAAAATTTCCTGAATAATTCCGGCAAAACCGGAAGGGTAAACAGGTCTGCCTATCTCACGCGTCAGAATGTTCTGAAGTCCAATCCTCTGAAAACCGCGGTACAAGGGCCACCTAGGCCCCAGAGTGTAGAGGGACAACACTGAAATCAGAACTTCCCAACATTCGCCTTGGCATGAGGCTGGGTCAGACCAGTTGACATAAGCTAGAACACCCAGGGCTCCCTATTTGGGGGTCTATGAAGCACTAAACTTCTAAATGACCCTCTAAAAGAATGTGCAGGGGGTCCCAGGGATGCACTAGAAAAAATCTTTTTAACATTCGCAATGCCACTGGGACCATCTATCCCTCCTCTAGGACCCTCTATGCTGTAAGTGAAGGAGTCCCTGGGACCCCTTGTTTTGCGGGATGATTGGGAGCCCTGTGATCACTGGGACCCTCTATCCCGCCTCTAGGACCCTCTATACTGTAAATGAAGGAGTCCCTGAGACCCCTTGTTTTGCAGGACGATTGGGAGCCCTGTGATCACTGGGACCCTCTATCCCGCCTCTAGGACCCTCTATACTGTGAGAAGGAGTCCCTGGGACTCCCTTGTTTTGCAGGACGATTGGGAGCCCTGTGATCACTGGGACCCTCTATCCCGCCTCTAGGACCCTCTATACTGTGAGAAGGAGTCCCTGAGACCCTCTTGTTTTGCAGGACGATTGGGAGCCCTGATCACTGGGACCCTCTATCCCGCCTCTAGGACCCTCTATACTGTGAGAAGGAGTCCCTGAGACCCCTTGTTTTGCAGGACGATTGGGAGCCCTGTGATCACTGGGACCCTCTATCCCGCCTCTAGGACCCTCTATACTGTAAGTGAAGGAGTCCCTGAGACCCCTTGTTTTGCAGGACGATTGGGAGCCCTGTGATCACTGGGGATCCCTCTATCCCGCCTCTAGGACCCTCTATACTGTAAGTGAAGGAGTCCCTGGGACCCCTTGTTTTGCAGGACGATTGGGAGCCCTGTGATCACTGGGACCCTCTATCCCGCCTCTAGGACCCTCTATACTGTGATTGAAGGAGTCCCTGGGACCCCTTGTTTTGCAGGACGTATTGGGAGCCCTGTGATCACTGGGACCCTCTATCCCGCCTCTAGGACCCTCTATACTGTGAGAGAAGGAGTCCCTGGGACCCCTTGTTTTGCAGGACGATTGGGAGCCCTGTGATCACTGGGACCCTCTATCCCGCCTCTAGGACCCTCTATACTGTGAGAGTGAAGGAGTCCCTGGGACCCCTTGTTTTGCAGGACGATTTGGGAGCCCTGACACCAAGGCTACATCAAAATGTTATGCTCTGCATGGTTTTTTTTGTGGGGGGTATTGTCTTTAGCCATGACAAGCTCCTAGCATAACATCATCAGTCTCCAAATCCCCCAAATCCCCCGAAGTCAGAGTGTGGCTTGCCCACGTGGCGGGGCAATCAAAAAACGGTAATGCGCGTAATGTTCTCATCCCTAGCTGGCGCATTTGTACCATAGTGTTCAAGTGCTTAGGCTGTTTGGGATGCTTCCCTGGAATGTCTTTTTAGCCAGGGCAAGCCAACAACAACAAAACAAAGTGTGGGGAATAAAACAAGATGGCTTCCCCGTGGGGATACCGGGGGGTCTTTTGTATAAATAGTTTCCCCCACCTTCTGGAAGTTCTGTGCTCGTAGCTTCCTCTAATCTGTCACTCTCTTTGACTCTGCCTTTTCCCTTTTCTTGCTGTCATCTACTATCTTTCTGCCTTACCGGTCCATTCTCCTGCCTTTTTTCACGAAACACTTTCAAAAACATTTCCTCCAGCCCGAAGTCGGACTTGCTGGGCCTAACTATTTCTTAGTTAGGCGCCCATAGCGGAACAGCATGGCGCATCTGCGCTCATAATTGACAGGAAACTGAGCGATCGAAGAAGAAGAAGAACAAGATGGCAAGCCATATGAACCGTACTACTCCCGGCTACAGAGAAAGTCAGGGGAAATAGGTGGGGTTCTTCTTTCTTCTTCTTCTTCTTCGTTCGCTATAGTTCAAGACAGTTTTCCTGTCATATGAGCGTAGATGCGTCATGCTGCCATTATGCGCCTAACTAAGAAATAGTTAGGCCCAGCATGCCCGACTTCGGCTGAAGAAATCTTTTGTAAGAATTTATAGAAAAAAAAGGCAGTGAGAATGGACCAGTGAGATAGAAAGATAGCAGTTGACAGTAAGCAAAAGGGAAAAGGCAGAGTCAAAGAGAATGACAGAATTAGAGGAAGTTACAGGCACAGAACTTCCAGAAGGTGGGGGAACTATTTGTACAAAAGACCCCTGGTACCCCCAAGGGTGTTTTTTTTCCTTTTTTCGACTCTTGGGTTATTGTAGGGTTTTTGTTGTGTACAAAACAAAACAAAATCCTGTATCAGTGTGACAATACCCATACACAGACAAGCACACACAAACATATGCACACACACACCGCGCGCGCACGCGCGCACGCGCACACACAGGCAGACACACCTTGAATGTCTCGATGAGGAAGTTCATGGCAGCTGAGCTGAAGGGAATCTGGTTCTCAACTTTGCTGAGGTTCATCAGCACCCCGTAGGACCCATAGATCAGCACCCTACACCACAAAGACAAACAAGGGTTCATCAGCACTCCATAGATCAGCACCCTACACCACAAAGACAAACAAGGGTTCATCAGCACTCCATAGATCAGCACCCTACACCACAAAGACAAACAAGGGTTCATCAGCACTCCATAGATCAGCACCCTACACCACAAAGACAAACAAGGGTTCATAAGCACTCCATAGATCAGCACCCTACACCACAAAGACAAACAAGGGTTCATAAGCACTCCATAGATCAGCACCCTACACCACAAAGACAAACAAGGGTTCATCAGCACTCCATAGATCAGCACCCTACACACAAAGACAAACAAGGGTTCATCAGCACTCCATAGATCAGCACCCTACACCACAAAGACAAACAATGGTTCATCAGCACTCCATAGATCAGCACCCTACACCACAAAGACAAACAAGGGTTCATCAGCACTCCATAGATCAGCACCCTACACCACAAAGACAAACAAGGGTTCATCAGCACTCCATAGATCAGCACCCTACACCACAAAGACAAACAAGGGTTCATCAGCACTCCATAGATCAGCACCCTACACCACAAAGACAAACAAGAGTTCATAAGCACTCCATAGATCAGCACCCTACACCCACAAACAAGGGTTCATCAGCACTCCATAGATCAGCACCCTACACCACAAACAAGGGTTCATCAGCACTCCATAGATACACCACAAAGACAAAGGGTTCATCAGCACTCAAAGGACCCATATATCAGCACCCTACACCACAAACAAGGGTTCATCAGCACTGCATAGGACCCATAGATCAATTACTACTCACGAGGCAGCTAGCGAAGCTAACCAAGGATTTGTAGGAAGTAATGGTGCTCAATGAAAATGCTTTCCTAAGTTTGCTATCAGTACACACACATACATTGATAGACACACACAGACACAACACACATAGACACAGACGCACACACACACACATTTTCCAAAACCCAGAACTTACATGAAGGGCAAAGCCAGACACCAGATCAGCCATCTCGAGCTGTGTGAATCCTCATCACCCTTGTCACTGGAACGCTTCGGCAGTAGACTCTGCGACAGAGCAGCAACAAATGGCGATTGTGGGGGCAGTGGGGGAAAAACCACACTTTGGGAAAATAAAATGATACAAGCACACGTATTACGGTGATGAACTGAGGATGAAAAAGCCACGAGGCAACCTGTCCTAAAATAAGAAAAATCTGAAATATTACCAGGCTACAAATATGGGCGTGTGGGTGTTTTTTTATTTCTACAAAATAAGAAAATCAATGGGACAAAATGTCCTTATCTTGCACAGAAATCAGGACAAAGCCAGCCAGTGCTAAATTTTAATAAAACGTTTGTCCCGACAGAGGGGACATTTTCAGTTTTAATAGGACAATGTCCCATGATCTGGGTCTCAGGATATCATCGCATAGGATGGTTCTTTGACTGCATAATAATTATTCATCACCAGGAGAGACCAAATGTACAGTGATAATAAAGGCTACAGGGCGCCTTACACAGAACTGAAATGGAATAAAAACATGAAACAAAAATCTAATATCATGAGCAGACAAAACAATACAGAGTCAAGACTTCGTTTGGCCGGCAAAAATGCACATAACAATCAGCAGCAACAACAACTGCTGTGCCTACTACTACTACTACTACTACTACTACTACTACTACTACTTACTACTACTACGACTACTACTTTATAATAGGCCTAATACAAGTATGCATTGTCATACAATCTGCAAGCATGAAATAACAGTATATATTCACGACAACAGGCCTATGAATGGCCATATTCCCTGTTTATCAGTTCTTTTACATGTTGAAAGTAATCAAATGGTTGTAATTTAATTATTCATCATCAGGAGAGACCAAATGTACAGACAGGCGTATCAACCGCCATACTCCCCGTTTATCACTTCTTTTACATGTTGATAGTAATCAAACGGTTGTAATTTAATTATTCATCATCAGGAGAGACCAAATGTACAGACAGGCGTATCAACCGCCATACTCCCCGTTTATCACTTCTTTTACATGTTGATAGTAATCAAACGGCCACAATTTCATTATCTTTCTCTAAATCAATAAACTTATAAAGACCAGGGATCAGAATATTTTGAAGTCCAATCCTCTGAAAACCGCGGTAAAAGGGCACCAAGGCCCCAGACTGTAGAGGGACAACACTGAAATCAGTTCCCAACATAATCTGGTGTCTTTTCCTTAAAATAAAAAAAATCAGTTAAAGCATGAATTTCCACTGACAAATTATTTCACTCTTTCAGTCTTTGTTAAGACAAGAGGTGTGTGATCAAAATTTATAGAAAAGAACATTAATAATAAGAAACATCTTTTCCTCCCACCTCTGCTGACAGACAATTCTTCTCATACGGATACTTCTTGTGAAGAAAAATATATTAAAAAATTCGGTAAAGGTCAAGATATGCCCCCCCCCCCCATGCCCCCCCCCCCCCCCCTACATTTCTCGGCTCTCCCCGCATTTTCACACTTGCCTTTCTTACCAAACATTAAGCTGTATTTTATTAACCTTTTCAGCTAATTATCCTTGTTGAATAATTAATCGCAGTCATGATAAAGGCCATTATCTAATAGGACCCACCCCCACCCCACCCCACCCCACCCCCTATGTAGTGCAGTACACACAACAGCCACGGAGCATTTGTCACAGTCCTGGTTCATTGCGTTTTTTCCGTCTTGCCTTTATCTTCTACTATTATTGATCGAATGCATATGTTTAATTATGTAAATGAATGAAAATTAGTGTTAAATATAGCACACGATAGAGGATGAAGTACTCAATCTGCAGTAAGAAAGGCAAGACTGTATGTAAATGGATGGAAATTAGTGTTAAATATAGCAAACGATAGAGGATGAAGTACTCAATCTGCAGTAAGAAAGGCAAGACTAAAAAAAAAATGGAAACAACCGAGAAATGGAGGAGGGGGCTCCCCGTGGGGATACCGGGGGGGTCGTTCGTAAAAATAGTTCCCCCACCTTCTAGAAGTTCTGTGCTTGTAACTTCCTCTAATTCTGTTGCTCTCTTTGACTGCCTTTTTCCTTTGCTTTCTGTCATCTACTGTCTTTCTGACTTGTTGGCCCAATTTCTCCTGCCTTTTTTCAAAAAAATCTTCAAATATTTTTTCTCCTTTGAGCTCCTCAGAAATCGGAATGTGTCGGCTGTACAGCAGCGGGGAGACCAGTGAAAACTGAAAACCGGACACATATGTACCTTACCCATTATGGCCATATGGCATGGGAACGCAGAAGAAGAAGAAGGAGGAGGAGGGTGGGCGCATCTTTACCTTTACCAAAAAATCCACCTTACCTTCCCCATGTCGGTTCTCTCGCTCTGTTTTACGTCTTCATTCTTCTCCAAGGAATCCTGCTTATTATCCTCACTACCTGAACAAAACAAAAAAACGCAACAGATTTCAGGGAAAGAAAACAACATACACGTAGCTCAACAACAAAAGAATTGTAAAAAAAACAACCACCATCAAGCACAGAGAGCGATAACATATATATATTTTTTTTATCAGTTTGACAAAGAAGAAATTACGAAAATAGTAAAATAAAATATTTTGTAATTCTCTTTGAAACCATTTCAACGCCAGCCACTTTTTAGCTTAAATTTTACATTAACTTACCTGGGAATAGAAAAAGTTTTGTTTGCAATGCTGGGGATTCCTTTTTGGCATGTGCAACATTAGGCCTATCCTAATCTTCTAGCATTAAGAAGAAGAAGTCATTGTATTAACAGACCCTGATTAAATGCGTTTTAGTGACGTGGGTGTTAAATCAGTGTGGTGCCGAGCGGATCCACTGGCGATGAAAGGGCTAAAAACTGATTGCTACAGAAAAAACACCACATATAGGTGGTAGTGTGGCTCTGTCGCTATAGTTACACATTCACCTTCTAAGCAACAATATCTAGGCATGAAACCAGACGGCAGTCATTTTTCTGCTTGCTTTCTATTAACTCCATCATACCAGTCGGGGTTCATACAGATCTGTGTAAAAATAATAATCCAGAACTTTTCCAGGACCAGTTACTAAAATTCTTTTTTTAATTCCCACCCCCCCCCCCCCCCCCCCCCCACGTTACTAAATTTCAAGGACTCAATCTGGCATACTGGGCGATGTCGATTGTGCTCCTGCCTTCTTGAGCTCCATCAGCGGCTTGTCCTTCTGGCCCTGACGATGGCTTTTTAAAGCACTCTCGTCCATGCTGGCGATGTCAAAGTTCTTTTTGCACATTGTGCAGCTAGCTTTCAGTTTTTAACTATCTGTTGACGGAGCTAACCAGCCAAACATCAATGGTTGAATGGCTGTCCACCACCTGTCGTAATATCCCGTATCACGGAGCGCGCCATGTAGGTGAGTCCCATCGCTAAACTGCCTAAAACAATTTGTATAAGTTTGGAAAATCAATGCATCATGTGTACCGGTATTTTTTAACCCTTTCAACGCCAACAATTTTTCAGCTAAAAATGTCCATTAACCTTACCTGGGTAGAGACAAGACCGTCTGTAATATTGGGGATTCCTCTGTGACATGCATAAAATAGGGCCTATCCATACCTCCCAAAATTAAGAACATAAGGTCACTTGATATCAGACCCTCATTTTATGCCTTTCAGTGACATGGATGTTATCATTGCGGTGCCAAGAGGCGACAGTGGTGATGAAAGGGTTAATTTAATCTCACTAAGAAATGTAAAAAGATGTAGGCGTCGGAAGATATTCAAAAACGTGATTGAAATAGGGGACTCATTTGCGTTCCGCGAAATAAACCACCATTCACTGCTATGACCTACATTCAGCTAACGTGACGTAATAAAATAAAGACGTCACTTGATAAGCCCATAGAACTGACGAGCAGGAGTGATTGAATTGCAACAACTCAGAATCAAACCCAAATTCAGCTATCTTGTTTGATGTATTGTAAAACCATGAAAACCTATGGACACTAAAACAGCAACTAAAGACAGTAAAATAAAGACAAAGTAAGCACATGGCAAATTGAAGTAAAATATTAAAGCAAGCTGTACATGGTGTGCTTCGCAACAAATTAACCTGTGTCAAATGGACTCGCCCTAGCAATAAAGAGCCACTGGGTTGAAGTTTTATTTGTTTTTATCTTTTCTACCATATGTCTCATGAGAGATGTGCTTGCCATGAATTTATGATATCGCATTTCATTTTTTATACTAAATCGATAATGCATAAACAAATTGCTGCCCAATTACACCACCAGATGGAATAAAAACATGAGTAGATGGGCCTAGAAAAAGGTAATAACGGAATGAATTAAGTACTCGCGTAGCCGCACGGTCGTGTGTGTGTGTGCGTGTGTGAATGTGTGTGTGCGCGCGCAAGAAAACTGGAATGAGATTTATTTTTGGTTAAGATGCAGATCAACACCCCCTCAATGTCTTGGTTCATTGTTTTGTTCAGTCGTGCCTTTATTTTCTACTATTAATAAATGCATCTTTGGGAACGAATGAGGCTTATGTACTCAATTTGCAGTTTAAAAAAAAGGCAAGACTGAAAAACAAACCCCCCAGAAAGAACCGAGAAAATGGAGGGGGGTGGGTCGATCCACACCTTTGCCAAATGTTATTAAAGCATTTACATTGCTACTCGCATGGTACAAACTTTACACAAAAATCAGATTTTGTTTGGAAAAAAATTAGGCGGAGAAAACGGAGATGTTTTCATGACTGAAAGGGTTAACTATGTTAATACGAGTGAGCCAACAAAGAAAAGGGAAATGGCGCTCACCTAGTTGTGCCTGAAAAATTTGAGGCCAAGCCAGTTGAGGAAGAGGGCAACGACGAGGACAACAAGAGTGGAGGGCAGGAGCAGCAAGTACCATGCTGCCGACTCTGTGTCGATGGACTGGTCCGTCGCCTGGGGGAAAAAACACCAAATTGTTACTTTGGTCAGACACTTCTTATCGCTTACCAAGTATTCTTCTTCTTCTTTTAGAGGGTCCTTTAAAATTTTGAAATGACCTATTATTTTTGCAGACAAGAGGTCCTATGACTTATTTATTATGTTTAATTCAGGTCTGTTAGCAACTTCAAGGATTTTGATGTGCGCTGCAACTGATTCCATAGTGATCAGATTGACTTTAGGTGAAACAGCAGACTGTAAAAATAATTGCCCTATTATTACTTTACATTGCACAGTACTGTACTAACTTTTCTCATGCAAAATAAAAAAAATTAAAAAAATTCTCATGTAATTCATGCAGTCTGTGAAACTATGTGGTTGATTGCAACAGTGTCATAGAACACGTTTTTTGTTGCGCTCAAGTTGCATTTAATTTCCTTCTTTTTTTTTTTTACATTATGACATCGTTTTATGAAAATGACCAATTATATTTTCTCCAAACTGGTCAAATTCATGACCTTTGATGTCCTGTGACAAGACTGATCCCTGCATGTGTGTACACACACACACATCCCCGTCTGTTTTAGGCTTGTAGGTTGGCTGAACTTAACAACTTTCTCTCTTCTTTTTCAAATAATGTCCACCTGCCTTAACTGGCAATATGTATTTTACTGATCCGTGACCAACAATTCTTCGTACCTTATACACAAGTTATAGTTTCTCATTACAACATTAAGTTAGACTACTTAAAACATTACAATTTGCTTGCTGTAACATACTAGCGCTTGGCTATTTAACCTTTACCGGATGTTGCTTGTGATTGTACTT
Organism: Phymorhynchus buccinoides; assembly: GCA_017654935.2. Classification (NCBI taxonomy): domain Eukaryota; kingdom Metazoa; phylum Mollusca; class Gastropoda; order Neogastropoda; family Raphitomidae; genus Phymorhynchus; species Phymorhynchus buccinoides. Next base: position 12,343,692 of record CM065685.1, read on the forward strand.
CTCCAGATGATGCGGGTCTCCACGTACCCAGATATTTTTACATGCATTTTAACAATATTTATCCCTCTCCAGATGATGTGGGTTCTCCAGGACCCATACTCGTCAAAGAGTCACCATGTGTTTATACTTCTCCAGATGGCGCGGGTCTCCCACGACCCATACTGAATGCACTGCAGTGACATATTTCTGCTCTTTAAAGTATGGGTCCTCCGTGACCCGCGTTACATAGGAGAAGTATGTTAAAATGACGTATCTAATTATTACTTTAGTTTTTACTGTATTGGCACCAAAATTTGCTGATATATGCCTAACTATGCTTAAAAAACACACCTAAACTTGTATTATCATAGTCCCAATAGTTCCTGAGATATTAAGTCATTTGTGCGTCTCTGGGTCTTGGACGACCCATGAAGCACGGTAAACCGTAAAGGTTAAGAGTTCTGTCACCAATGATCATTGTCATTGATACATGAATTTATAAGTTAAACCCTGCCTCCGCAACTGGTACAAGGACGACAAGGTTTACTCTATTGTAGTGCATACCAATTACCAGTAAGTTGAGCAACAAATATTTCTTTTAACAGTAATTACACTGAACAATGTACTGCTCTTACTAATTAAGATTAAAAGAGTAAGACGTCCACTGTCCACAGTATGACAAGGACTGAAGGAGTGCGGTAGTCAGATAGCTGCAGGACTGACCGCAATCTTCCAGAAATCAGTCGAATGTGGATCACTACCTGAGGACTGGACAAATGCCAACATTGCTCCGGTGTTCAAGGAGGGCGACAAACACCTTGCAGAAAACTATAGGCCTGTGTCATTAACATCAGTATCCTGCAAGTTCCTGGAGCATATTATTTGCAGCCACATGATGAGACACTTCGATCAACACAATGTCCTCACCAAACTCAATCATGGTTTTCGTTCAGGATGCTCCTGTGAAACTCAACTGGTGTCAACACTCCACGACCTTTGCAAGAGTTTTGACCAGAAAATCCAGACTGACATTGCAGCATTGGATTTCTCCAAGGCATTCAATACTGTGCCCCATGCAAAGCTCTTTTCAAAGCTGGAAGACTACGGCATCAAGGGTAAGCTCCATCAGCATGGGTGCCACTCCCCAAAATGAAAAAAAATGAAAGGCAGGGACCCATGGCCCAGGCAGGGCATAGGGGTAGAGCCCTGTCGGACGATTCAGGGGTAGAGAGATAACGAGACAGACAGTTAAAATGATAGACAGAGACAGTTTGAATCTGATAAGCCAAGTTGTAAAATTATTACATTGTCCTTCGTAAACTTCCAAGATAGAACAATCAAGTTAAAAAAGCCCCCAATAGCTAATGGCCAATTTTTTTTTGGGGGGGGTGAATTAAAAAAAAAAATGAAATTCAGTTTCTGGTAAATTTAAAAATATTGAAATCAGTGTAAAATGAAAGAGTAGCACCCATGCATCAGTGGTTATCTGACTTCCTCACTCATCGATGTATGAAGGTCGTCGCTGAAGGCGAGCAATCAAGGGAAGGGGCAGTTGATTCAGGAGTACCCCAAGGTACTGTGCCATTGCTATTCCTTTGCCACATCAACAACTTACCAGACATCGCAAGATCCCAGGTACGATTCTTTGCAGATGACTGTCTCCTGTACCAGCAAATCAAATCGGAGGAGGACCACAGGATCCTGCAGAGAGATCTTGAGAACCTTGAGATATGGGCCAACGAATGCGGGATGAAGTTCAATGCAACCAAATGCTTTATCCTCAGCACACGAAGTTCATCTTGCCACTTCTATCAGCTTGGCGGCCACATTCTGCAGCATGTTAACTCTATCCCCTACCTCGGAGTACAACTGGAAGGTCACCTCGCTTGGTCTGACAATATCAACAAAATTTCCAGAAGAGCGAATGCCAGCCTTGGCCTTCTCAAGAAGAATATGCGCTTCTGCCCCCAGGAATACAGGAAAGCGGCCTACACCTCGCTTGTCAGTTCTGCCCTGGAGTACAGCTCCATTGTGTGGGATCCTTACCACCAGAAGGACATTGACAAGCTTGAGGGAATTCAGCGCCGCTCTGCCCGCTTCATCAAGCAGGATTATTCCTCAAGGGACCCAGGTTGTGTAACACGTATGCTCCAAGACCTGCACCTAACACCTCTACATGAGAGACGAAAACACCACCGTCTGACATTTCTATATAAGGTCATCAACGGTTATTTTCCAGCGCCAAAGGCAGATGACTACATCACGCCTGCCAGAAATAAGACTAAGAGGCAAGTGAGACCAATAAGAGCTGAAGGAACAGTCTCTAAGCATCGTCTCTCAGTTCACAAGAAACAACAGCCACTGCAATAACATCGAATTCAGCAACACTGAAGTCCATAAGAACAGCTTCTTCCCGCAAACTGTTAGAGAATGGAACAGCCTCAAAGAAGAAATAGTGATATGTATGATTGTATCTGATGATCGAGGCTTTCAAGCCTCCCTCTGGATCTGGATCTGGATAAGTACGTCGAAGGAGCCTATGAAGGCTATAAACTCGACGGGAAATGGGAGAGCGCAAATGAGAGTTTGAACTTAGTGAATTTTTTGAATTTTTTTTGGGATTTTTATATTTGTTTTTTTATATAAACTGTCTGTGTCTGGTGGTATTGACAGTATATTACAGTTGGCCATAGGCTTTTTCGTAGTATCCAGGCTGGACCAATCCGGCTAGCGTAGCGCTCACCTGGGTCGAACCCCGACCGGCACAGCTCCTGCAACCAGCAAGTCATTAAACTTTTTTTTCCTTCTCCACTTAAGAATTTATTTATACATTTTTCTTTTTCATATTTCTATTTTTTAATGCTCTCCCCTTAGTCTTCCGTCGGTGTATATGCCAGAATTGGTCCCTGCCGACGTACAACGATGCAGATCTCTATGCAGGATCTGACTGAGGATCATGATGATGGTAGGAACGACGGAATTAGGTCAAGCCGCAGCGATTTTTCTCGTTGAAAATCCGAACCGCGATTTTGGCCATGTGCCAAACGGTCACTTCCTTTGCTTGTTTTTATTGATGGTTATTCTTGGCGCTGACCATCCAAGTTTCTTTCTTTCTGGAAGCAGACACCTACTCGGTCATTCGGGAACGATCTTTTTTTAACGCGAAGACGGCCGATCGCGAGAGACAAGCGATCCAATATTTGGGTTCAATTCATTCGTTTATCATTTCTGAACGGTAACTACTTGCTTTTTTAAAACAAATGCTTAGTTACATTTAATTATTTTTTCTACAAGTACACCAAATTTGGTGCATCTACAATAAATCGCAATGCTGCTCAAGGTCTCCACAAGTCGGGAGGTGTTACGTCGAAGCCTGTCCGACATGTTTTCTGTCATGCTCACGTTGATGTTGCGATCTTGTGAGTCGCACAAAAAGCTAAGGCCTAATCTGTCTAATGTTTGGGGTTGATGTTGCCCCTTTGAATAAGCTTTATTTTGGTACCAATGTTTTGTTTATTGGTAAAAAAAAGAAAAAGTTATGGCTGTTTTATTCATCCAAACCTTGATACGGTAAGGGCCGGTAACCTTGATCAAAATTTTCTTATATAGCTCATGTAAAAAAAGCTATCATTTTAAAACGTCGTAACTTTCTCAATTTTTGACCGATTTTGATCATTTGGGTATCATTTTAAAGGTCTTTTCGGGCTCTTTCCAATGACATAAATTTCATTAGGATTTGACAAAAAGTAAATATTTTTTTTAATTTTTATAACCACCCTAGATGATGGGAGCATCAAAAGCCAAACTCAAATGATCCAGTGAATATTGTGAACACCATGAAATAAATCGTCATTTTACTTACCATTTTGTAAAAAGGACGAAACCAATCAGAATTCAATGAATTTCTTCTTAGAAACTTTAATTCAAACCGAAATAAGAGTCATAACTAGAGACGCAGTTCATTTCTGTTAGCCTAAAGAGGTGGACTCTGCGAGTCAAGGGAAACTACTCTCGTAACCTAATGGTTTCGGTCAAATTTGTGCTTTCATACTTTTTGGGGTGTGTGAATATTTACAAAGTGACTGTGTGTGCGTGCGTGCGTCTCTCTCTCTCTCTCTCGCTCTCTGTGCGTGTGTGTGTGACCCCTTTGTCATCTTTAACTACACACTAAGTGTTGTGCTTTTTATTTCTTCCGTATAATGACTATTAATGTGCTTGTCCATGGCCCCTACATCATTATTATTCTATAGAGTATCCATGGTTTGTCTTTGTTAGTTTGTGCTCGTGGGAATACCGGGGAGTCTTTTGTAAAAAAAATAGTTCCCCCACCTTCTCGAAGTTCTGTGCTTGTAACTTCCTCTAATGTTGCCACTCTCTCTGACTCTGCCTTTTCCCTTTGGAAAATGGTGTTTTAAAACGTCCTCTCGTGTCTGGAACAGACACATATGGGACACAAAGATGGTGGGAACGATACTGAAGGCAATGCCCGGGAGGCAGTGCAACACCAGTAAAGTCCCGATTTTTTAACAATATAGATAAGTGTAAAACTTGAAATGGCCCCTTCTACAGACCCGTTGAACTGAAGCCCGTCTGACTACTTTCTTTAAATTCCACACAGAACTCCTCCGAATCAATTCCAAGTATCTTCCAACAAATACCCTGTAGAAGAAAAGTCTCAGGGGGGGGGGGGGGGGGGGAGTCAATCTCACTCACTTGTCATTTAACGACATCCCCTAGCCATGAGAACTCAATACAGACAGTCCACTTTCTTTCCTGGCTCGCACTATCCCGCAGTGGAACGGCCTCCCTGAGGAAGTTGCCTCCACCAAGTCCTTGGAGGCCTTCAAAGAGCAACCTCCTACTAAACAACCATTCCTCTGCCTTCCCCTCCCCACCTCCCACCCCTGCATCACCACACCTAAAAACAGATGCCACCCCCCTCGCACCCCCTTTTTTTACATGCATGTAATGTATTGTCCCCTAAATACAAACACTGACTTCTGTGCATGCATCATGTGGGGCCCGTGTTTACCCCAGTTGATCTGGGGGGGGGGGGGGGGGGGGGGGGGGGGGACTAAAACGTCGTGCATGACACTCTACATGCATAATGTGGGGCTCGGTTGTCCCTGGCCAGACTGGGGGACATTTAACGGTCGGGCGGCATGACCTTTGACTCGTCTTTCCCCTCTAATCACCCCCCCCCCTCCCCACCCACCCCCCCTTCCCAAATCAAATCTTCGCATATCGAACTAACTTTTTTCGGTTTTAAATCTCATTAATATATTTCTACATAGTAAACTGCGTATCTGTAAATACTTCATTTATTTCCTGACTATCTTGCAATCATTTCTTTCTTTCCATTTCCCAATAATGTTATTATTTCGCTTTGTACCCTATATCTTGCTTATTTTTTCCTCTTTTTTCGTACTAACCCCTAAAGTGCATCAGAACCTTCAGTGTGTTGAAGTTGGCTGCCTAAGGAGACGAAGTACAGATAGGTGTAGCAGTAACCATGCACGCCTCGGTTAACTCATCGGCTATGGTACCGCGCTACGTTAGTATAATCTTGAATTCCCTTTGCTTTGCTTTCTATCGTCTATTATATACTATCTTTTTTCTGACTGATTGACCCATTCTCCTGCCTTTGTTAAATCTTCCAAATATTTTCATTTCCTTTGAGCTCCTCCGAAATCGGAAAATGTGTCGGCTATACGCAGCGGGGGTGGGGGCTTGCCTCTCAGAAGCTGATGATAATGTGAATGTAAAAGATGCAATCAAGGCTTCTCGTGAGAGAATAAACTAAAACTATACATCTCTCTCTCTCTCTGTATCCGTCGCGCACGCTCAAACATATACATGCGTGCATACACTCACATACACGCACACACGCCGTGCGCGCACGCGCACACACACCAAGTAACTTCACCGACTGTAACACACCTTGAGTGAAGTTTCACGTTGCAGAAGTATGTTGTGATGATCATGCAGTGGCTTCAGTGAAAGTATTCCAAAGACTGATGAAAGGCAGACTATAGGCCTACCTCAAAATATCCCCCGGTAGGCCTGTACCCACTTATTAAGGGAGACTACATAAGCGCTCAGAGATCTCTGTAACCAGTCCTGTATGGAGAAATAAAAGCTTCAAAAATGGTATTTTGTTGAATGCATTGATTTCTATAGAAAGTACTTGCAAAATGCAAAAGTACGCCAAGGAGAGTTGATGAGTTCCATCGCTAAAGCCATGTGGTTCTAGTAGAATAACTTCCCCAGAAGTCATAATCTCTAGAATGTCAAATTTCCGGCATAGGCTATACAGGTTCTGAGTTTTGATCATAGTTGCTGATACCAGTAAAGATCAATTCCCTCCTTCAATTCCCAAGGACACTTCACACAAGGACACACACACACGACCATACTAAACACACACACACACACGTGCGCGCTGGAGAGAGAGAGAGAGAGAGAGAGAGAGGCAGAGAGAGAGAGATAGAGAGAGAGAGAGAGAGAGAGATAGAGAGAGACTTGAACACTTTATTATTGTCATTATAAGCCACCGGGAGGGGTCTATTGACAAGGGGGGATGGTGACAGTGTTTCATTAAGCAGAACAATAAATAATATCAAAAACTGAAGGGAAAAAACAAAGAAACAGAAAACAATACATTCAAAGAAAAAGAATCCGTTTGACATTAGATCCTTGAGCAAAAGAAAAAGAAAAAGAAAAAGGGAATCATATTATAATTAAAAAACCCATATAATGACATAAAAAAAGTTAGCTCGCGACCATCCACACTAGGCAAGTAATATACATGAGCATTCCATCACACGACAAACATGGATCTACAAGACATGGATTTAAACAACCGTGAGAGAGAGAGAGAGGAGTGAAGAAGAGGAAGAAGGAGAGAGAGAGGGAGAGAGAGGGGAGAGGAGAGAGAGAGAGAGGAGAGAGAGAAGAGAGAGAGAGAGAGAGAGAGAGGGGAGAGAGTGAGAGGAGAGAGAAAGAGAGAGAGAGAGAGAGAGGAGAGAGAGAGAGAGAACACTGAACACTGAAATGGTTTAATGAGTAGGCCCTTGGCCCATGTCATTTTGAGTGGTTACAAAAGTATAACAAAGTAGCAGTATTAACAACATTTTGTCATAAACACACATAACAAACTTAGCGTTTACGTAGTTCAAAACTTCATACATGTATGATACATAGAATATCAAATAAACACAATCATCTTCACCCACTTATGTGCATGTCCCGAATTTTATCATAAACACACATAACACATTAATAGTTCAAAACTTCATACATACACTATTCATAGAATATCAGATAAACACAATCATTTTTACCCATTTAAGTGCATCTCCCGGGTTCTAAATGCTTTTTCGAGATAAAATACTAAACAGATAATTATATATTTATTTTCAGTTGCAAGCAGCATGGTTATTTTAGAGAGAGTAGAGAGAGAGAGAGGAGAGAGAGAGAGAGAGAGAGAGAGAGCGAGAGAGAGAGAGGGAGAGAGGAGATAGAGAGAGAGAGAGAGAGAGAGAGAGAGATGTTAGAAGAGAAAACTTAAACTTTATTTAGCCGAAGGATATAGTTTAGGCCAAGCTATTCTTAAATTCTTTCCATCGAGAGAGAGAAGGGGAGAGAAGGGGAGAGAAGGGGAGAGAAGAGAAGAGAGAGAGAGAGAGAGGAGAGGAGAGAGAGAGAGAACTTGAAAACTTAAAACTTTATTTTCCAATGATATAGATTTTAGGCAAAAGCCTAGAGAGTAGAGAAGAGAGAGAGAGAGGAGAGAGAGACGAGAGAGAGAGAGAGAGAGGAGAGAGAGAGAGTAGAGGAGAGAGAGAGAGAGAAAGAGAAGAGAGCAGATGAGCAGACGAGGAGGGAGAGAGAGAGAGAGAGAGAGAGAGAGAGAGAGAAAACGTGATAACTTTGAAAACTTTGAAAACTTTTTCAAGGATAAAGATTTTAGGTAACGCCTATTCTTCCAATCTGTCAGTCTGATAGAGAGAGAGAGAGAGGAGGAAAGAAGGAGAGAGAGGAGAGAGAAGAGAGAGAAAGAGAGAGAGAGAGAAGAAAGAGAGAAGAGAGAGATAGAGAGAGATATCGCTCGGAAGGGGGGAGTCACCGATATGAAAAGTAGGATTACATGTCTCTTTCTTTCTCCTCCTTCCCCCTGTCGCTTATTCTATCGCTTTCGCATTTCCGTCATTTCTCCGGGAGCGTGTATACTTGCTTCTTACTGTACTGTCTTACTTACTTGTTATCC
>CM065685.1:12352439-12377429 GCA_017654935.2 Phymorhynchus buccinoides
GCTTATAATAAGGTGTGCCTTCACTGACAAAAAACATGTGTACATCTGCTAGTATTCATGTTATCGTGGTGTATTACATAGGGTGGCCTTCAATGCAACTGTTACATTCTGCTAGTAGTTCAATGTTATCGGGTGTCTTTACATAGGTGTGCCTTACCTGACAAACTGGTACATTCTGCTGTATTCAATGTTAATCGGGGGTGTCTTACAATAGTGTGCCTTAACCTGACAACATGTACTATTCTGCTAGTAGTTCCATGTTATCGGGGGTGTCTTACATATGTGTCCTTACACTCGACAACAGGTACATTCTGCTAGTAGTTCAAGTTATTGGCGGTGTCTTATTTGTGTGCCTTACACTGACAAACATAGTACATTCTGATATAGTTTCAATGTTATCGGGGGTGCCTTACATAGGTGTTGCCCTTACACTGACAAACATGTTACATTTCTGCGAGTAGATTCAATGTTTATCGGGGTGTCTTACAATGGTGTGGCTTAACACGACAACATGGTACATTCTGTCTAGTAAGTTCAATGTTATCGGGGTGTCTACCATAGGTGTGCCTTACACTGACAACTGGTACATTTCTGCTAGTGTTCGATGTTATTGTGGGTGTCTTTACAATATGTGTTGCCACTTACCTGACACACATGGTACATTCTGCTAGTAGTTCATGTTATCGGGGGTGTCTTACAATAGTGTGCCTACACTGACAAACGGTACAGTCTGCTGTAGTTTCAATGTTTATCGGGGGTGTCTTACATAGGGGTGCTTACACTCTGACAAACATGGTACATTCTGCTAGAGTTCATGTTACAGGGTGCTTACAATGTGTGCCTTACACTGACAAACATGGTACATTCTGGCTAGTAGTTTCAATGTTATCGGGGGTGTTCTTAACTAGGTGTGTCCTTACACTGACAAACATGTACATTCTGCGTAGTTCCTGTTATCGGGGTGTCTTACATAGGTGTGTCATTACAACTCTGAAACTGGTACTTCTTGCTAGTAGTTCAATGTTATCGGGAGTGTCTTACAATGAGGTGTGCGTCACCGACAAACAATGTACTTCTGGCTAGAAGTCAATGTTATCGGGTGTCTTTACATATGTGTGGCCTACACTCCTGACAACATGGTAATTGTGCTAGTAGTTCAATGTTATCGGGTGGTCTTACAATGTGTGCCTTACACTGAAAACATGGTACATTCTGCTAGTGTTCAATGTTATCTGGGGTGTCTTACAATGTGAGCCTTACCTGACAGCATGGTACTTCTGCTGTATTCAATGTTATTCGGTAGTGTCTTACAATGGTGTGCCTTACAACTGACAAACATGGTACATTCTGCTAGTAGTTCAATGTTATCGGGGTGTCCCTACAATATGTGTGCCTTACACTGACAACCATGGTACATTCTGCTTAGTAGTTCATGTTATACGTGGTGTCTTACACTGAGGTGTCCTTACCTGGACAAACCCTTTTACATTCTGCTATAGTTCAATGGTTTATCTGGGGTGTCTTACAATATGTGTGCCTTACACTGACAAACATGGTACATTCTGCTAGTAGTCAATTTATCGGGGTGTCTTAACATGGTGGGCCTACACTGACAAACATGTACATTCTGCTAGTAGTTCGATGTTCTGCTACAAAACAAATGACATGCCATCCTCAAAACACAGTGACTTACGACGACCAAGGTAGTGGTGACAAACATGCTTTTCCCTGGGCAGCTCTTTCTGCAATCAACAAGGCGAGCCATGAGAAAGCCACTGCACCCCCGCAGTTCGCCAAACGCCTGCAACAGTTAGCCTCAACAGCTTGTATGCATAATGAAATATCAGCAATGAGAAAGCACTGCACCCCGCAAACTCTGCAACCAGTTGCCAATCAACAGCTTGTTTGCTATGAAATATCAGCCAATGAGAAAAGCCACTGACACCCCGCAGCCCGCCTTCAACAGTTAGCCAATCAACAACTTGTTATGCATACTGCAATTATTTCAGCCATGAGAAGCTACTGCGACCCGCAGCCTCGCCTGCAACAGTTAGCCAATCACATCTTGTTAGCTTCATGCCAATATTACAAGCCAATGAAAAGCGAGGTACAATTAATGCTGCACATATCACCCTAGAACGTTTCTGCTACCCGCAAGTATCCAACATCTGGCACATTAGCCAATCAACAAGCGCGTTAAATGCAAAAGCAATGCCGATAGTTTCCAACCAATGTAAAAACATGTTAAGTGTCAACACCAAATACGATGTTTCATAGGAAGTTCTTCAATTAACTAGGCATCCAATCAAAACGCACGCAGGCCTCCAAACGTCTACACATCAACAATGGAAAGCTCGTTACATACAACACGTTAACACTCAGCAATGAAAAAGCCTGTATAAAAGTACAAACATGATCAGCCCACAAGAAACTACCGCCACAGGAGCTGATTCTAGGATTTTGAAAAGTGGGGGCTTTCCCCCCCCAAGAATAAAAAGGGTGCAGGTCCAATGGATCCTAGGGAAGGGGGGGGGGCTGCTGATTCATCTTCGCTAGTCTACCCTTCTTCAGCCACTCTCTTGGAACCCGTGTTCCTTCGCACTAGTGCCGTTATCTTCGGGCTGCTTCTCCTGAGCGTTTGCTTGCAGTAGCTGTTTTCATGCAACATCTTCTGCACACTCCTTTGGCAGAGTATTTCTTTTTTTTTTTACTTTGCCGCCAACAAAATCAAAGTCCGAAGAGCGCGCTGTCCTGCTTCATTTTGAAGAAAACTCAACATGGCGGGTGAGTACTTCTTGTCGGTAAAACGAGATGACGCGATGTTGATTTCCTAACTTGTAAAGGAACCATGAAAGTCGAGAATCATTCATTCCTGCTTGATGCATTTTTGGTTCGCTTTGGGTGCAGATTTGACGGATTTTAGCAACGACGAAGGAATTCCTTTCCAGTGTTCGGTAAAAGAGGGCGGGCAGTTCTGCATAGCGGGCGTCGCCGCTTTAGAGCCGTTTATTGTGCAAGGACAGATTTGGGGTGGATTGCTACCATCCTGCGCCCTAGAATCAGCTCTGCCGACACATATTACTGACATTCAGTAACTTACATTGAACATTCATCATAGCGCAAGCATTCGTGACTTACAAGTCATGAAATTTCATCATAGCCAATCATTCAGTAACTTACAATCATGAACATCTCATCATAGCTAATCATTCAGTAACTACAATCGGAATATCTCATCATAGCCATCATTCAGTAACTTACTCATGAACATCTCATCTAGCCAATCATTCAGTAACTTACAATAGTTACAACCATGACTTCTCATCATAGCCATCATTCAGTACTTACAATCATGAACTCTCAGCATAGCCAATCATTCAGTAACTTCATAAGTTACAATCCTGAACTTCTCATATAGCAATCATTCAGTACTACAATCATGAACATCTCTCATAGCCATCATTCAGTAACTTTACATCATGACATCTCATCATAGCCATTCATTTCAGTACTTTACAATCTGACATCTCATCATAGCCAATCATTCATAACTACATAAGTTACAATCATGCTTCCATCATAGCTATCATGCATAACTTTACAATCATGAACATTACTCATCGATAGCCATCATTCGTAACTTACATCATGAACTCTAAGCATAGCCATCATGTCAGTAACTTACAATCATGAACTCTCATTCATATCCCATCATTCAGTAACTTCAATCATGAACATCTCTCATAGCCATCATATCAGTAACTTAGAAGCATGACTCTCATCATATCATAATCATTCAGTAACTTCAATCATGACTCTCATCATGCAATCTTCAGTAAATTACATAATTTACAATCATGAACTTCTCATCATAGCCAAATCATCATTAACTTACATCGTGAACATCTCATCATAGCCAATCATTCGTCTTACATCTGAACATCTCATCATAGCCACGCATTCAGTAACTTACATCATGAACATCTCATCATGCCAATCATTCAGTAACTTACAATCATGACTCTCATCATAGCCATCATTCAGTAACTTACATCATGAACATCTCATCATAGCCGATCATTCAGTACTTACTCATAACACTCTCATGCCAATCTTCAGTAACTTACATCATGACATCTCTCATAGCCATCCTTCATTAACTTCTCATGAACATCTCATCATAGCCAATCATTCAGTAACTTTACAATCATCGAACATCTCATCATAGCCATCATTCAGGAACTTCAATCATGAACATCTACTCTAGCCATCATTCAGTAACTGACAATCTGAACTGCTCATCATAGCCATCATTACAGTAAATTACAATCATGAACATCTCATCGTACCGATCGTCGTACCCGGTGGCTGTCAAGCGGTTTATCAGCCATGCCATTCCAAATGTTACTGCAATAAACACAAGACCAGTCCAACGTTAACTTACTGCAAATAACAAAGACCCGTTCCCCCCCCAAAGGTTACCTGCAAATAAACACAAGACCACCAGACCAGCCAAGGTTCTGCAATAAACAACAGCCCAGTCCTAATGTTACTGCAAATAAACACATACAAGCCACAAGTCCTACATGTTACTGCAAATAAACACGAAGATACCAGCCCAGCCGTCCAAAGGTTACTGCAAATAAACACAAGGCAAGTTCAGAACGATATCAGAGATGAGGCATGAATCAACAGCTTCCTGACTGATCATCAGGCTGTGGAGGCACACCAATCTCCATTGTCTGACCGTCATCAGGCTTTGGAGCACAACAATCTCCCATGTCGACTGATCCCAGGCTGTGAGGCACAACCAATCTCCCATTTCTGACCGATCATCAGGCTGTGGAGTCACAAACTCTCCTCATGTCCTGACTGTCATCAGCTGTGGGTCTACAACAATCTCCCTGTCTGACCGATCATCAGGCTGTGGCGCCAAACATCTCCCTGTCTTGCTGATCATCAGAGCTGTGTAGGCACAACATCTCACTGTCTGAACCGATCATCAGGCTGTGGAGCCACAAACAATCTCCTGTCTGACCTGATCATCGGCTGTGGAGGCCAACAATCTCCCTTCTGACCGATCATCAGGCTGTGGAGGCACAAACAATCTCCCATGTCTGACCGATCATCAGGCTGTGGAGCACAAACATCTCCATGTCTGACCGTCATTCAGGCTGTGGAGGCAGCGAAACAATCTCTCTGTCTGACTGATCATCAGGCTGTGGAGTCACAACAATCTGCCATGTCTGACTGATCATCAGGCTGTGGGGCACAAACATCTCCCAGTTTTTTGACTGATCATCACTGTGAGGCACAATCTCCCAACCCAATTAACAATACTGAGCAAATAAGAGGTGGGTTTTTTCTTAAAACACAAATCACTCTTAAAAAGATAATTATTCTGATTGTGTTGAATGGCACACGCCTTTTTTTTTCATGTTGAAAGCTGATACATGAACATATATACTTTGTTCACTCTAATTTTATGTACATAATTAGCACAAACCATCTAAAACCATTTCTTAGGAAAGATTGAATGAATACACAAACTCCCAATACAGAAACCAAATAACATTGGAATTAACATGTAATCTCCATGATTTGATGTCGTGCTCATTCGAAAACAATCAGACCAAATACAACAATGGATATACCTAACAGTGGTCTCTTCCAATGATTTTGATTCATGCTCATTCAAAAATACAGACCAAATACACAATGGAATATACCTAACATGTCCTCTCAATGATTTGATGTCATGCTCATTCAAAACAATACGAACCAATACACAATGGATATACAGTCTCTCCAATGATTTGATGTCATGACTCATTCAAAACAATACAGACCAAATACAACATGGAATATAACATGGTCTCTCCAATTGATTTGATGTCATGCTAATTCAAAAACAATACAGAACCAATACAACAGCTGGAAAAAAAAAAAAACATTAATAAAACCCAAAAAAAATGTTTTTTCCCCCCCCTCTTCCAATGATTTGATGTCATCTAATTCAAAACAATCAGAACCAATGCAACAATGGAATATCACATGTCTCTCCAATGACTTTGGATGTCATGCTCATTCAAAACAATATAGAACCAAATACACATGGAATATAACATGTATCTCCATGATTGATGTCAGCTCTTCAACAAACAATACAGACAAATATCACATGAATATCAACCTAAAATGTCTCGCCCATGATTTGTGTCATTCTCATTCAAAAACATATAGAACCAAATACCAATGGATATCTACATGTCTCTCCCATGATTTGATGTCATGCTCATGCAAAACAATTAGAACCAAATATAACAATGGAATACCTAACATGTCCTCTCCAGGATTTGATTCATGCTCATTCAAAACAATATAGACCAATATAACATGGAATATACCTAAATGTCTCTCCATGATTTGATGTCATCTCATTAAAAAACAATTACGAACCAATACAACTGGAATATACCCTAACATGTCTCTCCATGATTTGATGTCAGGCTCATTCAAACATATAGAACCATTACAGCATGGAATATACTAACATGTCTGTCCAATGATGTTGATGTCATGCTCATTTCAAAGACAATACAGAACCCAAATTAACAATGGAATTATACCTAACATGTCGCTCCAAATGTTTGATGTCATGCTCATTCAAAAACATATAAACCAATACAAAACAAATGGAATTATAACATTCTCTCCATGATTTGATGTCATGCTCAGTCAAAAATACAGAACCCAATACAACAATGAATAGAACCTAACATGTCTCTCCAATGATTTGATGTCATCTCATTCCAAAAATCGAACCAATACAACATGGATATCCTAACATTTCTCTTCCAATGATTTGATGCATGCTAATTCAATGGACTATTTTTACTTTCCTCTTTCATCTGTTTCTCTCTCTCCTCTCCTCTCTCCTGTACCCCCCCCCCCCCCCCCCCCCCCCCCCCCCTCTCTCTCTGTTTGTTTCTTCTCTCTGTCTCTGTGTGTTTCTGTCTCTAACTCACTAATTAAACCTGAAGACAGTACACAACACCGTGGTCCCCCAGCACAAACCCGTGTGCATATTGGTCTTACACTGACTACATGTCTCTCTCTGCTGTCTGTCTCGCTGTATCTCTGCTCTGTCTCTCTGTCTGGCGTCCTCACTGTCTCTACTCACTATAAACATTAAGACAGTACACACCCATTTCCCAGCACACACCCAGTGTCCAGTAGTGGGTCTCACTGATTACTGTCTCTCTCGTGTCTGTCTCTCTCTCTCTCTGTCTCTCTCTGGTGTCGCTGTCTCTCTCTGTCTGTCCTCTCTCTCTCTGTCTGTCCTCTCTGTCTCCTGTCTCTACTCACTATAACCTGAAGACTTTACACACACCAGTGTCCCACACAAACCCAGTGTGCAGTATGGTACTCCTGACACATGGTCTCTTCTCTGATCTGCCTTCTCTCTCTTCTCTCTCTCTGTCTGGTCTCACTGTCTTCTACTCACTAATAAACCCTGAATACAGTACCACACACCAGTGTCCCAGCCAAACCCCAGTGTGCAGTAGTGGGTGCCTCACTGACACATGTCCTCTCTCTGTCTGTCTGTCTGTCCTCTCTGTTTCTCTCTCTGTCTCTCTCGTCTGTCTGACTCACTACTCTACTCCTAATAAACCTGAAGACAGTACCAAACACCCAGTGTCCCAGCTCAAACCCTAGTGTGCCATAGTGCGGCTCACTGCCCACTCCAATCCCCAGAAACAGGAAGATGATGATTTTCCTGCAGACCTGAAACAGTCACATTAACATTCAGAAAATGAAGATTATGATCTCACTGGAACAGTAACATTCAAACACTCAGAAACATGAGATGAGAGTTCACTGAACAGTACTTAACACTCAGAACATGAAATGATGATTTCACTGAACAGTGAACATTACCTCAAAACATGAAGATGATGATTTCACTGACAGTACATTAACACATCAGAAACATGAAGATGATGATTTCACTGAAACAGAACATTACACAATCAAAACAGGAAGTGATGATTTACAACGAACAGTAACATTTAACCCATCAAACATGAAGATGATGATCTCACTGAACCAGTCACATTAACACATCAGAAACATGAAGAGATGAAAGGATTGCACTGACCAGTAACGTTCACATCAGAGAACATGAAGATGATGCTTTCACTGAAACGTAACATTAACACATCAGAAACATTAAGATGATGATTTCAACTGAAAAGTACCATTACACATCATAACTAATGAACTGATGAAGATGATGATTTCCTGAAACAGTACATTAACCATCAGAAACATGAAGATGATGATGTCACTGAAACGTAACATTACACATCAGAACTGGAAGTGGATTGATTTTCACTGAAACAGTAACATTAACACCATCAGAAACTGAAGATGATGATCTCACTGAAACAGTGAACTTAACACATCAGAACATAAGATGATGAATTTCAGCGTGAACAGTACCATTAACACATCAGAACCATGAAGATGATTATTTCACTGAACATAACATTACACATATCAGAAACATGAGCTGATGATCTCACTGAACAGTAACAATTACACATCCGAAACATGGCTCAAGATGATGATGCTCACGGCAACAGTAACATTACCTACGAGTAGAACATAGATATGTCTCACTGAACAGTACTTAACACATTCAGAAACTGAAGATGAATGATCTCCTGAACAGTAACATTAACACTCAGAAACATGAAGATAGATGATTTCACTTGAAACATAACATTAACAATCAAAACTGAGATGATGATTTCACTGAACCGTAAACATTAACACATCAGAACATGAGATGTGATTTCACTGAACAGTAACATTAACACATCAGAACATGAGTGAGATGATGTCACTGAACATACATGAACACTCAAACGTGACGATGAAAATGATGATTTCACTGAACTAACATTACACATCGAACATGAAGATGATGATTCACTGAAACAGTAACATAACACATCAGAAACATTAAGATGATGGATTCCTGAACAGTAACTTAACACATCATAAACAGAAGTATGATGATCTCCTGAAACAGTAACATAACCATCAGAACATGAACTATGATGATTCACTGTAAACAGTAACATTAACACATCAGAAACATGAAGATGATGATTTCACTGAACGTTAACATTAACTCTCAAACATGAAGATGATGATCTCACTGAACGTAACATTACACTCAGAAACATGAAGATGATGACTCAATGAACAGTAACATTAACCATACATAAATAACTGATGCAGATGATTTTCCTGAACAGTAACATTAACACATCATAAACATGAAGATGATGATTTCACTGAAACGTACATTTAACATATCATAACACATAAGATTGATTATTTCCACTGAAACAGTAACTTAACACATCAGAAACTGAAGTGATATTTCCTGAACCGTAACATTAACACAGGTTCAGAAACATGAAGTGATGATTTCACTGACAGTAACATTAACACATCAGAACATGAGAGGATGATTTCACTGAACAGTACTTAACACGTCAGAACATAAGATGATGACTCACTGAACAGTCATTACACATCAGAAACAGGAAGTGATGATTTCACTGAAAAGTAACATTAACCTCAGAAACTGGAAGATGATGATTTCAACTGAAACGTAACTTAACACTCAGAACATGAAGTATGATGATTTCACTGAAACAGTAACATTAACACATCAGAGCATACTGATGAAGATGATGATTTCCTTGAAACAGTAGCATAACACATCAGAAACTGAAGATGATATTTCACTGAAACAGTAAATTAACACTCGAAAACTGAAGATGATTATTTCCACTGAAACAGTAACATTAAACACTCAGAAACATGAAGATGAGATCTCACTGAAACAGTAAATTACACATTCGAAACATGAAGATGATGATTTCACTGAACGTAACATTACACATCGAACTGAACTGATAAGATGATGATTTCACTGAACAGTAACATTAACCATCAGAAACATGAAGATGATGTTTCACTGAACAGTAACATTAACACGTCAGAACAGAAGATGATGATTTTCACATGAAACAGTAACTTAACACATCGAAACATGAGCTTATGATTTAACTGAAACAGTCAACATTTACACTCAGAAACATGAATATGATAATTTCCACTGAAAACAGTAACATTAACACATCAGAAACATAAAAGATATGATTTCACTGAAACAGTTAACATTACCACATCAAACATGAAGATGCTATTTTTACTGAACAGTAACATTACACCTTCAGAAACCTGAAGATGATGATTTCACTGAAACAGTACTACAAATCAGAAACATTAAGATGATGATTTCACTGCAACCTGTAACAGTAACATTACACTACACAAAGTGAAGATTATGATCTCACTGAAACAGTAACATTAACACATCAGAACCATGACGGATGAAGATGATGATTTCACTGAAACAGTAACCTTAACACACATCAGAAACATAAATGATGATCTCACTGACAGTAACATTAACACGATCCGAAACATGAACTGAATGAAGTGATGAGTTCACTGAAACGTAACATTAACAGCACATCGAAACAGGAAGATGATGCTTTCACTGAAACAGTAACATTAACTACATCAGAAACATGAAGATGATTATCTCACTGAAACAGTAACATTAACACATCAGAACATAAGATGATGAATCTCACTGAAACATAACATTAAAACATCAGAAAACATGAAGATGATGATTTACTTGAAACAGTAACATTAACACATCAAAACCTGAACTGATGAAGATGATGATTTCACTGAAACAGTAACTTTAACCAATCAGAAACATGAAGAGGAAGATTTCACTGAAAACAGTACATTAACACATCAGAACATTATATGGATGATTTCACTGAAACAGTAACTTAACACATCAGAAACATGAAGATGATGATTTCACTGACACAGTAACATTAACACATCAAAAGAAAACATGAGTGATGATTTCCCTGCAAACGTAACATTAACACATCAGAACTGCTGATGAGATTATGATTCACCTGAAAAGTACATAACACATCAGAAACATGAAGAGGATGATCTCACTGAACAGTAACCTTACACATCTAAACATGAAGATGATGATTTCACTGAAACATGTAACATTAACACATCAGAAACATGAAGATGATGATTTCACTGAAACAGTAACCATTAACACATCAGAAACATGAGGATGATGATTTTCACTGAACAGTACATTAACACATCAGAAACATAGATGATTATTTCCTGAAACAGTAACATTAACTATCAAAAACATGGAAGATGATGATTTCACTGATCAGTACATTAACACATTCATAAACATGAAATGATGATTTCAACTGAAACAGTACACATTAACACGTCAGAAACATGAAGATGATGATTTCACTGAAACAGTAACATTACACAATCAGAACATGAAATGGATGATTTCCTGAACAGTAACATTAACACATCAGAACATATGATGATTCACTGAACAGTAACATTAACACATCAGAAACATGAACTGATGAAGGATGATTATTCCTGAAAACATAAATTAACAACATCAATGGGGGTCCCTAGGAGCCCTGAAGTTCTATCCACAGGTTGGTACATTTCCTATTGATTGCATGTTTATCTAAATAACGCATTCTGTTCCTGTTGTAAAAATTTATAACAATAGTGTATAATTCAAAGATATTACCATTAACTGATTTAATGCACTACCCTATTTTTCAGACTATAAGGCGATACTTTCCCCCCACACTGATACGCCCTCGCCTTATAATTGACTGATAATAATAAGTAAGAATATAGAAAACAAATCTGAATTTTGTTGTCAAATTTGCCGATTGTTATAATAAGGTGTTTGTTATAGTCCAAAATGACGTAAACCTAAATGGTGATTGGGTAATTTGACGATAAAGATGAACACAATGTGACTAGTTCCTCATTATAAATAATATGATCAGTGGTAACATTCTAGGTCACTGATTAGCAGTAGTGGACATTAAATGTTTTTATTGTTTCAGTTGAATCCTGTTGCGATCAAATGTGCATTTTGTTACCTCACATAATTTTACTGTAATAATGTACTTCCCCCTTCCTTATTTTTTTTAATTTTTTTTTTTTAAAAAAGAAAATGTACAAAATCCTCCAGATTATTGGATGTATGCATGAGACCGTTAGAAAGTTTAATCACTTACAGTGGAACCTCACCTTATAATACCTCCCATTAATAGACGTCCCTCCCACATAAGACCTACTTCTCTGAACATTGCCCTTCTTTGTAATAGTTGAATTACCTCCCTTATAAACATCATTTTGGATGATTTTTTAAGGTCCTTACAAGGGAGGTTCACTGTATGTATTGTTAAATCTGTGTTAAAAGAAAAGCTTAACTTTTCATTTATGTTTCTGTAAATGCGCAAATGTTTGAAAATGTATACCTTTTGCTCACATTCTGTGTTGTTGGAATCAAATTCAGAAGTCTGTGTTTTTTATTCTGGTAATCTTTTTTTTGTCTTCTCCATTTCATTTTGCATTGCATCAGTATTTTCTGACTATAAGCAGAAACTATATTGGGAAGATAGCATCCTGTCCTCGTTTCCCTATATTAGTAGTGAGAGACAGAAACACTGGTTTATGTCCCTTTTTAAACAGACCATTTTACACGTCGCTAGGCCAGTTGAATTCTCCGTTCAAGTTTCCAAGTCTGAGTTTTTGGATAGCCTCCACTGTGAAACGTGTATGTCCGCACTAACGATAACTCTCATCACCCGTTTGGGCCGAGCTCTTAAGTATCCATCTTACCCGTTTAGAATATCTTTGGCTATAAAAGGCGATACTTTATTCCCAGACTGAGACCCCTGCGCCTTATAATGTGGACTATAAAATAGTAAGAATATAGAATAAGCAAAATATGAACTTTGTGTGAAATTTTTGGTGTTGTGCCTTATAGTCCGAAAGAATATGGTACTTATTTGTCTAATAATAGCAATGCTGTATGCTTTTGTTGGTTTTCAGGACACGATGATGCGAGAGAAAGAACTGGAATATTTCAGAGAATGGGAGAAACAGGAGGATAGTGTGAGTACCAGTGGCTCTCTGTGTGTGTTTTGTTTGTGTGTCGTATGTGTGGTGTGTGTGTTGTGTGTGTGTGTGTGTGTGTGTTGTGTGGGTGGTCGTGTGTGTGTGTGGGTTTTCATTTATTTAATGTCTATCATTTATCCTCCTTAACTTCTCGTCCCAACCACCATCATCAAGTTGATGGTTCGTTTGATATGAAATATCTCGTGATATTAGACGGATGTGTGTCGTGTGTGTGTTGTGTCTTCATTTAACATGCTATCTACTTTCTCTCCTTCTTCTTTCTCTTCCCAACCGCCATCATCAAGTTGATGGTTCTGTTAGTTATAAAATATCTCGAGATATTTAGACGGATGTGTGTGTGTGCATATGTGTGTGAGGGCAGTCAGAATTGTCAGGGGATCTGCAAATTTCAGAGGGATTAAGAATTTCTGACAGAGTATTGGCTTCTACTGTAAGACGTTTTTTGACTTTTTTTAGGGGAAAGTGACAAGCACAGAACTTCCGGAAAGGTGGGGGAACTATTTATACAAAGGACTCCCAGGTATCCCCACGGGGAGATAATTGACTTCTAAATCACAAGTTTATTATTTTTACATTGGTGCATGTACTCCTTCTGTATTCCTTTTCCAGTTCCACTTGAACCAGGCTAAGCTGCGCTCAGAGATCAGAATCAAAGATGGAAGAGGTAGGTGGTTTTTGTTGTTGCAATATTGTACTTTAGTCCCCCCCCCCCCCTCATGACTACGGGCCTCTCGATCTCAAAGTCTGGTTCTTTCAGTTTTATGGAAACAATCCCAGGCTGATCCTAACCCTATCCCTTTCCCCCAAATGGCAGAATGTTGGTTCTCGGTGAAAATTTGAGGGGGGGGGGGGGTAGTAATGTACAAGATAGCAGGTTTTTGTTTCTTCCTGATCACTACAAGAAAAAGAAACAAAAGTTTTTGCCATTTTTGTATCATTATATAATAATATACAGAAGAAATAGGAAGAAAACGGAGTATTTTGTTTTCGCTTTAAATTGCTTTCAGTGAGTAATTTGAGGTTTTGAATTATGGTTGAGAAAATTGTTTGTATCAATATTGTAGCTTTTCATTTTAATATTTCTGTATTAGTGATTTAGTACTCACTATTAGGATATTAATGTATTTTTTAACTTAAAAATCCAAGAAACATATTTTTGACTTGAAATATATTCATATGACCTAAGCTCTGTTTCCTTGCACTTTACAAGCACTTTTGCATTGAAAACTGTTCTGATGATCATTGTAGATATTTGATGAATGTTTCTGATAAAAAAAAAAATCCCTTGTGGTGTACATGTACATATTTTGACAGACATTTTACTGATGATATGCTGACACTTGTATCGTTAACAATGTCCTCTGATGACCATTACATTATGAGCTATTGTTTTATTGATTGATCTATTTATTCTATTCCCAGCCAAACCCATCGACTTGCTGGCAAAATACATCAGCACTGAAGACGATGCGCTTGCCGTGGAGATGCACGAGCCGTATACCTACCTCTATGTGAGTATCACAGACCTGTTTACCATCCCGATTTTGCCGTAATTTTTACGGGAAAAAAGTCAAATTACGGCTACGAAAAAAACAACGGGAATTTGTTTTCCTAAATATAAAAAAACCCCACTACGGTTGCGTCGGTAATCGAAGATTTTGAAACGATGCGGTGAAAAGTAATTTCGCGCCATTTCCTTTTCTGTTTCAAAATGGCGTCCAAGCGAGTGCATTCCAAAGCTTCTGTATCTTCTGGTCAAAAATCAAAAGAAAAGACATCAAAAGTGGCACAGAAATTCCGGGGAAGTTACCTCAAATTATTCCAGGAATACGTCGTTCAGCACTAGGTGACGAGCATGTGTTCTGTGTCTACTGCTCGACGGACATTAGTATTGCACACTTGGGTCAGTACAATATCGACGTTCATTGTGATACGCAGAAGCACGCGTTGGATTACATTTTTTTTTCAAAATTACAGTTTTTTGTTTCAGAAATTACAACTTTGCAAAATAGGGGTAAGCAAGTCTGGTACATGTATCAGTATGCCTCTGCCTTAGCCCTTTCACCGCCAGCCATATTTCAGCCAAAAATGTCCATTAAATTTACCTGGGTAGAGAACAAAATCCATCTGCAGTATTGGGGATTCTTCTTCTGTGACATATATAAAATAAGGTCTATCCTTACTTCCCAAAACTAAGACAATAGGGTCTTTGAATAATAGACCCCAATTTGATACCTTTTAGTGACATAGGTGTTAAATCACTGTGGTGCTAAAATGCGACTTTGGTGGTGAAAGGGTTAACATTTCTGCTACGACAATGACCGCTTTTTGTACGCTTACGGGTGAAAGTAGTTCAGACATGCTCCTGAAATCAGGATTGTTAAAGCTGACAGAAAAGAAAGAGTCTTCAGGATTGGCCTTCTTGTCGCCCGGATCCACAGTTTTATGAAATCAAACATTTCTGCCGACACTGATGCCCCAGTGATCGCGGATTAATAAACAAGACGATAGACATGCAATTCTAGTATCACTCCCCACCCATCCTGTATGCAACAGACACGCACACGTTGGAAACTATTTTCAATGTGGCCACCACTTCAGTATTGGGAAGATTCAGAGAACATTGAAACGTGTCGTTTCTGGATTGAGAGAATGTTTTACTTTCACCCATTTGATCTTCCCTCTTCTTCTTCTTCGCCTCTGGCAGCCAACTTCATCAGGCTGAAGATTCTGCTGCACTTTGGGGGGTAGTAAGAAGACAAGAAATTAGAAAGCTGAGGAGATAGAAGTAGCCTAAGGAAAGTAAACATAAAATAAACCTCCAAGCCTCGTATTAAGATCTTTAACTCAATTGCATCACAGTCATTACACTAAGCTGCAAACCTAGAAATCGCATGATTTTGGATAATTTTTTCAAAATCTCAACAAATCACTCCAGCCATACACACAAACAAAATAGGCATAAAGGAAAAAGAAAATGAAAGGATTACAAGCGTTCTCATTTAAACAAAATTTCAGTTATAGAAATAAGGCAACGATAGCTCACACAACACTGTATGCAAACCGGGTCAGCTAAAAAGTTTTCAGTCCACCATTAGATGTACAGGAATCGGCAAATTTCTTACTCTCCCTTCCACTCTTATGACATTATCAGGAGACACGCAGACTTCATCTGATAAGCGAACATTACTTATTACAATTCCACAGTGTTCCAGATCCTACTAAAAGGCTATTTATAGAAATTTGTTTATCCACTACAAACACAAAGATGCAAAAACATTGTCTAGGGGAGGGAAGCGTGTTTAGAAATGACCAAATTATGGCGTGCGCATAGATTTACTTCCCTTGAAGTGAGATTGCCAAGCAGACCGCTTCATATTTCTTCCTGCTACGATTAGGCGATTGCATTTATGGTAAAGGTCAAGATGTGCCCCCCCCTCTACATTTCTCAGCTCGGCATTTTCACACTTGCCTTTCTTACCAAACATTAAGCTGTATGTTATGAACCTTTGTTGAATAATCGCAGTTATGATAAAGGCCATTATCTAATAGAAACCCCCCCTATGTAGTGCAGTACACACAACAGCCGCAGAGTATTTGTCACAGTCCTGGTTCATTGCGTTTTTCTGTCTTGCCTTTATCTTCTACTAATATTGAATGCATGCGTTTAATTATGTAATTGGATGAAAATTAGTGTTAAATATAGCAAACGATAGAGGTTGAAGTGCTCAATCTGCAGTAAGAAAGGCAAGACTGAAAAAATGGAAATAACCGAGAAATGGAGGAGGGGGGGGGGGGCGCATCTTTACCTTTACCGCATTTATTTATGCGTAAGGAATGCGATTTGAGTTAATGGTACGCGTATGCACTTCCAGGGTCTGACGATCACGGACCTGGAGGACCTGCTGGAGGACATCAGGGTGTACCTGGAGCTGGAGGAGGGCAAGAACGCAGACTACTGGAGGGACATCATCACCGTCACCGAGGACGAGCTGCAGAAACTGCGCAAGATGGACGCCGCCAACAAAGGTGGGTTGTGGGTGGTAGGGTGTGCCCAGGGCTCCCAGGGACCCCCATTTGGGGGGTCACCGTACACTAATTCCCCTCATTCTAGCTCCTTTCAGTTTTCCACAGAGAGCTATTTGTTTCAAGTTATTTCTTTTAACAGAGGCAAATATTTTTATCATTGATTGAGGTTAGGGATAGGAAAAGACCTTACAAGTGGTATGCCACCATAAAACAATGTAAGGCTTATGGATAAAACACTTTAAATTGGTTTATGCTGGTGACGAGTGTTAGCAAAAGGCATGGACTGAAAGGAGCTGAGAAAAGCTACAGTGGGGTCTATGAAGCACTAAAATTCTAAAGGACCCTCTAAAAGAATATGCAGGGGGTCCCAGGGATGCACTAGAAAAATTATTTTTGGCATTCGTAATGCCACTGGGACCCTCTATATCCCCCGCCCCGCCTCTAGGACCCTCTATACCGTAAGTGAAGGAGTCCCTGGGACCCCTTGTTTTGCGGGATGATTGGGAGCCCTGGTGCCTGTGCTTGTGATACTGATACTGCAGGGGTGCATGTGGGCTTGCCTGAAGCCTGAATTTGAGTTACATAAGATGGCAATCGACACATCGATGTGTGTGAAACTCTGGGGAGAAAAGAAACAGAATAGACCAGTATTTCTGCCCAAGATTACATGGAAAATGATCTGTGCATTCAGAGATCAAGAAAGTGTGCATCATGCTTGATGTATGATGTGCTCACTACACTTAAAAGTCTCCTATGGAGGGTGTCAAGACATCGAATGCCACATTACTTCTCAGTGTCTTATCGAAACTGCAAACTCCCAGACTTCGTCTTCCACCGTCACCGACTTTTTCAAGCCAACGGAAGGAAAGGAGGACAAAGATGAACTTGAATTGATTCATTATTTTACTTCCAAGTCTTATTATTTAAGTCATCTATGGCACCAACCGTCTTGGTCTGCCCAAATATAAAGGGCAGAGGAACTAACCAAAAGCTTCTATTGTGTTAGGAATAGTTGTGACACTTCCATACAAGACTTGTTTTATACAAGGCAAGTTCACAAGGATGAAAATTACTTGCTTCAAATTATGTTTATGCGCGAAAGGTAAGATGCTGCATCAAAATTCCTCTCAGCTCCCAAAAATTCCTCTTTGCTGCTAAAAATATTCCTGTTTGGTCTGTTAGGGGGTTGGCAGGTCTGTACATACCAGGCAGCAGGATTTATCCCTGTTTCTTATCTGGTGTGTGTGTTTCACTGTTTGTGTGTGATTTAGACTTGGCTGACCGGCGTGAAGGCATCAACCCAGCGGTGAACGCGGAGGTGGGCAGCATCTTCAAGGGGAAGACCACCAACCAGCTGAGGCTGCTGGAGCAACAGATCAGGGACAAACTGACTGGCGGAGAAGGGGTGGATGTGGGTGGGTGCCCGGTTATTTGTGTGTGTGTGTTTGTGTGTGTGTGTGATAATTTGTAATTTTTTTTATCAACATCCACAATTCTGTACCCTATTTTTTTTCACATAAGGCCGTGTACACACATAAGCGGATATTCCATGCGGAAACCCGTGCGCAATCCATAAATAAGTGAAAACAAAGAAGGGAAAAGATTTGCGCATGTGTCCGAATTTCCTCATTACGCGTAAACTGTTATCCTTCTTTCTTCCACTTATTTAGGGTTTTCCGTACGGAACTTACGCGTCTAATGTGAACCCGGCCTTAGGCGATACTTTTTCCCCCATACTGAGAACCCCTGCGCTTTATAATCTGACTGCTGATGTGGTAAGAAAATATGACAACAAAATGTGAATTTTTGGTAAAATTTGAATGGTGCGCCTTATAATAGTCAGAAAAAAATATGGTACTTGTGTAACAGCTTAAGAAACAAAAAAAGGAACAAACAACTTGGTGGTTAGAGCCTGCACTCTACAGCCCTAACTACTCAATCAATCATAATGAAAATTGACAGCATTGAACCTGATGTCTCGATGACAATTCTTGTTGTGTCGGTTTAGCCAGGTTTTGAGTCATACTTTATGAAGAAATACAAAGCAGAAGGACTACCTATCATCATTGTTGATTACTATTGCTTGCAGCTCTGTCTGTGTGATACTTCTATGTCCTTCTTCTTCTGCGTTCCCAGGCCATAAGGTCATAATGGGTAAGGTATGTTAAGTATTAATTCTATCTTCAAAATCATGGGGTCAAATTGAGCGCTTGAAATATGCCTCTTAGAGGGTCACCTGGATATAATGATATTAGATATAATGATATTATTATTATTATTATTATTATTATGAGATTTTTCAGGCTTTGGACTGATTTCAGGCTTTTTGATGGCCCCCAGAGGTCTTTTTGAGATAAAAAAAAAAAAAGAGTCCAACGGAGCAAAGAAATGCTTCTTGCGAGTTAATAAAAATGAGCTAAATTATATCAATTCAACTTCTTAATGTTGTTGAGGTGGGTGGGTGGAGGGGTATGCACGTCGTACCCAACCAACACGCAGACCTGTTAGTGCTCTGAATGCTATGTATCATCATCATTAATATGTTGTTCTGCATGCCCTGTGCTGTTTCCAGGCTACTGGGAGACGCTGCTGAAGCAGCTCAAGGCGCACACGGCGCGCACGAGGCTGCGCGAACGCCACCAGGAGGTGCTGCAGCAGAAACTGCTCAAGCTGAAGAGGGAGGTAATCACCTGAGCCAGACCTGTTTACTCTACTCTTTTCGAGTAGTATTCAATCAATCAATCAATCAATCAATCAATCACGTTTCATTGTCCTCTTTATAAAACATAAAAGGAAATTTGGATGCTGTCACCGATACAAACACAAAAACAACACGTAAAGTGGAACATGAACAGGAAACAATGTAAGCATTAACCCTTTCACCGCCAAAGTCGCATTTTAGCACCACAGTGATTTAACACCCATGTCACTAAAAGGCATCAAATTGGGGTCTGTTATCCAAAGACCCTATTGTCTTAGTTTTGGGAAGTAAGGATAGACCTTATTTTATATATGTCACAGAAGAATCCCCAATACTGCAGGTGGATTTTTGTTCTCTACCCAGGTAAATTTAATGGACATTTTTGGTTGAAATATGGGTTGGCGGTGAAAGGGTTAAAATGGAGCACGGTAAATAAAATCAAACATGACTGAGGAATATTACAACAGACGTGCACACACAAACACAAACAACCAGCACAAACACACACACACACACACGCACGCACCCACAACTACACACACGCGCACCCACAACTACACACACGCGCACCCACAACTACACACACGCGCACCCACAACTACACACACGCGCACCCACAACTACACACACGCGCACCCACAACTACACACACGCGCACCCACAACTACACACACGCGCACCCACAACTACACACACGCGCACCCACAACTACACACACGCGCACCCACAACTACACACACGCGCACCCACAACTACACACACGCGCAACCACAACTACACACACGCGCAACCACAACTACACACACGCGCACCCACAACTACACACACGCGCACCCACAACTACACACACGCGCAACCACAACTACACACACGCGCAACCACAACTACACACACGCGCATGCACGCACGCACCCACACACATTCAATCTACTCAATTTGACCTCTACTACTCTTCAAAATTTAAAATAATATTCAAGACTTGTGTAGTGGGTAAACAGGTCTGCTGAACCGTCCTGCTGGATAATCGAGTCATGTTGGATAGTTATGTTGGACGTAATATCGTTGTATCAATCAGTTCAGAGAGTTAGGCTAGATAATGAATGATAAGGGATAGTATTTGGACGGTCACAGTATCCTGGTGTCAGTTTGCTCAAAGGGATTTACAAAAGAGGAAATATCCAAAAACTTCGTATCTCAATTTTGGTAGTTTTGAGAAAAATGAAAAAAACTTTTAAAAATTAACTGCGTTGACCACAATTGATTAACTATGATGATGAATATGTTGTTCAAGACATTGCGAGTTTACTCCTGCATTTAGTTAAAATTAGGCTACTTTTTAAAAAAAAATTAGACTTGAAAAGAAAGAAGATATGAGGTTTTTGTCCTTAACTAGATCTGAATTTTGGACTTTACGACGAGTTTTTCTTCTATTTTCACAACCTCATTTACCCCAGATAGAAAGTCGTTAGAGATACGAGCTTTTGGTGGAAGGTGGCGGGGGGGCCCCGTGGGTAAAATTGGAGAGCTGACTATGCATGTAACTCAAACCCCCCGAAACTAACTTAAAAAAACAACCAAAAATCAAGATACAAGGTTTTTTTGAATTTCACCGACGATATGTTGGATGTAATGTCCTTATATCAATCAGTTCAGAGAGTTAGGCTAGATAATGAATGATAAGGTATTTGGACGGTCACATTATCTTGGTGTTAGTTTGCTCAAAGGGATTTACGAAAGAGGAAATATTACCGTATTTTATCTATTATTAGGCCGTGTACACACATAAGCGGATATTCCATGCGGAAACCCATGCGCAATCCATAAATAAGTGAAACGAAGAAGGGAAAAAATTTGCACACATGTCCGAATTTCCTCTATATGCGTAAACTTTTGTCCTTCTTTCTTCCACTTACTTAGGGTTTTCCGTACGGAACTTAGCGTCTAATGTGAACCCGGCCTAAGACGTTACTTTTTTTTACCAACTGAGACCCTTACTTCTTATTATGTGACTAATAATTTACACAAAACAGCTAAGTGTTACAGAATCAGATTTTTGTTCTAATGTGTGGGTGCGCTTACATTTAGTTAAATGTGAAGTGCCGTAGAGTGCGTAAAATAGAGAAATGACTGTACTGATTCATAGGTAATCACGACTTACATAAATTTGAAATATCAAAACACTCACATGAAAAGATGAACAGTACTATACTTAATGCATAGTTTGTCATGCTTCACTCTCACAAGTGTAAGACTAAAATTAAAACCCTCCAGGTTTGGCAATTGTGAGAACAGACTGCACTAACAGATTGTTATCACATTTATTTTGAGTGAAGTGCTAAGTTATAAACTCCAAACACGCATAAAAAACAACAACAAAAAAAGAAAAAAGACTATACACGCCAGACTACTTTCCCTGACAAGTTATTTTCAAGCTTTTTTTGTTGTTTGCTGTCCTATCTTGTGGTCCGTACAGTGGCGTTGCTCCCACGCTCATATCTCCCAATTCGCAGCCACACCTCCGCACGTTCAGGTCGCAGAATCCAGTTGTCCAAGGGGAGCTAAATGTTAGGTCCGTCAGGCAACCAACTGAGGAACACTGCATTGCTGCTGAGTCACGTTCAGGTTTCAGGACACGCTTTGGTATCCAAGAAGAGACTTCCTTACATGTATGCGCCCATCCTACTTTACCAGAATAGACTTCCAAGGACAGACTGCCTTTTTTTATCGTCAATGTTCATGATGGTGC
Source organism: Phymorhynchus buccinoides (assembly GCA_017654935.2). Classification (NCBI taxonomy): domain Eukaryota; kingdom Metazoa; phylum Mollusca; class Gastropoda; order Neogastropoda; family Raphitomidae; genus Phymorhynchus; species Phymorhynchus buccinoides. Next base: position 12,375,092 of record CM065685.1, read on the forward strand.
ATGGGAAAACCAGACCAAGTCGCCCAGAATGTGATGGTGCATTGGCAGACACAAGTCGCCCGCATTGGGAGTCTCAAGTGGAACCTGCACCAGACACAAGTCGCCCAGAATGTGATGGTGCATTGGAAAAGAAGACACTTCGCCCAGAATGTGATGGTGGTCATGTAGAAACAGACCATCACCAGTCGCCCAGTCGACACGCTACTGAGTATATCCAGAGAAGAGACTTCAAACCTTAAACACACACATGTAGTGCCGTACCCATACGTAGTCTGCCTTTAGTCGTCGTTTGAAATACCAGTCACTTCAAGAGCATGTGATGGCGTGGTGCATGGGAAAACCAGAACACAAGTCGCCCTGTCGATGGTGCATGGGAAAACCAGTGAGACACAAGTCGCCCGAGAATGTGATGGGTGCATGGGAAAACCAGACACAGAGTCGCCTTCTAGAATGTGATGGTGCATGGGAAAACCAGACACAAGTCGCCCAGTCTTGTCATAGAATGTGATGTGCATGGGAAAAACCAGACACAAGTGCATTGGAAACCAGACCAAGTGCCGGCGCCAGAAATTTGGGAAAACCAGACACAAGTCGCCCAGATTGTGATGGTGATGGGAAAACACCAGACACAAGTGCTCATGAAATTGTGATCGGTGCATGGGAAAACCAGACACAAGTCGCCCAGAATGTGATGGTGCATGGGAAAACCAGACACAAGTCGCCCAGAATGTGATGGTGCATAAGATAAACCAGACACAAGTCACTTCAGAATGTTTGTTTGTGAACCAAAAGCCAGGAAAATAGCCAGCACCAACACACCGAATGTTTGTGATTAAATATAAGGCCAGCCAGAAATAAATACCGTTTTCTATTTAAGGCATATTTATGTGTATTTTTATGTATTCTATCAGTATCCACAACATAAAAGACCATTTTGAATTATTTCTTTGTTTATTTGATTGTTATTAAACCAAATCAATAAAAACAAAGCGGCAAAAATTCTATGTCCAATTTCTGGAAATAATCTAATTTTTGAACGTCAAACTTCAAAATGGCTATACAATGAAAACTAGACAGGATAACTCAATTCTGTTTTCTTGTGTATTGACTATGAGGCTCCGTGTTATAAAAACAAAATCTAAATTTTGGGCCAAAATTCAATTACGTCTGTGTTTCCCATGCAGTATCACAAAATGTTAAGTTCCCAAGCGCTGGTCATAAGCAAAAAGCAGAGGTGTACTAACACTGCGGTCATCAAGTGTGGTTGGTGTTCGCAGCAAGGGCTGGAGACAGGGCCGCTGTTCCCCGTGCTGAACGCAGAGGGCGAGGGACGGGAGGGGGCGTCCACCCCCTCCACCCAGTCCCCCCGCCAGGGCCCCTCCTCCGCGGATGCCAGCCAGCGCCCCCGGGCCCTTCCACGTCGTGGCCGAAAGATCAGACAGCTAAGTGTGGGTGCGTAATTACGATCGTACTGTTAGTCACGCTATTTATCTAGCCAATGGGGAGATACGGGGGTCTTTATAGCCGTATCAAGTAGTTTTTCCTTCAGCTCATCCCCGAGGTAACCACGAACGCCGGTGGGTATGATTTGTGTTGCTTGAAAGGACTCCCCATGGCGTCTACGTTGTTCATTGACCCTCCTTACGAGATATGTCTAGGTTGCTTTCGCCTTTCACCCTGCTATTAAGATGTCGACAAGGGCGTCTGACGGCCTGTCAACGCACTACGACAGTATTGCTCGGGGTAGGGATTGGGGAAATATGCATGCACGGGTTGAACAAACCAATGGTAGGAGAGTCGGGGTTGACAAGTCTTTGTGTCGTAGCACAAGTGAGTATTTGTGTGAAGGTCTTTGATGGGGTAAGTGAGTTGAGGGAACAGGTGTATGGTCTCTTGATGTGTCGTGTGGTCGTCCGGGAGATGTGGAGGGGAAAGCTGCGACGGACTCTGGTAGGGGGGGGAAGGGGCGTGGGGGGATTCGGGCGGAGGAGAGGGGAGCAGGGCAGCAAGAGGCGGAGGGCCGAATGCGAGGCGGCGGAGAGGGTGAAAGTAGGACAAGAGAGGGAGAGGGAGAGGAGGGAGAGGAGAGGCGGGGAGAGGGAAGATCGAGACGCGACGGGGTAAGCCGCGGGAGGGGAGTGGGGGGGGGTTCGTGTTAAGGGCCAAAAGAAGTAGTAAAGTGGGAAGGCAAGGGTGGGCGTGGGCGAAGGGATGAGGGAAGAAATGACGAGAGGATATCAGACAGGGGGGGCCACGAAATGGGGAGCTGAACCGGGCTACGGATGTTCACGGGAGGACGTAAGGGGCCGACGAGAGGGGACCCGGGGAACGGGCGGAA
>CM065685.1:12377929-12417929 GCA_017654935.2 Phymorhynchus buccinoides
CACACAACAAACTCTCTCGCACTCTTTCACATGCACGCACCGACACAGTGATACACATAGCGACATCATCACACACACAGAACAACTCTCTTCTCACTTTTTCACAATGCCCACACACACACCAAATGATACCACATAGCGACACACCACACCACACACAAACTCGCTCACTCTTTCACATACACACACCCACACAAAGTGATACACCATGTGACACATCCACACACACACACAAAGTGATACCACACAGTGACACATCCACGACAATAACCTCTCTCTTGCACCTCTTTTCACATGCACACACACACACACAAAGTTGATACACATAGTGACACATCCACAGACAGCACACACAAAGTGAATTCAACACATGTTGCCACATACACACATAACTACTCTCTCTCACTCTCTTCATATGCCCCTCGAGAACACACACTACAGGCCTGCCCACTCCTACGGATCAACAGGTAGACACACACAGACACAGAACTGCCCACCTCCTACGGATCAACAATAGACACACACACACAGTCCCCCACATATGAACTGAACACACCAGTTAATCCCTTTCACCGCCATCCATACTTCAGACAAAAAATGTTTCCATTAAGTTTACATGGGCAGAGAACAAAAACCATCTGCAGTGTTGGGAATTCTTCTGTAAATTATATATAAAATAAGGTCTATCCTGAATTTCCAAACGTAATAAGACAAATAGGGTCTTTGGATAGTAGACCCCCAATTTGATGTCATTTTAGTAACATAAGGTGTTAAATCACTGTGGTGCTAAAATGTGACTTTGGCGGTGAAAGGGTTAAAATCTGCAGTCGTATGACAGAATTCACTTCAAACCCTTAAAAAGAAATATCTATTTTCTTACACACTCATGTTCATATTCTGATCGACTTCTCGCTTCTCGGCCTTTTTGCTAAGACAGTGATTCGGGAACATACATTTTTTGTTTATACCCTGGTTGGTTTGTTCAGCCCGTCGTACATGGCAAAAACCGATACGCGACGTTAAACTGAACTTACATCACATACACACTTAAAATAATATAATATAAAATGTTCCTGTTAAAACAACAACCCAAAGCGTAAACAGAAAAAAAGGATATTCCACATGCTTTGGTTTTAGTACAGTAAAACAGCAGTACACACACAAAAATACCCCCCCCAAAAAAAAAACAAACCCACACACACCCAAAAGAACTATAATAAAAAACCCACCAACAAACATGTAACACAGCAGAAAAACAAGCCAACTCCATTGCACAATTTGAACACAATATACTTGGTAAATCAGTCAGAACCACTGTGCAAAGCTAAAAAACCAGCATAACCATAAACACATGCTTGACCGGGGAACACACTTAGGCCACAAATACCGGGTATTTTAGGAACGGACTACAAGGAAAGGCCCCCCCCCCCCCCCCCCCCCCCCCAAATATTACACAAAATTCAGATTATTGTTATAGATTCTTACTACATTACCAGTCTAAGAAAAAAAGTATCGCCTTGTAGTCCGTACAATACGGTAGTTTGATTGTTTGTAAACTAATCTCATCATTAATTAAGATATTTGATTATCGGGCCTCTGACTTGTCCAAGCTCATTTTGTTTTAATGATAGCAGTTCAAACTAGCAAGATTTAAATGTCAAATTAGCACACAAAATCCATGTTATCTGCGTAGTAAACATGCACGCGCACACCCAAACTCTCACACACATTATCAAATGCTACTTTGGCACACAAAATTTATGTTACCTATTTACTTACACATTCACAGTACGGAGTTAGCATCAAAACATTATTGTTATTGCTAAGTTCTGTTTGTTCAAATTTTGTGGAAGAATATGATATTTGTTTTAATCACAAACAATCCGTCACACAATTCCTTGTACGAAAACATACATTTCAATTCATTGCTCATGTGCTCACAATACTGCTGGTCAAATACTGTGCAATTTACCATACACACATTGTCTTTTAGCCAGGGTACGACGACAATAACATACACAAATAAAAACCGTTTGTTTAGAACAATCCTGTTCATTCACAAACAAGAGATCAATCCTAAGAACTGAAACAGCAGAGGACGATTCACACATGAATCACACCTGAAACAGCAGAGCACAGATGAGGACGATTCACACATGAAACAGCAGAGCACAGATGAGGACGTTTCACACGACTCACACCTGAAACAGCAGAGAACAGATGAGGACGATTCACACATGAATCACAACTGAAACAGCAGAGCACAGATGAGGACGATTCACACATGAATCACAACTGAAACAGCAGAGCACAGATGAGGACGTTTCACACGACTCACACCTGAAACAGCAGAGCACAGATGAGGACGATTCACACATGAATCACAACTGAAACAGCAGAGCACAGATGAGGACGATTCACACATGACTCACACCTGAAACAGCAGAGCACAGATGAGGACGATTCACACATGACTCACACCTGAAACAGCAGAGCACAGATGAGGACGATTCACACATGAATCACAACTGAAACAGCAGAGCACAGATGAGGACGATTCACACATGAATCACAACTGAAACAGCAGCACAGATGAGGACGATTCACACATGAATCACAACTGAAACAGCAGAGCACAGATGAGGACGATTCACACATGAATCACAACCGAAACAGCAGAGCACAGATGAGGACGATTCACACATGAATCACACCTGAAACAGCAGAGCACAGATGAGGACGATTCACACATGAATCACACCTGAAACAGCAGAGCACAGATGAGGACGATTCACACATGAATCACAACTGAAACAGCAGAGCACAGATGAGGACGATTCACACATGAATCACAACTGAAACAGCAGAGCACAGATGAGGACGATTCACACATGAATCACAACTGAAACAGCAGAGCACAGATGAGGACGATTCACACATGAATCACAACTGAAACAGCAGAGCACAGATGAGGACGATTCACACATGACTCACACCTGAAACAGCAGAGCACAGATGAGGACGATTCACACATGACTCACACCTGAAACAGCAGAGCACAGATGAGGACGATTCACACATGACTCACACCTGAAACAGCAGAGCACAGATGAGGATGATTCACACATGAATCACACCTGAAACAGCAGAGCACAGATGAGGACGATTCACACATGAATCACAACCGAAACAGCAGAGCACAGATGAGGACGATTCACACATGACTCACACCTGAAACAGCAGAGCACAGATGAGGACGATTCACACATGAATCACAACCGAAACAGCAGAGCACAGATGAGGACGATTCACACATGAATCACACCTGAAACAGCAAAGAACAGATGAGGATGATTCACACCTGAAACAGCGAAGAACAGATGAGGACGATTCACACCTGAAACAGCAGAGAACAGATGAGGACGATTCACACATGAAACAGCAGAGCACAGATGAGGACGATTCACACATGAATCACAACTGAAACAGCAGAGCACAGATGAGGATGATTCACACATGACTCACACCTGAAACAGCAGAGCACAGATGAGGACGATTCACACATGAATCACACCTGAAACAGCAGAGCACAGATGAGGACGATTCACACATGACTCACACCTGAAACAGCAGAGCACAGATGAGGACGATTCACACATGAATCACACCTGAAACAGCAAAGAACAGATGAGGATGATTCACACCTGAAACAGCGAAGAACAGATGAGGACGATTCACACCTGAAACAGCAGAGAACAGATGAGGACGATTCACACCTGAAACAGCAGAGAACAGATGAGGACGATTCACACATGAATCACACCTGAAACAGCAGAGCACAGATGAGGACGATTCACACATGAATCACAACCGAAACAGCAGAGCACAGATGAGGACGATTCACACATGAATCACAACTGAAACAGCAGAGCACAGATGAGGACGATTCACACATGAATCACAACTGAAACAGCAGAGCACAGATGAGGACGATTCACACATGAATCACACCTGAAACAGCAGAGCACAGATGAGGACGATTCACACATGAATCACAACCGAAACAGCAGAGCACAGATGAGGACGATTCACACATGAATCACAACTGAAACAGCAGAGCACAGATGAGGACGATTCACACATGAATCACAACCTGAAACAGCAGAGCACAGATGAGGACGATTCACACATGACTCACACCTGAAACAGCAGAGCACAGATGAGGACGATTCACACATGAATCACACCTGAAACAGCAGAGCACAGATGAGGACGATTCACACATGAATCACAACCGAAACAGCAGAGCACAGATGAGGACGATTCACACATGAATCACACACTGAAACAGCAGAGCACAGATGAGGACGATTCACACATGACTCACACCTGAAACAGCAGAGCACAGATGAGGACGATTCACACATGACTCACACCTGAAACAGCAGAGCACAGATGAGGACGATTCACACATGAATCACACCTGAAACAGCAGAGCACAGATGAGGACGATTCACACATGAATTCTTCACACTGAAACAGCAAAGCACAGATGAGGACGATTCACACATGAATCACAACTGAAACAGCAGAGCACAGATGAGGACGATTCACACATGACTCACACCTGAAACAGCAGAGCACAGATGAGGACGATTCACACATGAATCACACCTGAAACAGCAGAGCACAGATGAGGACGATTCACACATGAATCACACCTGAAACAGCAGAGCACAGATGAGGACGATTCACACACCTGAAACAGCAGAGAACAGATGAGGACGATTCACACATGAATCACACCTGAAACAGCAGAGCACAGATGAGGACGATTCACACATGAATCACAACTGAAACAGCAGAGCACAGATGAGGACGATTCACACATGACTCACACCTGAAACAGCAGAGCACAGATGAGGACGATTCACACATGAATCACAACTGAAACAGCAGAGCACAGATGAGGACGATTCACACATGACTCACACCTGAAACAGCAGAGCACAGATGAGGATGATTCACACATGATTCACAACTGAAACAGCAGAGCACAGATGAGGACGATTCACACATGAATCACACCTGAAACAGCAGAGCACAGATGAGGACGATTCACACATGACTCACACCTGAAACAGCAGAGCACAGATGAGGACGATTCACACATGACTCACACCTGAAACAGCAGAGCACAGATGAGGACGATTCACACATGACTCACACCTGAAACAGCAGAGCACAGATGAGGACGATTCACACATGACTCACACCTGAAACAGCAGAGCACAGATGAGGACGATTCACACATGAATCACACCTGAAACAGCAGAGCACAGATGAGGACGATTCACACATGAAACAGCAGAGCACAGATGAGGACGATTCACACATGACTCACACCTGAAACAGCAGAGCACAGATGAGGACGATTCACACATGACTCACACCTGAAACAGCAGAGCACAGATGAGGACGATTCACACATGAATCACACCTGAAACAGCAGAGCACAGATGAGGACGATTCACACATGAAACAGCAGAGCACAGATGAGGACGATTCACACATGAAACACAGCACAGATGAAACAGCAGAGCACAGATGAGGACGATTCACACATGAATCACACCTGAAACAGCAGAGCACAGATGAGGACGATTCACACATGAATCACACCTGAAACAGCAGAGCACAGATGAGGACGATTCACACATGACTCACACCTGAAACAGCAGAGCACAGATGAGGACGATTCACACATGAATCACAACTGAAACAGCAGAGCACAGATGAGGACGATTCACACATGATTCACACCTGAAACAGCTGAAACAGCAGAGCACAGATGAGGACGATTCACACATGAATCACACCCACAATGCTATCCTTCTTAGGCCGTGCATACATTAGACGCGGAAACCTCATGCACTTATCCCCAAATAAGTAACAGATAAGAAAGAAACATAAGTCAAAGTCAAAAATACTTTATTATCACGCTAGGTGAAATTACAGTGTGGTGTCGTACAAGCACAATACAATCAAAGAAACACATTTGCATGCATGAAAAATGGAAACAAAACTAAGGAAAAATGAATGACAAATCATGCTTCGCAAAACAATTGAACATAGTTAGGGTCGATACTATCAAAACATCAAGAACTGCCCTCTTTCCCACCATTTCTATTATCGCATTCATTTGTTCACCCCCACCCTACCCCCAAACCCCCACCCTCTCCAAGTCACCCCAAGCTTTCACATATTTTGGGTCCCTTCCCATTCCCAACAGTTCATGCGCCTCCCTCTTCTCTCTGTCTCTCACGCACACATACACACAGAGACATACGGACAGACAGACACGCACGCATGCTCACACAGACTACTCACTGTACATATTGACCAGATATACCTCTAGGCCTAAGCTAATGCATAATTTGGTCCTCAGAGATCTTGTTGAGAAGTTCGACTGACTTAGGGACAAAACTAGCTGAATTTCTAATTGTTCTACAACGAATAGTGCGGAACCGTCTATCAGATGGCTCAAATGCATGCGCTTCTCCCATGCGCTTTTCTTACTTTCTGTTACTTATTTGCGGATAAGCACATGAGGTTTTTGCGTATCTAATGTATGCACGTGCCTAACTCGGACGACACAGTCAGTATCATTCACACACAAATAATAATAATGAAAAATGGACACTTATATAGCGCTTTTCATCGAGCACAAAGCGTTTTACAATCAGCATTGAAACACTCACCACACACACGTGTACGTGCAGGCACGCAAGTTCTTGCACACAGACCCACACAAATTTCATCAAACACACAGAAAACACATTCTTACTGAAACGCACACACACTTTTCACACAAACATACACTTGTACAAACACGCGTGCACGCACACACACAAAGCGCAGCTGCACATACTCACAGACACATACTCGCATACACTTGCATCACATGTACAGACACAGTGAATAGCCAAAGACCCTTGGTCGGAAGGAATTAGTGAAAATACAAATTGTTAAAAAAAAGCAAACCAAAAACAAGAAAAGACTAGTATATGACTTGTGAAACAAAATGTGAAGGATTTGATTAAAAGTGTCTTTCTATTATCACAGAGGTGGATATGGAGTTTGGGGGTTTAACAGAAATTAAAAGCAAAAGAAAAATAGTTTCATGCAGCAGGAATCTATCACCGTTTTTGTCATAATTATTGGTGATCGGGTACGACCTGATTTGTAAACCAGCAGACGAGGAGACTGCAGCAAGGACTGTGCATCTTTTCTGTATTGTTTTAAACTGGGTGATCCCCCCCCCCCCCCCACCCCCCCTCCGTGAGAATACTGGGAGTATTTTGTACAAAATAGTTCCCCCAACTTCTGTGCATTTTATTGGTATTTATCAGCAAACGAGGTCATTGAGCAAGCTAAAGCACGCAAAGCATGCCAGCATTTTCTCGCCAAATGTTTTACCTTCCTAGCAGCCCAAGTGGTAAATATGTTAGGTATTAGGTACTTTATAGTCACAGAGGCGTCTCTGTGAAATTCGGGTTGCTCCCACCTGGAGAGCGCGTCACAGCCAGAGGCGCGCCACCCAATTTTAAAAAAAAGAAAAAGTGACTGATAAGGAAAGGGTGGGGGTAAATTTTGACCAAATGACAATTTTTTTTCGTTGCCACTGGGTTTAACGTGCGCTAAGTGCATGGGCACACGGGACCTCGGGTTTATCGTTCTCATCCGAAAGACTAAAAATAAAACCTTGACTCCCCTTCACAAAGCATGAACATGAATGTGAACTTTCTACCTTGAAGACAAAACGTTTCTGGTGATCATGGTCTGATTTAAAATTCACATCACATTCACTATCAAGTCACCATTTTATTTTTGGTAATAGTAAATAGCCTTGTCAACACCAAAAATAATACAAAGCAAAATGTAACAAAACAATAACAACACACACTCAAAAACCTGATTATAAAATCACAGTTCAATCTGGTTATAAATAGGAATTGTTCGGAAATCATTAAGGGGAGTAAGTTCATGGTGCGTGTGAGTGATCTCGCCTAACCATTCAATCGGTCAAACAGGGGAAGTTACTCTACCATCAGGTAGATCCCCAGCCCTCGCTTCGTGCGTTTGAGGAGACACACAGCATGTAGAACGCAGTGCGTCATTCCAAATTTGATGTAATACGTCACAGTTTGCAAGTTCTATCACTTTGTAGCAACTGGCCCAGTGACTTAATGTCCCTTTCGTGGTGCTGGGTCGCAAAACTCGCATATTTATGTTGACCTACATGATGCACTTGCACTAAGGACATAGTTGTATAAATTACCAAGATTCGAGATTGTTTAATCCTTTAACCCCTATTGGGGCGTGGAGGATACAACACCAAAAAACCCCAACACCCCTGATACGTTGGGTCACATCATCAAACAATAAAAGAAACAAAACACATTTTCATATTATAAATGACATTTCACGTATTCAATTCAAAGTATTGTGTTTGTTTTTCAAAATAAATATCATATTCTCATGAAATGTATTTAAAAGATTTTTGCCTGTTTTATGAATTTACTCAATTTAAGTTGTGTTTTCTTGTTAGCACGAAACAGAGACTGTTGTTCAAATGCTGAGGGTGTCCATATCCGTCAGCTCAGGTGATCACTGATATGTCATTATAATAATTTGATGATATTCATTTAAAGAATTTCGCTTGAATGGAAATGTGATTTATATCCTAATATACATTGCAGATGTAGTTATACATCATCTGAACCATTAATCATGGGTAAAATTCTATATCTATTCATGTCTTTCTTATTATAAAGTATCAATTTTCAGCACTGTAATATATGGCATTTCAACTTCATTCACCTTCCTGGATCGCGGAAGGATGGGGAAATGAATGAATGGCCGAGGCAGCATCAGTCACAATAGTGTTAAAATGGCATGAAATCATGGCAAACACACACACATGACTTTTGGCCTTGGTCGCCGACGAGGCATTCCTAATCTTAATAGTAATCTTAATTGGTTCATCTATTTAAGGAAAATATTAGTAGTTTTTATATGAGTGTACGTTTTCAAGTTTTTCACATAATTCTAATCAAATTCTCTCCCCTGTTTTTAATTCCTTGATGATGTTATATGCATCTTATTGTCTTAACTGTGGTGTTTCGATTTATGTCATCTGAATGTTTTTAGTATTGTTTATCGAGCCTGTGATTGCACAATTTAATGTCCACAAGGATGAATAAAGTTGTATTGAATTGAATTGACTAACAATGAGTTGTCTATAAATTGTTGTTCTCAGATGTCAAACAGCACACAAGAAAACAACAACCGTACTCTCCTCTTCACAACCTACTCACAAACTCTTTAAAAAAATTTTTTTTTTTTTTACTCACAAACTCGTATTAAAGAAGACACACTTTTAACCCTTTCACCGCCAGCCATATTTCAGCCAAACATCCCCATTAAATGTACCTGGGTATAGGACAACATTCATCTACAGTATTGGGGATTCTTCTGTGACATATGTAAAATAAGGTCTATCCTTACTTCCCAAAACTGAGACAATAGGGTCTTTGGATAATAGACCCCAGTTTGATGCCTTTTAGTGACATGGGTGTTAAATCACTGTGGTGCTAAAATGCGACTTTGGCGGTGAAAGGGTTAAACAGAAAAAACACCATTGTTGGTTTTCTTCTGCCTGTTAAATATTTCTGACTCTGCACTCTACGTGCGTTCATGTCTTCAAAGTTTTAAGAATTAAGAGCGCATGCAGCTGTGCGTTTCAGATTTTGTTTTAATGGAAAGACGACAAGTTTTGATAGTAAAGAATTGTACACATTTTGTTCATCCATACATGTACCGTAATTCGCGGACTGTGAGCCGCAACTTTTTTTTTACAACCTCCTCCCCCCCCCCCCCCCCCCCGTGGCTAGTACAGTGCCGTTAAACGTTACCGAAAGTGAAAGTAAACTCAACTCAGTGGCATTCCTGATTCAGACCTTTGATCTGTGGCCTTGTTCACGGTCGTTGATAAAAAAAATCACTTTGATTTTAGTGCTGTATATTTTTCACAAAATGACGATCTGTTTTCGCGGTCCGACACTTTAGTTTTGGCAGTCAACACACCCGCGATCAACTCTAGACTCAACCGGAAGCGGACATCGTGCATTGCCACGCTTCCGCGGCTTATGCGTGACTTTTTTCAGAGTAAAAAAAAAAAGTAGGGGGTGCGGCTTATATTATGAAGCAGCTTGTAGTCCATCAATTACGGTAAAAGTCCACATATCAATCCTGATTTTCTTTTCTTTTCGTTTTTTCTCTCCCCTCCTCAATTCCATAAAAACAATTTGCACACACAAGCGGAGATCAATGCGTTGTGGTTGAAAATATTCACATAACCGTTGCGCATTAGAGCACCATGAGATTCATTTCACATCATTTCACGCAAAACAAAGCGTGCAGTAATAAATATGAACACAACAATGGAAGTGGGGTAGGGCCAGTGCCAAATATTCATCAACAAGAATATAACTTGATTTTTATTATTATTTTTTTTAGATGATGGTTTGTCTCAAATTGGCAGAGCCGAGCGGCGTTAAAGGGGCACCCTGACGGATGAGATTTTGCAAGAAACACGTCGAGATCACCAGAAAGACAGCCTTTTCAAGGATCGGAACACTCACTTTGCTCTGGTTTCCTATAAATCAAACCGTCAAAACGGTGATTCCTCCTTGGTGGAGTTGCAGGAAGAGAGAGAAGCCATTTTGGACGGGGTGGGTGGAAGACACTCAGAGTGGTTGAAGCTTTTTCTTCTTTGTAGTGCAGTAAAAACAAAATTGGAGCTATTTCCTTTGTTGTGAGCGAAACTCCTTTTGGTAAACTGTAAATAAAAAGGCTTGTGTTGTAGAAATGTCATGATTTGATCTAAGCGACTCAGGTGGCCATTGCCTTCTCTTTCACTGAAAGAATTTGACTTCCAGCACCTCCGCCAAGGAGGAATCGCCGATTTGACTTCTAGAAAACCAGAGCAAAGCGAGTGTTGCGATCTCTCTAAAGGGTGTTTTCCTGGTGATCTCGATGTGTTTCTTGCAAAAACTCATCCTCAGGGTGCCCCTTTAACACTTTCAACACAACCCCTCTCGCTGCTCCGTATTCCCTCAGGACACCGCAGTCAAGGAGTAGAAATCCCCTCAGGACACCCGATTTTAGCACTTTTCAATAAACTCTCTTAAAAAACACGGAGATCGCAGTGACTTTATTTTTGCACAGCAGTGCAGATTTATCTTTAATCTTTTAAATGATATAAAATTTGAGGACCATTTGTGTTTAACCGAATGAGTTGAAAGCGGCCACACCACTGTCGGTCACAGGGGCATTTTGCCTGCTGCTAACATACTAGCGACGTGTCGGCAACGGTAAACTCAGGCGTTGCCAGTATTCAAGCAGCGTGCTGCGAAAAAGCTAAACCTGATCTTCACACATGACTTCATAAATGTTTCATAAATTACATGTGAATAACACTGACCGTGTCGACCGGTTCACACTGAAAAATGCAGGCAAGTTATAAGACACTACACCGTACAAGATCCAGTACATTTCGTAAAAATGTCATGCAGCTTTTGATTAGGGAGAAAGGTGGCAGAGTGGTTAAGACGTTCGCCTGCCAAATGTAATGTGTGACTGCAACGTGAGTGACCCGGGTTCGAATCCCGGCCTCCTCGCCCTTTCTTTCTAGTTCGACAGGAAAATCGAACTGAACATCGAGTCCTTCGGATGGGGACTTAAAGCTAGTCTGACCCGTGCGCTTAAAAATCCCACGGCAGTTGAAAGTCGGTAAGAGCAGGGAGAAATCCTGCTGCCTGGTATGGCCAAATTGATAGCTAGGTTTCCCAAGTCTGCCCCCCCTCCCCTCCTCACCCTGCCCCCCCTCCCCCTCCCAAGGAGTGGGTGGTGGGTGGAGGCAATGTGCATAAAAAAGGCACTGCTGCCCTCTTTTCTTCTTTTTAAAAAAAAAAATTCCCGACTGAGTGCGATAAGCCTTGCGCTAGAAAACAATATGGCGTCAATTGAGGGACAGAGCAAATCTGGGCTAGACTGACCATGTTCAAAACACCCCGAATCACTGGTAGTCGATGAGCCATTTCCCTTTTATTTTTTGACAATTCAAAAAACAAAAACAAAAAAAAAAGAGTTCAGTTTGAGATAAAAATTTAAAAAACAACCCAACCCTTAACTGAAACCCTCGTGAAAAGGAAAAAAGCACTTGGTCAGTGGTCAGTGGTGGTAGAGGAAGATGGCTGCAATGACCAGGAGGAGGGTGAGGAGGTAGAGGAGGTTGAGGGAGAGGCCCAGCACCAAGCAGGACAGGGCCGTGCTGACCAGCATGCCGCACGACACCACAAACAGCCGCACCAGGTTGCTGCCCAGCTTGAAGATCACCGACATCCCCAGCCCATTCACAACCTGAGGGGAGGAAAGACACAGATGACACAGCAATAGATACAGACTGCAAAGATGCAGACAGATAGATAGACAGACACAGGACACCACAAACAGCCGCACCAGGTTGCTGCCCAGCTTGAAGATCACCGACATCCCCAGCCCGTTCACAACCTGAGAGGGGGCAAATACGAAAACGGTGATGGGTACAGACCATAGGAAAAACCCAGACACAGACCTGTTTACTCCCTACACAAGTTTTCAGTAGTTTGGATAGCTAAAATGAGTAGTTTTTGTGCAAAATGTGTAGTTTTATTCATTAAACCATCAAACAATGTTCACTGAAAATGAGTAATTAGAGCATAATTCTCAATTTTGAATAGAAGAGGTCCTAATTGAGTAGAATGCTACTCGAAAAGAGTAGAGTAAACAGGTCTGCAGACACCTACACTAAAACACACAGAGGAGACAACAGCCGCACCAGGTAGCTGCCCAGCTTGAAGATCAGACAATACCAACCTTGACCCTTGATTGACCAAGATATTTTTGAAAAAAGGTAGGAGAATGGGCCAATAAGTCAGAAAGATAGCAGATGATAGAAAGCAAAGGGGAAAAGGCAGAGTCAAAGAGAGTGGCAGATTAGAGGAAGTTACACGCATAGAACTTCCAGAAGTTCGGGGAACGATTTTTATGAAAGACCCCCAGGCATCCCCACGAGGAGAGACTCGTGGAGGGGGCAGGGTCGTCCAGCTCCCCGCATGGAGGCACGAGGCATCCACCCACTGCCCCACGGAATTCGTTCAGAGTGGAGACGCCAACTCCAAGGTACATTCCCACTTTTTCCACCTTGGGAACTTTAGGACAGTTGGCGTTGGATATGCTCCATAATTAAAAGGCCAACCAATCCCTGAGGATGCAGCACAACAGTGAGTACTACAGACCAGTGCAATGCCTCCAACAACAAGACATGCCACCAATCTAGGCCAACCAATCCCTGAGGATGCAGCACAACAGTGAGTACTACAGACCAGTACAATGCCTCCAACAAGACATGCTGCCAATCTAGGCCAACCAATCCCTGAGGATGCAGCACAACAGTCAGTACTACAGACCAGTACAATGCCTCCAACAACAAGACATGCCGCCAATCTAGGCCAACCAATCCCTGAGGATGCAGCACAACAGTGAATACTACAGACCAGTACAATGCCTCCAACAAGACATGCTGCCAATCTAGGCCAACCAATCCCTGAGGATGCAGCACAACAGTCAGTACTACAGACCAGTACAATGCCTCCAACAACAAGACATGCCGCCAATCTAGGCCAACCAATCCCTGAGGATGCAGCACAACAGTCAGTACTACAGACCAGTACAATGCCTCCAACAAGACATGCTGCCAATCTAGGCCAACCAATCCCTGAGGATGCAGCACAACAGTCAGTACTACAGACCAGTACAATGCCCCCAACAAGAAAGACCAATCTAGGCCAACCAATCCCTGAGGATGCAGCACAACAGTGAGTACTACAGACCAGTACAATGCCCCCAACAACAAGAAAGACCAATCTAGGCCAACCAATCCCTGAGGATGCAGCACAACAGTGAGTACTACAGACCAGTACAATGCCTCAAACAACAAGAAAGACATGCTACCAATCTAGGCCACACTCACGGGCAACAGCTACACTGAGGAAGGAGGGTGGCCGAGTCACTAAGACGCTCGCCTGCCAATTTCAATGCGTGAGTGACCCAGGTTCGAGTCCCGGGCCTCGTCCTTTTCTTTCTAGTTTGATGGGAAAATCGAACTGAACGTCGAGTCCTTCGGATGGGGACTTAAAGCTAGTCTGACCCGTGCGCTTTACGCATGCAAAAATCCCACGACAGTTTAAAAGTCGATAAGAGCAGGGAGAAATCCTGCTGCCTAGTATAGACGAAATTGAAAGCTAGGTTTCCCCAAGTCCACCTCCCCTCTTCTCACCCCGTCCCCTCCTCCCCCCCCCCCCCCAAAAAAAAAGTGTGGTGCTGCGCTTGTGGTGATGCGTTCTCCAGGTGGGAGCAGCCTGAATTTCACAGAGATATCTCTGTGACTAGATTATACCGAAATACCCAGTATCAAATTACAGAGGCATACATCAGCTTCAGGCAATACACCACCCTGCAAAATATGGAGCAACTTTGGGAAGAGTTTCATGAGATATCTCTGTAACTAGATTATACCGAAATACCCAGCATCAAATTACAGAGGCATACATCAGCTTCAGGCAATACACCACCCTGCAAAATATGGAGCAACTTTGGGAAGAGTTTCATGAGATATCTCTGTAACTAGATTATACCGAAATACCCAGCATCAAATTACAGAGGCATACATCAGCTTCAGGCAATACACCACCCTACAAAATATGGAGCAACTTTGGGAAGAGTTTCATGAGATATCTCTGTAACTAGATTATACCGAAATACCCAGCATCAAATTACAGAGGCATACATCAGCTTCAGGCAATACACCACCCTACAAAATATGGAGCAACTTTGGGAAGAGTTTCATGAGATATCTCTGTAACTAGATTATACCGAAATACCCAGCATCAAATTACAGAGGCATACATCAGCTTCAGGCAATACACCACCCTACAAAATATGGAGCAACTTTGGGAAGAGTTTCATGAGATATCTCTGTAACTAGATTATACCGAAATACCCAGCATCAAATTACAGAGGCATACATCAGCTTCAGGCAATACACCACCCTACAAAATATGGAGCAACTTTGGGAAGAGTTTCACGAGATATCACACGAACAAAACAAAACAAACGAATAATAATAATAATAATGCTGAACATTTCTATAGCGCTTCACTCCCTTTGCAGGGAGCTCAAAGCGCTTTACATAGACAATAAAACACAAATAAGTTAACATTATACGCTACACATAAGACTCACTACAATCAAATCAAATATACATAAAATAATATTATTTAAACAAAGCCCTGTTCATAACCACAATGATTTGATGTTGTTTATAGCCCCGTCGACTGCTACGGCCATGTCAGGGCTGTCACCACGTCAAAATTGGAGCACATTCATAACCACAAAATTTGAAACAATATTACGGAAAAAAAAATTAAAATAAAAAGGGAAATCAAAGTTCATGAGCCACGTTATTGCGAAAACACACACACTACTAGACACAACAACAACAGCAAAACATTTGCGAAAAAAATCAGTCCTCTTCCACTGGACCAAAAAAGAAGCAGCAAAAAAAAACCCATAATAAAATACAAAGAGATGATTATGTTAAATGACAATCCTCGACATTAAATATAGCATTTTTTCCCCTTGCAGACAAAAACCTGAAGTAGTCAACAAAACATATTCTTTTTACTTTATTTTGTTGTTTGTTTTGCAATGCAAACTTCAGCATGTGTGTGTGTGTGTGTGTGTGTGTGTAGTGTGTGTGTGTGTATGTGTGTGTGCATAGTGTGTATGCATAGTGTATGTATATGTGTATGTGTGTGTAGTGTGTGTGTGTGTGAGTGTGTGTGTGTGTGCGTGTATGTGTGTGTGTGTCTGCGTGTGCGTGCGTGTGCGCATGTGCTTACCTGCATCAGAATACTCAGCCAGACATAAACAGAGAATCCCCGAAAGAACTCAAATCCAGTATCTGAAACGAAACGAAACAAAAACATTTATCCATCATGTACCATATTTTTCGGACTATAAGGCGATACTTTTTTCTCCTCAGACTGAGACCCCTACGCCTTATAATATGACTAATAAATGTTGATGGCTTGGAGTCAAAACGGACTAGCCCATTGAACACATTGTGAAAACTAATAACTTGTTTCAAGAAAAGACTACAAAAATATAAAAGGCATAACCCCATTTTACATTATTTGCAGTCTTTTTTAATACAAGTTCTTAGTTTTTGCAATAACATCAATAATAAGTCAATGGACTATCCGTTTTGACTCTAAGCCATCATATTTTTAAACATAGTAAGAAAATATAAGAACAATATCTGAATTTTGTGTAAAATCTAGGAGGTGCAACTTATAATAATGCCTTATAGTCAGAAAAATATGGTAGGTAGGTAGCTAGGGACAGGCTTCATCAGCCTAGGCCTCGTGGCCTATTAAACGTCCCCTCAATATCAAATGACTTTGTTTTTGTTTTCATTTGGTCTGAGCAAGTTTAAAAAAAAAAAAAATCTATCAAAATCACAAAAAAAGTGTCTGAAATTTAAATATGGAAGGTCAAACGAGCTGTTGCACTCAAACAAGTTTTCTGGACGAAAGAAAGGTGATGAAACAGACTGACATAAGAGAGGACAAACTGAGAATAGCATTGGAAAATAAAAAGACATAGGCCTATATCTGCTCATGTAAAATTTTTTTTAAAAATGCAATTAACGAAACCAAACCACATGAAAAACTTTCACTGGTTTTGGTTTCTCTGGGACTGGTCGTGACACCGCCTGTTGGGGGCAATTCCTAGCGCAAAACCTCCCTTGACCCAACATTTTTTCACCAATTTTTTCCCCTTCATATCCAGACTACTGAGTGCCCACCTCCCTATTAAGACTTTGGGGGGGGGGGGCTGTAGGCTCAATGGGAAGACTGAAACCAAACAGTGGAGCTTCATCCGCTTAACGGATGCGATTCTGAGAGTGTTGCTCTAATTTCAAGACCAACACTGCAGGTGTCTGTAGTTCTCGGGCCTGGTTAACGCCGGGATATCATTATGAAAGGAAGCATAGAATACAGCCCTGTCATGCAGTCTCAGACCGATACGGAACTCCATAACATCATCATCATCATAGTCATCTGCCTCATTTACATCATTAAAAAAATATTGTCTCAAATTCTGTGGATTTGCATGCCTTGCTCTCATGACAACCTCAGTTTCGTTTTCCGATCCAGTCTATGCCTTGGTGCGTTCGGGTCAAAGTCATGGGGATCAGTGTGTTCTGGGGAGCTGTCGGTGGACGGTCGTGGTGGCGCCCTCGGAGGAGGACCTCACTCACGCTGGCTCCGCGACTAAGAGAATAGTGTCGTCAGTAGGGGGCTTAGTAGGCGATGTCCTGAACAGGCTCTACTGAACTCCACCGAAGTGACTCAGCAGCAGTGCAGTGTCTCCTCGGTTGGTTGCCTCCTGACGGCCTAACATAGATTCGCTCCTCTTGGACTGCTGGTATCGTATTCTGCGACCTGAGCGTGTGGAGGTGTGGCTGCGAATTGGGACTCGGAATGAGCGGTGTGGGAGCAACGCCACTCTACGGCCCAGAAGATGGGACAGAGAAAAAAAAAAACCTTTTTGGGGCTGATTTTTAAAAGGTCTCAATAGGGAGGTTTTCCGACTGTACCTACCTCCTTCCAAGCCGGCGACAGGAGAGTGGTGGTGGCGGGAGAGGCCCCAGGCGGCCAGGTTGAGGGGGATGGAGAAGGAGTAGAGCATCATGTTCTGCAGGTGCAGGGAGGTGAGCATATCCCGCTTGAGGATGAACTCCGTGTAGACCCCGGCCAGGGCCGAGATCAGGCAGTAGGTAAGGATGGACAGGAGGCCCACCGCGGTGATGTACTGCTGCTGGCTCACCCTCACTTCTGCCTCTGCCTCGCTCACCATGTGGCCCATGCTGCACGTACAAAACCAATTTGGTGTATCTTCTTCATCTTCAGGTAATGTGCACCTGCCGTTTATCGGCAATTATTGATATCATTGAAAGTTCCCTCATGCGGACATACTTATGTATGTGCAAGGCTAGGCGTGTGTGTGCGTACGTACGCGCGTATGCTTACTCACGTGCTTGTGTGTGTATGGGGGAGAGTAGATTCAGAGTTGTGTTGTGCATATGCGTGGGGGTGGGGATGGGGGGGGGGGGTGGATGGGTGTGCAAGAAAGTGAGTGAGAGAGGCAGGGAGGGTGATGGTGAGATTTTGGATAGGCACAGACTGGGTTAAAGTTGAACAGCTTTTTACTGTCTCTGCACACAAACTTTACCTAATTTTAATCATGATGAGCTGTGAGTGAACGGTGAAGGAGGCTATGCCTATAAAATGTGATTTTTATCTCGCAGGGCTCAGAGCCTGTGAAAAAGTCTTAAGGTATAGATGGTGTTTGTTATTTTTTCATTTGAATGTGCTCTCTCTCTCTCTCTGTATATATATATATATACACATATATATATACAGGGGTTCAAAGTTGAAGATGGAGCCATTGTAGCTCAGTTGGTTAGTCCGAGTCACTAGCTCGTAATCCGTCAGGTTTGCAAGTGTGCGGGTTCGAGCCCAGCTCGGTTCACAGTGGTGTGTCCTTGGGAAAGGCACTTTACTCCTATTTTCCTCACTCCACCCAGGTGTAAATGGGTACTTGACGTCAGTTGGGGGAAAAAGTCCTTCGGATGACTTTTCAAAAACCGAGGTCCTGTGTGCGAGCGCATGCACAAGATCTTGCGCGCATGTTAAAGCCCATCCCACTATTCGGTACGAGTAGGCCGTGTGTGCCGGTGGGATGGATGACACGAATTCACATAGCGCGCATCCTGAGCGCTATTAATGGTCTGAATGAAGACCGGTGAGCGCGGGGCAGGATAAACATCCCCAACTGGAAGAAGAAGAAGAAGAAGAAGAAGATGTGCTGCACGGGACAATATCAGATTTGAGATTTAAATAAAGCGGTCATTATTTAGAAAGACATTTAAGATATTTGAAATAAGTATATAAAATAGAAATAGTGAGGCAAGGAGAGAGGAGAATGGTGAAGTAAGGAAAGGTAACTCTCTCTGTAATTAACTCCCTTCACCAAAGTTATTTTTGGCACCAATTCGCCTAGCAAAGCATAGGCAACAGCCACATTGAGACAGACCCAGGTTCATCCTCATCCATTCAGACAGGTCTGGCCATGACTTCCTGATAGCAGAGGAGGCAACCGTTATTCTGGAGGACTGGGTTAGAATTCCTATATAGCGGAAAAGCTTGTTCAGGAATGAAAACAGGACAAATCCCCCCCACCCCCACCCCACCAACTTGCCCCACGCACAATTCACCCCCATAACAAGAGACTAAAGAATTTGGAAAGGTAAAACGTCAGTGTCCAATCGGCATGGACTTGACAGCAATCAGCTAAGATGGACTTTTGTGCGACTTTGTAGTGTAACTGTATAATGCTAACATCTCTGTTTCTGAGACTTGACGTCTAGACACATGCTAGCCACAAAATATCCACAGAAGAAGGAGGAGAAGGACAGGGCTGCCAACCCTAAATTTGTGAATCAGGGACAAACGACTCTCAAATCAGGGACACAGCCTGATTTCCAGGGACATTTTAATAATGATCAGAAATTAAGCATAGTACCCACCACAACTTGACATAACAACGGCGCACATCATCCCTACCACCAGACTTTATCGAAAAATCACACGCACAAATTTCACAAAAAGCGTAAGTTTCGCCTTTTCTTTCTGACACAATGAAAGGCCATTTTATCCGTGTATGTCTCTCGAAATAAACAGGAACGCTTTGAAACTTTTTCTTTCTTAGAAGAAGAATCATCTTCACATGACCGTTTAGACGCCATTTTTTCAACCTTGACTTAACTGGCTACAACAGCCAATGAAAATTTGGCTACAACAGCCAATGAGAATTGATTTCACTGAAGATTTAACCAATCAGAATAACTCTCTGTAAAGAAGTTGATAGCGTATGACAAAAATAGGCGCAAACCATGATCTGTGGCGTGAACCAAAACCTAGCGCTACGTAAGCGGTAGACAGGCGGAAAAAATGCACGCTTCCACGATTTCATCGATTTTCCGGGACGGTCATTCAAAAGTCGGGACAAACGGGACGGGTCATGCTTTTCGCAAAAATCCGGGACAAATACGGCTACGGAGGGACGATTGGCAGCCCTGGAAGGAGGAGGAGGAGATGAAGAACAAGAAGAAAAAAGAAGAATGAATGAATGAATGAATCTTTAATTTTATGTCTTCTCATATAAGTACTGATGTTAGACAGTCCCCCCCCCCCCAAAAAAAAAAAAGAAGACAAAAAAAAGAAGAAGAAAATGAAGAATACCCATGCACGTGTGAGAGCGATCATGTCTGTTGAATTTGATTTTTTTGTTAAACGCATAGGGCCCCACATTAGCTGGAGGAGTACACTATATAAATCAGGCATGGGAATTGGAGAAGACAAAAAAGACTGAAAAGTGGGGGTGGGGGGGGGGGGGGGGTCCATTACACAAGCAAGCTTCAGTGACACCCACCTCCCCCCTCCCTAATCTAATTTATAATTTTACTCAATTCAAAATTCGTAAAAATAATGCATTCTCAAACTTAACTGGTAAACGAGCATTGCTCTTTTTGCCTTTGCACGCCTTCAAAAGCTTCTTCCTGCCGATGTGGCTGATCAATGCAGCACTGCCGCGGCCTTGATACGAGACGTGCGTTCCACAAGCAAGGCACAGTGCCTGACCACAAAGGCTAACTTTCCTTATGTTTTGCCTCAATGTCTCTCTGTTCAGTGCTTGCAGAGACAGCCAGTCCCACCTCCATGGATTCTCGCAATTGCTATCGTCGTAAGCTTCCCTGCGTTGGACTATTCGAGACACGGACGCCATTTTGCTTTCAACAGGAAGACAAATCTCGCCGCGCATGCGTAGTTAGTCGCATTCAGAGGACAGCGCGGCAAGAGGTTCGGTGCCTTGTGAAATGTAGTCCCTCGCTTTCGTTTTTAAGGCGAAAAATTATTTTTTCAGCAGAATTTTTTTTCGGCGGACAGAATTTTTGTACGGCGGAAAACTAAATCAATTTAGGCGGAAATCCGCCAAAAGGTGGACAATTCCCATCCCTGATAAATGCTTTACTATTATTATTAATACCCCCCCTACACCCCCTTTTCTTCTCCCCACTCACCTGTCACAAACACCAGCGGCAGTCAGCAGTCCTATAGAAATCCACTGTTGAGTTTTCAGCACTCTTAAAAAAAAGAAAAAAGTATAGAGATACGATTTTTGACAAGAAAACATTTTCCTCACACATGCGCAATGAATGTACATACAACTTAGCAATACCGGGGCATCTTTCGTACAAATAGTTCCCCCACTTTCTGGAAGTTCTGTGCTTGTAATTTCCTCTAATCTGCCACTCTCTTTGACTCTTGCCTTTTCCCTTTGCTTACTGTCATCTACTATCTTTCTGCCTTACTGGTCCATTCTCCTGCCTTTTTTTTTAAGAAACACTTTCAAAAAGATTTCCTCCAGCCAAAGTCGGGACATGCTGGGCCTAGTATTTCTTAGTTAGGCACATAACGGCAGCATGACACATCTGTGCTCATAATTGACAGGAAACTGTTTGAGCGATCAACAAAGAAGATATCTGAGAAGTAAAATTGTTGTTCGAGAAATCCAGATAAAAACAAAAACACGATGACAAACACCGACGTTTTGAGGCATAGCTCTTAGTCCTGGTAAAAGAAAAACCCAATGATCAATGTTTCAAGACACAGCTCTACTATTCAGTTCACTGACCTTTTCAAAATGATTCTGTACAGGACAGCTGTACTGACGATTTTCAAATTGCCCAGCATCTGAAAGACCACAAACATAATCATGTAGAGAAGAATAAATTTTTAAAAATCAACCTTGACCAAAATGACATAAAGGGAAAAAAGAACATATCATATTTTACGGACTACAGACCTGGTTACCCCCTACACAAGTCTTGAGAAGCCTGGATAGCTGAAATGAGTAGTTTTTGGTGCAAAATGTGTAGTTTTATTCATTAAACCATCAAATAATGTTCACTGAAAATAAGTAGTAATCAAGAATTAAAGAGCATTATTTTCAGTTTTGAAGAGTAGTAGAGGTCCAAATTGAGTAGAATACTACTTGAAAAGAGTAGAGTAAACAGGTCTGCGGACTATAAGGCGCATCTGATTATAAGGCGCACCCCCCAAATTTAACACAAAATTCAGATTTTATTACTTTATTTTCTTATTATATTATCAGTCACATTATAAGGCGCAGGGGTCTCAGTCTGGGGAAAAAGTATCGCCTTATAGTCTGTACAATTCGGTTAACCCTTTCACCGCCAAAGTCGCATTTTAGCACCACAATGGTTTAACACCCATGTCACTAAAAGGCATCAAATCAGGATCTGTTATCCAAAGACCCTGTTTTCTTAATTTTGGGAGGTAAGGATAGGCCTAACGCTATATAATGTCACCGAGGAATTCACAATATTGCAGAAACATTATTTTCTCTACCCAGTTAAGTTTAATGGTATTTTTTGGATGAAAAATGGCTGGCGGCGAAAGGGTTAAAGGTAACAAATTGAAAAGAGGATTATTTTCTATGGAGGGAAAGGGGACAGAAAAGTTGACATAGAGCATGTGAATCCTTATCATAACCTCATCTGATTTGTTGCAAAAGTCATAAACAATTTACTTGTCAGATGACATTTTGTGGACAGTTAACTCATTCAAGTCGTCCCGGACATATATGTTCGGAATTAATAGATAACTGTCAATTTGATGCATTTGCTTCAAGGGAAGTAAATCTGTGTGCACACCACACCTTGGTCACTTCTAAACTCGCTCCGCTCCCTTAGATCACAATTTTGCCTTTAATTTTGCTTTTGTAGTGGTGGTTTGTTGTGGGGAAACCAATCGGTGTATATATATATATAAAAAAAGTCTGATCTATCACTTCCCTATGTCTAAGCCAAGTAAAAACCTGTAATCTTCCTTTATTTCTTCTTTTGTTTATATGTATGGTTTGTTTGCGTGTGACAAAAACAACAACAACGACAATGATCATGACACTGACCGTGTACAGCAACGACGACAAAACAACAACAACGACAACGATCATGACGACACTGACCGTGTACAGCAATGACGACAAAACAACAACAACGACAATGATCATGACGACACAACAACGACCATCATGATGACACTGACGACGACACTGTCACCCAGCTGAAGCACTGACATGGTAGGTGGCAGGGTCCATGTGCACCTGCATGAAGACGGCCAGGTTGTTGTTCACCGTGTACAGCACGGCGGGCACGGCGAAGGGCAGCGCACGCTGCAGCAAGCCCTTCCTGCCGCCTCCCAAGTAGTAGTAGTAGTCCACTCCCATACCTTCACCAAAACCGCTGCTACGTGTCTCCACCAACAGCAGCAAGCCCGCCACCAGAAACTGAAGAAAAAAATGTGGGGAAGAATTGACATGGTGCAACTCCCCCCAAAATGAAAAAGAAACCTGAAAGGTAGGGGTCCAGGGACTCATGGCCCCCCGGCAGGGTACAGGGGCAGAGCCCCGTCGGACGATTCAGGGGACAGGGCTCCCAATCGTCCCGCAAAACAAGGGGTCCCAGGGACTCCTTCACTTTCAGCATTGCGAATGCTAAAAAGATTTTTTTCTAGTGCATCCCTGGGACCCCCTGCACATTCTATTAGAGGGTCCTTTAGAATTTTAGTACTTCATAGACCCCCAAATGGGGGTCCCTGGGAGCCCGGGGGGGGGGGGGGGGGGGGGACTCAAGAGAGAGATATAACGAGACAGACAGTTAAAACGATAGACAGAGACAGAGCTTGATAAGCCTTGTAAAATTATTACATTGCCTTTGTAATCTTCCAAGATTAGAACAACTAAATTCAAAAAGCCCCAAATCGCTTGTGGTCAATTTTTGTTTTGTTTGATGAATTAAAAAACCCCACTGAAGTTCAATTTCTGCTGATCCTAACCCTATCCAGACCTGTTTACCCTAATAATGAAAAACCTGGAATTTGCCACACAAAAACCCGGAATTTGAGAAAAAAACAAAACAGAATTCACATTGGTACACGACTCGCGATAAAACACTGATTCAACTCGACGTCATCGCGATCAATTTTCCCTTAATTTTCTATTGAAAAGCTTAAAATTCTCACATCATCGTATTTTCCAGTGATAATATAATCTAAATGGACTCATTTCAAGCCCTAATTACAATATCTACCATTAAAAAACTGCCCGGAAAGCTTTTCGATTCAACAGTAAAAGCCTGGCCACCATTTGCATTCGGTTTCGGTCAACCCTTGCGTCTTTTCATACGAACGGAAACAAATAATAGACGTTTTTTCGAAATCCCGGAATTTTCAGCGTTCACCCGGAATTTACTATTTTACCCAGAATTTTAGCAAATTTCCGGAATAATTCCGGCAAAACCGGAAGGGTAAACAGGTCTGCCTATCTCACGCGTCAGAATGTTCTGAAGTCCAATCCTCTGAAAACCGCGGTACAAGGGCCACCTAGGCCCCAGAGTGTAGAGGGACAACACTGAAATCAGAACTTCCCAACATTCGCCTTGGCATGAGGCTGGGTCAGACCAGTTGACATAAGCTAGAACACCCAGGGCTCCCCATTTGGGGGTCTATGAAGTACTAAACTTCTAAATGACCCTCTAAAAGAATGTGCAGGGGGTCCCAGGGATGCACTAGAAAAATTATTTTTAACATTCGCAACGCCACTGGGACCCTCTATCCCACCTCTAGGACCCTCTATACTGTAAGTGAAGGAGTCCCTGGGACCCCTTGTTTTGCGGGATGATTGGGAGCCCTGTGATCACTGGGACCCTCTATCCCGCCTCTAGGACCCTCTATACTGTAAGAGAAGGAGTCCCTGAGACCCCTTGTTTTGCAGGACGATTGGGAGCCCTGTGATCACTGGGACCCTCTATCCCGCCTCTAGGACCCTCTATACTGTAAGAGAAGGAGTCCCTGGGACCCCTTGTTTTGCAGGACGATTGGGAGCCCTGACACCAAGGCTACATCAAAATGTTATGCTCTGCATGGTTGTGCGGGTATTGTTCTTAGCCATGGCAAGCTCCTAGCATAACATCATCAGTCTCCAAAATCCCCCAAAGTCGAGAGTGTGGCTGCCCACGTGGCGGGGCAATCAAAAACGGTCACTCACGTAACGTTCTCATCCCTAGCTGGCGCATTTGTACCATAGTGTTCAAGTGCTTAGGCTGTTTGGGATGCTCCCTGGAGTCTTTTAGCCAGGGCAAGCCAACAACAACAAAACAAAGTGTGGGGAATAAAACAAGATGGCTTCCCCGTGGGGATACCGGGGGGTCTTTTGTATAAATAGTTCCCCCACCTTCTGGAAGTTCTGTGCTCGTAGCTTCCTCTAATCTGTCACTCTCTTTGACTCTGCCTTTTCCCTTTGCTTACTGTCATCTACTATCTTTCTGCCTTACCGGGGTCCATTCTCCTGCCTTTTTTCACGGAACGCTTTCAAAAACATTTCCTCCAGCCGAAGTCGGACTTGCTGGGCCTAACTGTTTCTTAGTTAGGCACATAATGGCAGCATGACGCATCTGCGCTCATAATTGACAGGAAACTGTCTGAGCGATCGAAGAAGAAGAAGAAACAAGATGGCAAAGCCATATGAACCGTACTCCCGGCTACAGAGAAAGTCAGGGGAAATAGGTGGGGTTTTCTTCTTCTTCTTCCTCGTTCACTCAAGACAGTTTCCTGTCATATGAGCATAGATGCGTCATGCTGCCGTTATGCGCCTAACTAAGAAACAGTTAGGCCCAGCATGCCCGACTTCGGCTGAAGAAATCTTTGCTAAGAATTAATAGAAAAAAAGGCAGGAGAATGGACCAGTGAGATAGAAAGATAGCAGTTGACAGTAAGCAAAGAGAAAAGGCAGAGTCAAAGAGAATTACAGAATTAAAGGAAGTTACAAGCACAGAACTTCCAGAAGGTGAGGGAACTATTTGTACAAAAGACCCCCGGTATCCTCACGAGTGGTTGGTTTTTTTCCCGACTCTTGGGTTATTGTAGGTTTTTTGTTGTGTAAAAAAATAAATAAATCCTGTATCGGTGTGACAATACCCATAGACAGACAAGCACAGAGACACACACAAACATACGCACACACATGCGCATGCACGCACACACACAGACAGACACACCTTGAATGTCTCGATGAGGAAGTTCATGGCAGCTGAGCTGAAGGGAATCTGGTTCTCAACTTTGCTGAGGTTCATCAGCACCCCGTAGGACCCATAGATCAGCACCCTACACCACAAACAAAGACAAACAAGGGTTCATCAGCACCCTACACCACAAAGACAAACAAGGGTTCATCAGCACTCCATAGATCAGCACCCTACACCACAAACAAAGACAAACAAGGGTTCATCAGCACTCCATAGATCAGCACCCTACACCACAAAGACAAACAAGGGTTCATCAGCACTCCATAGATCAGCACCCTACACCACAAACAAAGACAAACAAGGGTTCATCAGCACTCCGTAGATCAGCACCCTACACCACAAACAAAGACAAACAAGGGTTCATCAGCACTCCGTAGATCAGCACCCTACACCACAAACAAAGACAAACAAGGGTTCATCAGCACTCCGTAGATCAGCACCCTACACCACAAACAAAGACAAACAAGGGTTCATCAGCACTCCATAGATCAGCACCCTACACCACAAACAAAGACAAACAAGGGTTCATCAGCACTCCATAGATCAGCACCCTACACCACAAACAAAGACAAACAAGGGTTCATCAGCACTCCATAGATCAGCACCCTACACCACAAAGACAAACAAGGGTTCATCAGCACTCCATAGATCAGCACCCTACACCACAAACAAAGACAAACAAGGGTTCATCAGCACTCCATAGATCAGCACCCTACACCACAAAGACAAACAAGGGTTCATCAGCACTCCATAGATCAGCACCCTACACCACAAACAAAGACAAACAAGGGTTCATCAGCACTCCATAGATCAGCACCCTACACCACAAACAAAGACAAACAAGGGTTCATCAGCACTCCATAGATCAGCACCCTACACCACAAACAAAGACAAACAAGGGTTCATCAGCACTCCATAGATCAGCACCCTACACCACAAAGACAAACAAGGGTTCATCAGCACTCCATAGATCAGCACCCTACACCACAAACAAGGGTTCATCAGCACTCCATAGATCAGCACCCTACACCACAAAGACAAACAAGGGTTCATCAGCACTCCATAGATCAGCACCCTACACCACAAAGACAAACAAGGGTTCATCAGCACTCCATAGATCAGCACCCTACACCACAAACAAAGACAAACAAGGGTTCATCAGCACTCCATAGATCAGCACCCTACACCACAAACAAGGCAGGCATGGGAATTGTCAGAGACAAAAAAAATCTGAAAATCCCCCCCTCCTCATTTTTACAGCGTTAAAATATAATATTATCATAAAAATTGAAGTATTTAGTAACAAAAACTTTGCCCTAAAAATGTTTTTATCGCGGAAATCCGCGAATTCGCTGACAATTCCCATGCCTGCAAGGGTTCATCAGCACTCCATAGATCAGCACCCTACACCACAAACAAGGGTTCATCAGCACTCCATAGATCAGCACCCTACACCACAAAGACAAACAAGGGTTCATAAGCACTCCATAGATCAGCACCCTACACCACAAACAAGGGTTCATCAGCACTCCATAGATCAGCATCCTACACCACAAAGACAAACAAGAGTTCATAAGCACTCCATAGATCAGCACCCTACACCACAAACAAGGGTTCATCAGCACTCCATAGATCAGCACCCTACACCACAAAGACAAAGGGTTCATCAGCACTCAAAGGACCCATATATCAGCACCCTACACCACAAACAAGGGTTCATCAGCACTGCATAGGACCCATAGATCAATTACTACTCACGAGGCAGCTAGCGAAGCTAACCAAGGATTTGTAGGAAGTAATGGTGCTCAATGAAAATGCTTTCCTAAGTTTGCTATCAGTACACACACATACATTGATAGACACACACAGACACAACACACATAGACACAGACGCACACACACACACATTTTCCAAAACCCAGAACTTACATGAAGGGCAAAGCCAGACACCAGATCAGCCATCTCGAGCTGTGTGAATCCTCGTCACCCTTGTCACTGGAACGCTTCGGCAGTAGACTCTGCAACAGAGCAGCAACAAATGGCGATTGTGGGGGCAGTGGGGATAAAACCACACTTTGGGAAAATAAAATGATACAAGCACACGTATTACGGTGATGAACTGAGGATGAAAAAGCCACGAGGCAACCTGTCCTAAAATAAGAAAAATCTGAAATATTATCAGGCTACAAATATGGGCGTGTGGGTGTTTTTTCTTTCTACAAAATAAGAAAATCAATGGGACAAAATGTCCTTATCTTGCACAGAAATCAGGACAAAGCCAGCCAGTGCTAAATTTTAATAAAACGTTTGTCCCGACAGAGGGGACATTTTCAGTTTTAATAGGACAATGTCCCATGATCTGGGTCTCAGGATATCATCACATAGGATGGTTCTTTGACTGCATAATAATTATTCATCACCAGGAGAGACCAAATGTAGTGATAATAAAGGCTACAGGGCGCCTTACACAGAACTGAAATGGAATAAAAACATGAAACAAAAATCTAATATCATGAGCAGACAAAACAATACAGAGTCAAGACTTCGTTTGGCCGGCAAAAATGCACATAACAATCAGCAACAACAACAACTGCTGTGCCTACTACTACTACTACTACTACGACTACTACTTATAATAGGCCTAATACAAGTATGCATTGTCATACAATCTGCAAGCATGAAATAACAGTATATATTCACAACAGGCCTATGAATGGCCATATTCCCCGTTTATCACTTCTTTTACATGTTGATAGTAATCAAATGGTTGTAATTTAATTATTCATCATCAGGAGAGACCAAATGTACAGTGACAGGCGTATCAACAGCCATACTCCCCGTTTATCACTTCTTTTACATGTTGAAAGTAATCAAATGGTTGTAATTTAATTATTCATCATCAGGAGAGACCAAATGTACAGTGACAGGCGTATCAACAGCCATATTCCCCGTTTATCACTTCTTTTACATGTTGATAGTAATCAAATGGTTGTAATTTAATTATTCATCATCAGGAGAGACCAAATGTACAGTGACAGGCGTATCAACAGCCATACTCCCCGTTTATCACTTCTTTTACATGTTGATAGTAATCAAACGGCCACAATTTCATTATCTTTCTCTAAATCAATAAACTTATAAAGACCAGGGATCAGAATATTTTGAAGTCCAATCCTCTGAAAACCGCGGTAAAAGGGCACCAAGGCCCCAGACTGTAGAGGGACAACACTGAAATCAGTTCCCAACATAATCTGGTGTCTTTTCCTTAAAATAAAAAAAATCAGTTAAAGCATGAATTTCCACTGACAAATTATTTCACTCTTTCAGTCTTTGTTAAGACAAGAGGTGTGTGATCAAAATTTATAGAAAAGAACATTAATAATAAGAAACATCTTTTCCTCCCACCTCTGCTGACAGACAATTCTTCTCATACGGATACTTCTTGTGAAGAAAAATATATTAAAAAATTCGGTAAAGGTCAAGATATGCCCCCCCCCCCCCCCCCCCCCCCCCCCCCCCTTACATTTCTCTCGGCTCTCTCCGCATTTTCACACTTGCCTTTCTTACCAAACATTAAGCTGTATTTTATTAACCTTTTCAGCTAATTATCCTTGTTGAATAACTAATCAGTCATGATAAAGGCCATTATCTAATAGGACCCCCCCCCCACCCCCACCCCACCCCACCCCCTATGTAGTGCAGTACACACAACAGCCACGGAGCATTTGTCACAGTCCTGGTTCATTGCGTTTTTTCCGTCTTGCCTTTATCTTCTACTATTATTGAATGCATGCATATGTTTAATTATGTAAATGGATGAAAATTAGTGTTAAATATAGCAAACGATAGAGGATGAAGTACTCAATCTGCAGTAAGAAAGGCAAGACTAAAAAAAAAATGGAAACAACCGAGAAATGGAGGAGGGGGCTCCCCGTGGGAATACCGGGGGGGTCGTTCGTAAAAATAGTTCCCCCACCTTCTGGAAGTTCTGTGCTTGTAACTTCCTCTAATCTGCCACTCTCTTTGACTGCCTTTTTCCTTTGCTTTCTGTCATCTACTATCTTTCTGACTTGTTGGCCCAATTTCTCCTGCCTTTTTTCAAAAAAATCTTCAAATATTTTTTCTCCTTTGAGCTCCTCAGAAATCGGAATGTGTCGGCTGTACAGCAGCGGGGAGACCAGTGAAAACTGAAAACCGGACACATATGTACCTTACCCATTATGGCCATATGGCATGGGAACGCAGAAGAAGAAGAAGGAGGAGGAGGGTGGGCGCATCTTTACCTTTACCAAAAAATCCACCTTACCTTCCCCATGTCGGTTCTCTCGCTTTGTTTTACGTCTTCATTCTTCTCCAAGGAATCCTGCTTATTATCCTCACTACCTGAACAAGACAAACAAAACAAAAAAACGTAACAGATTTCAGGGAAAGAAAACAACATAGCTCAACAACAAAAGAATTGTAAAAAAAACCAACCATCATCAAGCACAGAGAGTGATAACATCTTTCTTTTCTTATCAGTTTGACAAAGAAGAAATTACGAAAATAGTAAAATAAAATACTTTGTAATTCTCTTTGAAACCATTTCAACGCCAGCCACTTTTTAGCTTAAATTTTACATTAACTTACCTGGGAATAGAAAAAGTTTTGTTTGCAATGCTGGGGATTCCTTTTTGGCATGCGCAACATTAGGCCTATCCTAATCTTCTAGCATTAACAAGAAGAAGTCATTGTATTAACAGACCCTGATTAAATGCGTTTTAGTGACGTGGGTGTTAAATCAGTGTGGTGCCGAGCGGATCCACTGGCGATGAAAGGGCTAAAAACTGATTGCTACAGAAAAAACACCACATATAGGTGGTAGTGTGGCTCTGTCGCTATAGTTACACATTCACCTTCTAAGCAACAATATCTAGGCATGAAACCAGATGGCAGTCATTTTTCTGCTTGCTTTCTATTAACTCCATCATACCAGTCGGGGTTCATACAGATCTGTGTAAAAAAAAATCCAGAACTTTTCCAGGACCAGTTACTAATTTCTTTTTTTTCATTTTTGTTTTCACGTTACTAAATTTCAAGGACTCAATCTGGCATACTGGGCGATGTCGATTGTGCTCCTGCCTTCTTGAGCTCCATCAGCGGCTTGTCCTTCTGGCCCTGACGATGGCTTTTTAAAGCACTCTCGTCCATGCTGGCGATGTGAAAGTTCTGTTTGCACGCTGTGCAGATAGCTTTCTGTTTTGAACTATCTGTTGACGGAGCTAACCAGCCAAACATCAATGGTTGAATGGCTGCCCACCACCTGTCGTAATATCCCGTATCACGGAGCGCGCCATGTAGGTGAGTCCCATCGCTAAACTGCCTAAAACAATTTGTATAAGTTTGGAAAATCAATGCATCATGTGTACCGGTATTTTTTAACCCTTTCAACGCCAACAATTTTTCAGCTAAAAATGTCCATTAACCTTACCTGGGTAGAGACAAGACCGTCTGTAATATTGGGGATTCCTCTGTGACATGCATAAAATAGGGCCTATCCATACCTCCCAAAATTAAGAACATAAGGTCACTTGATATCAGACCCTCATTTGATGCCTTTCAGTGACATGGGTGTTATCATTGCGGTGCCAAGAGGCGACAGTGGTGATGAAAGGGTTAATTTAATCTCACTAAGAAATGTAAAAAGATGTAGGCGTCGGAAGATATTCAAAAACGTGATTGAAATAGGGGACTCATTTGCGTTCCGCGAAATAAACCACCATTCACTGCTATGACCTACATTCAGCTAACGTGACGTAATAAAATAAAGACGTCACTTGATAAGCCCATAGAACTGACGAGCAGGAGTGATTGAATTGCAACAACTCAGAATCAAACCCAGATTAAGCTATCTTGTTTGATATATTGTAAAACCATGAAAACCTATGGACACTAAAACAGCAACTAAAGACAGTAAAATAAAGACAAAGTAAGCACATGGCAAATTGAAGTAAAATATTAAAGCAAGCTGTACATGGTGTGCTTCGCAACAAATTAACCTGTGTCAAATGGACTCGCCCTAGCAATAAAGACCCACTGGGTTGAAGTTTTATTTGTTTTTATCTTTTCTACCATATGTCTCATGAGAGATGTGCTTGCCATGAATTTATGATATCGCATTTCATTTTTTATACTAAATCGATAATGCATAAACAAATTGCTGCCCAATTACACCACCAGATGGAATAAAAACATGAGTAGATGGGCCTAGAAAAAGGTAATAACGGAATGAATTAAGTACTCGCGTAGCCGCACGGTCGTGTGTGTGTGTGCGTGTGTGAATGTGCGGTGCGCGCGCAAGAAAACTGGAATGAGATTTATTTTTGGTTAAGATGCAGATCAACACCCCCTCAATGTCTTGGTTCATTGTTTTGTTCAGTCGTGCCTTTATTTTCTACTATTAATAAATGCATCTTTGGGAACGAATGAGGCTTATGTACTCAATTTGCAGTTTAAAAAAAAGGCAAGACTGAAAAACAAACCCCCCAGAAAGAACCGAGAAAATGGAGGGGGGTGGGTCGATCCACACCTTTGCCAAATGTTATTAAAGCATTTACATTGCTACTCGCATGGTACAAACTTTACACAAAAATCAGATTTTGTTTGGAAAAAAATTAGGCGGAGAAAACGGAGATGTTTTCATGACTGAAAGGGTTAACTATGTTAATACGAGTGAGCCAACAAAGAAAAGGGAAATGGCGCTCACCTAGTTGTGCCTGAAAAATTTGAGGCCAAGCCAGTTGAGGAAGAGGGCAACGACGAGGACAACAAGAGTGGAGGGCAGGAGCAGCAAGTACCATGCTGCCGACTCTGTGTCGATGGACTGGTCCGTCGCCTGGGGGAAAAAACACCAAATTGTTACTTTGGTCAGACACTTCTTATCGCTTACCAAGTATTCTTCTTCTTCTTTTAGAGGGTCCTTTAAAATTTTGAAATGACCTATTATTTTTGCAGACAAGAGGTCCTATGACTTATTTATTATGTTTAATTCAGGTCTGTTAGCAACTTCAAGGATTTTGATGTGCGCTGCAACTGATTCCATAGTGATCAGATTGACTTCTATAGGTGAAACAGCAGACTGTAAACATAATTGCCCTATTATTACTTTACATTGCACAGTACTGTACTAACTTTTCTCATGCAAAATAAAAAAAATAAAAAAAATTCTCATGTAATTCATGCAGTCTGTGAAACTATGTGGTTGATTGCAACAGTGTCATAGAACACGTTTTTTGTTGCGCTCAAGTTGCATTTAATTTCCTTCTTTTTTTTTTTTACATTATGACATCGTTTTATGAAAATGACCAATTATATTTTCTCCAAACTGGTCAAATTCATGACCTTTGATGTCCTGTGACAAGACTGATCCCTGCATGTGTGTACACACACACACATCCCCGTCTGTTTTAGGCTTGTAGGTTGGCTGAACTTAACAACTTTCTCTCTTCTTTTTCAAATAATGTCCACCTGCCTTAACTGGCAATATGTATTTTACTGATCCGTGACCAACAATTCTTCGTACCTTATACACAAGTTATAGTTTCTCATTACAACATTAAGTTAGACTACTTAAAACATTACAATTTGCTTGCTGTAACATACTAGCGCTTGGCTATTTAACCTTTACCGGATGTTGCTTGTGATTATACTTCTCCAGATGATGCGGGTCTCCACGTACCCAGATTTTTTCATGCATTTTAACAATATTTATCCCTCTCCAGATGATGTGGGTTCTCCAGGACCCATACTCGTCAAAGAGTCACCATGTGTTTATACTTCTCCAGATGGTGAGGGTCTCCCACGACCCATACTGAATGCACTGCAGTGACATATTTCTGCTCTTTAAAGTATGGGTCCTCCGTGACCCGCGTTACATAGGAGAAGTATGTTAAAATGACGTATCTAATTATTACTTTAGTTTTTACTGTATTGGCACCAAAATTTGCTGACATATGCCAAACTATGTTTTAAAAAAATACCTAAAATTTTATTATCATAGTCCCAATAGTTCCTGAGATATTAAGTCATTTGTGCGTCTCTGGGTCTTGGACGACCCATGAAGCACGGTAAACCGTAAAGGTTAAGAGTTCTGTCACCAATGATCATTGTCATTGATACATGAATTTATAAGTTAAACCCTGCCTCCGCAACTGGTACAAGGACGACAAGGTTTACTCTATTGTAGTGCATACCAATTACCAGTAAGTTGAGCAACAAATATTTCTTTTAACAGTAATTACACTGAACAATGTACTGCTCTTACTAATTAAGATTAAAAGAGTAAGACGTCCACTGTCCACAGTATGACAAGGACTGAAGGAGTGCGGTAGTCAGATAGCTGCAGGACTGACCGCAAT
Source organism: Phymorhynchus buccinoides (assembly GCA_017654935.2). Taxonomy (NCBI): domain Eukaryota; kingdom Metazoa; phylum Mollusca; class Gastropoda; order Neogastropoda; family Raphitomidae; genus Phymorhynchus; species Phymorhynchus buccinoides. Next base: position 12,412,787 of record CM065685.1, read on the forward strand.
CTTCCAGAAATCAGTCGAATGTGGATCACTACCTGAGGACTGGACAAATGCCAACATTGCTCCGGTGTTCAAGGAGGGCGACAAACACCTTGCAGAAAACTATAGGCCTGTGTCATTAACATCAGTATCCTGCAAGTTCCTGGAGCATATTATTTGCAGCCACATGATGAGACACTTCGATCAACACAATGTCCTCACCAAACTCAATCATGGTTTTCGTTCAGGATGCTCCTGTGAAACTCAACTGGTGTCAACACTCCACGACCTTTGCAAGAGTTTTGACCAGAAAATCCAGACTGACATTGCAGCATTGGATTTCTCCAAGGCATTCAATACTGTGCCCCATGCAAAGCTCTTTTCAAAGCTGGAAGACTACGGCATCAAGGGTAAGCTCCATCAGCATGGGTGCCACTCCCCAAAATGAAAAAAAATGAAAGGCAGGGACCCATGGCCCAGGCAGGGCATAGGGGTAGAGCCCTGTCGGACGATTCAGGGGTAGAGAGATAACGAGACAGACAGTTAAAATGATAGACAGAGACAGTTTGAATCTGATAAGCCAAGTTGTAAAATTATTACATTGTCTTCGTAAACTTCCAAGATAGAACAATCAAGTTAAAAAAGCCCCCAATAGCTAATGGCCAATTTTTTTTTGGGGGGTGAATTAAACAAAAAAATGAAATTCAGTTTCTGGTCAAATTAAAAATACTGAAATCAGTGTAAAACTGAAAGAGTAGCACCCATGCATCAGTGGTTATCTGACTTCCTCACTCATCGATGTATGAAGGTCGTCGCTGAAGGCGAGCAATCAAGGGAAGGGGCAGTTGATTCAGGAGTACCCCAAGGTACTGTGCCATTGCTATTCCTTTGCCACATCAACAACTTACCAGACATCGCAAGATCCCAGGTACGATTCTTTGCAGATGACTGTCTCCTGTACCAGCAAATCAAATCGGAGGAGGACCACAGGATCCTGCAGAGAGATCTTGAGAACCTTGAGATATGGGCCAACGAATGCGGGATGAAGTTCAATGCAACCAAATGCTTTAAATCCTCAGCACCCGAAGTTCATCTTGCCACTTCTATCAGCTTGGCGGCCACATTCTGCAGCATGTTAACTCTATCCCCTACCTCGGAGTACAACTGGAAGGTCACCTCGCTTGGTCTGACAATATCAACAAAATTTCCAGAAGAGCGAATGCCAGCCTTGGCCTTCTCAAGAAGAATATGCGCTTCTGCCCCCAGGAATACAGGAAAGCGGCCTACACCTCGCTTGTCAGTTCTGCCCTGGAGTACAGCTCCATTGTGTGGGATCCTTACCACCAGAAGGACATTGACAAGCTTGAGGGAATTCAGCGCCGCTCTGCCCGCTTCATCAAGCAGGATTATTCCTCAAGGGACCCAGGTTGTGTAACACGTATGCTCCAAGACCTGCACCTAACACCTCTACATGAGAGACAAAAACACTACCGTCTGACATTTCTATAAGGTCATCAACGGTTATTTTCCAGCGCCAAAGGCAGATGACTACATCACGCCTGCCAGAAATAAGACTAAGAGGCAAGTGAGACCAATAAGAGCTGAAGGAACAGTCTCTAAGCATCGTCTCTCAGTTCACAAGAAACAACAGCCACTGCAATAACATCGAATTCAGCAACACTGAAGTCCATAAGAACAGCTTCTTCCCGCAAACTGTTAGAGAATGGAACAGCCTCAAAGAAGAAATAGTGATATGTATGATTGTATCTGATGATCGAGGCTTTCAAGCCTCCCTCTGGATCTGGATCTGGATAAGTACGTCGAAGGAGCCTATGAAGGCTATAAACTCGACGGGAAATGGGAGAGCGCAAATGAGAGTTTGAACTTAGTGAATTTTTTGAATTTTTTTTGGGATTTTTAAATTTTATTTTTAAATTTAAACTGTCTGGTGGTATTGACAGTATATTACAGTTGGCCATAGGCTTTTTCGTAGTATCCAGGCTGGGCCAATCTGACTAGCGAAGCGCTCACCGGGGCGAACCCCGACCGGCACAGCTCCTGCAACCAGCAAGTCATTAAACTTTTTTTTCCTTCTCCACTTAAGAATTTATTTATACATTTTTCTTTTTCATATTTCTATTTTTTAATGCTCTCCCCTTAGTCTTCCGTCGGTGTATATGCCAGAATTGGTCCCTGCCGACGTACAACGATGCAGATCTCTATGCAGGATCTGACTGAGGATCATGATGATGGTAGGAACGACGGAATTAGGTCAAGCCGCAGCGATTTTTCTCGTTGAAAATCCGAACCGCGATTTTGGCCATGTGCCAAACGGTCACTTCCTTTGCTTGTTTTTATTGGTGGTTATTCTTGGCGCTGACCATCCGAGTTTCTTTCTTTCGGGAAGCAGACACCTACTCGGTCATTCGGGAACGATCTTTTTTTATGCGAAGACGGCCGATCGCGAGAGACAAGCGATCCAATATTTGGGTCCAATTCATTCGTTTATCATTTCTGAACGGTAATTACATAATTTTTTAAAACAAATGCTTAGTTACATTTAATTATTTTTCTACAAGTACACCAAATTTGGTGCATCTACAATAAATCGCAATGCTTCTCCACAAATCGGGAGGTGTTACGTCGAAGCCTGTCCGACATGTTTTCTGTCATGCTCACGTTGATGTTGCGATCTTGTGAGTCGCACAAAAAGCTAAGGCCTAATCTGTCTAATGTTTGGGGTTGATGTTGCCCCTTTGAATAAGCTTTATTTTGGTACCAATGTTTTGTTTATTGGTAAAAAAAAAAAGAAAAGTTATGGCTGTTTTATTCATCCAAACATTGATACGGTAAGGGCCGGTAACCTTGATCAAAATTTTCTTATATAGCTCATGTAAAAAAAGCTATCATTTTAAAACGTCGTAACTTTCTCAATTTTTGACCGATTTTGATCATTTGGGTATCATTTTAAAGGTCTTTTCGGGCTCTTTCCAATGACATAAATTTCATTAGGATTTGACAAAAAGTAAATATTTTTTTTAATTTTTATAACCACCCTAGATGATGGGAGCATCAAAAGCCAAACTCAAATGATCCAGTGAATATTGTGAACACCATGAAATAAATCGTCATTTTACTTACCATTTTGTAAAAAGGACGAAACCAATCAGAATTCAATGAATTTCTTCTTAGAAACTTTAATTCAAACCGAAATAAGAGTCATAACTAGAGACGCAGTTCATTTCTGTTAGCCTAAAGAGGTGGACTCTGCGAGTCAAGGGAAACTACTCTCGTAACCTAATGGTTTCGGTCAAATTTGTGCTTTCATACTTTTTGGGGTGTGTGAATATTTACAAAGTGACTGTGTGTGCGTGCGTGCGTCTCTCTCTCTCTCTCGCTCTCTGTGCGTGTGTGTGTGACCCCTTTGTCATCTTTAACTACACACTAAGTGTTGTGCTTTTTATTTCTTCCGTATAATGACTATTAATGTGCTTGTCCATGGCCCCTACATCATTATTATTCTATAGAGTATCCATGGTTTGTCTTTGTTAGTTTGTGCTCGTGGGAATACCGGGGAGTCTTTTGTAAAAAAAATAGTCCCCCCACCTTCTCGAAGTTCTGTGCTTGTAACTTCCTCTAATGTGCCACACTGACTCTGCCTTTTCCCTTTGGAAAAATGGTGTTTTACGTCCTCTCGGTCTGGAACAGACACATATGGGACATGGTGGGAACGACACTGAAGGCAATGCCCGGAGGCAGTGCAACACCAGTAAAGTCCCGATTTTTTAACAATATAGATAAGTGTAAAACTTGAAATGGCCCCTTCTACAGACCCGTTGAGCTGAAGCCCGTCTGACTACCTTTTTTAAATTCCACACAGAACTCCTCCAAATCAATTCCAAGTATCTTCCAACAAATACCCTGCAGAAGAAAAGTCTCCGTCAATCTCACTCAGCTTCATACGACATCGAACCCTAGCCATAGAACTCAATACAGACAGTCCATTTTCTTTCCTCGCACTATCCCGCAGTGGAACGGCCTCCCTGAGGAAGTTGCCTCCACCCAGTCCTTGGTGGCCTCCAAAAGCACCTCTACTAAACAACCATTCCTCTGCCTTCCCCTCCCCACCTCCCACCCCTGCATCCCCACACCTAAAAACAGATGCCCCTCGCCCCCCTTTTTTACATGCATGTAATGTATTGTCCCCTAAATACAAACACTGACTTCTGTGCATGCATCATGTGGGGCCCGTGTTTCCCCAGTTGATCTGGGGGGGGGGGGGGGGGGGGACTAAACGGTCGTGCATGACACTCTACATGCATCATGTGGGGCCCGGGTGTCCCTGGCCAGACTGGGGGACATTTAACGGTCGGGCGGCATGACCTTTGACTCGTCTTTCCCTCTATCACCACCCCCCCCCCCCCACCCACCCCCTTCCCAAATCAAATCTTCACATATCGAACTAACATTTTTCGGTTTTAAATCTCATTAATATATTTCTACATAGTAAACTGCGTATCTGTAAATACTTCAGTTATTTCCTGACTATCTTGCAATCATTTCTTTCTTTCTATTTCCCCATAATGTTATCATTTCGCTTTGTACTCTATATTTTGCTATTTTTCTCTTTTTCGTACTACCCCCTAAAGTGCAGCAGAACCTTCAACGTGATGAAGTTGGCTGCTTAAGGAGAAGAAGAAGAAGTGTAGCAGTAACCATGCACGCCTCGGTTAACTCATCGGCTATGGTACCGCGCTACGTTAGTATAATCTTGAATTCCCTTTGCTTTGCTTTCTATCGTCTATTATATACTATCTTTATTCTGACTTATTGACCCATTCTCCTGCCTTTGTTAAATCTTCCAAATATTTTCATTTCCTTTGAGCTCCTCCGAAATCGGAATGTGTCGGCTATACGCAGCGGGGGTGGGGGCTTGCCTCTCAGAAGCTGATGATAATGTGAATGTAAAAGATGCAATCATGGCTTCTCGTGAGAGAATAAACTAAAACTATACATCTCTCTCTCTCTCTGTATCCGTCGCGCACGCTCAAACATATACATGCGTGCATACACTCACATACACGCACACACGTGCGCGCACGCGCACACACACCAAGTAACTTCACCGACTGTAACACACCTTGAGTGAAGTTTCACGTTGCAGAAG
>CM065685.1:12420429-12480429 GCA_017654935.2 Phymorhynchus buccinoides
CCCCCCCCCCCCCCCCCCCCCCCTTAAAGTGAACAAAAAACAAACAACACAAAAACCTCATGTTTAGAAACAAGATTTATGTACAAATTAACCATGTCATGAATAAACGTTTAAAACAGAAGCTACATAAGAGATTAATATGTGATGTTGTTTATATGTTTGATCATAAGGTGCTTATGGTAGTTTTTCTTGAAAATATTGAGACTTGAATGAACATTAAAAGAAGCTAAAATCGTATTCCACAAACAACCGCCCGAATACAACAGACTAGTCTTGAAGAGATCAACTCTTGGAAGAGGTACTTTGATTTTAAGAACATTGCGGACGAGGTTTAAATCAAATTTTTGTTTTAAAGCAGGAGGAGCGCGATCAGACATTATTTTAAACATGAAAATGGCTTTGTTATATTCAAGTTTCCATTGTAGAGGCAGTATTCCTAGGTGCTGATAGTCTGTATGAGTAATGGACGATGATTTCAGAAGGATCAACTTAAGACCACGCCTGTACAAACTAAATAAAGGTTTTAGATTCTTTCCACTAGCTGAATCCCATAGTGTAGAAGCATAGTTAATATGTGATTGGATATAAGAATTGAAAAACAATTTACGGCTGTCGAAATCAAGAAAATGTTTAATTCTGGAAAGCTGATAGACTTTTTTAGATATTTGCTTGCAAAGCATAGATATTTGGTAGGACCACGAGAGATTGTTATCAACAATAACTCCGAGTATCTTGTGATGGTCAACTTCTTCCATGATTTCACCATTGATATAGAGCGAATGAGAACCAAGGCAGAGATTTTGACGTTTTTGTCTAGTAATGATAAGTAAGTATTTAGATTTTTTTGGATGTAGTTTCATATGGTTAATTTCAGACCATTCAATTAGTTTGTCAACATTGTCCTGTAAACAAGTAAAAACCTTATCTACTTTACTATCACTAGTATGTATAGTCGTATCATCTGCAAACATTTCAGTGGGAGTTGTAAGAAAAAGAGGCAGATCATTAATGTATATTGAAAATAAGATGGGGCCAAGGACTGAACCTTGGGGAACACCAAAATCAACAGGCATTATACAGGATTCAGATTCATTTAGAAAGACTCTTTGCTTTCGATCTGATAAAAAAGACGATAGGAATTCTAAGGTGTTATTAGTAATACCATACATTTTTAGTTTTTTTAGCAAGAGGTTACGATCAACAACATCAAAGGCTTTCATGAAATCAACAGCAAGAACACCTGTAATTTCATCGTTGTTAATATTAATAAGCCACTGATCTACCAGGTTGGTTAAAGCGGTGTGGCACGAATGGTTAGCTCTAAACCCTGATTGGTTTTGATGAAATAAGTCAAAGGAATTGAAATGATTCAGAATATGTTTATTTATGTGCATTTCCAAAGGCTTAGATAGGGTAGATAAAATAGAAATGGGCCTGTAATTGGAAGGATCTTCGCAATCACCTGACTTGTGGATTGGTATTATTTTGGCTACTTTAAAAGCTTTGGGAATACGATTTTTTGAAATACATAGGTTGTAGACATATGTGAGTGTTTCAGCAATTACATGGGCAGATAACTTCAGTATCTTAGCATCAATTCCATCAATGCCTCGCGTGTTTGTCTGTTTCAAGTGGGTAAGAGTGTTGAAAACCTCGTGTACACTCAATAGCGGAATATCAGTACACTCTTTTAACTTTTTTAGTATAACAGAATTTCTGCAGAATAATTAGATTGTTTTCTGAAGTTCTATTTGATGTTATTATTGTGGTGGCCATGTCACAAAAATGTTTATTCATGTCTTCTGCCGATAATTTAACAGATGGGTTCTTAGTCTTTACATTTTTATTGGTTAATTGATTTATTGCTTTCCAAATTGATTTACTATCAGATTTAGTAGATATAAGATTTTTAAAGTATGTTCTCTTTGCAGATCGTTTAATAGAATTAACCAAATTTCTTTGCTTTTTAAAATTATCTTTATCTCCTGATGCCAAAAGCGACTCTCTTTCATTGATGGCATCATCTACATCTTTCGATATCCAAGGTTTTCTAGAATTATAGCTTACTCGCATTGTTTTTAAAGGAGCGTGTTTATCATAAATGTTAAGGAAACTGTGGTACCAAATTTCGAAAGCTTCATCGGGATCAGTAAATTGATAGACAGAGCGCAATGACTGGGAATGAGCTAAATCTGAAAGAAATGCTTCGTTCTTAAAACGAGCAAAGGATCTGCGAGTTATTAGCTTATGGGAATTTTTTGGAATTTTGACACCTCGCTTTGACCACGTAAAGCAGACAGGGAAGTGATCACTAGCGCCGTACGTGGGTGAACATGTCTCTATTATAGTGTTAGTTGAAGATGAGTAGATATGATCTATAAGCGTTTGGGCGGTGGCACTGACTCTTGTCGGTTTATCAATTAGTTGTGAAAGATTGAAGGATTCATACGTTTCTAGCCACGTTTTGTGCGGTTTTAGTAAATCAATATTAAAATCGCCCAAAAGCAGAGTTTCATAACTAAAGGATGACGCTTCTTCCATCATTAAAGTGAACCTATCAATCCAGTCAGAGCGTTCAGCAGGATTTCTATAGATGAAGCTTATGAAAACTGGTTTTGATTGTTTGAATAGTAATTCAATCCATATGGATTCTACGCCATGGTTTACAAGAGATGAAATTTCCTTGAAATGCAAACTTTCATGGATGTAAACAATTAAACCAGTTTCTTTAGTTTTAGTTGGGTCTTTACGAATGAAATGATAACCTGGTATATTCAATTCAGAGTCAGAAATTTGATTTGATAATCTTGTCTCAGCAAAACCAAATATATGAAAGTTTTTGCCGTTATTAAATAAAATATCAGATACATCACTAACTTTATTTAGTAGGTGATTAATGTTAAGAAAACCTACTCTAAGGCCATCCGCTGACGGCCAGTTATCAAGAGTACGCGTGCTAGACATATTACAAGGTGAGAAACAATCCTTTAACACAATAGACTATAAAACAAAATATCATTCACAAAAATGCAACAATTTATAAACAGACTGCAAATGTAAAACGAATGCAAATAAATAAAACTGAAGAAACAAATATGCCAAGCAAAAGGGGAATAACTTGAAAACTAGCAGTATAATTATTTCAATTTCACATTTAAACACAGACGATGGGTACCGAGATTTTGATCTAAAATCAGTCACATTTACATTGGTCCGGCATTATATTGTGGCACACCAAAGGGCTTGCATCCGTACACACGCACACACACACACACACACACACACACACACACACACACACATGCACGCACGAACACACACATGCACGCACGAACACAAACACACACATGCACGCACGAACACACACACACACACACGCACGCATGTATGTGCACGCGCACACACACACATGCACTCCTACATATACACACACACGCATGTGCGTGCGCATGCGCAATACGTATACATATAGGCAAAATGCAAACAGGCATGAAGAGCATACATATAGGGTCTAACTAATTTGAACATGCTAGTAACTTATGCCCTTGACCACACTTTATCAATGCTTAAAGTTAAATTTTAACAAGTTATCTATTACATCAACTAGCATAAATAATCATATTACAAACAAAGAATGGAATACATTAATATGGTGACAAAGTGGCAAGAGATAGATCTATTCATCAATAACAATACACTCAGCTTCTTTTTTTAAAGTCTGCTTCACAACGCAGCAGTCATGTAGCTCGCTACCAAAAATAACTAAGGTAAGGGGTGTGGGTATGGGTGTCTAATACATAGAACGAGCATTGTGGGCTTGTAGACTATGTTGGTTCGCAAGGATTTGCGATGCCATCTGTAACAGCCGTTCAGTGAATGGATGAAAATCATCTTGGGTAGTACGATTAGTATTAGCATTTGACAAGTTAGGAGAATGCCTTTCTTGATTCAGAGAAAGAAGCGGGGTTTCTCCAGGTTTGGGGGCCTCAGTAGAATTATAGACATTTTGGTTCAAAGTCTGGCCCTGAGAAAAACACGGGGGATAGTTAGAAGGAACGAGGGACTGGACCTGTCTGTGATAGGACTCTGGCATGAGAGGAGGGAATTGCTCGCATGATCTGAAGGGAGGGGGGCGCTGCTCACCAGTATTCCTGCCAACATTGTAATAGTCATAGTTGAATGCAGCAGGTGGAGGGGGGCGGGGAGAGATATCTGGGTACCCAGGGGGGTACTCCGATGACTGATTGCTCTGGGAGTGTTGATTCTCATGTCTAGATCTCAGTGACTGGTTGGGTTGGGGATGCCAATGCTTATTTCTAGAGCTCAATGACTGATTGGGCTGGAAATGGTGATACTCATTCCTAGAAAACCCCTGATCCTGTCTTGGCCTTCTATCATTATTTTGCTTGCGCCACAGACTTTTGATATTTTCTGCAAGTTGGAGAGAGAGAGAGAGAGAGAGAGAGAGAGAGAGAGAGAGAGAGAGAGAGAGAGAGAGAGAGAGAGAGAGAGAGAGAGAGAGAGAGAGAGAGAGAGAGAGAGAGAGAGAGAGAGAGAGAGAGAGAGAGAGAGAGAGAGAGAGAGAGAGAGAGATAGTCCCTGTACTATCTATTCTACTAAAGACTATCACAAGGTTAAGGAACATTAAGAGTTCGTGTCTTTCATTAGACGGATGATTTGAGACTATAGTCGAAGAAGCAGAGATGCACGAACAAAGAGCCCTTCGTGTGGATTCGTTAATTAACTTCAAATTAATATCATGCCTATTCATGTCTGGTTTTCAAAATGATACCATAACATTCTACAAAGTGTTAATGAGGATCCATTTGGGAACCTTTCATACAGTTTGGTACAGTAATAATATTCTTATAACTCATTTAAAGACAAACGAACAAACAAACAAACAACAATAACAACCACACAACTGAAATTACGAAACAAACACATATCCGAATGACAAGCCAGATTCACTATAACATTTAATTAACGGAATATTGTTTGAAACAAACACATGTCGTTATATATCTGACTGACAAGCCAGATTCACTATAACATTTAATTAACGGAATATTGTTTGAAACAAACACATGTCGTTATATATCTGACTGACAAGCCATATTCACTATAACATTTAATTAACGGAATATTGTTTGAAACAAACACATGTCGTTATATATCTGACTGACAAGCCATATTCACTATAACATTTAATTAACGGAATATTGTTTGAAACAAACACATGTTGTTATAGTGTCTGACTGACAAGCCAGACTGATTCATTGTAACATTTAATTAACGGAATATTGTTTGAAACAAACACATGTCGTTATATATCTGACTGACAAGCCAGATTCACTGTAACATTTAATTAACGGAATATTGTTTGAAGCAAACACATGTCGTTATATATCTGACTGACAAGCCAGATTCACTATAACATTTAATTAATGGAATATTGTTTGAAACAAACACATGTCGTTATATATCTGACTGACAAGCCAGATTCACTATAACATTTAATTAACGGAATATTGTTTCAAACAAACACATGTTGTTATATATCTGACTGACAAGCCATATTCACTATAACATTTAATTAACGGAATATTGTTTGAAACAAACACATGTCGTATATATATCTGACTGACAAGCCAGATTCACTATAACATTTAATTAATGGAATATTGTTTGAAACAAACACATGTTATCCGAATGACAAGCCAGATCCACTACATTTAATCAACGGAATATTGTTTGTGCATATATACATAGCTTGTATTGATATAATCCTTAGATTCAATCATCAATCCTTTTATAATGTTCACACACACACACACACACACACACACACACACACACACACGCGCGCGCGCGCGCACGCACGCACGCACACACACACACACACACACACGCACACACACACACACGCACACACACACACACACACACGCACGCACGCACGCACACACACACACACACACACACACACACGCACACACACACAAAATTAAAAAGAAACAAGTGCAACGCCGGGCGGCTGCAAAGTCCCCTCGCAGCCGATCGTCGAGCTACTCCGAAATCGAGAGAGAGAGAGAGAGAGAGAGAGAGAGAGAGAGAGAGAGAGAGAGAGAGAGAGAGAGAGAGAGAGAGAGAGAGAGAGAGAGAGAGAGAGAGAGAGAGAGAGAGAGAGAGAGAGAGAGAGAGAGAGAGAGAGCGTCAACCACAGAGCTACAAAGCTGTTTCATGGCGCATGTGTGTTCGGACCCGTGATTTGAGCGCGCGCGATCATGCGCACACGAGCGCACAGAAAAAATCATGACAACTGTGTCATAGACCATTCATCAAGAAATGTTGTGAAAAAAACTGCATTGAAATACATGCAAAACTTCGCGAGATATTAGCGATTATGTGTTTTGGGGTTTGAACCCCTTCGGCTCGGGGACCAAAAATACAAAACCACACTGATTACCTAAAATGTGTGGGTTTTTTTTAAAAGCAAGGTACCCTAACTTATCTATGATTAATGTGTGTTGGGGAGGGTCGGTATGAACTTTTTTTTTTAACTCTTTTTTGGGGGTACCTACTTACATTGTTAAATTGTTGCTAAATTATTATTGTCATGCTTCTTAATGCTTTGTAATAATGATTTCTTCTACTTTATTTTTTGTAAAGCGCTCTGAGGATGAGCGCTATATAAGCTTTATTTATTTATTATTATTATTATTAATGTTTTCCATAATCTACTATCGCATCAAGACTATACAAAAAGAGCTAAAAGTATAAGTTTCCATAATTTTTATTTTTTTAAAGCAAAATACCCTTATCAATGATTAATGTTTTCCAAAATCTACAACCTCATATATAGACCATAGTGTTTCCATACAACAAGAACAAAGGACTAAAAGGACCATGCCCATTCACTGGATGTTCACAGTAACATACTCGGTGAGGTGAATTGTCGTGAGTCTACTGACCGCCGTAATTTCACACTCGGATTCCCATCGAAATTACAAGGTTGGTACTATGCCTGTTAGGTGCTGCTTGGGTGAGTGAGCGAAAATAGGGTTTTACGCCCTCTTCGGCCTTTCGGCCATTTTGGGCATTTGTAAATACAAAGATGGTGGGAAAAATACTGGAGGCAATGCCCGGAGGCAGCGCTAAACCAGTAAAGTCCCGATTTAAAAAAAATAATACAGATATGTGTAGCAGTAACCACGCCTCGGTTAAACCTCATTGGCTATGGTACCACCACAAGTATATAATAATGGTGCTGCTTGGACAGTAACGTACGTCTCCGGGCCGATTGGCTCTTTCCCATTTTGCCCTTTATTGTGTAAGGCAGCAGAAGTGGAAGTGCCATTTCGCCCTTTCATTTCTTTGGCAAAAACTACTCTCTCTCTCTCTCTCTTTCTCTCTAATACGCACACTAAAAACTGTTGATCTCAAAACCTCAGCATTTGGAAACCATCACACAACCATATAAATCCTGTCATAGTCAATCATACTCTCTCTCTCTCTCACTCTCTCTCTCTCTTTCTGTGTACGCATGTTAGGGTTAGAGTTCTAAGGTTAGCTTCTTCAAAATGTATCTAAGGCAATATGATCTAATATGATATAATAATTATGATGTAGTATACTGTAACATCTCTTCTCTCTCTCTCTTTCTGTGTACGCATGTTAGGGTTAGGGTTCTAAGGTTAGCTTCTTCAAAATGTATCTAATCCAATATGATCTAATATGATATAGTATAATGTAACACGCACACACATACACACACACGCGCGCGCACACACACACACGTGCATAGGCCTATACATGCTTCTCCCAGTACACCCAAGGACAAGAGGCTATGAATTTGACTTGAGTGACCAAAAAAGGGCGAAACGGGACTCATTGAAAGGGCGAAATGGCCTAAAGGAACTCAGTCACGTGAGGAGACAAGCACTATGCAGCATAGATCAAAGAAAGGGCGATATGTGAAAGGGCCAATCGGGACCTACCCGGTCCGCTGAGTTTTGTTAACGATTTGAAAGCACAAGCGTTTTTGCATCCCTCTCCTCCACCCCCCCCCCCCCACCCCCGATCTCTCTCTCTTTGCCTGAGTGCACGCAAGTCTGATGTGTCGCTCTCTCTCTCTCTCTCTCTCTCTCTCTCTCTCTCTCTCTCTCTCTCTCTCTCTCTCTCTCTCTCTCTCAGTCGGTCTACCCCCCCCCCCCCCTTTCTCTTTCACACACATAACATGCATACACACTGATAAGTATAGTGACAAACACACACAGATACAGAGACAGGCAGAGGCAACCATGCAGATATATATATATAGAGAGATATGCAGGCATCCATATCAAAAGTTGGACCAGCTAACGCCACGTAGACCAGAAAGCTTAGACCACTGTCTTTGATTGTACGTCATATAAATGAGACAAAAAAGCCCACAAAACCGAGTGTCTTACTGTTGGCACATCGGAACATGCACTGTCTGAAATTGCCATGTCGGATTAAACAAACAATAAAACTAAATAACTGAGAAAATTAGGAAAATATGCATATAGATCTAGACTAGATCAACAAAATTATAATACGCAATTAGATCTAAGCGAAGACAAACTGATATGTTCCTGTGGTTCACTGGTTGACTGGATTTGAAAGACTCGGTAGATTCTACCTTCGTCTTCTTCTTTTTCCAGGCGATGGACAGGGCCTTCTACCGGTTCTGGGTGATCCATGAAAACTCCAAGACTAGATCTTGACTATATTATATTAATTCTACATAACTTTTACGATTGTTATGTATACCAAAAGCAGGAAAGGTGAAGGTTCAAACTGCTCTTCTAGTTACTAGAATCCGCACAGTTGCAGTGTGTATATGCATATAAGTATAAGTTTATTAAGCCATACAGGGCCTTTGATATAATTATCATCAACATCAATGAACTTTGGGAGAGCAATAACAAAGAAACAAAGAAACAAACCCAGAGTTGAATATTAATAACGTATTAGCTTGAACAAAGCTGAAACATTATGTCACATAAAGTTAATTGTATGAATTCCTATCAAAAGACTTTGTTTGTGAAGGACAGATAACTGTGACCCACTTCCGCAGTCTTGAAGAGTTTGTATGGTGGACGTTCAACAAGCGTGCGACTTAATTTTACTTAAAGTAAACATGGGCAATAAAGAGAAAAAGAAACGTTCAAATCGTTCCCGATCAAGGTCAAGGGACAGGGACCGTGACAGTCGTAAGAAGAAAAAGGAAAGGTCAGTTGAACTAAGTCAGGTTGAGGATGTCGCATGAAAAGGTAGCTAACTAGCTGAGTAGCTCGTTAAAAAAAGTAGCTCGCTACCTATGACTATGAGAGTCTGTATTTGCGGCATTTTGTGACATTGAGCATGAACCACAAATTTTACTTTTTTCTTGGGTTAGGGATAGGGTTAGGGTTAGGTAAATGGTTAAAGTAAAGAAAGAGTGAAATTTGTGGTTGTCGCAAATACAGACTCTCATAGTAGCGAGCTACTTTTTTTTAACGTGCTACCTTTTTTCATGCAACAGATACTTACGGTGACTTCGGATAGTCACATTGTGACACTCACAGTGAACAGTGAATATAAAAATGCTTTATATAGTATAATAGTTATTATGTTTAATCACGCAAGATTTAACTATCTCCGAATGTGTAGTCTATTGTAAGTTTGTAAATCATGTTATCTTACGTTTTCATGTGTGATATTACGAAGTGTATGTTATTATTATTATGTTTTAGTAAGTTTTAATCTGTTGTTATCTTATAAGTTATAAATATGAATGTGTTGTCGGTTGTGGTATGTGGACCATGTTATCTTACATTTTCTTATCAAGTGTATGCTATTCGTTTTTTTATTTTACTTAATAATAATAATAATATTAATAATGACAACTTATATAGCGCTTATTCTCCCTATGGGGCTCTAACACTAGTAACAGTCTAAGCGCTTCACAAAAAAGTTAAAAATCTGAGCAGAAACAACAAAACAATGCAACCCGAAACGAAATAACAATAACTACATTTACGTCACCCCCCCCCCCCCCTTCACAGAATCACACTCTCCTAGAATCCAAACCATTACATTTACAAATAGCGTTATCCATGCAAAAGGCATTTTCTCACACTACCCCTCCCCCCCTCGGCCCGCTCCCGCATTCACCATCCCCCTTCATAGACCTCAAGGTGACCTACTTTTTGTAGATCTCCCAGCACACACGCATGCATGCACACACACATACACGCTCGTGCGCGCATGTGCAGAGGGATAAATACCCCTAACACGGATGCACGCACGCACACACACACAAACACACACACACACACACGCACACACTTCATGTCTGATGTTCTATTTATATTTCAATTTGTGAAGCGCACAGAGCATGCTCATAGTCATACTCATAGTCATAGTGTGGATTTTTAGCGCTATAGCAAATAAAATTATTATTATTATTATAACACTGGCTACGGGTATGTCGACTGTCAGTGTCACGCCTGGCTGATCGCAGACCGTCAACATGAACGCAATCTGCCTTGCTCGGGAAAGGGATAGGGTTAGGATGAGGTTATGGTTATTTTCATGAAACGGAAAGAACAACGGTTAACATTGGAAGGCGAGAACATGAGGTGGATAGCTAAAAAATGTCTAAAACTAAAAGTTAGTAAAACAGCTGGTAGTCACAGTCAAACTCAAGGGAAGTAAATCAACTAATGATGTAATATTGTAAACGGATTCATAATCCAGAAATTGATGCCCAGATATATATCAGTTTGACAGAATAAAAACAGTCACACTGCCAAATCGTATGCAAAAATAAAGAGGATTAATCCTTAGTTTAGGGTATTGGCCTATTTAGCCTACAGTCTACACACAGCAAATCATGTTCATGTTGACGGTCTGCGAGTAGCCATGCGTTGACTGTCGGGTACGATGTTGTTGCAGCACTCAGACCATGGCATGTGTAGCATTCTCAAAATGGATTTGTTCTCAACATGTCTGCGCATACATGCGCAAAATCGATCATGACGCACCATCAAATGTTATCTTATGCATTTTCTTATTTTGTATAGCAAATCTGGGTAAGGAATATGCTTTTTTTCAAATGCTAATACAGTAATAGGGATAGGGTTAGGAACATGTCAGAGTCAATGTAGTAGTTTTTGAAGACATTTGCGCACAATTTATGCGTCCCATACCTGTAGCCTGTAGAATGTGAGATACGGGCCCGTACCCCGAGCCTCTGCCGATAGAGAAACTCAGTTTTAAACTGAACTTCTGAAGTTGTCAGTGAAGTGAATATTAAAAGCACACTAGTTAACATAACAACACAGCTCAGGATGTGTTGATATGAAAACAGTAAAAACAGGTGCCACTAGATCATAGTAGATGTAAATATTCTAAGTGTAGCTTTTATTGTTTTAAGGAAAATGAATTGCTAAACTGAGATTATCATTAAACACGACCTAAATATTTTTTGGGGAATTCGTTTGTGCATGAGATTATCATTATCATTGATTATACACAACCTAAATAATATTGTTTTGAATTCGTTTGCACATTCGGCTTTGAACTTTGAAGAGTCTATGTTATGTAATTTTTGATAAGGTTTGTTTCATTAAATCTGTGCATTATGCGTATTAATTTAGTAAAATAACAGTGGTTTTTGTCTGTCCAGGAGACGACACTCAGACTCGGATTCATCTGACGGAGACTCAAGGTCGCAATCCCCCATCAGGAGTAAACACCGCCACAAGGACAGAAGAAGGTCAAGGTCCCGGGAGGACAGGAGACGATCGCGATCAAGGTCGCCGGAGAAGGGGAAAAGGCGTTCAAAGTCGTCCGACTCTGACAGCGACGGGACCAGTTCCCAGCAACCGTCTGTCAGCAAAGAAGAGCAAAAGTCAGTGTAAAACTAAAACCAGTGTAATTGTATGGTTTTAACTCACTCGGGACTGGCCGAATTATTTCCCCTTGACATGTTCTGTGGGGACTGGGCATTTGACTAGGTTCGTAAAATAATCACCAAAACCAAGTTATGAAGAGTTAGGCATCAATATTTTCAGAAAAGATTAGCAACACCATGCACTAAATGATCATAAAATATCAGATTCCTTACCTTCGTCGTTTGTCTCCTATTGATGAAAACAGCTAACACATAGAAAGAAGGAAAATTTCACATTCCAATCTTTGACCACCCTCTACAACCAAAGCTAAATGTAAACTATGCAATGATTGGTTGATTTCAAGAGAGGCAAGGTCAAAGAAAACTGAAAGTAGGTTATGACTTCGCACCGGAAAGCTGGTTACACGCCAGAAGTCAAAACCTCTTGAAAACTCTTAGTCTTATGAGCCGGATCCGGGCCATTCGTCCTAAACGGTTGTGCGAGCCATGAGCCGGCTCCGGCTCATTCGTCCCGAGTGTGTTAAGAGTATTTAAGTGTGTATTACTCTATAAGTCATCAGTTTCTTTATTGTCCATTGGCATTGTACAACGCACATGGAAACTTGTCTTCCACCGTGTAAAATAAGATAAGATATCAAAATAAAAATATTAAATAAAAATATGAAACATAAATTTACATTAAAACAAATATGTAACTCTCACACCACACCCAATCATTCATCCGCTCTCCGCTATCTTGCTCACTCATCATGCAACCCACCACCACTTCCGCCTTCATTTTTAACCCTTTCTTTTCTTTTTTCCTTTCCTCCTTTTTTTCTTCCTTTTCTTTTTTTTTCTTTTTTCTTTTTTCTTTTCTTTTTTGTCCCTTTTTTATTTTTTATATTTTTTTTTAGGTAGGCTTTTTCATATATTTATAATAGGTGTGTTTCTGAGTCTGTAATTTTAATGCATGTGAACTCTCATTTCTTGATTTTATGTTGGTTTGCTTTTAAATGTATATATATAAAGGCATTTTTAAGAGTTAATGTGTTGACGAAATTGAACAAAGGGTAATTACTCTCTTTTTCTAATTAACTCCCCTCCACCAAAGTTGATTATGATACGCACTGTGTGGGTGAGGGTCATAAAGGCGAGCTTGGCACATTCTTTTTTAAGAATGATGCTTTGCTTGTCTCACTTTGGTTCTGACCCACGCACTGCTAGGTGAATGGTATCGTAATCAACTTTGGTGGAGGGGAGTTAATTAGAAAAAGAGAGTAATTACCCTTTGTTCAATTTCGTCATCTCCTCTCTTGGCCTCACTATTTCATTCATTGTTAACGTGTTGTTTTATATACACTCATCATTTCTGTCGTGAAGTGCAAAGAGCTCACGTTTTTATTGTGAGGTGTTGGCACCATAGAAGAATTTCATCATTTTATTATTAATTGGGGGAAATATATTCTGCAAACTTGTTAGAATGATGTTTTTGTTCATTGGCTTTTGAAGAAATTGATTGCTCACATTATTTATTTCTACACATCTTAATAGTAAACATGTCCCATATGTGCCTTCCCGGGTCGAGAGGACGTAAAAGACTAAAACACCAAAATGTCTTCTTCTGCTCACATTATTTGTATATTGTTTTCCTTTAAATTCATGCGCAAGGCTTGCTTTCAAAACTTTATTTAAAAAAAAAAAGTTCATGAAAGCTTGTTCATGAAAGCTTGCTGATGCCCTTTAAAGTTAAAGGCACGCAAGCATTGACTTGATTGAGAGTGAGACACTGGATGAGGTGCACAAACACGCATGTGCTCACACCCACCCACCTAACCCTGTCCACCACACACCCGCACGCACGCACAAACACACACACATGACATGCACGCTCACACGCACACGCACACACACACACACACACACACACACACACACACACATGTAGAGTCCCACACACATGCCTGACGCACATTCATCCTCTGGTTTGTGACAAATTTGATCTAATAACAAATCATCACTTTTGTACTTATTTTAATTTACCAATACCATAATGGTAATTATGATTAGTGCAGTTAGGTTTTGCTTCCAAATAATACATTCAAATTTTAATAAAAGGCTTCTTGAATGTAATATAGGTGTGTGTTAATCATTTTTATGGGGGTTTAGAAAAAAAGGAGATCAGAGAGTTTTGTTTTGTCCTTTGTGGCCACCTCATGGGAAACAACATGGGGTGTAGCTCCCCAATCCTGCAGTGGCCCATAGGGGAATAGAGGGAATGAACACTTGATTAGTGTGATGTACAGTATTATAATCATGCAGTATTTATGATCCTACTCGCTCTCCCTCTCTCTTTCTCTCTCCGATCCTAGTAGTATATGAATTGTTAACTTTGTGGGTGCAATATGGTTGACATATAATTAGTTTTTGTGACTGTTTTTAAGCCCTTAAATAATATTAATTATTATTGTGTTCTATTTTGGTAATTCTGTGTTTGCACCCGAATGCAATTTCTCTGTATAGAGTATTAGAGATAATAAAGATTTCTTGAGTTGACTTGACTTGACTCTCTCTCTCTCTCTCTCTCTCTCTCTCTCTCTCTCTCTCTCTCTCTCTCTCTCTCTCTCTCTCTCTCTCTCTCTCTCTTTCTCTGTTTTTAGTGTTAATGTTTTATTCCGTTACTGTGGAAACATTTGGCGTTGAATCGTGATCTGCTTTGCATATCATGACCTTTTTTATTATAGGTTGTTGATCTTTTATCTGTCTGCCTTTTGTTTAGGTGTTGCTCTCAATGACCTGATGACTTTTACTGTTGCTGGTTTTGTTTTTGCCACAGAAAGGAGAAAGAGCTGCAAAAATCTCTGGAAACGCCGGAAGAGAAACGCGCCAGGAGACTGGCCAAGAAGGTATGTGTCCAGGTGCCGTAATCACTGGTGCGTCTTAGTATATAGTATAGTATAGTATAGTATAGTAGAGGGACTGGCTTCATCAGCCTAGGCCTCGCAGCCTATCAAGCGTCCCCTTCGTACTTTTCATAAATGTGGGTTGCGCTTGCACACCACAATTTCCATTAAAATTTATTCTATAATAAAACAATTTATTAAAATTTGGACAACTGTCTAAAAGATTTTTTAAAATATGTTAGGTTTTTGTGCTTCTTTCACTTGAACTGGAAGAGCATTCCAAACTTGTGCAATTCGGTTAGAAAGTGAGTTTTTTCTTAAGTTAGTATTGCTGTGTCCCATTAAAATTTTAAGTTCAGAATTCCTTGTTTTACTATTGTTAGATAATCCATTCACTGCCGTCATTGTTAAGTTTAGTGTATTGTATTCACCTCGTCAAAGTCTTTTTAAAGACGAAAATTTGGTTTTATTCACCGTGTTTATTGTTTATTTCACCTTCATGTGCTTGTGTGAGTGTAGAGTTTTGATGTTTTTAGTTCAATTATTGTTAGATAATTGAAAGATGTTAGTAGTATTTATGTTGTCAATGCCATGAAAAATGTTGTATGTCTCAATTAGGTCCCCTAAGTCTTTCATTATAAATGCATGCCTCTGCATTCCCTTAGTAATCTTGTTGCTCATCTTTGGACCCTCTCGATGGCAACTGATTGCCTTTTTAAATAAGGATACCATACCACATTTGCATATATATTCAACATGAGGTCTCACATGTACCTTACCCATTATGGCCATATGGCCTGGGAACGCAGAAGAAAAAAGAACGTGTTGCACACATCAGTAGAATGTTTTCTTTAAAATGTCAAATTTTTGTGTGCGTTTCAGGAAGCCAAAGAAAGAAGGCGCAAAGAGCAGATGGGTTGGGACCAAGAGTACATGGTAAGGGGAACTACTGTGCGTTTTGTTTTGTTCCTTTCTCTTCTGATCTCACCTCTCAGCCTCCTATTTCTCTTCAATTTTCCAATGTATTAGTCACGCCGTCAAAAAAGACTATAAGTGACTTGAGGTTGCGCAATGCTTCCTTCACCCTTTCACCGCCAATGTCGCATTTTTAGCACCACAATGGTTTAACACCCATGTCACTAAAATGCATCAAACCAGGGTCTGTTATCCAAAGACCTTATTTTTTTAATTTGGGGAGGTAAGGATAGTCCTAATGTTAAACATGTCACAGAGGAATTTGCAATATTGCAGATTTATTTTCTCTACCCAGTTAAGTTGAATGGTATTTTTTGGCTGAAAAATGGCTGGCGGCGAAAGGGTTAAAAAAAAGAAGAAGTCTATTTACGCCTATTTCCAATTGTGTGTGTATATGTGTGTGTGTGTGTGTGTGTGTGTGTGTGTGTCTGTGTGTCTGTGTGTGTGTGTGTGTGTGTGTGTGTGTGTGTGACGTGTGTGTGTGTGTGTGTGTGTGTGACGTGTGTGTGACGTGTGTGTGTCTGTGTGACGTGTGTGTGACATGTGTGTGTGTGTGTGTGTGTGTGTGTGTCTGTGTGTGTGTGTGTGTGTGTGACGTGTGTGTGTGTGTGTGTGTGTGTGTGTGTGTGTGTGTGTGTGTGTGTGTGTGTGTGTGTGTGTGTGTGTGTGTAAAGATGCATATTTATGGACCATAGACCTTTTGTTTCGCAGTATCCAGGCAAGACCAATCCGGCTACCGTAGCGGTCCCCGGGGGCAAGCCCCCGACCGGCACAGCTCCTGCCCTTCATTTACCACTACTTTCTCCTTCTCATATATTTTGTAGTATGATGATTTCTGCCAAAATTGATGGCAAATTAAAACGAGGTGATATATATGCAATTCTAACACTATCCCCACCCATTCAGCATACGACAGGATTTTCGGTATTGAGCCTGAGAGTCAGGTGCAATATTTCACCAGGACTTTTTCACTTCATCGTATATTTAGCAGCTTCTGTGGTGGTTTGCATTACTTACTTCATCGCCATTGTCACCTCTTGGCACCACAATGATTGAACACCCATGTCACTGAAAGGCATCAAATGAGTGTCTGTTATCAAATGACTTTATGTTCTTAATTTTGGGAGGCAAGGCCAGGATAGGCCCTATTTTATGGATGTTACAAAGGAATCCCAAATATTGCAGATGAAATCTTTTCTCTACCCAAGTTAGTTTAATGGAAAGTTTTGGCTGAAAAATGGCTGGCTGAGTCTTTATGCATTTAGGACCTTGAAGGTTTATTTTTAATTTTTTTAGGGGTACACCAACGTGGACAACCCTTTTGGGGACGAGCACCTGCTGGACACCTTTGTGTGGTCCAAGAAGATGGAGAAGGAGGGCAAGAAGCACCTGGGCACCGACGAGATTCAGAAACAGCAGAAATTCAAGATGAGAGAGAACAAAGTGAGTGAGACTTGAGAGAGAGAGAGAGAGAGAGAGAGAGAGAGGGGGGGGGGGGGGGTGAAAGTGAAAAGAAAGGAAACACCAGGGGCACCGACGGAATACACAAACAACAGAAAGTCGAGATGAGAGAGAACAAAGTAAGGAAGGAAGAAGGGAACATAGAAAGTCCACTGCAATAGGGCATTTGCCGCGTGACGGCGACCTTGAATTTCACTGAGTTGAATTAGAAAGGTCAGCGTAACTCGGGCAGAACGAGTACAGGCAAATTAGTAGTCTAGTATAGAGAACGAACACTCGTGGCAAATGCCCTATTGCAGAGTGAGAGAGAGAGGGATGGTGGGAGCGATGGAAGGAGGAGGGGGGGGGGGGGGGGAGAAAGTATTGGAGGAAAGAGGAGAAAAGAGAAGGGCAAAACTTTAAAAGAAAATATTTATTTTATAAGAGTTCATTGTGAAATGAGGCTTTGTACTGAAAATTCTCTGCCCCTGTCTCGTGCACTGAAATGCGTGCGCCATCTACAAAAGATTGTCGTCCTTGCCTGTCATGAAGTAGTAGTTTATAGCCGCAGAAGATTATCTGCTCCTGACTCATCACTAGGTGGCATAGGCAGTTCAGGCCTTATATTATCGCCCTTTGGTGTCGCCAAGAAGTAGTATAAAGCCCCATTGTAAAGATATTGTATGCAGGGTTCCCAGGCGCCTTTTAAGTACTTGTGAATTGGTTTTGGGTCAACAGGCCTTTTCAGTGCTTTACTTCAGCAAGTAGATCCTTTTAATTCATCAAGAGGTCCTTTTAATTTTTGAAAGGTACTGTTAAGTCCTGTTTTATCAAGAAAAAAGTGACAAAGAAACTGACTAACATCTAAAAACTTTCTCACCAAAAAGCTGGCAGTATACAAAGTTGTCGGTGTCACAGATCGGAGCAGATAATTCAGTATACAAAGTTGTCGGTGTCACAGATCGGAGCAGAAAATTCATTACTAGCTGTGTGAGTCTTTCCGCACCAAGACGTAGTGATTCATTCCATGCGTACTGGAATTGTGCTCTTGGTCAACAATTGGCATTCGGGCATTCTATCATGAACATGTCATACAATCAGGTTGGCGAAGGTCCTTTTACAATCTTTTGAGGTCCTTATAAGTCCTTTAAAGGTCCTTTTTTTGTTTCATGTTCCAAACCTGGGCACCCTGTGTATGTAAATGGAGAGCACAAGAACAGACAGGGAAAACGATCAAACAGAACAATTCAAATTTCAAACTTCAAATACTTTATTTTACAAGGATAAGGCCGGGTTCACATTAGACGCGTAAGTTCCGTACGGGAAAACCCTAAATAAGCGGAAGGAAGAAGGATAAAGGTTTACGCATATAGGGGAAATTCGGACACGTGCGCAAATCTTTTCCCTTCTTTGTTTCACTTATTTATGGATTGCGCACGGAATCTCCGCTTATGTGTGTACACGGCCTAAGAATTTAGGCTGGGCCTAGTCTTCCATTCTGTCCTTGGTCATTTCCTTGAGACATTGTAAGAGTTTTCCTCGACGAGCTGCTAAGATAGGGAATAATTTTCTTGTTTCAAATAGTATTTCAGATCATTATTCTTTGTGTGTGTGTGTGTGTTGCCTTTCAGGTGGAACTTGAGAAAGTGAAGAAAAGAAGATTGGAACGTGAAAAGGAACGTGAGGAACGAGAAAACGAAAGGGTAAGTTCCAGGGCCCCCAATCGTCCCGCAAAACAAGGGGTCCCAGGGACTCCTTCACTTACAGTATAGAGGGTCCTAGAGGCGGGATATAGAGGGTCCCAGTGGCATTGCGAATGCTGAAAAGAATTTTTCTAGTGCATCCCTGGGACCCTCTGCACATTCTTTTAGAGGGTCCTTTAGAATTATTGTACTTCATAGACCCCCAAATGGGGGTCCCTAGGAGCCCTGAAGTTCTATCCACGATGTTTGTACATTCCTATTGATTGCATGTTTAGCTAAATAACCATTCTGTTCCCTGTTGTAAAAATTGATAACAATAATTATAATTCAAAGATATTACCATTAACTGATTATAATGACATGACCCTATTTTTCAGACTATAAGGCGATACTTTCCCCCCACACTGAGACCCCTGCGCCTTATAATGTGACTGATAATATAGTAAGAATATAGAATAACAAAATCTGAATTTTGTGTCTCTGTAAATGCGCAAATGTTTGAAAATGTATACCTTTTGCTCACATTCTTGTGTTGGAATCAAATTCAGAAGTCTGATTTTTTATTCTGGTATATCTTTTTTTTGTCTTCTCCTTTTCATTTGCATATACATTTTCTGAGCGATACTTTATTCCCAGACTGAGACCCCTGCGCCTTATAATGTGACTAATGAAATAGTAAGAAAATAGAATAACAAAATCTGAATTGTGTGTCAAAAATTTGTTTTGGGGGGCCTTATAGTCAGACAGATATGGTAATTATATACAGTAATTATTTTTCTAATAATAGCCACCTGTATGCTTTTGTTGGTTTTCAGGACACGATGATGCGAGAGAAAGAACTGGAATATTTCAGAGAATGGGAGAAACAGGAGGATAGTGTGAGTACCAGTGGCTCTGTGTGTGTGTGTGTGTGTGTGTGTGTGTTGTGTGTGTGTGTGTGTGTGTGTGTGTGTGTGTGTGTGTGTGTGTGTGTGTGTGTGTGTGTGTGTGTGTGTGTGTCTTTGGTTGGTTGGTTGGCTTACCCTGGCTAAAAGACTCCAGGGATCATCCAAACAGCCGAAGCACTTGAACACTAAGGTACAAATGCATCAGCTAGGGATGAGAACATTAAGTGTGTGACCGTTTTTGATTACCCCGCCATGTGGGCAGCCACACTCCGTCTTCGGGGGATTTTAGACTGATGATGCTATGCTGGGAGCTTGTCATGGCTTAAGACAATCCCCGCACAACCATTCAGAGCATAACAACATTTTGATGTAGCCTTGGCGTTCTAGCTTATGTCAACTGGTCTGACACAGCCTCATGCCAAGGCATTGTGTGTCTTTCATTTAATGTCTATCCACTTCTCCTCCTTCTTTCTCTTCCCAACCACCATCATCAAGTTGATGGTTCTGTTGGTATAAAATATCTCGAGATATTAGACGGATGTGTGTGTGTGTGTGTGTGTGTGTCTTTCATTTAACGTCTATCCACTTCTCCTCCTTCTTTCTCTTCCCAACCACCATCATCAAGTTGATGGTTCTGTTGGTATAAAATATCTCGAGATATTAGACGGATGTGTGTGTGTGTGTGTGTGTGTCTTTCATTTAACGTCTATCCACTTCTCCTCCTTCTTTCTCTTCCCAACCACCATCATCAAGTTGATGGTTCTGTTGGTATAAAATATCTCGAGATATTAGACGGATGTGTGTGTGTGTTGCGTGTGTGTGAGACATCAGAATTATCAGAGGATCTGCAAGAATTTCTGACAGAGGATTGGCTTTTACTGTACTGTCAGAGGTTTTTACTTTTTTAAAAATTAAGTTTGTTGTTCTTCTGTCAAATAGTATTTTAATGTAAGTTGCCACTGCATTAAGCCTTTTTGGTCATGCTGGGAACTGATTTCAGTGTTGTCCCTCTACAAAAAATAAACTTGCGATTCAGAAGTCAATTACCCCCCGTGGGGATGCTGGAGTCTTTTGCATAAATAGTTCCCCCCACCTTCTGGAAGTTCTGTGCTTGTAACTTCCTCTAATCTGTAACTCTCTTTGACTCTGCCTTTCCCCTCTGCTTGCTGTCATCTATACTATCTTTCTGCCTTACCCGGTCCTTTCTCCTGCCTTTTTTTCAAGATACAAACACTTTCAAAAAGATTTCCTCCAGCCAAAGTCGAACATGCTGGGTCTAATTATTTTTTTACTTAGGCGCATAACGCATCTGCGCTCATAATTGACAGGAAACTGTCTGAGTGAGCGATCGAAGAAGAAGAAGAAGAAGAAGAAGAAGAAGTCAAAATTAGAACTTAACACCAATCAATGCAGTAAAATTAACCACATCACAGCAAAAGTCTGCGTCCGCTTTCCTTTTCCCCTTTTCTACCTCAACGATCAAGTTATCCCAAAGATCCAAATTCACACCTTTTCTCCAGACACTTTCAGTTTGAAATGCATTTCAAAACACGAAAATTGCCCATAACTCTAGAAACGTTTGCTTCAAAATATGAAAACTCGCATAAGTAGGCGGATAGACATTTCCCCTGTGAGTTAAACAGCACACAGGAATTGAAATATGTAAGTACTCGTTCACTCATCGCTTCTCGGCCTTTTGGCTAAGATCAAAGTGCAGTATCTGTTCTTATCAGCTTAAAAAGTACTCATTCACTCAAACACACACAGTGACACACACACCAGGCATTAGAATAGTGTGAAGTCCAATCCTTTGAAAACCGCGGTACAAGGGCCATGTATGACATTTTCCTTCTGTATTCCTTTTCCAGTTCCACTTGAACCAGGCTAAGCTGCGCTCAGAGATCAGAATCAAGGATGGAAGAGGTAGGGTTTTTGTTGTTGCAATATTGTACTTTAGTCATCCCTCCCCCCCCCCTCATGTTTACGACCCTCAATCTCAAAGTCTGGTTCTTTCAGTTTTATGGAAATGATCCCAGGCTGATCCTAACCCTATCCCTTTCCCAAAAATGGCAGAATGTTGGTTCTCAGTGAAAATTTGAGGGGGGGTTAGTAAAGTACAAGATAGCAGGTTTTTGTTTCTTCCTGATCACTACAAGAAAAAGAAACAAAAGTTTTTGCCATTTTTGTATCATTATATACAGAAGAAATAGGAAGAAAACGGAGTATTTTGTTTTCACTTTAAATTGCTTTCACTTTCAGTGAGTAATTTGAGGTTTTGAATTATGGTTGAGAAACATGTTTGTATTAATATTGTAATTTTTCATTTTAATATTTCTGTATTAGTGATTTAGTACTCACTATTAGGATATTAATGTATTTTTTAACTTAAAAATCCAAGAAACATATTTTTGACTTGAAATACATTCATATGACCTAAGCTCTGTTTCCTTGCACTTTACAAGCACTTTTGCATTGAAAACTGTTCTGATGATCATTGTAGATATTTGATGAATGTTTCTGATAAAAAAAAAATCCCTTGTGGTGTACATGTACATATTTTGACGGACATTTTACTGATGATATGCTGACACTTGTATCGTTAACAATATCCTCTGATGACCATTACATTATGAGCTATTGTTTTATTGATTGATCTATTTATTCTATTCCCAGCCAAACCCATCGACTTGCTGGCAAAATACATCAGCACTGAAGACGATGCGCTTGCCGTGGAGATGCACGAGCCGTACACCTACCTCTATGTGAGTATCACAGACCTGTTTACCATCCCGATTTTGCCGTAATTTTTACGGGAAAAAAGTCAAATTACGGCTACGAAAAAAACAACGGGAATTTGTTTTCCTAAATAAATAAAAAACCCACTACGGTTGCGTCGGTAATCGAAGATTTTGAAACGATGCGGTGAAAAGTCATTTTGCGCCATTTCCTTTTCTGTTTCAAAATGGCGTCCAAGCGAGTGCATTCCAAAGCTTCTGTATCTTCTGGTCGAAAATCAAAAGAAAAGACATCAAAAGTGGCACAGAAATTCCGGGGAAGTTACCTCAAATATTTCCAGGAATACGTCGTTCAGCACTAGGTGACGAGCATGTGTTCTGTGTCTACTGCTCGACGGACATTAGTATTGCACACTTGGGTCAGTACAATATCGACGTTCATTGTGATACGCAGAAGCACGCGTTGGATTAGTTTTTTTCTTCAAAATTAAAGTTTTGTGTTTCAGAAATTACAACTTTGCAAAATAGGGGTAAGCAAGTCTGGTACATGTATCAGTATGCCTCTGCCTTAGCCCTTTCACCGCCAGCCATATTTCAGCCAAAAATGTCCATTAAATTTACCTGGGTAGAGAACAAAATCCATCTGCAGTATTGGGGATTCTTCTTCTGTGACATATATAAAATAAGGTCTATCCTTACTTCCCAAAACTAAGACAATAGGGTCTTTGAATAATAGACCCCAATTTGATGCCTTTTAGTGACATAGGTGTTAAATCACTGTGGTGCTAAAATGCGACTTTGGCGGTGAAAGGGTTAAGTCATATGCTACGACAGTGACCGCTTTTTGTACGCTTACGGGTGAAAGTAGTTCAGGCATGCTCCTGAAATCAGGATTGTTAAAGCTGACAGAAAAGAAAGAGTCTTCAGGATTGGCCTTCTTGTCACCCGGATCCACAGTTTTATGAAATCAAACATTTCTGCCGACACTGATGCC
Source organism: Phymorhynchus buccinoides (assembly GCA_017654935.2). Taxonomy (NCBI): domain Eukaryota; kingdom Metazoa; phylum Mollusca; class Gastropoda; order Neogastropoda; family Raphitomidae; genus Phymorhynchus; species Phymorhynchus buccinoides. Next base: position 12,443,972 of record CM065685.1, read on the forward strand.
CCAGTGATCGCGGATTAATAAACAAGACGATAGACATGCAATTCTAGTATCACTCCCCACCCATCCTGTATGCAACAGACACGCACACGTTGGAAACTATTTTCAATGTGGCCACCACTTCAGTATTGGGAAGATTCAGAGAACATTGAAACGTGTCGTTTCTGGATTGAGAGAATGTTTTACTTTCACCCATTTGATCTTCCCTCTTCTTCTTCTTCACCTCTGGCAGCCAACTTCATCAGGCTGAAGATTCTGCTGCACTTTGGGGGCTAGTACAAGAAATTAGAAAGCTGAGGAGATAGAAGTAGCCTAAGGAAAGTAAACATAAAATAAACCTCCAAGCCTCGTATTAAGATCTTTAACTCAATTGCATCACAGTCATTACACTAAGCTGCAAACCTAGAAATCGCATGATTTTGGATAATTTTTCAAAATCTCAACAAACCACTCCAGCCATACACACAAACAAAATAGGCATAAAGGAAAAAGAAAATGAAAGGATTACAAGCGTTCTCATTTAAACAAAATTTCAGTTATAGAAATAAGGCAACGATAGCTCACACAACACTGTATGCAAACCGGGTCAGCTAAAAAGTTTTCAGTCCACCATTAGATGTACAGGAATCGGCAAATTTCTTACTCTCCCTTCCACTCTTATGACATTATCAGGAGACACGCAGACTTCATCTGATAAGCGAACATTACTTATTACAATTCCACAGTGTTCCAGATCCTACTAAAAGGCTATTTATAGAAATTTGTTTATCCACTACAAACACAAAGATGCAAAAACATTGTCTAGGGGAGGGAAGCGTGTTTAGAAATGACCAAATTATGGCGTGCGCATAGATTTACTTCCCTTGAAGTGAGATTGCCAAGCAGACCGCTTCATATTTCTTCCTGCTACGATTAGGCGATTGCATTTATGGTAAAGGTCAAGATGTGCCCCCCCTCTCTACATTTCTCAGCTCGGCATTTTCACACTTGCCTTTCTTACCAAACATTAAGCTGTATGTTATGAACCTTTGTTGAATAATCGCAGTTATGATAAAGGCCATTATCTAATAGAAACCCCCCTATGTAGTGCAGTACACACAACAGCCGCAGAGTATTTGTCACAGTCCTGGTTCATTGCGTTTTTCTGTCTTGCCTTTATCTTCTACTAATATTGAATGCATGCGTTTAATTATGTAATTGGATGAAAATTAGTGTGAAATATAGCAAACGATAGAGGATGAAGTACTCAATCTGCAGTAAGAAAGGCAAGACTGAAAAAATGGAAATAACCGAGAAATGGAGGAGGGGGGGGGGGGCGCATCTTTACCTTTACCGCATTTATTTATGCGTAAGGAATGCGATTTGAGTTAATGGTACGCGTATGCACTTCCAGGGTCTGACGATCACGGACCTGGAGGACCTGCTGGAGGACATCAGGGTGTACCTGGAGCTGGAGGAGGGCAAGAACGCAGACTACTGGAGGGACATCATCACCGTCACCGAGGACGAGCTGCAGAAACTGCGCAAGATGGACGCCGCCAACAAAGGTGGGTTGTGGGTGGTAGGGTGTGCCCAGGGCTCCCAGGGACCCCCATTTGGGGGTCACCGTACACTAATTCCCCTCATTCTAGCTCCTTTCAGTTTTCCACAGAGAGCTATTTGTTTCAAGTTATTTCTTTTAACAGAGGCAAATATTTTTATCATTGATTGAGGTTAGGGATAGGAAAAGACCTTACAAGTGGTATGCCACCATAAAACAATGTAAGGCTTATGGATAAAACACTTTAAATTGGTTTATGCTGGTGACGAGTGTTAGCAAAAGGCATGGACTGAAAGGAGCTGAGAAAAGCTACAGTGGGGTCTATGAAGCACTAAAATTCTAAAGGACCCTCTAAAAGAATATGCAGGGAGTCCCCGGGATGCACTAGAATAATTGTTTTTGGCATTCGTAATGCCACTGGGACCCTCTATCCCCCGCCCCGCCTCTAGGACCCTCTATACCGTAAGTGGAGGAGTCCCTGTGACCCCTTGTTTTGCGGGATGATTGGGAGCCCTGGTGCCTGTGCTTGTGATACTGATACTGCAGGGGTGCATGTGGGCTTGCCTGAAGCCTGAATTTGAGTTACATAAGATGGCAATCGACACATCGATGTGTGTGAAACTCTGGGGAGAAAAGAAACAGAATAGACCAGTATTTCTGCCCAAGATTACATGGAAAATGATCTGTGCATTCAGAGATCAAGAAAGTGTGCATCATGCTTGATGTATGATGTGCTCACTACACTTAAAAGTCTCCTATGGAGGGTGTCAAGACATCGAATACCACATTACCTCTCAGTGTCATATCGAAACCGCAAACTCCCAGACTTCGTCTTCTACCGTCACCGACTTTTTCAATTTCAAGCCAAAGGAAGGAAAGGAGGACAAAGATGAACTTGAATTGATTCATTATTTTACTTCCAAGTCTTATTATTTAAGTCATCTATGGCACCAACCGTCTTGGTCTGCCCAAATATAAAGGGCAGAGGAACAAACCAAAAGCTTCTATTGTGTTAGGAATAGTTGTGACACTTCCATACAAGACTTGTTTTATACAAGGCAAGTTCACAAGGATGAAAATTACTTGCTTCAAATTATGTTTGTGCGCGAAAGGTAAGATGCTGCATCAAAATTCCTCTCAGCTCCCAAAAATTCCTCTTTGCTGCTAAAAATATTCCTGTTTGGTCTGTTAGGGGGTTGGCAGGTCTGTACATACCAGGCAGCAGGATTTATCCCTGTTTCTTATCTGGTGTGTGTGTTTCACTGTTTGTGTGTGATTTAGACTTGGCTGACCGGCGTGAAGGCATCAACCCAGCGGTGAACGCGGAGGTGGGCAGCATCTTCAAGGGGAAGACCACCAACCAGCTGAGGCTGCTGGAGCAACAGATCAGGGACAAACTGACTGGCGGAGAAGGGGTGGATGTGGGTGGGTGCCCGGTTATTTGTGTGTGTGTGTTTGTGTGTGTGTGTGATAATTTGTAATTTTTTTTATCAACATCCACAATTCTGTACCCTATTTTTTTTCACATAAGGCCGTGTACACACATAAGCGGATATTGCATGCGGAAACCCGTGCACAATCCATAAATAAGAAACAAAGAAGGGAAAAGATTTGCGCATGTGTCCGAATTTCCTCATTACGCGTAAACTGTTATCCTTCTTTCTTCCACTTATTTAGGGTTTTCCGTACGGAACTTACGCGTCCAATGTGAACCCGGCCTTAGGCGATACTTTTTCCCCCATACTGAGACCCCTGCGCTTTATAATCTGACTGCTGATGTGGTAAGAAAATATGACAACAAAATGTGAATTTTTGGTAAAATTTGAATGGTGCGCCTTATAATAGTCAGAAAAAAATATGGTACTTGTGTAACAGCTTAAGAAACAAAAAAAGGAACAAACAACTTGGTGGTTAGAGCCTGCACTCTACAGCCCTAACTACTCAATCAATCATAATGAAAATTGACAGCATTGAACCTGATGTCTCGATGACAATTCTTGTTGTGTCGGTTTAGCCAGGTTTTGAGTCATACTTTATGAAGAAATACAAAGCAGAAGGACTACCTATCATCATTGTTGATTACTATTGCTTGCAGCTCTGTCTGTGTGATACTTCTATGTCCTTCTTCTTCTGCGTTCCCAGGCCATAAGGTCATAATGGGTAAGGTATGTTAAGTATTAATTCTATCTTCAAAATCATGGGGTCAAATTGAGCGCTTGAAATATGCCTCTTAGAGGGTCACCTGGATATAATGATATTAGATATAATGATATTATTATTATTATTATTATTATTATGAGATTTTTCAGGCTTTGGACTGATTTCAGGCTTTTTGATGGCCCCCAGAGGTCTTTTTGAGATAAAAAAAAAAAAAGAGTCCAACGGAGCAAAGAAATGCTTCTTGCGAGTTAATAAAAATGAGCTAAATTATATCAATTCAACTTCTTAATGTTGTTGAGGTGGGTGGGTGGAGGGGTATGCACGTCGTACCCAACCAACACGCAGACCTGTTAGTGCTCTGAATGCTATGTATCATCATCATTAATATGTTGTTCTGCATGCCCTGTGCTGTTTCCAGGCTACTGGGAGACGCTGCTGAAGCAGCTCAAGGCGCACACGGCGCGCACGAGGCTGCGCGAACGCCACCAGGAGGTGCTGCAGCAGAAACTGCTCAAGCTGAAGAGGGAGGTAATCACCTGAGCCAGACCTGTTTACTCTACTCTTTTCGAGTAGTATTCAATCAATCAATCAATCAATCAATCAATCACGTTCATTGTCCTCTTTATAAACATAAAAGGAAATTTGGATGCTGTCACCGATACAAACACAAAAACAACACGTAAAGTGGAACATGAACAGGAAACAATGTTAGCATTAACCCTTTCACCGCCAAAGTCGCATTTCAGCACCACAGTGATTTAACACCCATGTCACTAAAAGGCATCAAATTGGGGTCTGTTATCCAAAGACCCTATTGTCTTAGTTTTGGGAAGTAAGGATAGACCTTATTTTATATATGTCACAGAAGAATCCCCAATACTGCAGATGGATTTTGTTCTCTATCCAGGTAAATTTAATGGACATTTTTGGTTGAAATAAGGTTGGCGGTGAAAGGGTTAAAATGGAGCACGGTAAATAAAATCAAACATGACAGGAATATTACAACAGACGTGCGCACACAAACACACACAACCCACAACACACACACACACACACACACACACACGCACCCACAACTACACACACGCGCACCCACAACTACACACACGCGCACCCACAACTACACACACGCGCACCCACAACTACACACACGCGCACCCACAACTACACACACGCGCACCCACAACTACACACACGCGCACCCACAACACCCACACTACACACACGCGCACCCACAACTACACACACGCGCACCCACAACTACACACACGCGCACCCACAACTACACACACGCGCACGCACGCACGCACCCACACACATTCAATCTACTCAATTTAGACCTCTACTACTCTTCAAAATTTAAAATAATATTCAAGACTTGTGTAGTGGGTAAACAGGTCTGCTGAACCGTCCTGCTGGATAATCGAGTCATGTTGGATAGTTATGTTGGATGTAATATCGTTGTATCAATCAGTTCAGAGAGTTAGGCTAGATAATGAATGATAAGGGATAGTATTTGGACGGTCACAGTATCCTGGTGTCAGTTTGCTCGAAGGGATTTACAAAAGAGGAAATATCCAAAAACTTCGTATCTCAATTTTGGTAGTTTTGAGAAAAATGAAAAAAACTTTTAAAAATTAACTGCGTTGACCACAATTGTTTAACTATGATGAATATGTTGTTCAAGACATTGCGAGTTTAGTCCTGCATTTCGTTAAAATTAGGCTACTTAAAATTTAAAAAAATTTAGACTTGAAAAGAAAGAAGATATGAGGTTTTTGTCCTTAATTAGATCTGAATTTGGGACTTTTTCTTCTATTTTCACAACCTCATTTACCCCAGATAGAAAGTCGTTAGAGATGCGAGCTTTTGGTGGAAGGTGGCGGGAAAATTGGAGAGCTGACTATGCATGTAACTCAAACCCCCCGAAACTAACTTAAAAAAACAACCAAAAATCAAGATACAAGGTTTTTGAATTTCACCGACGATATGTTGGATGTAATGTCCTTATATCAATCTGTTCAGAGAGTTAGGCTAGATAATGAATGATAAGGTATTTGGACGGTCACAGTATCCTGGTGTCAGTTTTGCTCAAAGGGATTTACGAAAGAGGAAATATTACCGTATTTTATCTATTATTAGGCCGTGTACACACATAAGCGGATATTCCATGCGGAAACCCACGCGCAATCCATAAATAAGTGAAACAAAGAAGGGAAAAAATCTGCGCACGTGTCCGAATTTCCCCTATATGAGTAAACTTTTGTCCTTCTTTCTTCCACTTACTTAGGGTTTTCCTACGGAACTTAGCGTCTAATGTGAATCCGGCCTAAGATGATACTTTTTTCCTCAACCGAGACCCTTGCTTCTTATTATGTGACTAATAATTTACACAAAACAGCTAAGTGTTACAGAATCAGATTTTTGTTCTATTGTGTGGGTGTGCTTACATTTAGTTATAATGTGAAGTGCGTAGAGTGCGTAAAATACAGAAATGACTGTACTGATTCATAGGTAATCACGACTTACATAAGTTTGAAATATCAAAACACTCGCATGAAAAGATGAACAGTACATACTTAATGTATAGTTTGTCATGCTTCACTCTCACAAGTGTAAGACTAAAATTAAAACCCTCCAGGTTTGGCAATTGTGAGAACAGACTGCACTAACAGATTGTTATCACATTTATTTTGAGTGAAGTGCTAAGTTAAAAACTCCAAACGCTGGCATAAAAAACAACAAAAAAAGAAAAAAGACTATACACGCCAGACTACTTTCCCTGACAAGTTATTTTCAAGCTTTTTTTTTTTTTTTTTGCTGTCCTATCTTGTGGGCCGTACAGTGGCGTTGCTCCCACGCCACTCATTCTGAATTCCAATTCGCAGCCACACCTCCGCACGTTCAGGTTGCAGAATACAGTCCAAGAGGAGCGAATCTATGTTAGGCCGTCAGGAGGCAACCAACCTGAGGAGACACTGCACTGCTGCTGAGTCACTTAGGTGGAGTTCAGTAGAGCCTGTTCAGGACACGCTTTGGTATCCAAGAAGAGACTTCCTTACATGTATGCGCCATCCTACTTTACCTTGAACAGACTTCCATAGACAGACTGCCTTTTTTATCGTCACTAATGTGATGGTGCATGGGAAAACCAGACACAAGTCGCCCAGAATGTGATGGTGCATGGGAAAACCAGACACAAGTCGCCCAGAATGTGATGGTGCATGGGAAAACCAGACACAAGTCGCCCAGAATGTGATGGTGCATGGGAAAACCAGACACAAGTCGCCCAGAATGTGATGGTGCATTGGAAAACCAGACACAAGTCGCCCAGAATGTGATGGTGCATGGGAAAACCAGACACAAGTCGCCCAGAATGTGATGGTGCATGGGAAAACCAGACACAAGTCGCCCAGAATGTGATGGTGCATGGGAAAACCAGACACAAGTCGCCCAGAATGTGATGGTGCATTGGAAAACCAGACACAAGTCGCCCAGAATGTGATGGTGCATGGGAAAACCAGACACAAGTCGCCCAGAATGTGATGGTGCATGGGAAAACCAGACACAAGTCGCCCAGAATGTGATGGTGCATTGGAAAACCAGACACAAGTCGCCCAGAATGTGATGGTGCATTGGAAAACCAGACACAAGTCGCCCAGAATGTGATGGTGCATGGGAAAACCAGACACAAGTCGCCCAGAATGTGATGGTGCATTGGAAAACCAGACACAAGTCGCCCAGAATGTGATGGTGCATGGGAAAACCAGACACAAGTCGCCCAGAATGTGATGGTGCATGGGAAAACCAGACACAAGTCGCCCAGAATGTGATGGTGCATGGGAAAACCAGACACAAGTCGCTCAGAATGTGATGGTGCATGGGAAAACCAGACACAAGTCGCTCAGAATGTGATGGTGCATGGGAAAACCAGACACAAGTCGCCCAGAATGTGATGGTGCATGGGAAAACCAGACACAAGTCGCCCAGAATGTGATGGTGCATGGGAAAACCAGACACAAGTCACTCAGAATGTTTGTGAACAAAAGCCCAAAATAGCCAGCAACACCCGAAATACCAGTTTTCTATTTAAGGCATATTTATGTGTATTTTTATGTATTCTACCAGTATCCACAACATAAAAGACCATTTTGAATTATTTCTTTGTTTATTTGATTGTTATTAAACCAAATCAATAAAAACAAAGCGGCAAAAATTCTATGTCCAATTTCTGGAAATAATCTAATTTGAACGTCAAACTTCAAAATGGCTATAGAATCAAAACTAGACAGGATAACTCAATTCTGTTTTCTTGTGTATTGACTATGAGGCTCCGTGTTATAAAAACAAAATCTAAATTTTGGGCCAAAATTCAATTACGTCTGTGTTTCCCATGCAGTATCACAAAATGTTAAGTTCCCAAGCGCTGGTCATAAGCAAAAAGCAGAGGTGTACTAACACTGCGGTCATCAAGTGTGGTTGGTGTTCGCAGCAAGGGCTGGAGACAGGGCCGCTGTTCCCCGTGCTGAACGCAGAGGGCGAGGGACGGGAGGGGGCGTCCACCCCCTCCACCCAGTCCCCCCGCCAGGGCCCCTCCTCCGCGGATGCCAGCAGCGCCCCCGGGCCTTCCACGTCGGCCGAGGATAGGACGGAAGGGTGAGTAATTACGATCGACTGTTAGTCACCATTATCTCCCAGTGGGGATACCGGGGGTCTTTCGTACAAATAGTTTTACTTCAGCCAGGAACGAACCCTGGTTTGTTGCTTAAAGACCCCCCACGTCACGTGTCACATTCCCTCTTATGTTTGGAAGATTTCTTAAGATTTCTTACCAGCTGTAAGAGGGAAAACATGTGAAAAACCATGATTTTGACACGTGACGTGGTGGGTCTTTGGCTCTCTTAGCACTGCGCATAATAAAAGCTAAAACAATGGCGTATAATTGAAGACTGCAGAGACGTCAACCGGTACTTCTTGTTTTCACTTTTCATCTCTCATATAAACACTTGACTGGGAAACCTATACACTTTTAGAAAGAAGAAAGCTTGAATTTTGCCATGAAAGTAAAGAAAACAACTTTCCTTGGATATGGTGACAGCAGTAATCCAGTAAAGCACTTTCACAGTGGCTGCAAAGTACTGTAAACAGTAACTGCAGCCACCCCCATCCGTCACTGCTACTCGTGACAGACATCACAAAACCATGCAGTTGAACCCTTTTCCTTCACTTTGCAACCAAAATACAAGCCTAATTACCTTCCTAGTCTCCATCAGAGTAGCTATCGGCAACATACTCATCACTGGTGTCATCCTCATCCTCACAATCACTACTTTCATCACTCATTTTCATCAAAAAAGATTGCAAAGTGGTCGATAAAATGGCCAGATTCAGTCAGCAGGAAATCGAAGTACGAGTGCTACGAGCTTTCTGATTGGTTAGCTGTATTCGCTTATTCGCTTATTGGATTTCCCCCCGGTGGGCTTCCACCTATCATGGTGGGGGGGGGGGGGGGGGGCTTACGGAGAGTAGCCCAACAGCCTCCTAAAGTCCAACCACACGTCCTCGTCGTAGGAGGCGGGCAACGGTTTAGGCTGGCTTATGTGGTTATGGCCCTCCCGTGGGGATACTGGAGGGTCTTTCAGCAGAAATAGTTCCCCCTTCTTCTGGAAGTTCTATGCTAGTAACTTCCCCATCTCTATCACTCTCTTTGACTCTGCCTTTTCTCTTCTTTTTGCTTTCTGGCGTCTACTTCTTTCTGCCTTGTTGGTCCATTCACCTGCATTTTTTCTATAAAACCCTTCCACGTTTTTCCTTTTTATAATTTATGACATGCCAGTTTTTGTTTTTTTATTGTACACTGGCATCCACACGTGATACTTGAGCACTTGAGTGGGCACCTGTTGTCCATTCTGCAGTGCATATTAGCTTATATAGCCTTTTTTATGTATTTTAGATTACTAGTACCAGTATGTATTTGTTATCCTTTTTGACTGTTTTTTTAACCTGGATCTGATAAATGAGAGTAGCGTGGCTCCACGTTTCCAGCACTGTGTGTCCCATAGGGTATAATAATGGAAGTGTCATGTTATGAATTGTACAACATTTTTGGTTTTCAGATGTTGTACGTTGTTAAGATTCTTGGATTTGTGTTTTGCTATACGTGGTAGATTTTTATGTGTTGACAGTCCTGAGATAACCATAGCTGTTGACGGGACTATAGCAAACTAGCTAACTAACTAGCTTATTGGATTGGCCAAAGTTCAGCGCGATATTTGAACTGAGCCACGCTCGTGGCTCATCATGTTCGACCGAGAAGCCACGAGCGTGGCTTGTCATGCTAAGAGGGTTAAGAGGCGAGCACGTTACCACTGATCCACTATGCCTTTAACATCGTCCCAATTCATGCTGTTGTCCTCCAGTTCTGGAGGGGAAGGAGAGGAAGGAGACGAAGAAGAGGAAGCGCTGATCACGGAAGCGGACCTGGAAGAGGAGGCCCGGCAGCCGGAGGAGGACCAGTACATCAAAGGGGGCTACTCCCCCCGCCTGCTGCAGCCGGGCGACCTTGACATTGACGCGGTCATCTACGAGGAGGAGGAGGATGACAAGAAGCTGGTGGTGGCTCGCCGCCAGGTGCTGACCAGCGGCAGGGTCAAGGTGACTGTCACAACTTTGCTGCCTTCTTCTTCTTCTTCTTCTTCTTCTTCTTCTTCTTCTTCTTCTTCTTCTTCTTCTTCTTCTTCTTCTTCTTCTTCTTCTTCTCTTCTTCTTCTTCTTCTTCTTCTTCTTCTTCTTCTTCTTTTTCATTTTCTTTTTCTTCAGCGTTCCCAGGCTATATGCATGAGTGCTACGCTTTATTTTTACACTGATTTCAGTATTTTTGATTTCACCTGAAACTGAACTTCAGTGGTTTTATATGGATGGTTTTCTGTGTTCAGTTGGACCACGAGACGGAGTTTGAGAAGCAGGCGGGGGAAATGATGAATGACGACAAGGCGCAGTTTCTGTTTTCAGTTTTCTCCTTTTCGTGGTTTTATATGGATGGTTTTCTGTGTTCAGTTGGACCACGAGACAGAGTTTGAGAAGCAGGCGCGGGAGGGGATGAACGACGACGAGGCGCAGTTTCTGTTTTCAGTTTTCTCCTTCTTGTGGTTTTATAATTATATGGATGTTTTTCTGTGTTCAGTTGGACCACGAGACGGAGTTTGAGAAGCAGGCGCGGGAGGGGATGAACGACGACGAGGCGCAGTTCAGCGTGCAGATGGCCCTGGAGCCGCAGGCCTTCGTCTGGTCCGACAAGTACCGCCCCAGAAAACCTCGCTTCTTCAACCGCGTGCACACCGTGAGTGGGCTTGATCTCCCATCATTGCTGCCATATCTTTTTACAGACTATAATCCTCCGAAGTCGGAGCGTGGCTGCCTACGTGGTGGGGTTAATCAAAAACGGTCACAGACGTGATGTTCTCATCCCTAGCTGGTGCGTTTGTACCGTAGTGTTCAAGTGCTTCGGCTGTTGGGATGATCCCTGGAGTCTTTAAGCCAGGGTACAACGATGACAGACTATAAGGTGATATTTCTTTTTCCAGACTGGGGCATGTTGGCCTTAGAGTATGACTAATGATCTCGTAAGAAACGGTTGTAAAAAATGCGTAATATTCGGAGGTGCACCTAATAGTTGTACATGTAGTAGTAGTAGTAGTAATTAGGGCTAGAAGTGGGCCTCGCGGCCCTTTTACGCCCTTTTACGCCCTTTTACGCCCTTTTACGCCCTTTCTCGTTTGTGACTTTGATTTGTTTCAGGGTGGCTTGCTTTCTACAGCTAAACTATTAAATGTAACAAAAATATGGAATGGACTTTTTCTTCTTTTTTAATTTTTTTTATATTCATCGAAAGTAGTATTAAAATTTGACATCATTGTGTCTTTGTCCAGAAGATTTTTGAATATATTTATGTTAGGTGCAGCCTTAATGTTAGTTGACAAATTATTCCAGTATTGAACAACTCGGTTAGAAAAGTATGACTTGCGAATGTTAGTAACTGATCGTCTTAAAAATAACTTCTCTGTACTATTTCGTGTCATGTTTGTGATACTTTTAACAAAAAGGTTGTTAAAGTAATGACAAAATAATAACAAAAAGGTTGTTAATAATATGATGGGCGCCGTACTCATTGATATATGGTGTCTTTATTTAATGAATGAAGCTTTCTTTTTGACGGTGTTGGCTGGCTAGCGGGTTTTGTGTTTGATGGTTTGCAGTATTGCTCCTGAAAGTTTGTGGATGACATTTATGGAAGTTAGCTGTGAATGAGGAATCAGTTCAGAAAATGTTGGTTAGTTTGGATTGTGAAGATGGTTTTGTTTTTGGCAGCTGTTACAGTGGAACCTCCCTGTTAACTCATTCAAGTCGTTCCGGCCATATATGTCCGGAATTAATCAGGCATGAAAACAGCTCCGCCGTTTCTGCTGTCTCCGCCCAATGTTTTTTCGAAATTGATTGATCTCCGCTGAAAAAAAAAAATCTCCGCCGAAAAAACCCTGAATCAAAATTATTTTTAAACGGCACAATCTTCATTTCGCGCCTTTTTGCTCTTCCGTCGTTGTCATTTCCAGGATGGCGTCCGCCGAGAACGCGTGTATTGAGTTGGCGAAACCAAAATGTAAAAAAAAGAAAAAGTATGTGAGTCGGCTAGTTTGCGTGTTTGATATTTCATTGTATTACTCCTAGCTGTTTGCCCAAATCCACATTTTCGCCCGTAAGAGAAGATCATCGGTTTTCTTCTTTTTGTTGTTGATGTTTATTTGGGATTGTCATGCGCGGAGCTTCTGAGCTTCTGATTGTTGTCAGACATCATGGGTCACATAACCCCTGGTTCAGACCAGCCTACCCCTACGGATTTTCCGTAGTTCCTACGGATTTTCCGTAGTTCATACAGAATTTGACTATAAACTACGGAACTACGGCTGATAACCAAATTCTACGATTTTCTGTTACCGCAAAGTACGTTTTCTAGCAAAACGGCATATTGGTTCATTTGAGGTCCGCTTGCCTCTATATCGGTTCCTCTGAAGTTCGCATAGGCATGCGGCAAGTAGGGTTCTTGCGCATGCGCCATCCGACATTAGCGTGGCGAAAATGGCTGCGAGAGAAAGCATTCAGATGGGCGACAGCGATTCAGTTTGCGAAGTTATTTCATTGAAAAAAATATCAAGAAAGACCGAAGAAGAAGAGTATATCAATATCTACTCAAGCATACTGTGCACAATACACAGAACATTTTCTGTAGTGCGGATAGGCAGAACGCCTAGGTGGCATTTACATCAGCCACCAGGCCTTCGTCTGCTGAGGGAAAAAAGAGACACAGAGAGAGAGAAGGTAGGGAGGGGGCATGACAATAAATGTTATTTGATCTATAGGAGAGACAGCCATGAATATAGAAAAAATACAACAGCAACAATTGTGGCTGCACAAAATGAGGGGTCAGTTCGGGTCATTGCCCCAGGTGTCCTGACAATGTGAAGCTCTGCTATTCGGTCGTCACATTTCTTTACCAAAAATGGCCCAAAAGGTTTTCAATTCGAGAATGATTTCACAATATGAATATCAATGCAGTATTGACAACTTTCCTGACCTTTCACCTGTATGCTTGAAACTTCCGGTTTTACGAAGGCATCTGTGAACTGTGACATTGGTTGCAGGTCAACTCGTTCTTCTACCAACTCGTCCCTCTCCCCCATCTCTCTTGTCTGTTTGTTTGACTGTCTGTCGGGGACGAGTTGGCGAAGGGACGATTTGACCGGTCACCTTTTTTGTATTGAGTCATGCTAACCACGTGTGTCCTCGAGCTGTCGACCTTTCTTTTTTTTTTGGTTGTTTGAGTGATTATTTTAACCCTTTCGCCCTAATTTCATGCCTGTCAGTGACATGGGTGTTAAACCATTGTGGTGCATAAATGCGACATTGGCGGTGAAAGGGTTAATTGGAATGGAAGTGGGAAGCATATTCTTAATTTTAGTAACACCAGGGTTCGTGGGGTCCTTTCAGGTGCTTTAAAGTGCTGTGAAATTGATCAGTCTTCAAAAGGCCTGTTAAGTCCTTTATATCAGCAAGGAGGTCCTTTCAAATCAGTCAAAGGTCCTTTTAAAATTGGTGCGGTCAGTTTAAATCCTTTAATCGGGCCAAAAAACAAAACTAAGTACCTTGTCATAAGAAATGAACTCCAAAAAATATATTAAATGAAATAAAATTTGCCAAAAATCGATCGCCTTTGTATCTTTTGAGCAGACAATCTAATTTTAATAGTCACTGTAAATCCGGTCACGTGCGCGAGATTCGGCGAGATATCTTATGCGCCATGTTGAAATTCTTTGCACATGCGGCTGCTTCAGTGCTTGTTTTCAAGTAAAAAGTGTAAAAATGCCTGGAAAGTGTTCGTTTTCAGGATCGTTGGCTGAGAGAAGACATTTATAAGGACTGGGTCCGAAAAGTGATGGACAACAAACATGCAGTTCGTTGTGCATATTGTGAAAAAAACATCAACATCTTGTCAATGCGAGAGTCGGTGCTGAAACAACACGCAAAGACTGAAAATCACAAAGAAAGCTGAAAGAAGGCACAAGGCGGAATCGAGGTGCAATGTGACCGACTTTTTTTGCAAGCAGCAAATGAATCTAACAACAAATGAATCTGCTCAGCAAAAAAAAAAAAAAAAAAATCTGCTCAGCTACAATCGTCGGCGACTGGCTCTGCGCCCACCACGTCTGCAAGTACAACTACAAACAAGGTTTAAATAGGTCCTTTAAAAAGTTTTGCTGGTCCTTTAAAGGTCCTTTTAAGGTCCTTTTTTTGCACTCTTCCAAGTCCCCTCGAACCATGAACACTAATGGCAGCCACCATACAGCGTCCCAGGAAATCCATGAATACCGATAGCTAATTAAATATAACCTGACTTTTGGAAAGGACATTCTTACGATTTTCAGTAGTGTTAGATAAAAAGGATTGTACGCGAATTATATGTATGTGTGTGTGTGTGCAGGGTTTTGAGTGGAACAAGTACAATCAGACCCACTACGACATAGACAACCCTCCACCCAAGATTGTGCAGGGATACAAATTCAACGTGAGTACAACGAGGCTGTTATTCTCTCTCTCTCTCTCACTTTCTCTCTCTCTCTGTCTCTCTCTCTCTCTCTCTCTCTCTCTCTCTCTCTCTCTCTCTCTCTCTCTCTCTCTCTCTCTCTCTCTCTCTCGCTCTTTTTCTTCGCTGTGCATGGCCACAATCAACGCTTTGATAATTTTGCCATGGAACTGGGGAGGTTCTACCATTTGTGCTGGAAGAGAAGGCTCAAGGCCTGAGAAGAAACATTAGACCTCAGACAGAAGAGAGGACAGATAAAAGAGAAAGGACTAAATGCTTGCACAAGGTTAAAGACCATTAAACCACCCAGTTCAGCCGGTAAGGAACAGCCCCCCCCCCCACCCCCTCTCTCTTTCTCTCTGTAACTATGCTTGTGTGTGTGTCACTCTGTGTGTGTGTGTGTGTGTGTGTGTGCGTGTGTCCATGCATACATCAGACCTGGTTACTTTACACATTTTGAGGAGCATTGTATACAATTTGGACCTCTGGTTCACATCAATTGATTATTATGTTCTCAATTATTGGCTGCCTCACATTTTTAGTGAGCTGTTCGTGATGGTTTTCATGCCTAGAACTGCCCATTTCACTCCTAGACTTGGAGCCAGGGCTCCCAATCGTCCCGCAAAACAAGGGCTCCCAGGGACTCCTTCACTTACAGTATAGAGGGTCCTAGAGACGGGATAGAAGGTCCCAGTGGCATTGCGAATGCTAAAAAGAATTTTTCTAGTGCATCCCTGGGACCCCCTGTACATTCTTTTAGAGGGTCCTTTACAATTTTAGTGCTTCATAGACCCCCAAATGGGGGTCCCTGGGAGCCCTGCACCATGCACATTTCAGCTACCCAGACTACTCATGGCTTGCGTAACGGGTAGCCAAGTCTGGCATGTGTGTCTTTCATTTAATGTCTATCCACTGCTTGTAATACTAGACAAACCAAGTCTGGTACATGTTTGTGTGTGCTTGTGCGTGCATGTAATTGTATGTATGTGTGTGCGTGCGTACACATGTTTTGCTGCCCTATTCCCTACCAACACTTCCACCGTACCACTCTATCCAGTCCTTTTCTGTCAGGGTTGATCACGCTGAAATCTTGACTTTTCAACCATTTTGCTGTGGGTTGTTTCAGATCTTTTTCCCTGATCTCATCGACAAGTCAAAGACCCCAGAGTATACTGTGGTAAGTGGTTCAGTTTTTGTTGGTTTGATTTTGCGTGTGTTTGTGTTAGCTGCTCCATCTTACCTCTGCGACAATATTCCCATTTATGCGCCAGCTTGCGCATTACGTTCAGTCTCCGACCCTCTATCTCTCCAGATCCCTAGGTATAAGCTTTCAGCTGTTGGCCGGCACTCTTTTGCTGTTTCAGGACCAACCTCCTGGAACAAACTTCCTCTCTCCCTCCGTCAGCGACTGACCCTCTGCTTTCAAATCAAACCTTAAAACCCACCTGTTTCCCCGTCATTGAAGCTCTTTCTTTCTTTCCATCCTCTTTATTGCCTTTAGGACCATTTCTCAAACGAGTGTGTGTGTGTGTTATCTTCTTGTTCATCTTTGTTTAAATGCGTTATGAATGTTTAATGTGTGTGTGCGCTTCGATTTGATTTCTATCAAGATTTAGCGCCGTATTAATACTGTATGTTGTTTGATTTTATGTGTGTGTGTGTGTGCTGATAAATAGCGCTATCTAATTATTTGAACATAGATGTAATGTGTGTGTGTGAGTGAGTGTGTGTGTGTGCTGATAAATAACGCTATCTAATCATTTGAACATAGATGTAATGTGTGTGTGTGTGTTTGTGTGTGTGCTAATAAATAGCGCTATCTAATCATTTGAACGTAGATCTAATGCGTGTGTGTGCGTGTGTGTGTGCGCTTGTGTGCTTGCTGATAAATAGTACACTCACAGTACAATCCTTGGACAATAGATCTGTTCACAATTCTAAGCATTTTCCTCGTGAGAAGAATGTTTCTGTCAACCTAGATCTGTCACTCTGGTCCTTTGAAGAGTTGACTGGTCTGTAGACTGTCCAGAAAGAAAGAATTGAAATGATGATTACTGTTTTTGTAATCAAATCAAATCAAATCAAATCAAATCAAATCATCTTTATTATCTCATAACTGAGAAATTGCAGCCAGGTGCACATAAGAAGAAAAAAACAACAACAAAAAAAAAACAAAACAAAAAAAAACCTCTAGCATGGACCCATGAGGAAAAGCAGGAATCCTCATTTTGCCTTTTTTTCTTTCTTCAGGAAATCCTGAAATTACATGGTTGAGAATACTTTAATGACGAGCAATTCCACTGGAATGAAAAGAAAGGTTGTTTTACTGTTTAAGAAAAAAAAAGGATGAAAGCTACGCCCAAATGCTTTGATTTTACAAATAAAAGAGTAAAAACATATTTCAGCTTCATGGGCACCCTTAAACCCCACAAGGGGCTTGATCCTGCCGAGACGGTTGCTGGAGGCCCGACCTTCCTGCTTGTCATTTTCCCCAGATTTCACTCTTGCTGTAGAATTCTGATCTAACAGAGCATTGTTAATCACATGCTGACACTGTTTTTGTATGTTCTAAGCCTCCCTACAGGGATACTGGGGGGGTATTTCATAAAAAATAGTTCCCCCACCTTCTGGAAGTTCTGTGCTTGTAACTTCCTCTAATCTGCCGCTTTTCTTTGATTCTGCCTTCTTCCTTTGCTTACTGTCATCTACTATCTTTCTGACTTATTGGCTCCATTTTCCTGCCTTTTTTCAAAAAAAAAAAATCTTCCGAATAACTTTTCTCCTTTGAGCTCCTCCGAAATCGGAATGTGTCGGCTGTACGCAGCGGGGAGACCAGTGAAAACTGAAAACAGACACATACGTACTTTACCCATTATGGCCTTTTGGCCTGGGAACGCAGAAGAAGTATATTCTAAGCATTATGGTTGATGTTTGATTGCAGACTCCCTTAGAAGACAGCAAGGACTTTGCCGTTCTCACGTTCAAAGCAGGCCCACCGTATGAGGTAAGTACAAATTGTGTTTACATCAGCTGTCACGGTTTCTGGTCACCTGCATTTCAGGTGTTTTCTTCACTCTAAGGAGTTGTGCCAATGCATTTGTTCTTGCGTTGTGCGCATCTTTCTTTGTGCACACTTATGTTTCGGCATGTAACTCTTATTGTTATTCTTTACGCTTATATTGAAGATTTTGATTGTGGTTGTGGCATTTAGGTTCATTTTAGCTTCTTTTCTGGCCATTGTTTCATGCCATTTTGTTTGTTTGCTCTTTACATGCATGACGCATTGATAGACGCTTAAAGCATTTAATTGATCAACTTTTCTAGCATTATGGGCGAATGTATTCGCCCAAGACATCACTCCCACCAAGTGCAAAGACGTTCACTACCAAGTACCCTGCCATGTGATTGTCTATTTTTAGAGCTTATTTAGTTTCTTCTATTAACCCTTTCAACGCTAAGCCATTCCTCATCCAAAATTTACCATTAAACTTACCCGGGTAGAGAAAATATTTTGTCTGCAATATTGGGGACTCCTCTGTGACATGCATAAAATAGGGCCTGTCCTTACCTCCCAAAATGAAGAACATAAGGTCACTGGATACCAGACCCTCATTTGATGCCTTTCAGTGACATGGGTGTTAAATCATTGTGGTGCCAAGAGGCGACAGTGGCGATGAAAGGGTTAAACTAAAGCAATGCATGTACACTCGAAAAAATAGTTACCCCCCCTCTTGTTGCTTGAGATGCAACGGACAACTAAAAAAAATGGGTGGGTGCTGCACTTGCGGCAACCAGATCTGCCAACCTTTCCACATTTGGCGGAATTTCTTCCACCCAGACGATAATTCTTCCGCCTTTCCGCTTTATTCCGTAAAATTCCGCTTTCAAAGATCTTAAAAACACCCCCTTGTATGCAAAGCGGCACAGCTGCTGTGCGTATATTCAAATCGATTTTCAAAGCCGAACTGCAACTTCCTGCCATAAACGTCCTTGTTCGCGCCAAGCAGTCTTGCAAGATGTCGAAGCGTGGGGGAGAGTCCGAGTCTTGTGACGGTGAAAAAAGAAGTAGAATCGACCAAAAATTGTGTTTCTTTGCGAAAGGCAAGTTGTTGCGTCAAAATTCCTCTTTCCTCCTGAGAAAATTCCTCTTTCCTCCTGAAAATTCCGCTTTTTTGCTTCAAATATTCCTCTTTGGTCGGTCAGGGGGTTGGCAGGTCTGGGCAACGAGCTCTCCGGGGGAAAGCAGCCTAAATTTTGCAGAGATAAGTCTCTGTGACTAGAATATACCACTTACCAATAAAGTAAAAAACAACACATGGCGCCAGATGAGTTAAGCGTAAGAATGTTCATTTTGTGTACTGTATTTTACGGACTACAAGGCGCCCCCCCAAATTTTTACACAAAATTCAGATTTTTTTTTTTTTTTTACTGTTTTATCAGTCACATTATAAGGTGCAACTGGGAAAAAAGTATCGCCTTATAGTCCATAAAATACACTCCTTCCCACATAAGACCTACTTCTCTGAGACATTGCCCTTCTTTGCAAGTTTTAAAATTACCTCCCTTATAAGACCCCTCCCTTATAAGACCTCATTTTGGATGATTTTTTATTATTATATACATTTGTATCTTAAAAATTCGGGACTTTCCTGGAGTTGGGCTGCCTCCGGGCATTGCCTCCAGGATCGTTCCCACCATCTTTATATCTACTAATGTCCCATATGTGTCTGTTTCAGACTGGAGGACGTTAAACAGATTTTCATTCATGATTTTTGAAGGTCTTATAAGGGAGGTTCCACTGCTGCTATCAATCTATTTGGTGTAGTGGCAGAGTGGTAACGCGTTCGCCTCGATGTCAAGTAAACCCGAGTTCGAACCTGGGTACAGGGGATTTTTCCTTTCACTTTGCACTAGGCCTTACGGTCTGAATGTGGAGTCTTTCGGATGAGACGATAAACCGAGGTCCCGTGTGCCCATACACTTAGCACATGTTAAACCTAGTGGCAACGAAAAAGTTGTCATTTGGTAAAAAAATTTACCCCCCCCCCCCCCCTTCCTTTCTTATCAGTTGCACAAAAAATCGCATGCCAAAAAAAAGAAAAAAAAAAAGGGTGGCGCGCCTCTAGCTGCGACGCGCTCTCCAGATGGGGGCAACCCGAGTTTCACAGAGATGCCTCTGTGATTATAAAGTACCTAATACCTAATCATTTGAAAGAGCTGTGTCCCCCGTGGGGATACCGGGGATCTTTTGTGCAAATAGTTCCCCCCTTCTGGAAGTTCTGTGCTTGTAACTTCCTCTAATTCTGTCGCTCTCTTTGACTCTGCCTTTTCCCTTTGCTTTCTGTCATCTACTGTCTTTCTGACTTATTGGCTCCCTCCCATATAAGACCTACTTCTCTGAGACATGCCCTTCTTTGTAAGTATTAAAATTACCTCCCTTATAAGACCCTGATTTTTGAAAGTCTTATAAGGGAGGTTTCACGGTACTATCAATCATTTGAAAGAGGTGTCTTTTGTGTGTATTTTGCCAGGACATTGCCTTCAAGATCGTCAACAGGGAGTGGGAGTACTCCTACAAGCGAGGCTTCCGCTGCCAGTTCCAGAACAACATCTTCCAGCTGTGGTTCCACTTCAAGCGCTACCGCTACCGACGATAGGGCTGTGTCACTGGTGACGCTGCCGATGATAGTGCTTGAGACTACAATTACATTGATAATAACTGTTGTGACAATACAGACACCGATGAATACTGTGACAGGGGTGAAAGTGGTTCAGGCCTGCTCCTGAAATCAGGATTAGAAAAAGCTGATAGGAAGAGTCTTCAGGATTGGCTCGTCTTGTCATCCGGAACCACGGTCTTATAAAATCAAACGTTTCAGACTAGTGTGTGTGTTGGAAGAATGTGTATTTATGATTTCAGTTTCCTTTTTTTTTCCCATCAGCCTGGTGACCTACACTTTAATTAAATATAATTTTAAGTGCTGTAATTCTCTCTCTCTCTCTCTCTCTCTCTCTCTCTCTCTCTCTCTCTCTCTCTCTCTCTCTCTATTAAAGCAATGTAAGGTGATTTTCATGCTTCTGTCAACAATTAAGGATGATTTATTTTATTTAAATTGCCACATGTTGAACTCGTTTTTGAGAGAAATTAACGGGTGGGCCATTAAAGAATTTAACTGGAATCAAAAGATCTAATGGTGGTACGGAATGTTGTTGAAAACAAGTGCACACCATGCACACGCAAACAGATTCCCATAATTATGCATAAAAGACACCATTCCTTGCTCTGTACAATAATTGATTTCATTTTTATGACTTTGTTTTAACCCTTTCACCACCAGCCGTTTTTTAGCCAAAGATTTCTGTCAAACGTAACTGGGTAAGGAAAAGTTGGCGTCTTCAAATTCAGTCCCCTACGACGTGATCAAATAAAACCTTTCCTCGTCTCCCATAATTAACAATGCAAGGTCATTGGACAACATTAACAGATCCTTATTTCATGCCTTTTGTGACATGGGTGTTAACCCTTTCGCCGCCAGCCATTTTTCAGCAAAAAAACCACACCAATTAAACTTAACTGGGTAGAGATATTTTTGTATATGCAATATTGGGAATGCCTCTGTGACGTGTATAACATTAGGACTATCCTTACCTCCCAATATCAAGAAAACAGGGTCTTCAAATAACAGGCCCTGATCTGATGCCTTTTAGTGACATGGGTGTTAAACCATTGTGGTGCATAAATGCGACATTGGCGGTGAAAGGGTTAATCTGCTAAGATTGTAGCTGACATTGGAAAATAGGAGAAGACATACTTGTCTCCACGTTGGCGTCATTCCATCCTCTTGCTTGCAGAATACAGTTATAATTACTGGCTTAATTACCATATTTTTTCGAACGATAAGGCGATACTTTTTTTTTTCTCAGACTGAGATCCCTGTGCCTTAGTTATAGAAAACTAACAAAATAGTAAGAAAGTATAGCAAAATGTGAAATTTGGGGGGTGCGCCTCTTAATAAGGTGGGCTTTAAAAAAAAAATACGATAGTAAAAAAAAAAAAGTCCAAAACTTTAATTTTAAGCAATAAAAATAAATATGCAATGAACACATACACATACGCACATACACGTGTAAGGCACGCATATGCACGCACACACACACATACACACACACACATATACACACGCACACCAGGCATGGTAAACCTCCGCAAAACAGTTTGAAGCAAAATTATTAAAAAAATGCATTGTAATGGCATAAAAAAGTGAAAATTTCACTCATTTATTGAATTTTCTTCGGCCCCCTGGACCCCCAGCCATTTTCCTTGAAAACCACTTTTCCCCCACTACCACGCCTGTGCACACGCGCGCACACACACACACACACATTCCAAACAATCAAAGGGAAGCAACCATGAGAAATATGTCAAGTGTTCGTTCAGATGCTTATGTCCTCTGCAGTAAGGGATTGACTTACTTTTTTAGTGAGTGTGTGTGTGTGTGCGTGTCTGTCAAGTGGGTATACCCCACATACTGAATGCCAAAGTAAGCATGAGTATGGGAAAGATGTTGAACTGAAGGGGAAGCGTGGAGGTAGGAGTTGCATGCAGAACGAAAGCAGATTCAGAAGTTTGCTTCCCGCTTGATAACTGCCCTTGACGTTGAAGAAGGCAGCATAGAACGAATGATGTGAGGTTGACTATGGCACGGGTCTTTCCTGGTACGGCAGTACCTCCAGGATCGACCCACTATCTGTACAAATAAGAATGTCCCCCATATGTAGTCATACCAGTTTGGAGGACGATAAATGACATTTTTTTCTTCTTGACTTTGACAGGATTTATATGGATGTGTGATGGTTTCAAAACGCTGAGGTTTTGAGATCAACAGTTTTTGTATTTGTGTATGAGAGAGAGAGAGAGAGAGAGAGAGAGAGAGAGAGTATGATTGACTTTGACAGGATTTATATGGATGTGTGATGGTTTCAAAACGCTGAGGTTTTGAGATCAACAGTTTTTGTATTTGCGTATGAGAGAGAGAGAGAGAGAGAGAGAGAGAGAGAGAGTATGATTGACTTTGACAGGATTTATATGGATGTGTGATGGTTTCAAAACGCTGAGGTTTTGAGATCAACAGTTTTTGTATTTGCGTATGAGAGAGAGAGAGAGAGAGAGAGAGAGAGAGAGATTGACTATGATAGGATTTATATGGATGTGTGATGGTTTTAAACTCTGATTTTTTTTTAGATCAACAGTTTGTGTGTGCATTAGAGAGAGTCTCGGAGAGTGAGAGAGTAAGGGATAATGTATGCACAAATATGCGTCTTTGTGCATGTGCATGTATGACAATATATATGTGTGTGTGTGTGCGTGAGAGAGAGAGAGAGAGAGAGAGAGAGAGTGAGAGACACACACACACACAAAGGATATTGATCAAGTGGTTCAATTACAAAAGCTAACATTCTTAACTTTTTGCAATTTTTAATGTACAAATGTATACTTTTTTTCTTTGTTTTTGTGTGTTATGGGAATGTGTGTATGTTGTATGTGTGCTCACATATTTATGTGTACACTTGTGCTAACGATGACAAAAAAGCTGCATTTAAAGCCAATCAAAGTCAGAAATGATGTGAAAGGGCATACATAGAAGGGCAGCGTGACCCACTTCTAGCCCTAATCACCTCTATTACACCGTTGCTGTTTTATACCTAAAACAGTTTTTTTGCCTTTGACATATCGTCAGTGAAATTCAAAAACCTTGTATCTCAATTTTGGTAGTTTTGAGAAAAATGAATAAACTGTTTTAAAAATTAACCGCGTTTACCACAATTGATTAACTGTGATGAATATGTTGTTCAAGACATTGCGAGTTTAGTCCTGCATTTCGTTAAAATTACTTAAATTTTTTTTTTTAGACTTGAAAAGATCGAAGGTACGAGGTTTTTGTCCTTAACTAGATCTGAATTTGGGACTTAAGAGTTTTTCTTCTATTTTCAGAACCTCATTTACCCCAGATTGAAAGTCGTTAGAGATAACAAGCTTTTGGTGGAAGGTGGCAGGAAAAATTAGAAAGCTGACTATGTATCTAACTCAAACCCCCAAAAAATCGAGTTACAAGGTTTTTGAATTTCACCGACGATGTAAACAATGTGAGAGTAAACAGAGACAGAGATCCAGAGAGAGACAGAGACTGTGAGTTTTGTCTTATCAATGGAGGAAAAGGCTAGATACAAGGGAGATTTAGCAGAACAGCGATAGATCGAAAGAGAGACATGGCAAAAGATGTTCTACGGAAAACGTTTTTTGTTAATATGTACAGTGTGTCATAAATGTCAGTCAAATTATGAGCATTGGAATGGAGATATGGTTGTCGGTTGAATGCAGTCATGCCATTTGATTTCATTCATATTTCATTGCTGTATGGTTGTTGCTTATACAATGGCTTGAGACGTGTATTAAAATGTGGAGATTTTCATTAAGAATAAGAGTGTGTGTGTGTGCGCGTTTAAGAGATTGATGAATGAGTCAAACCTATTTATCATTCAGAAGAAAAACAATAACATGTACACACACACACACACACACACACACACACACACACACACACACACACACACACACACACACACACACACAAGATCATCTTGACGACTTCACACACACACACACACACACACACACACACACACACGATCATTTTGACTTGACTTACACACATGCACGCACGCACGCACATACACACACACACACACACGATCATTTTGACTTGACTTACACACACACACACACACACACGCACGCACTCACGCACACACACCCACACACACGCACACAAGCACACACACACACACACACACACACACACACTTTGATCTGTCTTTTCCCTTTGCTTACTTTCATCTACTATCTTTCTGCCTTACCGCTCCATTCTCCTGTCTTTGTTCTAGAAATTATGTCAAAGATTTTCTCCAGCCGAAGATGAACATGCTGGTGGGCCTAACTATTTCTTGTTAAGGCGCATAGCGGCAGCATGACGCATGAGCGTTCATATGACAGGAAACTAAGCGATCAACAAAGAAAAACTAATAAATGACAGCCTCCCAAGCAACACCAGACCAACAGAATGGCATCTCACACCTATCGGCGCTTCATAACTCACTCTTCATGCTCCTTTGCTTATCCCCCACCCCCACCCCCAGTGGAGATAGCGGGGTGGGTGGGGTGTCTTTGTATGAATAGTCCCCCCCCCCCCCCCCACCTAGAAGTTCGGTGTCCACTTTATTAGTAATACATTATATTTATACTTATGTGCCGGTACCATAGCCGATGAGGTTTAACCTAGGCGTGGTTACCGCTACACCTATCTATTTTGTCAAAAACTCGGGACTTTACTGGTGTTGCACTGCCTCCGGGCATTGCAGCCAGTATTGTTCTCACCATCTTTGTATTTACAAATGTCCCATATGTGTCTATGACCGAGAGGACGTAAAACACAATTTTTCCGAAGTTCGGTGCTTGTAATTTCCTTTAATAATCTCCTTTTTACACGTGTTTTATTTCCATAATAAATTGTTACAATTCAAACAAAACAGAATAATTCACTCATTTAATAATCTCACTCTCTTTGACTCTGCCTTTTCCATTTGTTTGTGTCATCTACTATCTTTCTGCCTTTCCGGTCCATTCTGCTGCCTTTTTTTCAAGAAACGCTTTCAATAAGATTTCCTCTACTAGCCGGAGTCGGACATGCTGGGTCTAATTTGTCTTACTTAGGCGCATAACGGCTGCATGACGCATCTGCGCTCATAAATGACAGGAAACTGTCTGAGCGATCCAAGAAGAAGAAGAAACCCCCCAAACCCGCCAGTCCAGACCAGTCTTGCAGACTTTGCAACACAATGCCCTCAAGAGCTCTGCTGTCAATTGTTATTTTTCGGTATTTCCTCATGTTAACACAGTGATTCAATTAACCAAAAAAATCTAAATCCTACAGATCCACATTAGGTTTTAATTTATGTTTACTTTCCTTTTCCATTACTCCTATCTCCCCCGCTTTCTAATAATTTCTTGTCTTCTTACTATCTCCCAAAGTGCAGCAGAATCTTCAGCCTGATGAAGTTGGCTGCCTGAGGCGAAGAAGAAGAAGAAGATATATGCTAGCAATAATATGACTTACATATCACCGTGTTGCCATATCAAAAAGCAATAGATACATGGGTGCAACTTTTCCTGGTATAGGAGAAGACGGGGTAAAAAGCGCATGGGCGGGTAAGAAGCCCACCCCAATTATCTCATGAAATGAAGCTAATTTCAGTCTCATTTTGCCCATGAGACGAGCGTTAATGTCTAGCATTCGTCTCATGGGCAAATTTGACTGAAATTTTCTTTATTTCGTGAGATAATTGGGGTGGGCTTCTTACCCGCCCATGCGCTTTTTACCCCGTCTTCCCCTACAAGGATTTTCTGTTCTTGAATTTTACCTGAAAAGGAAGTTCCTTTTTTTTTTAAAATTTGTCGAACAAGATCTTTGTGTGTCTACTTTATTTTTCAAACACTTTATAATAAGCATTTATATAAATTGTGGAAAAAACAAACAAAAATACATTTTTGCTTCAGCTGCAGGGGGGACATTACCCCTGGACCCCGGCTTTTCAGGTTTAAAATTATTTTTTTTTGGTGTAGTTGCACTCATGAATGAGTATTGTGATGTGACCATCAGGACGTTAATCTCACCTTCCAATGAAATAACTCGGAATTTGTTTCATTCATTCTCGGTGCTTCATTCCTCCCCATGACCTCTTCATTAACCCTTTCACCGCCAATGTCGCATTTTTAGCACCACAATTATTTAACCCTTTCACCGCCAATGTCGCATTTATGCACCACAACGGTTATGCACCACCCATGTCATTAAAAGGCATCAAAACAGGGCCTGTTATCCAAAGACCCTATAGTTTTCTTAATTTTGGGAGGTAATTCCCAATATTGCAGATTGTTTCTCTACCCAGTTAAGTTTAATGGTATATTTTGGATGCAAAACAGCTGGCGGCGAAAGGGTTAACGCCCATGTCACGAAAAGGCCTCAAATCAGGGTCCGTTATCCAAAGAGCCTATTTTCATAATTTTGTGTAGGTAAGGGTAGGCCTTACTTTACACATGTCACAGAGGAATCCCCACTATTGCGGACAATTTGTTTTCTCTACCCAGTTAAGCGATGAAAGGGTTAAAACCCTTTCATCGCCACTGTCGCCTCTTGGCACCACAATGATTGAACACCCATGTCACTAAAAGGCATCACATGAGGGTCTGGTATCCAGCGACCTTAATAAAAAATATGTTCTTAATTTTGAGAGGTAAGGATAGGCCCTAATCTACGCATGTCGGAGAGGAATCCCCAATATTGCAGACGGAATCTTTTCTCTACCCAGGTAAGTTTAATGGTAAATTTTGGCTGAGGAATGGCTTAGCGTTGAATTTTTTTTTTTTTTTAAGGAATTATTTTGCTGAAAAATGTCTGGCGGCGAAAGGGTTAAAGCCGACAAACAGTGAAGATGAAAAAAGTTCAAGGCAAGGAGAAAAAGGTACATTAACCACACTGTTCTCTTAAAGACCCACCAGATCACGTGTCAAAATCACGGTTTTCATGTGTTTTCCCTCTTATAGCTGGAAATAAATCTTGTTTTGACCAGGTCTCACTCCCATGCAAATGCCCCCAAATTCAAACCGAAACATCGTTTTAAAGATACACTGACGCACCACGATTAAGTCCCTTGTTTTTTTTCTGGGTTGCTGTGACCCACATATCTAATAGTAATACACATGTCCTCATCTTCAAATTGAGGCTGCTCTTTAAAATGATGTTTCGCTTTGAATTTGGGGGCATTTGTATGGGAGTGAGACCTGGTCAAAACAAGATTTCTTTCCAGTTATAATAAGAGGGAAAACACGTGAAACCCGTGATTTTGACACGTGATCTGGTGGGTCTTTAAAGAGCAGACTCAATTTGAAGTTGGGGACATCTGCGTGTGGGTCACAGCGTCGCTAATCGCGAATACTCTATTCACGATGGCGACGGTCACAGCTACCCAGAAAAAACCAAGGGACTTAATGGTGTCATATGCGGGGTAAAAGGGACATAATTCTGGTCAACCGCCATTCAAAATGACAGCCTGTCATTTCTAATTGCTATTATTGGTATTTATTTCAGCGCCTGTGTGTGTGTGTGTGTGTGTGTGTGTGTGTGTGTGAAAGTGAGAAGAGAGAGAGAGAGAGAGAGAGAGAGAGAGAGAGAGAGAGAGAGAGAGAGAGATTCAAAATCAATTCAAACAGTTTTAATGAATAGGCTTTCTGCCTGTATCATAGGGAGGTTGGGGGAAGGGGGTTATAATGACACATAACAAGAGAGAGAGAGAGAGAGAGAGAGGAGAGAGAGAGAGAGAGAGAGAGAGAGAGAGAGAGAGAGAGAGAGAGAGAGAGAGAGAGAGAGAGAGAGAGAGAGAGAGAGAGAGAGAGAGAGAGAGAGAGAGAGAGAGAGCAGTCTGTGTCTGTCTGTCCATATGTCTGTCTGTGTATCGATTTCCTCCAAAAAAAACCCAAAGGGATGAATTTTAATTAAATGTGACCCAAGCGACATTAAGTCGTTGGGCTAGTTTTTCACAACAGGCTTGCAGAGTCAAAAATCTAATTTTTTGTCAATATTGAGTTATGGGTATTTTCGTGTTCTCTGACATCCTACCTTTCATAGTTGTAAAAGCAATCTTTAATATTGTCTCTAAATGGTCTTATAAGTGCTTTAAAACGAGTAGGTCAATGCATTTTCTACAGCTACGCTAGACTTTAGACTGCGTTTTCTCCAAATGGCCGACGCTCACCCTACCAACTTTGAATGCTCATAAGTCTGGAACGGGAAAATATACAAGAATGGTTCTTGCATCATTAGAAAGAGAATTGTCTGTAGTTGCTAACTGTACCATTTTCTCAGAATGGTCGGTTTGACACTTAATGTCCCTTTCGTGGAGCTGGGTCACAAATTTGGTAGAGGGGTAGGTATCTTAAAAAGGAAGGTTCCTTTCGATACTATAATGACCTTGCTGATTGGTATGGATTAAAAAAAGAAAAGACAGAATTTTGTTCAAGCACTAAGCCTTCAAATGTTGTCAGTGGTGACTGGTCAAAGGGAACTAACTACCCTAGGCCTTAGGTATTGGGCAATGAGCAAAGATGGATTATAAATTAAAAAAAGAATTTTGTTCAAGCACTAAACCTTCAAACGTTAGTGGTGACCGGTCAAAGTGAACTAACTACTAGGTCTTAGGTATCGGGCAATGAGTAAAGATGGATTACATTTTTGTTGTTGTTCAAGCACTAAACCTTCAAATGTTAGTGGTGACTGGTCAAAGGGAACTAACTGCTCTAGGCCTTAGGTATTGGACAATGAGTAAAAATGGATAAAAAAAGAAAGAATTTTGTTCAAGCACTAAACCTTCGAATGTTGTCAGTGGTAACTGGTCAAAGGGAACTAGCTACTCTAGGCCTTAGGTATTGGGCAACGAGTAAAGCAAGAGTATTGTCCCTTTGACAGGCATAGCATAATTCTAATGCGACCTATCTGACTGGCTATAGTTGCAACATATTAAACATAAGTTTGGCAGGGTTTTCATGTCGCAGTGCTTGGGGAAATAATGTTCCTCACCGCACCCCTTGGGTGATGCTGATCAAGAAAATAAAATGCAATGGTGTTTTGGCAAGGGTTTGGAAGCAGGCGGCTGAAGTACGACAAGATTATTTTGGTCCAAGCATTTAACAATAATAATAATAATAATAATAATAAACATAATAAACGGACACTTATATAGCGCTTTTTATCGAGCACAAAGCGCTTTACAATCAGCATTGAAACACTCACAGACATACGCACACACACACACACACAGACCCCCCCCCCCCCCCCCCCACCACCACCACCACACACACACAACAGACACACACGCACGTAGGCCTACGTGAACACACGCGAGTGAACGCGTTCTGGCACACAGACATATATACACACAGACCCACACACAGTTAATCAAACTCACAGAAAACACATTCTCATTGAAACGCACCCACATTTACATAAGCATACACTTGTAGGCCTACAAGCACGTGCGCACGTTCACACACACACACACACACACACACACACACACACACACACACACACACACACACACACACACACACACACACACACACACACGCACACACACACGTGCACTTACACTCACAGACACATACTCGCATACACTCACCCCCACCCACCCTTTTCTTTTGGTTGAGTTGATACACCTTGTCTTGTATTACCTATATGTCTGTTTTTTTTATACTGTCTGTAAGAGGCTACGCCTAATTAGACATTAAACCAACCATGTCATCATGTATGTTTTACGGGAGGAGATGTAGGTCCTAAGGATATTTGATTCTACGGCCAACAGATCTCGGACTATGGATAATAGTTGTAGGAGAAACACACTGAAACTCTTGAAAGAAAGCTTTTAATCATCATCATCTTCATCATCATCATCTTCATCATCATCATCTTCATCATCATCATCATCGTCGTCATCATCATCATCATCATCATCATCATCATCATCATCATCATCATTGTTCATTCATTCAATCATCACCATTCATCATCATTCTTTCATTCATTCACTCAATCATCGCCACTCATCACCAAATTCTCATTCATTCATTCAATCATCACCATTGATCATCATCATCATCATCATCATCATCATCATCATCATCATTCATTCATTCAACACCATTCATCATCACATCATCATTCATTCATTCAGTCAACAGCATTCATCATCATCATTATAAACAATAATGATGCAAACGTTTCATGTCTCTTCCATCGCTCTCAACTATCTTGCTTCTCCACCCCACCCCCCACCTCTGACCCTCTCCACCCTCTCTCCCCCACCCCCCGACCTTCTCTTCTCTATTTCCTAAACTGTCTTCCAACTTTGATGTTGGCAGGTGAAAATGTTTCACGATTGTATTATTTTTCTGTTTAGACAAAATATAACTCAGCTGTCCTAAATGTATTCTTTTCGTTTGATGTTGATGTATTCTCTTCGTCGTCATTGTCGTCGTTCTTCTTCTTCTTCTTCTTCGATCGCTCAGACAGTTTCCTGTCAATTATGAGCGCAAATGCGTCATGCTGCCGTTATGCGCCCTAATTAGGTAATAGTTAGGCCCAGCAAGTCCGACTTCGGCTGGAGGAAATCTTTTTGAAAGTGTTTCTTGAAAAAAGAAAGGCAGGAGAATGGACCCAGTAAGGCAGAAAGATAGAAGATGACAGTAAGCAAATGGAAAAGGCAGAGTCAAAGAGAGTGACAGATTAGAGGAAGCTACAAGCACAGAACTTCCAGAAGGTGGGGGAGCTATTTATGCAAAAGACGTTGACTTGTTATCATCAGCAGCAGTATCAGCATCGTCAGCGTCGCCGTCGTTGTCATCATAATCTTTTTCTTCAGAGTCGTCGTCCTTGGCATCATCATCATTATCTTCAGAGTCGGTGTCATCATCATCATCATCATCATCATCATCATCATAATCGTCATCGTAATCATCATCATCATCATCGTCGTCGTCGTCGTCGTCGTCGTCATCATCATTGTCATTGTCAGCATCGGCGTTGTTGTCCTCCTCCTCATCTTTAGAGTCGTCATTGTCCTAGTCATCACTATCGTCATTCTCCTCCTTCTCCTCCTCCTCCTCAGTTGCTGTCGTCGTCGTGTCGTCGTCATCGTCGTCGTCATCATTCCGTCGTCATCATCATCATCTCGTTATCGCCGGTCATGCATGGCTTTGATGACGTTGACGACGACACACGAACGCTAACATTGGTGATAGTATTTCTCTTGATATGAAAGGGTACTTCGGATGACCAATCTTATTGCCACTTGGGACTCCAGAGAGATTCGAACCAGTAATCTCAGTTACTGTGCAAAATATACCTCAGATCAGATGACCCATTGGTTCTTGGGACTTCAGAGAGATTCGAACCAGGAATCTCAGTTACTGTGCAAAATATACCTCACATCAGATGACCCATTGGTTCTTGGGACTTCAGAGAGATTCGAACCAGGAATCTCAGTTACTGTGCAAAAGATACCTCACATCAGATGACCCATTTTATGGCCACTTGGGACTCCAGAGAGATTCGAACCAGGAATCGCAGTTACTGTGCAAAAGATACCTCATATCAGATGACCCATCATATTGCCACTTGGGACTCCAGAGATATTCGAACCAGAAATCTGAGTTATTATGCTAAAGATACCTCATATCAGATGACCCATCTTATTGCCACTTGGGACTCCAGAGAGATTCGAACCAGGAATCTGAGTTATTATGCTAAAGATACCTCATACTTATTGCCACTTGGGACTCCAGAGAGATTCGAACCAGGAATCTCGGTTACTGTGCAAAAGAATACCTCATATTAGATGACCCATCCTATTGCCATTTGAAACTCCGGATAGATTCGAACTAGGAATCTCAGTTACTGTGCAAAAGACACCTCATATCAGATGACCCATCCTATTGCCATTTGAAACTCCGGATAGATTCGAACTAGGAATCTCAGTTACTGTGCAAAAGACACCTCATATCAGATGACCCATCCTATTGCCACTTGGGACTCCAGAGAGATTCGAACCAGGAATCTCAGTTAGTGTGCTAAAGATACTTCATATCAGATGACCCATCCTATTGCCACTTTCCTTGGGACTCTAGAGAGATTCGAACCAGGAATCTCAGTTACTGGGTAGTCCTAGCCCCTATCGGTGAGCCAGGCGGTGCACCAAATAGAATTAGCCAGCCTCACACTAACTGGAATAACCAATCAACAGTGTACGATCATTTCGGCCCAACTTCCTTTTGGCCCGTGTTATTTTTGGTCATTTTGGCCCAATGCAAGAGTAATTTCGGCCCGAGGCAATAACCATTTCGGTCCAAGGCTGTAGTCATTTTGACCCAAGGCAATAGTCACTTCGGTCCAAGGCTGTAATCATTTTGGCCCACACCAATAGTCATTTCAGCTTACACCAATGGTCATTTCGCGGATCGACCCACATCAATAATAATCTTGGCCCACATCAATAATAATCTCGGCCCACATCAATAGTCATATCGGCCCACATCAATGGTAATCTCGGCCCACATCAATAGTCATCTCGGCCCGCATCAATAATCATCTGGGCCCACATCAATAGTCATCTGGGCCCACATCAATAGTCATCTTGACCTACATCAAGAGACATCGACGTGGCCTAGCATACATTGATACTAGTTGTTGCATTCAGTTGTGATCCCCCTGGCAAGTGATGAGTTGAGCTTTGTGCAAGGGGGTCTCCTTAATAAATGATGGGCCGAAATGACTATAACATTGCGCCGAAATGTTTATGGCATTGGGCCGAAATGACTATGACCTTGGGCCGAAATGACTATAGCCTTGGACCGAAATGACTATGACCTTGGCCCGAAATGACTATGACCTTGGGCCGAAATAACAATTGCCTTGGGTCGAAATGACTATAGCCTTGGGCCGAAATGACTATAACCTTGGGCCGAAATGACCATGACCTTGGGTCGAAATGTTCATGGCATTGGGCCGAAATGACTATGACCTTGGGCCGAAATGTTTATAGCACTGTGCCGAAATGACTATGACCTTGGGCCGAAATGTTTATAGCACTGTGCCGAAATGTTTATAGCACTGTGCCGAAATGACTATGACCTTGGACCGAAATGAATGGACCGAAGTGAAAAGGAGCCGAGGTGAGTGACAACCCAAGTAACCACACTCTCCACACTACACGGTGGCACACGCCTTCAGGGGGAAATCTGGAAAAAGCGAACCCTGCTGAATTATTCAACCCTTCATCCATCTCGTGTCGGATTCTCTTAAGAACTAACCGCGTTGCTGGCCATTATGTTTTGTGTGTGTTTCTGCTATTTTTAGAGGTGATGGTAGGGTTGGGAGGTGTGGTGGTGGTGGTGGTGGTGGTAGGGGTGGGGGTAGTATGATCTGAAAAAAATCAAGTGTCACAATTATTGATCACTTTCTTGATTAGCTTTTGTTTACTTCTACTCTGTCATGTTTGTTTATTGAGTTATCCTTACAATTTTCGTGGTTGTTTTCTCAGCTGTTTTATTTTTTAAAGATTTGCCTTAGGCAAGCTAGCCTAAGTGGTTTGATACATTTTTCTTCTTAAAACCCCCCAATGTCGCGTGAATATGAAATTGCTTGTTTGTATGGGAAGTAAGGCATTTTTGTGTCTTATTTTGTGCCTTTTAAAGATTAATATTGCAGGTGAATTGTGAGACTGATGATGACAATGATGATGGTGAGGATAGTGATGATTACGGTGATGATGATGAAGATGATGATGGAGATGTTTTTGTTATTGTTGTTGTTTGTTTACGTACCCTGGCTAAAAGACTCCAGGGATCCTCCCAGCCGCCGAAGCACTTCAACACTATGGTACAAATGCATCAGCTGGGGATGGGAACATTACGTGTGTGACCGTTTTTGATTACCCCGCCACATGGGCAGCCACAATCCGTCTTCGGGGGATGATGATGAAGATGATGATGATAATGCTGCTGCTGCTGCTGCTATGATGATGATACGATGATGATGATGATGACGACGACGACGACGATGATGATGATGATGATGATGATGATAGTGATAAAAAAGAAAACAACCAAGTCATACTGTTTACAGACCTGACCAGAAAACCAAAGTGCTCGCCAAGGTAATTTATCATACTATGTAAACATAAATGTCATATGAATTCCTGTTAAAGAAGAAAACAAAACTGGTTCAAATGCTGCAGCCACTGGAACTGTTGTTCTTTGGGGACCTTGCCCAACGTTAGCTGTCCTAAAATTGCTTTGACCGAGAGAGTGGGGATTCATACTGGGCAAGGAATCTGCGTTAAAAAAACAAAAAACAATTTTAGGCCAGCCAGCCGGAATAGTCGCAGCCCCCTTCTGATGTTTGGCAGTCATTGTCGGAAACGACAGAGAGGCATACACAGACAAGTCACAGACGCATATATATGATACACGCACGCAGGAACAGACACAGAGCCTGTGATTGTAGATAGACAGTCAGTCAAAAAGATTAAAGTTGAACTTTGAAAGTAATGAATGGAAAGTTATGATTTAAACAACAATGGTAATTACGTAAGCGAGGGTGGGAAGGAGGGCGGGAGTTAGAGGGATGAAAGGGAAGAACCAGGAAAGGAACAGCTCCACCCCTGTGAAGATGATAGGCTTGAAGTTGGGAATCCGAGGAGGGACCATGGTCACCACTTGCTGTGATAAAAGAGGGCAGAGAGAGAGAGAGAGAGTGGTCAAACGATTAAGGTAGGTGGTCAAAAGGAGATGGATGAAAAGTGGGGTAGGGGATATATACCAAAGGGTGTGTATGTATGGCATTCCAAACGTCAAACAATTATTTGCACGATTTTTAGTGGTAAAATGAGGCATTTTCCTCATTCTGTGCACACAATTCATTCTGTGGTGCACAGAATTCATTCTGTAGGACAGAATTCATTCTGTAGGACATAATTCGTTCTGTAGGACAGAATTCATTCTGTGGCACACACAATTCATTCTGTAGGACAGAATTCATTCTGTAGGACAGAATTCATTCTGTGCACAAAATTTATTCTGTGGGATACACATTTCATTTTGTGCGCAGAATGAATTATGTGTCCCACAGAATACATTTTGTGCACATAATGAATTCTGTTATCCCACAGAATGAATTCTGTCCGACAGAATGAATTCTGTCCGACAGAATAAATTCTGTCCGACAGAATAAATTCTGTCCTATAGAATGAATTCTGTCCTATAGAATGAGTTCTGTGGAAAACACAATTCATTCTATGGAGAACGAGGCTCATTTGCATATGATGGCGATTGTAGGTACCTAGGTAGTGTTCATTAGTTTAGAAATGTGTTGTTGGAAATATATGCAACTGTCTTAAAACTTTTTTGTAATTAAGACCCCCCCCCCCCCTCTTTTCTTTTCAAATAAAAGAAAATAATTATATTATACGAAACCTGCTAACAATAGTATAGCTCCTCTTATTTTGGCCTACCAAAGCAACGCCGACATTTCTTGGTGTACGATCGATGACAGGAAGACCAAAAATTTATCTACTGCCGTTGTCAAAAGTAGCGACGCTTTTTGGAGTGAGATGTCAAACAATCTACAATCGCCTACAAGAAGAAGGTAGGCAGTTTGCCCCCCCCCCTCCTCCACACACACACACGCACGCACGCACGCACACGCACACGCACACACACACACACACACACACACACACACACACACACAGTGACGTCATATGCAAATGAGCCTCATTCTCCATAGAATGAATTGTGTTTCCCACAGAACTCATTCTATAGGACAGAATTCATTCTATAGGACAGAATTTATTCTGTCAGACAGAATTCATTCTGTCGGACAGAATTCATTCTGTGGGATAACAGAATTCATTCTGTGCACAAAATTTATTCTGTGGGACACAGAATTCATTCTGCGCACAAAA
>CM065685.1:12485429-12490429 GCA_017654935.2 Phymorhynchus buccinoides
CCCATGCCGACACAGAGATAGCCACTCATAAAGGTCTGTGTACACGTTAACACCATTCACAAGATATTTTTATTTCCCAATGGCAACACAGTGAGCTGTAAGTCATATTAAGAGTGGGCTATCACTGTGTTGCCATGGGGAAATAGAAATATCTCGTGAATAATGTTAACGTGTCCACAGACTTTAAGATTACTTGCATATCACTGCGTTGCCATGGAAAAAGATGCATTAAGAACAACAAAAAAATCACGTGTACAGAGACCTTAAGCTTAATTAAGACAGGCTCATTGATGGCAATCATCGCAATGCACGTTGCTATTTTTCGCTTTTTCCCGATGCCAAACAGTGATGCGCTAGTAATAACATGCCACACAAAATATCTAATTGATGAAACATATATATATATCTTTCTTTCATTTTAAGGTTACCGGGGAGGCCACAACGAACAGACTTGTTGTAAATTAGCTTCATTGTGAGCTGATGCTATGATGCTACATTACATATTGTATGTGGCTGACGCAACCTAGGAAGCTGGGATTACGTATATGTGACCCAGCACCACGAAAGGGACATTAAGTCGCTGGGATAGGTTCTCACAACATGGCTTGCCTAAAAGTGAAAAAATCTGTATTTTAAAAAAAAAATCAATTTTGAGTTATGTGTAGTTTTGTGCTCTCTAACATCTCATCTTTCGTATTGATAAATGACAATCTTTGTTTAAGGTCTCTAAACACTCTAAAAAGTGCTTTGAAATGAGTAGGTTGATGTATTTTCTTCAGCTAGGCTAAACTTTAGACAGTGATTTCTCAAAATGGCCAACAGTCACCCTACCAACTTTAAATACTCATAACTCTAAAAACGGAACAAACTACAAGAATGGTTCTTATAATTATAATGTGAAAGAGAACTGTCTTAAGTCTCTAACTGTACCAATTTCTCAGAATTGTCATTTTGACACTTAATGTCCCTTTCGTGGTGTTGGGTCACATGTAGCCAATGTCTGCACTACTATATCGCGCGGTTTCACTGTTGTGACGATGTCGCTATAGTGCACCTATGTCAACCTGTATTTGTTTGTGTCACCCTAAGAAAAGAATGTGTTAACCTGTGTTTGTATGGACGGTATGCAGCAAACATGTTTCTATATGCCAGCCTAAAAAAATGAATCTGTCAACCTATGTTTGTGATGGATGGTATGTCACAAACATGTTTCTGTATGTCAGCCTAAGAAATGACTATGTCAACCTGTTTCCATGGACGGTATGCAACAAACATGTTTCTATATGTCACCCTAACAAATGAAAATGTCAACCTGTTTGCATGGACGGTATGCAGCAAACATGTTTCTGTATGTCAGCCTAAGAAATGAATATGTCAACCTGTTTGTATGGACGGTATGTAGCAAACATGTTTATAATTATGCCATCCTAAGAAATGAATATGTCAACCTGTTTGTCATGGACGGTATGTCACAAACATGTTTCTATATGTCAGCCTAAGAAATGAATATGTCAACCTGTTTGCATGGACGGTATGCAGCAAACATGTTTCTGTATGTCAGCCTAAGAAATGACTATGTCAACCTGTTTCCATGGACGGTATGCAACAAACATGTTTCTATATGTCACCCTAACAAATGAAAATGTCAATAAACATGTTTCTATATGTCAGCCTAAGAAATTAAAATGTCAACCTGTTTGCATGG
The DNA here is from genome assembly GCA_017654935.2 of Phymorhynchus buccinoides. NCBI lineage: Eukaryota > Metazoa > Mollusca > Gastropoda > Neogastropoda > Raphitomidae > Phymorhynchus > Phymorhynchus buccinoides. The sequence goes on from CM065685.1 coordinate 12,487,135, forward strand.
ACGGTATGCAGCAAACATGTTTCTGTATGTCAGCCTAAGAAATGAATATGTCAACCTGTTTGTATGGACGTTATGCAACAAACATGTTTATATATGTCACCCTAAGAAATGAATATGTCAACCTGTTTGCATGGACGGTATGTAGCGAACATGTGTCTATAATTATGCCATCCTAAGAAATGAATATGTCAACCTGTTTGTATGAACGGTATAAAATAAACATGTTTCTATATGTCAGCCTAAGAAATGAATATGTCAACCTGTTTGTATGGACGGTATGCAGCAAACATGTTTCTATATGTCAGCCTAACAAATGAAAATGTCAACCTGTTAGTATGGATGATGTTACAAACATGTTCTATATGTCACCCTAAGAAATAAATCTGTTAACCAGTGTTTGTATGAACGGTTTGTAACAAACATGTTTCTAAATGTCACCCTGAGAAATTAATCTCAGTCTGTGTTTGTATGGACGGTATGTTACAAACATATTTTTATAACTATCTGTATATAAGTTTCTATTTTTAAGACTAAATTAAAATATGTGTCGACCTTGAAAAATATATATATTTTCTTCTGGTATTAACTGATATTTGTTTGATTCTGTCAATGATTAAAACAAACTGTTTATAATATCAAGTTCAAGTTCAAGTTCAAGAATACTTTAATATATCCAAAAGAGAAATTCAGGTTAGGTGCAACAACATGACAGAGATACAACATAACTGAAAGAACATTAATCAAACGTGTGAAGCAAAATTATACCAATCAAATAATTATTAAAATTCATTACATGAACTAAGAAATGTACACATTTAAAACAGAGTAACCATTATTAACTTATAAAACAGTCAATCAAACAACATTTGGAATACTTCTCGTTATCAACAATAATACAAACACATCAATACGCTGATGTATGGAAGTCGCATTATATTTTCTATTTTTGTGGAGAGCCAGGGACATTCACAATTAACTGTTAGTTCCAAGTGTGAGACCCCCCCCCCCTCCCTCCTCTCTCTATCTCTTGTTACTCCATATGTTTATGGGATTCATGAGCCTAAACATTAAACCATTCTGAGTTTGAGTCTCTCTTTCTGTTTGTCGGTATGTGTCTTCCAGTTCTTTTATTTGAACACGGTAACTGGTTTCAATTCACTGCTTCTTTTGCATGTGAAGAACCTGTTGGAGGACATTTAACACATTTTCTTAAAGACCCACCAGATCTCGTGTCAAAATCACGGGTTTTACATGTTTTCCCTCTTTTAGCTGGAAAGAAATCTTGTTTTGACCAGGTCTCACTCACATACAAATGCCCCCAAATTCAAACCGAAGCATAGTTTAAAACGCAGCCTCAATTTGAAGTTGGGGACATTTGTATGTGAGTCACAGCTACCCAGAAAAAAACCAAGGGACTTAATCGTGGTGCGTCAGTGTGTCTTTACCGTTTTGCATACTTGTGTGTTTTCAGACTCCTCCGTCGATACAAGGTGTCGCCAAGCATAAGCTGTGTTCAGCTGACTTCCTGGGTTCCAGCCTTGCTTGCAGACAACACTGGAGAAAGAAAGCACCAGAAACAGCGGACCAACAGCGCAAATGCAACTGCTTCCATGGCTAGGGCCTACACACTGATATTAACATTGCAAGCGACAGCGTAACTATTCTACGGCGACATTTTGTTTGAAAATGAATGGTTAGCATTTGAAAGGACAGCAGAATTTGAAACAAAAAGAAAGAAAATTAAAACAGTACTGTAAGCAACAACAACAACAACAACAAATAAAATCAACAACAAAATAACCCAATGCAACCTACCCGACAAATAGCACTTCAGACAAAATCGAAACGTACTATTATTTCACGAGAAAAAACCACACACGTTTTATTATTTAAATCGAAAAAATTGCAAGAAGAGAAACACACGTTATAGTATCATTTAATAAAAACAAAATGCAGTCCATTTAAACCAGAAGATTAACAAAAAATAGAACGAGTGCCAAAATTGACGATATACATAAACACAAGCCATGTCCACAGGCGACAAAGAAACATTGACTCATGCAGCTGGCGACTGCCCCAAACGGAAAGCCTTGCTGGAACAGCTCTCCGGCACGGAGCAACAACTCCAGATCCTTTTGTACAGTCTTCAAGGAAACCTGGACTCAGGCCTGTCAGCCTCTGTCTCAGTATTATTTGAAAAGCTGCGTAGCGAATTCCTGACTGTCCAAAAGGAAAACGATTCTCTGAAAAAGAAACTTAAAATCAGAGACGAAGACATTGCCGATCTGGAAGACGACCTGGACAGTTTAAAGAAAGCGTTGGAGAGCGAACGAGAAGACAGGAACAATCTACAGCAAAACGTAATGAAGGAGACCTTGCGCTTTGTAGGCGTGGAATCCGACGACGACGAAGACTGCGCTGAAAAGGTGGTAGCCATCATCCGGAACGATCTTCAGCTCGCCTATATCCGAAAGTTCCACATCAGCTTAGCGCAACGGGTGGGCGCCAGAGGGAAAGAGTCTCGCCCCATCGTCGTCAAGTTCATCGCCCGGAGAATCAAGACCCAGGTGATCATGAGGCGGAGGATGCTGAAAGGGACGGGCATTGTGATCGTGGAGGATCTCACCTCCCTCAACACCAGTCGGCTGAACCAGATCCGGGCCCACCCCAACGTGAAGGGCTGCTGGAGCAAGGACGGGCGACTGATAGCGTTGCTCAAGTCGGACAAGAGAGTGGTGGTGAAGAACGGGGACCTGAGCGTTCTCGAAGACAAAGAGGCGTCCAACAATGACAAGTCGTCGGGTTCCTCTTCGGACAGCAGTTCAGAAGACTCCGACATCTCCGACAGCAAGGACGTTTCACCCTGTAAGAAAAAAGCAGGTCAGAAACACCCTGATAAATCGCCATTGTTTTCTCAGGTAGCGTGGATCGGGCAGGGGTCACTGAGCGATGGATCCCATCTGTTCACCAACAGCACCTGGAGGGGAAACTACCGCCCCTACAACACGAGGAGCAACTACAGAGGCACCAGGCGGCCCTTCAGGGGAAGTCGATCCCACGCTCCGTTCGTGCGAGGCAGCCGGCCATGCCGTCCACCCCATGGCAACAGGTGGCGGCCATTTTTCCGCTGGAACAGGCCAGAGAACAGAAGGCAGTACGATGACCATGGGCGTCAGAGGTCCAGGGATAGGAACAGGTCACGCGCATCTAGGTCCAGGGAAAGGGACAGTTCGAGTTCGTCTGCATCTTCCCGCAAAAATCACCACTGATTTAGTGAGAACAATAAAACGACAAG
>CM065685.1:12495429-12517929 GCA_017654935.2 Phymorhynchus buccinoides
TGGGCCTGTATTCACATTGAGATAGCATGAGACTTAGCATGATGCTAACTTAGAGGCTCTTCCAATGTCCTATAGGATTTAATAGGACTTTTGGAAGAGCTTCTAAGTTAGCATGATGCTAAGTCTCATGCTATCTCAATGTGAATACAAGCCCAGGTCAAAACAAGTTATCTTACCAAAACACGCGAAACCCGTGATTTTGACACGTGATCTGGTGGGTCTTTAAATGCATAGACTGGAGGGAGGGATGACCTATATATATTTAAAAAAAAGAGGTGAATTCGTGTCAACTAGCACGTGAAAAACCCCGAGAAGGTATTGTTTGCGGAGTTTGGGACAAACTAGGGATTGAGATGAACAGTACTCAGAAGCACCCACCGTTCTGTCAGTGTACGTCTCGCAGTGTCTTCTGTGCTGTGGAAAGCAACACGCATATTCTGCTAGGAGACTTCTACTTCTAGAGGAAAAACGGAGAACGTCAAACTCGAAACGATACCAGAATCTACCTTTTTGCGTAAGTATCATATTCACTGACAATATTCACATTATGTACTTTCTTTTTGAAGACTGATAATATGTGACATAAAAAGAATTATATTCACATTTTCGCTCGTGAGGGAGATCATTTGATGAGAGATAAGAGCGGAACAGGTGGATTTTTCCATCATCAGATTCAACTATTTTCTCTTACGGGCAAAAATATGGATTTTATATTTCATAGCAAAGACTAAAATTTTTGTCGGCATGACTTGCATTTGGCTTAGAAAGCTGAAAAGCCTATTAAAACTCGTTAAATTATAATGTTGCTAAATTTAGCTTTTCATTCTCCTTGAATATCAAAACCAGAAAAATCAAAAGATAATTATGCCTACATAAATTTGTAGTCCTACCCCCCCCCCCCTACAACAGATTATTATATGTGACCCAGCACCACGAAAGGGACATTACATCGCTGGACTAGTTTCTCACAACAGGCTTGCAAATTAAAAATCTCATTTTCTGTCAATATTGAGTTATGGATATTTTTGTGTTCTCTGACATCTTATCTTTCATATTTATAAAGGATAATCTTTAATATGGTCTCCAAATTGTCTTATAAGTGTTTTGAAATTATTAGGTCAATGCATTTTCTTTAGTTAGGCTAGACTTTAGACTGCGTTTTCTCAAAATGGCTGACTCTCACTCTACTAACTTTAAATGCTCATAACTCTGAAACGGAAAAATATACAATCATGGTTCTTGTATCATTAGAAAGAGAATTGTCCGAAGTTTGTATATGTATAATGTTCTCAGAATGGTCAATTTGACACTTAATGTCCCTTTCGTGGTGCTAGGTCACATATAATTGTGATGCTGTATGCGGCAGTCGCAGATATATTTGTTATTATAGGACGGACAAATCTTGCCATGGCTATTGTGTACAGACATATAATAGCAGATATATATTAAGGTTGCGCCTATCTTTAATCAATTTATGTAACTGCACTTATGCATTTTAATTAAGACAACATTTTATAGCGCGCTAATCTTTAAGCTCTAAGCGCTTTAGGAAGCGTAAATCACTTCAACAATGAATAGTAAACACACTGGAACAAAAAGTATACATCAAACATTGAACAGCAGCACAATTGCAACCCCTTCACCTGATCCCTCAGTTTCAATTTCTACAATACAGTTGCCCAAATAATGAAGGTAAACTGAAACACACATCGCAAACTGAAGTACACTTCCCGCAACCAACTTGAAACACTCAGTACTGATTGACACCAAAAATGGATACACTATCATATTAATCAAATTGAAAATAAACGCGCGAATGTAACTGCACTTATGCATTTTAATCACATGTTCTTAACACATCTTGTGCGCGCGCGTGTGTGTGTGCATATATTACGGACAGCTGCATCATCACAATCTTGAGGAAGCGTAAGACGACTTCATCTACATCCCTGGATCTCGGTTTGAAAGCTGACACTGGAGACAGAGGTCACCATAAACTGTTGAACAGCAGCACAATTGCAACCCCTTCACTTGGTGTTAAAGTGGCGAAGCGACAGTGTTGATGGTTTACAAAGGCATCTTCTTAGTGAAGGTACTAATACAGTTGCACTTGAGAAGATATTCGCGAGTTGGAGGAGAAGGTAAACTATTGGAAACACACATCGCAAACTGAAGCCCCCTCCTCCCCCAATAATTGAATTGCTTTAGATTGAAAACGTAAGTAGAGATTGCAACCAAAACGTAGATACAACTTTCCATATTACTCCCAACAAATTGCACTCAACTGAGGTCGGACTGATTAAAAAGAGACACAGTGATTAACAGAACTGCTAATTACAAGAAATGCAAAACATGTCGTCAGAAGAGGATCAAACAACAGAATGTGTTGAAGGTTACAAGCAAAAGTGGAAAGCAGTGATAGGAGAACTAATCGGCACACAAGAAAAACGTAAGGCCAGTGTGGATGAGCTCCAGGAAATGCCGGATGCAGATGCATCAGCCTCAAAGACTGACTCATCATTACTTGAAAAGCAACGAAGTGAAACCCAGTTAGCCTCAAAGACTGACTCATCATTACTTGAAATGCAACCAAGTGAAACCCAGTTAGCCTCAAAGACTGACTCATCATTGCTTGAAAAGCAACCAAGTGAAACCCAGTTAGCCTCAAAGACTGACTCATCATTGCTTGAAATGCAACCAAGTGAAACCCAGTTAGCCTCAAAGACTGACTCATCATTGCTTGAAAAGCAACCAAGTGAAACCCAGTTAGCCTCAAAGACTGACTCATCATTGGTTGAAATGCAACCAAGTGAAACCCAGTTAGCCTCAAAGACTGACTCATCATTGCTTGAAAAGCAACCAAGTGAAACCCAGTTAGCCTCAAAGACTGACTCATCATTACTTGAAAAGCAACGAAGTGAAACCCAGTTAGCCTCAAAGACTGACTCATCATTGCTTGAAAAGCAACCAAGTGAAACCCAGTTAGCCTCAAAGACTGACTCATCATTAGTTGAAATGCAACCAAGTGAAACCCAGTTAGCCTCAAAGACTGACTCATCATTAGTTGAAATGCAACCAAGTGAAACCCAGTTAGCCTCAAAGACTGACTCATCATTGCTTGAAATGCAACCAAGTGAAACCCAGTTAGCCTCAAAGACTGACTCATCATTACTTGAAATGCAACCAAGTGAAACCCAGTTAGCCTCAAAGACTGACTCATCATTGCTTGAAATGCAACCAAGTGAAACCCAGTTAGCCTCAAAGACTGACTCATCATTAGTTGAAATGCAACCAAGTGAAACCCAGTTAGCCTCAAAGACTGACTCATCATTGCTTGAAAAGCAACCAAGTGAAACCCAGTTAGCCTCAAAGACTGACTCATCATTGCTTGAAAAGCAACCAAGTGAAACCCAGTTAGCCTCAAAGACTGACTCATCATTAGTTGAAATGCAACCAAGTGAAACCCAGTTAGCCTCAAAGACTGACTCATCATTGCTTGAAAAGCAACCAAGTGAAACCCAGTTAGCCTCAAAGACTGACTCATCATTGCTTGAAAAGCAACGAAGTGAAACCCAGTTAGCCTCAAAGACTGACTCATCATTGCTTGAAATGCAACCAAGTGAAACCCAGTTAGCCTGAAAAGTTAGCCTCAAAGACTGACTCATCATTACTTGAAATGCAACCAAGTGAAACCCAGTTAGCCTCAAAGACTGACTCATCATTAGTTGAAATGCAACCAAGTGAAACCCAGTTAGCCTCAAAGACTGACTCATCATTACTTGAAAATCAACCAAGTGAAACCCAGTTAGCCTCAAAGACTGACTCATCATTAGTTGAAAAGCAACCAAGTGAAACCCAGTTAGCCTCAAAGACTGACTCATCATTAGTTGAAAATCAGCCACGTGAAACCCAGTTAGCCTCAAAGACTGACTCATCATTGCTTGAAAAGCAACCAAGTGAAACCCAGTTAGCCTCAAAGACTGACTCATCATTAGTTGAAAATCAGCCACGTGAAACCCAGTTAGCCTCAAAGACTGACTCATCATTACTTGAAAAGCAACCATGTGAAACCCAATCAGCCTCAAAGACTGACTCGTCATTAGTTGAAAATCAGCCACGTGAAACCCAATCAGCCTCAAAGACTGACTCATCATTAGTTGAAAATCAGCCACGTGAAACCCAATTAGCCTCAAAGACTGACTCATCATTAGTTGAAAATCAGCCACGTGAAACCCAATCAGCCTCAAAGACTGACTCGTCATTAGTTGAAAATCAGCCACGTGAAACCCAATCAGCCTCAAAGACTGACTCGTCATTAGTTGAAAATCAGTACCGTGAAATCCAGTCTCTCAAACAGGAAAACGGCCACCTGAAAAAGCAATTCAGAACCCAAGAGGAAGAGATATCTCGTCTAAAAATGGATTTGCAATTCCAGAAGATAAAGTTGATGAACGCGTTGGCGAGGTTACGAGAAGCCAGGAACAAAAAGCTAGAACTGGACAAGGCGTTACGTTTCGTGGACGTGGAATCTGAAGACGAGGAAGACTGTGCTGAAAAAGTGGCATCGCTCATTAGAGGTAAGCTTCAAATCCCCGACTTTGAAACCTCCGCTATCCGCTTGGCAGATCGGGAAACCTCCGAAGATAGAAAGCCGCGATCTATTGTTGTTAGGTTCAGCACTAAAAAAATCAGGAACAGTGTATGGAAGCAACGAGGTCTGCTGGATGGAACAGGCATGGCCATCGTTGAGGCTCAGGCCCCTGTGAATGCAAGTCGGGAAGCGGGCAGGTCACCAAGCGAGAAATCCCCTGGTTTCACCAGCACCAACTTGAGTAAATATGATCGTCTGTCCAGGGGAAATGATCATCCTTTAATGGGAAATGACCGTCCTTCCACGGGAAATGATCATCCTTTAAGGGGAAATGACCATCCTTCCACGGGAAATGATCAACATTTAAGGGGAAATGACCGTCCTTCCACGGGAAATGATCATCCTTTAAGGGGAAATGACCGTCCTTCCACGGGAAATGATCAACCTTTAAGGGGAAATGACCGTCCTTCCACGGGAAATGATCATCCTTTAAAGGGAAATGACCGTCCTTCCACGGGAAATGATCAACCTTTAAAGGGAAATGACCGTCCTTCCACGGGAAATGATCATCCTTTAAAGGGAAATGACCGTCCTTCCACGGGAAATGATCATCCTTTAAAGGGAAATGACCGTCCTTCCACGGGAAATGATCAACCTTTAAAGGGAAATGACCGTCCTTCCACGGGAAATGATCAACCTTTAAAGGGAAATGACCGTCCTTCCACGGGAAATGATCAACCTTTAAAGGGAAATGACCGTCCTTCCACGGGAAATGATCAACCTTTAGGGGGAAATGACCGTCCTTCCACGGGAAATGATCAACCTTTAAAGGGAAATGACCGTCCTTCCACGGGAAATGATCATCCTTTAAAGGGAAATGACCGTCCTTCCACGGGAAATGATCAACCTTTAAAGGGAAATGACCGTCTTTCCACGGGAAATGATCAACCTTTAGGGGGAAATGACCGTCCTTCCACGGGAAATGATCAACCTTTAAAGGGAAATGACCGTCCTTCCACGGGAAATGATCAACCTTTAGGGGGTAATGACCGTCCTTCCATGGGAAATGATCAACCTTTAGGGGGAAATGACCATCCTACCAGGGGAAATGATCGCCCTTCCAGGGGAAATGACCGTCCTTCCAGGGGAGGCAATCGTCCTTCCAGGGGAAATTATCGTCCTTCCAGGGGAAGCAATCGTCTTTCGAGGGAAAACGATCGTCTTTTCTGGGGAGAAGAAACTCCTTTCAGACGAAATGATCGTCCTTCCAGGGGAAATGATCGTCCTTCCAGGGGAAATGATCGTCCTTCCAGGGGAAATGATCGTCCTTCCAGGGGAAATGATCGTCCTTCCAGGGGAAATAATCGTCCTTCCAGTACGAGGGATAAATACGGAAGCACCGGTCGAGCTTCCAGGGGCGGTCACTCCCAAGTTGGTATTTTGGGTCATGGGCCACTTGCTCCCGGGTCATATGCTCCAAGGCCGTTTGCTCCCGGGTCATATGCTCCTAGGCCGTTTGCTCCCGGGTCATATGCTCCAAGGCCGTTTGCTCCCGGGTCATATGCTCCTAGGCCATTTCACCCCGGTCCTGTGCCGCCTAGCCATTGGCCCCCAGGTTTTATCCCGTTTGGGTATGAGCCCCCCCGGCCAATGACCCCCGGCCACATGGGTCAGGCGGGCAAACGATAGATAAATACACCGACGGACCCAATTTTCGCTTTGCACAAGACGAGCGCAATTCATGTATATATATAAATATGTTCGACATTTTAACACCAACATGAAAGAAAGAAAGAAAAAAAGAAAAAAACAAAAAACATGTATTCATGTATGCTGCTAGATGCTAAAATCACACACATACACGCGCGCGCACGCACACACACACACGCATGCACGCACACACACACACACACACACACACACACGCACGCACGCACACACACACACACACACACACACACACACACACACACACACACACACACGCACGCACACGCACGCGCACTCACACACACACATACATACACACGCATACACGCACGCGCACACAGACGCACGCACGCACGCACACGCACACGCACTCATACCTACGCACACACGCACATGCACGCACACACGCACACGCACACATACGAACACACACACACACACACACACACACGCATGCACGTATAATGCCGGGGTGGGGGTGGGGGCTAATGGATGGCCCGGGGTGACAATGGCCGTAACCCGGTATTTATGAGAGGAAGGCGTCCAAAAGCATCGTTCCTAATGCACCAGACGGTGACCAGTCTGTCTCCGGCCTTGGGCCTGTACGGACAGTGTGATGACCACGAGCGGCAATGGTCCAGGGAGAGGGACAGTTCAAGGTCATCGACATCTTCCCATAAACATCACCGCTGAAGACTTGATTTCTTGGAAACACCGAAAGGAAGAAGATTAATTTGTTGAAATTTTAAAAAAAGGTTGACATACATTCTGAGACTTTTACAAAAATGTGGATGTTTTATTCGAAAGCGGGATGTATCGTTAAAATATTCGCATTAATAGATGATACAGGGGTCATTTACTGAATTAGATTACAGGGAGAAGATTAATTTGTTGAGATCTAAGAAACCCAAATGACATTCTGAGATGTTACCAACAATGTGGATGTTTTATTCGAAACTAGGCTGTATAGTTAAAATGTTCGATGATGCGGGGGCAATTTACTGAATTAGATTACGTTGGTAATTAATGATAGCTTCATTTTAGGTTTTATTCGAAAGCAGGTTGTATTGTTAAAACGTTCGCATCAATGGATGATACAGGGGTGATTTACTGAAGTCGATTACGGTTGGTAAAGATATCTTCATTCTACGAGGTAGGAATCAAAAGTTTTAATTATTAAGATAAAGACAGCTATTTCAGATTCACGGAATAAAGATTGACCGTTACAGACGGCAGTACGAAGAATCGATTAACATGGAATATTATGAACACATTAGCTTTCAAATAATAGAAATGAAAGTGATTACATGAATAAATACCGATTCCTTTTAGAAAACACAAATGAAGATTTTTTTTGAAAATGAAGGATAACCGTGATGTAGACCTGGTTTATTCTAGATCACACGAGTATTGTATACATGGATACACAGGGGTATTTTTTAAACTGTAACTTTGTACATATAGAACGTAACGTGGATCAAGGTTGAAGATGGATTTATTATTGATTATGAGCATGAATATTACTGGAACACATAAACGTTCATATTGCATTCATTAAATTTGCCTGAATTTAAATTGGTTTAAACAACTTTATTCAAATACCAATACAAGGAATTAAACAATACCAAAACAAATTAAAGGTAGCTTATAAAAAGGGATTTTTTCTCTCCATATTCTACTATTTGAGAAATAGACTGCTTTCTTAGAAACAACATATTTAAAGTTTTCAAACTTAGTAATAACAATGAAATAATCAAGCTATCACTTTGATTTTCGGGATTATAGAGAACAGTAAATGCACGAAAGATTACAGCATTGCGCTTTTCCAAGAAATGTTTATATGCTCCACAAATTAGTAGTTTCCATAGTATCCCATTTTCAGATAAACACCCATTTTCCAATGAAAAAACCCACCCAACGTTTTCTCGTTTTCAATGTCTTCGTTTGCAAATTTTCAAAATGTCATCCGTATGTGAACTCAAAATGTCAGGATATAAATATAATAGTCTTACTGTTCAATTTTGGGGGCAAAAGAGACACTCATTTTCTTTTCTAGGAACAGACAGTATGTAGACAACTGACGTTTTCTGCGGAAGTACTTTTACCCCAGAAAAAATGGACTTTTCTGAAATTGGTTACCACAAAAACTGTTCTTTTCTGGAGCTCTACGAAGCATCCCGGAACAACACATTGCTACAACCGTTCATGCATTGGGTGATCTTTATAATAACCTGAAAAATGAAAATATAGCTTCGTTATAAAAAACATTAACAATTTTATGCGTTGCGTTTAAAAAAAAGTTGTCCTAGATCACGTATGAAATTGATTAATAAGAGATGTTGTATTTATAGATATTGGTATAAGCTTCAGCGATAACTGGCCAAAAAGAGATGATACAAACTTGATTTCGAGATTATGTCGATGGTGACATAAATCATAGATTTGGGGGGAAACATTATTTTAGGTTACATGGAAAACGATTTTTATTGTGTCACATAATCTTAACCATATATGGATTTATTTGGAACACCGGAGATAAGATTGATTTATTATGCATTTTAGAGCTGAAAATGGACTTGTTCAAGTGACATGTATAAAAAATAAAAAGCAAAGCAAAAATGTGTTCTCTGTACTTTATTGTTTTTTTTGCTAGCTGTTACGATGATGATAGGATTGACGTCCTATTGGCGTGGGCCCTAAAAGCCGTCTCACAGTATCCTTGCGTTCAGTCGAAAAATAATTCAGTTGTGAACTCCATTCAAGTAGTTGTGGCCATGTGTCGTCTTCACACTATCAGCAAGCATTGGCTGTTTTCTTTTGGATAACGTGAAGCGGCTTTAAAGGACATTACCTGTCATACGTAGAGCCCACTTATATCGCCTCAGCCACTCATTTTGATAATCCAACACACACACAGAGACACACACACACACACACACACACACACACACACACACACACACACACACACACACACACACACACACACACACACACACACACACACACACACACACACACACACAAATGCTATCCTTACAAAAACCAAGGTCCAAAGTGTTAGACCCAATAATGTTTTAAACCCACTGCATACTAAGCTTATGATATTGAAGAACCCGGTAGTGGGGTTTTGCGCACACTCCTACACGCACGCACGCACGCACACGCACACACGCACACGCACACACACACACACACACACACACACACACACACACACACACACACACACACACACACACACACACACACACACACTACACACACTCTCTCTCTCTCACACACACACACACACACACACGCACGCACGCACGCACGCACGCACGCACGCACGCACGCACACGCACACGCACACACAGAAGAAACACCTGGACAATGTGCACGTAATTTCAAAGATAATTAAGTCTGTGAGGCTTAGATGACTTTAGAGATTAACAAATGTGCCATTTATATACATGAACATAATTTCACAGATAGAGAATGTGAGGCCAATATAATGTTACAAATGAAAAACGTAGCGAGCCGTACATCACACACACACGCACACGTTCACGCACACGCACACGCACATGCACACGCACACACACACACACACACACACACACACACACACACGCAAACGCACACGCACACGCACACACGCACGCACACCCACACCACATCCACCCACCCACCCACACCCACACAGTACACAACACGCATACACATGCACACACTTACTCTCATACACACAGGCGCACACAAACACATGCACACGCACGCACATTTACCTACTCATTATATGCGCGCATGAGCTTGTGTGTGTGTGTGTGTGCGTGCGTGTGCGTGTACGTGGGTGTGTGTGTGCATCTTTGTGTGCGCGTGCATTTATATTATGCGTTGACCTAAAAATCGCCGAATCGTATCACCTTGCGCGTGAAATCAGCCCACACCACTGAAGAGCGATTTAAAATGATTAGTACTCAGAAGCATCACAGCCCCATCAGTGGTTGTCTCTCACTCAGTGTCTCCCGTGCAGTAGCAACGAAACAACACTTTCATGCTTAGAGATCAAAGTAGAGGAAGGAGAACATCATATCAACCAACAGTACCGGAATCTTATTTTCTCGTAAGTATTTGGTGACTGAAAAAATACAACCCACAAAATCGTTGTTGTTGTTGTTGAGTGGAGGTTTGACGTCCTCATGGCGGAAAGCCCTTAGGGACAAGTTGTTCTGGTGCTGGGTCGATGTGGAGATGGCCGCAAAGCGGTTGATGGTCATGAGGAAGAGGGTCTGGGGATGAATTCGTGGAGGACGCTGGGTGTCGTCGTGGTGGTGGTGGTGTGGTGTCTGTGGAGTTTGTCCGGTGGGAAAATCGTTATTTTTGTAATAAAAATAATAAATCGATTATTCCTAGTTTTCAGGTTTATGAAGAAAATTCATTACATAAAAGACTGCAACAGGTTTGTTTTTCCAAGACGACACAGAGAGCTCCATAAAACAACAGTTTCTCTGCTTGAGGGGTAAAAACACTTTGCAGAACATTTCGTGAGTCGACAAATTTTTTGTTTCTCGAAAACAACTCTCTTTGCCATGAAACCTGACATGCGAGGCATTAGTGTATATCCCGACTTTGTGAAGCCACAATCATGCCAATGAAAATTGTGTCCAGATACCACAGAAATTGAAATTGGAAACGAAGACAGTGAAATTGCGAAGGCGTTGCTGGACCCCAAGAAGGGCTTCTTCTGGAAATGGGGTACCATGGAAACTGTATCTGAAGCTCACGAACAAATCTTGGGGGAAAAAACAAACAAATTGTTGCGATCTTTCACGCTGAATCTCTCTGATTCTGATCTTTGACTCTGAGCTGTCCCACCGGACAATTATGCAGCGTTGTGCGTTGTGTTAGGAAGAAATGTTTACAGAACTATAAATTAACAGAAACCAAAAGGAACTAAAGAGCGTTTCATGACTCGGGTCAGGCCAATCCGGCTACCGTAGGGACAACCCCCGACCCCATTAAATTAACTTACATTTTCTTTACAAACCCCCAAAATCGAAAATATATCTTGTAAAGCAAATGTGTTATCGCCAAATTAGTGGGTTGCATGTTCTTGAGTTACCCTGTATCATACTATATCATTATGTCAATCCTTTATTTTGCAGAGAACCCAGCATTAGTGAAAGGACACATGAAGCAACGAGGCTTATTTGCCATATGTTGACAATATCCACAATTAACTCGGGAAGATAAGGTAATTGATGGAAGAAGCTTTGGTTGCCCTGTATCATACTATGTCAATCCTTTATTTTGCAAAAACCCAAAATTAGTGAAAGGACACATCAAGAGGCAACGAGGCCTAGTTGCCATATGTTGACAATATCCACAATTAACTCAGGAAGATAAGGTAATTGATGGAAGAAGCTTTGGTTGCCCTGTATCATACTATGCCAATCCTTTATTTTGCAAAAACCCAAAATTAGTGAAAGGACACATCAAGAGGCAACGAGGCCTAGTTGCCATCATGTTGACAATATCCACAATTAACTCGGGAAGGGAAGCTAATTAATGGAAGAAGCTTTGGTTGCCCTGTATCATACTATGTCAATCCTTTATTTTGCCAAGAACCCAAAATTAGTGAAAGGACACATCAAGAGGCAACGAGGCCTAGTTGCCATCATGTTGACAATATCCACAATTAACTCGGGAAGGGAAGCTAATTAATGGAAGAAGCTTTGGCTGCGCCTCTTTTCGTCTGCGAATGATATTCTCTGAAAGCCGCCTCACACTATCCAACTTTTTCAGTTGGAAAAAAATTCAGTTAACTCCATTCTACTACTCGCGGACGTGTGCCGTCTTCACTATCAGCAAGCATTGGCTGTATCCCGACAACTGCCTGAGTGATTTGGAAGTAAATGGTGCAGTCGCCAATTCCTCCCGACCAGTTTAGAAGGGTTTCATCCGACCAAAAGTTTGCATTTGTGTTTTGAAAAACTGTGGAAAGGCCACAACCATTTTTGTCCAACATGGGTGATCGTGTGAGGTGGCCTTTTCGGGGAAAATGTGGATATTTCTCCCGTTGTTTCCTGACCAAATGTGATTTAGCTTAAAATTAATTTTAACAGGCCTAAAATAATGAGGGTGGGAGAAGGTGTCATCCAGTTGTCAGGCCAGGGATTTACATTCAGTGAATCTTTTTTTAAAAATAGATACATTTCTATTAGCATGCCTTATCCTGTGCTTGCAATGGTAGAGTTTGTTTAGAAAGACGTTACCATCTAATGTCACAACGTAACCGCCCAGTTTCTTTGAATGTTGAACCAGCAACTTTGAAAGGTTTGCAGGCAAACTTTGGAAACAGACGCCAGCACCAGTACAAGGGCTTCAGACGGAGTTGAAATGGCAAAGCTACAGTGCTTATGCTCTACAAAGTCATCTTGAATTAAAAAGTATTCTACCATTAAAGGACAAAAAGTCCACGAGTGGAGAGAAAAAAGTAAACTCCACTGCAGACACATACCGCCCTTCTGATATCTCAGAGGGAAAACTAAACAGAATTTAGCGCAAAAGAATATAAAGTTTTCACATTTGAATGCCAAAACAGAGCAAAACGATTCAAGTCACACGAACTACAAAATACAAAGCCACAGCGTGATGGAGTTGGCTGCCTAAGGCGAAGAAGAGAAGAAGAGACTTTAACAGAACTGCTGATAAACAGGAAAGCAAAGCATGTCGTCAGGGCAGAATAAAAAACTGGAGAACGACGACCTAAAATTGAATGCAGTGCCAGAACGATTAATCATCACAGAGCAAAAACTTCAAACAAGTGTGAATGATATTCAGGAAATGCTGGACACAGCTGCACTAGGACTCGACTGGGCACTACTTGAAATTGAAAAGCAACGTTCTGAAATCAATTCTCTCCTGAAGGAAAACGATGCCCTGAAAAAAGAACTTATAGCCAAAGACGACGTTATAGTTGGTTTGAAAGATGAGATGGACGAGCTAGACAAAGAACTAGAACTAGAAGTCAAGAACGATTTCGAACAACAAAAGCTGTTGACGACGTTACGTTTCACAGGCGTGGAATCTGACACCAACGAAGACTGTGAACAAAAGGTGGCATCGATCATCCGAAAAAAACTTCAAATCCCTATCTTTAAAACCTCGAACATCAGTTCAGCTCATCAAAAAGGCGACAGCGGGGGAATGGCACGACCAATCCTCGTCACATTCAAAAATAGAAAACTCAAGACCAAAGTAATGAAGAAACGAGGTCTTCTGAATGGAACAGGTATGAACATTGTGGAGGAATTGACTTCCCTGAACTTCAGTCGGCTGCAACAGATCCAGGCTCATCCGAATGTGAAAATTGGCTCGTGCAAAGACGGACAACTGACGGCGATACTGATATCAGGGAAGACAGTTGAGGTAAAGACTGGAAATTTGAACGTTCTGGAAGACCAGACAGTATCCAGCATTGATAAGTCATCAGATGCTTCTTCAGAAGCCTCCAACATCCTCGACAGAATGGACACATCGACTGGCAGGAAGAAGTCTGACATGTCTCCAGTGCAAACCTCAGAGGACAAATCCCTGCGCAATAAGTCCCCTCTCTTGAACAAAAACCAGCGGGGAAAAGACCGTCCCCAGACTACAAGGAATGACTGCAGAGACACCTGGCGACCTGTCAGGGATGGTCCGTCTCCTGCTCCAATGTTGAAAAAGTACAGGCCCCATGGCAAGAAACGGCAGTTAACTAATCGTAGAACTCGTTTAGTGGACGGAAGACAACACAATGGCCATGAGCGTCAGAGGTCCAGCGAAAGGGGCATGTCATGGTCATCTAGTTCCAGGGAAACAGGCAAGTCAAGGTCATCTAGATCTAGGAGAAGGGGCTGGTCAAGGTCATCTAGATCCAGGATAAGGGGCATGTCAAGGTCATCTAGATCCAGGAGAATAAGCAAGCCAAGGTCATCTAGTTACAGGGAAAGAGGCACGTCAAGGTCATCTAGATCCATGAGAATGGGCAGGTCAAGGTCATCTAGATCCAGGAGAATAGGCAGGTCAAAGTCATCTAGATCCAAGAAAGGGGGCAGGTCAAGGTCATCTAGATCCAAGAAAGGGGGCAGGTCAAGGTAATCTAGTTCCAGGGAAAGAGGCAAGTCCAGGTCATCTAGATAAGGTAATCTAGATCCAGGAAAGGGGGAAGGTCAAGGTAATCTAGTTCCAAGGTAAGGGGTAGGTCAAGGTCATCTAGATCCAGGAAAAGAGGCAGGTCAAGGTAATCTATTTCCAGGGAAAGAGGCAACTCAAGGTCATCTAGATCCAAGAAAAGGGGCAGCACAAGGTCATCTAGTTCCAAGGTAAGGGTAGGCCCAAATCATCTAAGTCCAGGGAAAGAGTCAGGTCAAGGTCAAGGTCATCTAGATCCAGGAAAAGGGGCAGGTCAAGATAATTTAGTTCCAGGGAAAGAAACGGGTCAAATTCATCTATATCAAGAAAAAGGGTCAAAATCATCTAGTTCCAGGGAAAGGGGCAGCTCTATATTATCTAGGGGCATTGAAAAGGGCAGATCCGTGTTATCTAAACCCAGGGAAAGGGGCAAGTCGAGATCAACTAGATTGAGGGGAAATGACAGTTCAATGGCATCTAATTTCATGGAAAGGGGCAAGTCAAGGTCAACTAGATCCAGAGAAAGTGACAGTTCAAGGTCATCGAGTTTTATGGAAAAAGGGCAGGGACAGGGGCAGGTCAAGGTCATCTAGATCCATGGAAAGGGACAGTTCAAGGTTACCGATGTCCAGGGAAAGAGGCAGGTCAAGATCATCCAGGCCCAAGGATAGGGACTGTTCAAGGTCATCTTGGTCAAGGGAAAGAGGCAGGTCATTGTCATCTAGTTCCAGGGAAGGGGCCTTGGCATGGCCAACTTCATCTTCCCATGAAGTTCACTGAAGATTGGTTTATTAGAAATCCCCAAAGGAGAAGGCTGGTTTCCTGAATTTAAGGAAGGATTGATTCATTCTGATACATTTACAAACAGAAGACGTTTTATTCTAAAGAAGCCTGTATTACAGTTACATGATCGAGTCACTAGATTTCAGGATAGTAAGTTACTGAATTATAATTATGTGGTCAAGATTGCTTATTTTATGTCACGATAGTTTCATTGTAAGTGATTTAGAACCACACATGCCGCAGGAATTACGATTGAATGCTACAGATTGGAAAACAAAATGTTTTACTGATAATGTGGACTAATTATGAGCACATTACAAATTACAGATACAAAGATAATTTGTGAATAAAGACTGGCTATTTTTAGATTACATAAAGAGAGATTACAGTGATGAATACTCGTTCATTCTTGATCTCACAGCAATCAATTTAGTCATTAGAAATTTCATAAATTAGGTCTACTATTGGCTGTGTAACAGGTTACATGATATTTAACAGTAAGCTTACATCGCTGGATCTATAATATAGCTGTACATTGCAAAGCTAAGATGGATTTATTATGGAGTAGGCCCTACAAGAGTACGAAGATGTGAGATTGCTGGAACACACAAACATTGATTTTGGATTAATTGAAATAACTGATTTGTTTTTAAATCACGGGGATAAAGAAAAGAATTCCTCCATATCATAGCGATACAGATTGATATTTTCTAGATTAAGGAAATAAACTGGTTCGTTAGAGGCAACAGGCATAACAATTCATTTTATGGCTTACAGGAACAATTTACAAAGATATTTCATCACAGATACCAGGTATACAGATTTTCTTCGTAACAGTTGCTTAGTATAAAGACTGATTTTTTGTACACCACAGAGATAACATTTAGTAAAAAGAGATAACAAGGACAAAAATTAATTCGTTATGGATAACACGGATAACGATACACATTGAAGCGTGCAGAGATAAAAATGGATTTATTCTAGACTATGTAGATGAATATATAAATCATACATTACGGGGAAAACATTTGATTCATTGTAATGGGTAATGAAAACTATTGTTTTATTTTTACAACGTCATCTTAGATTTCAAGATTAAGACTGTTATTTTGTATGGATTTTAAAAACTGAAAATGGTTTTGTTAAGCAATTTGACTAAACAATAAAGCGCAAAGCGAAACTGTTGTGTTCTCTCTCTCTGTTTTTTGGTGTTATTATATTTAAAGATTAATAACATTTATTTATTTTCTATCTTCAATTCACATATTTAAAAAAAAAAGTTTTCTTATGTCCTTTCTTGTTTGTTTCTGCGCTGTGTGCTTTATTGTCCATTATTTCCCATTACTGTTTTAATTTTCAAATTCTGTTTACGCATATCAGTTATATCTTTGTATGCCCTCACGGTCCGTAACTTCTCCTTTTTTTGGTCTCTCTTTTCCCCATTGACGTAGGCCTTTTAGGATTTTCTTACACAACAGTCAACTCTTTCTCCTGTCCTCGCTGTCAGAGATCCTTCCTGGCTCGCATTGGCCTCACTAGCCATATGCGAACTCCTCCAGCATCCTAGATTTTCACAAGGACGAACTGTTGAAGCATGGTTATCATCCCTCGGGACGGACGAACGATATAGATGTAATGGATACTAAGTCTTAGGGTACCTCTATCATATTTTTGTTTACCTCTATCATATTAATTAATATAATAAAGTTCTAAGTGTGTATGTATTTGGGTTTGATCGCTATGTAACTCGTGAACCAGTGCACAGATTTGCTTCAAATTTTGTGTGGTGGTGTATCATGGTACACAGGTGGTCCCATAGGAAACCGGTGACTGTGCTGACCTTTACTGTGAAGTTTGACATTGAAAACCGAAAATGTCTTCTTTACGCTATGTATTTCATGGCCAAGCTGTAACTCATGAACTGGTCGTCGGAATTATTTGAAATTTTGTGTGGTGGTGTATCATTGGGCAGAGATGGTCCTGTAGAAAAACAAATTGTAATCGTGCTGACTTTGAACCTGAAGTTTGACCTTGAAAACTGAAGTCTTCTAGCTGCCATATCTTTCACATCACTGGACTTACAATGTTCAAACTTGGATTGGGGGTGCATTGGATAATATGATTCCGAATATTGGGTACCAAAGTTGATCAAGGCCAAGGTCAAGGCAATTGGCCTTGGAGTTGACAAATTGGTGATTTGGCCATATCTTTCACATTTTGGCGGTTACAGTTTTCAAAGTTGGCAGGCGGGTAGACTGGCTAAAGGTCATGTGCTTTGTGGAATTATATAACCATACTGACTTTGACCTTGACGTTTGACCTTCAAAACCGAAATTTCTTCTCCAGGCCATATATTTCACACCACTGGACTTACAATGTCCAAACTTAGCACTGGGGTGCCTGGCCTTATGGTGATTCCAAATATTGGGTACTAATGAAGGTCAAGGTCAAAGCTGTAGGCTTCCTGTTCTTCCTTGTTCTCTTTTATTTTTATTTCTGTCTTCTTTTCTTATTTTTTGATTCTTTCCTCGTCTTCCTTTCTTCTTCCCTTTCCCTTATTATTTCTTTCTTTTTCTCCATTTTCTTCTTCCTTTTCCCGTGTTTTCTTCTTCTTATTTCTTTCGTTTATTTGTTATTTTCCATTGTTCTTCTTTTGTTTTTCCTTTCTTCTCCTATTTTTCCTTTGCTTCTTTTTCTTTCTTCTCCTATTTTTCCCTGTCTGTCTTCTTCGTATTAGGTTTTCCTTAGTCTCCTTTTTGCATTTCTTTCTACTTTTCTTTATTGTTTCGTTTTCATTTTCATTTTTTTTTTGGGGTGTGTGATGATGATGATAGCAAGTCCCGATGAAGATGATGCTGTAGTGTCCATTAAGGATTTGAGACACCATGACAGGGCTGTCCTCCACGCTACCTATCAAATTTATCCTGGCGTCAACCAGTCTTCCCATTGAGCCCACAGCGCACTCGCTCTGGGTAGGAGCCGGTCTGGGCCGAGAAACCCCCCCCATCTAGACCCTGATGGGGTTCGAACCCATGCCCACCCAGCCACTATTTCGCAACTCTAGCCACTGAGCTGCGGCGGCCCATGTAAACCTACTCCCCCTGTCCCTGGTGGTTGACATTCATCGAACAGTTCACTCTTGCTTTATTTTAAAATACCAAGCGTAAAAGAAAGCAAAGCAAACAAATGAACACAGAAACTGAGATGCTTTAACCCTTTCACCGCCAAAGTCACATTTTAGCACCACAGTGATTTAACACCTATGTCACTAAAAGGCATCAAATTGGGGTCTATTATCCAAAGACCCTGTTGTCTTAGTTTTGGGAAGTAAGGATAGACCTTGTTTTATATATATGCCACAGAAGAATCCCCAATACTGCAGATGGATTTTGGTCTCTACCCAGGTAAATGTAATGGACATTTGTGGCTGAAATATGGCTGGCGGTGAAAGGGTTAAGTTGAATGTTTCTTACTTCATATCACTTTTTGTTCTTCTCGAGACATCTGCTTTAAAATAGTCACTGATTTTTATTTATATTTGCTTGTTAGAATTTTTTTTAAATAGCATTTTTTAATGCTCTTTTATGGGTGGGTTTATTCCAGGCCCAGACCGGCTCCTACCCAGAGTGAGTGCGATGTGGATACAACAGCGAGGCGTTGTGACAATAATAATTCGAAATTAATGTTTTACCTTGTTTTATTGGCCCAAAGAAAACATGTTTTCAAGGAGTGAGAACCTTTACCTTATTTAGTTAAGAATTAGCAATGAGGCGTTGTCAAAAACATTAATCGAAATTAATGTTTTACTTCGTTTTATTGGCCCAAAGAAAAGATATTTTCAATGTGTGAAAAACTTTACTTTATGTATATTTGCTGAGAAAGTTTTAGCTCCTCTGCCATTTTGGTGGTTAGGCTATGGCTGGCCCCCCCCCCCCCCCACCTGCGTGCGCATCTCGACCCTTCCAACGGAAGTGTCGCCATCTTAGTCAGATTTGTGTGTAAACAGCATCGATCTGGCATTTTTCAAACAAAGTTACTGACTAAGATGGCGGTCTCCCATAATATGGCACGCTCCTTGTGGCCGGATATGACGACACGTGGGTACAAGCCATAGTCGGATTCGACTGACTGAAACACGCGGTTAAGATTCAGCATCTTCTCAGACTACGGATACGGATAATATTCGATCTTTAGCTAAGCAAACATATGCCTTTTAAACTGTATTTCCTTACAATCATTCGTGCTGTCAGGTTGGAGACATTAACCCTTTCGTCGCCAGCCACTTTTTAGCCGACATTTTCCATTAAACCTATCTGAGTAGTGAACAGATTTTGTCTGAAATATTGGGGATTCCTCAGTGATGTATGAAATAAGGCCTAACTTTACCTCTCCAAATGAAAAACAACAACACAAGATCGTTGGATAATAGGCTCAGATTTCAAGGCTTTTAATAACATGGGTGTTAAATCATTGTGGTGCAGAAATGCGACTTTGGCGGCGAAAGGGTTAAAGCCACAAAGACAGCTCGGTTTCGTTACAATGATCCATCCTCTCAGCATCTTACTGGTAAACGGACGTCTTCGAAGTGCTTGGTAAACTCCAGAATCTTCCAGTGAGTGACAGTTCGACCCTCTTTTGAGCGAGCAAAGGTTAAGAATCAATATTAAAGGTGGACACTGACGGATGAGTTTTTGCAAGAAACACGTCGAGATCACCAGAAAGACAGCCTTTTCAAGGATCAGAACACTCACTTTGCTCTGGTTTCCTAGAAATTAAACCGTCAAAACGGCGATTCCTCCATGGCGGAGATGCCTGAGAGAGTAGCCATTTTGGATGGGGTGGGTGAAGGTCACTCATTGTGGTGGAAGCGTTTTCTTTTTTTGTAGTGTAGTAAAAAAAAAAAATGGAGCTGCTTCCTTTGTTGTGAGCGAGACTCCTTTAGATCATCTGTATACAAAAAATAAAAAAATAAAGAAAAAAAAGGTTTGTATTGCGAAAACTTCGTGCAAACGATTTGGTCTAAACACAGGCGGCCATTAGAAAAGAGACGGCACACGCCTTCTCTTTGGGTGAAATAATTTGACTTCCAGCACCTTCGCCAAGGAGGAATCGCCGATTTGACGGTTTGATTGATAAGAAACCAGAGCAAAGTGAGTGTTGCGATCTCTGTAAATGGTGTTTTCATGGTGATCTGGACCTGTTTCTTGCAAAAACGCATCCGTCAGGGTCCACCTTTAAGATTCATGACCAAGATTTGTTGGGGGTCTCTGGGGAAGTCTTGACAGTATAGACCCCAAGGCGTGTAATCATGACTGCGTCTTAGACGGTCAACACGGGTAGTAGTATGTACATTACGCTAAGCTCCCCAAACGATTGGCTGTTTAGTCTGTTTGTTGTGTGTGTTTGTCTCACACTGGCTTAAAGACTCCAGGGAGCATCCCAACAGCCGAAACACTTGAACACTATGGCACAAATGCACCAGCTAGGGATGAGAATATTACGTGTGTGACCGTTTTTTGATTACCCCGCCACGTGGGCAGCCACACTCCGACTTCAGAGGATTTTAGTCTGATGATGCTATGCTAGGAGCTTGTCATGGCTTAAGACAATCCCCGCACAACCATGCAGAACATGACAACATTTTGATGTAGCCTTGGCGGTCTAGCTTATGTCAACTGGTCTGACACAGCCTCGTGCCAAGGCGTGCATGCTGCTTAGTCTAATTTACATACTACTACCCGTGTTGACTGTCTAAGGCGCGCTCATGATTACACGCCCAGCATCGTCGATAGAATGCCACAAGAAAGAATGAATGAACAATGGTGTTTTGCGTCCTCTCGGTCATAGACACATATGGGATATTTGTAAATACAAAGATGGTGGGAACAATACTGGCTGCAATGCCCGGAGGCAGTGCAACACCAGTAAAGTCCCGAGTTTTTAACAATATAGATATGGGATGACAGATGTGCATAGAATGCCACAAAGTGGCTCGTTCGAGTGTCATTGTTCTGCGCGGACGATCAAGACAGAATATCGATCGATATAGCTGCGCGATCTGTCGATCCATCCTGTGTGCCAAATCAGTCGATGTTTGCGCAATCGTATGTGGCTTTGAAACACTTTCCTTTCAGACTGTCTGTCTCTGCCTATGTTTATCTCTATCTCTGCCCCCTCTCTCTCTCTCTCTCTCTCTCTCTCTCTCTCTCTCTCTCTCTCTCTCTCTCTCTCTCTCTCTCTCTCTCTCTCTCTCTCTCTCTCTCTCTCTCTCTCTCTCTCTCTCTCTTTCTCTCTCTCTCTCACTGAGTCTCTCTCAAGAATGGGTTCTGTCTCTCTGTCTCTATCACTGTCTCTTTACCCTGACTGTCTCTCTCATTGTCTCTCTGTATAGAAAGGCAGAGACAGAGAGAGACAGAGGCAGAGACAGACAGTCTGAGAGAAGCATTTCAAAGCCACAGAAGGTTATCCATCGATTGCGCAAACATCGACCGATTTTGCGCATACGATGGATCGACCGATCGCGCAGCTATATCGATCAATATTATGTCTTGATCGTCCGCGCAGAACATCATCAAGAAGAAGAGAAAGATCCCACGAAAGGATGATCCTCACACCGTGAAATCCCCAAAGAGACGATTCTCATACCGTCAGATCCCCCAAACGGATGATCCAAGTATGGATAAATCCCCGGACGGTTTATGTAGGCCTAAGTGCCATTAGGTTCACCAACAATGAAGAGCTGTTAAAGGTGGACCCTGACGGATGCGTTTTTGCTAGGAACACGTCCAGATCACCAGTTCTCTCACAAAAATAAAAAGTTTCAACCACAATGAGTGTGATCCACCCACCCTATCCAAAATGGCTTATCTCTCCGGCATCTCCGCCAAGGAGGAATCGCCGATTTGACGGTTTGATTTATAGGAAACCAGAGCAAAGTGAGTGTTCTGATTCTTGAAAACGCTGTCTTTCTGGCGATCTGAACATGTTTCTTGCAAAAGATTATCCGTCAGGGTCCACCTTTAAGGATTGCCCTGTACAAACTACTACGAGTTGTCGACAGCTTCACGCCATTAGTGGGGGTAGAACAATAAGACGAGGACAATGGCCTGGGCCTGTATTCAGGTTGAGATAGCATGAGACTTAGCATGATGCTAACTTAGAAGCTCTTCCAATGTCCTGTATGATTTAATAGGACTTTTGGAAGAGCTTCTAAGTTAGCATGATGCTAAGTCTCATGCTATCTCAATGTGAATACA
>CM065685.1:12522929-12525429 GCA_017654935.2 Phymorhynchus buccinoides
TTGGTTAGGGTTAGGGATAGGGTTAGGGTTTGGGTTAGGGCTAGAGTCAGCTTAATTTCAGATTGAATGGTTAAAAGATACACATTCTAAAGTTTCGCTGAAAACCGACATTGTCACGCGAATGGCGTCACTTTCCATATTTGGAGATGACAAAGTGCAGCATTGAACGTCTTGTTTTTAAAAGCCAACAAACAAAACCAGCAAGCAAGCAGGCAAAAAAGCACAAGAGTCTTGCTGCAGTGGCAGGTTTTCGTTGTTTTGTTTTGTTTGAAATTTAACCCTTTCACCGCCAAAGTCGCATTTTAGCACCACAGTGATTCAACACCTATGTCACTAATAGGCATCAAATTGGGGCCTATTATCCAAATACCCTATTGTCTTAGTTTGGAGAAGTAAGGATAGACCTTATTTTATATGTGTCACAGAAGAATCCCCCAATACTGCAGATGGATTTTGTTCTCTACCCAGGTAAATTTAATGGACATTTTTGGTTGAAATATGGCTGGCGGTGAAAGGGTAAAAAAAAAGCTTATTAAGACGTTGTTTTGATTTGCCAGAGGGGACGTAATTATGTGAAAGAGGACGTGGGGCTAAATGGAAAATCGCACAAAACGCAAACAAGCAAACAAGCAACTCAATACACTCCTATAACTGTTTTAGCAAGGAATGCAGGTGATTTATGGATATGTGGTGAGAGAGATTGCGTGTAGCCTATGCGTGTGAATTATGTCCCCTCTGTGAATTATGTCAGGACCAGGGTTTGTCAGTGTGTTGTATGTGAGGGATTTAGCCCGTGTACGCACATAAGCGGATATTCCATGCGGAAACCCCGTGCGCAATCCATAAATAAGGGAAATAAAGAAGGGAACAGATTTGCGCAGGTGTCCGAATTTCCCCTATTATGCATAAACTTCTATCCTTCTTTCTTCCACTTATTTAGGTGTTTCCGTACGGAACTTACGCGTCTAATGTGAACCCGGCCTATTTGTCCTCACTTCCACTGAACACCCCATCCCCTCCCCCCCCCTTCCACCCCATCTTACTCCTCTGCTTACTCCCTCGCGACTCCTTCTTAAAGGGCCACCCTGACGGATGTGTTTTTTGCAACAAACACGTCCAGACCACCATGAAAACACCCTTTACAGAGATCAATACACTCACTTTGCTCTGGTTTCCTAGAAATCAAACCGTCAAATCGGCGATTCCTCCTTGGCGGAGGTGCTGGAAGTCAAATTCTTTCACCCAAAGAGAAGGCGTGTGCCGTCTCTTTTCTAATGGCCGCCTGCGTTTAGACCAAATCGTTTGCACGAACGTTTCGCAATACAAGCCTTTTTATTTTTATTTTTTTGAAATTTTATGCAGTTTATCTTAAGGAGTTTCGCTCACAACAAAGGAAATAGCTCCTTTATTTTTTATTTTTTTACTGCACTACAAAAAAAGAAAACGCTTCAACCACAATGAGTGGCCTCCACCTACCCCGTCCAAAATGGCTTCTCTCTCCGGTATCTCCGCCAAGGAGGAATCGCCGTTTTGACGGTTTCATTTCTAAGAAACCAAAGCAAAGTGAGTGTTCCGATCCTTGAAAAGGCTGTCTTTCTGGTGATCTCGACGTGTTTCTTGCAAAAACGCACCCGTCAGGGTCCACCTTTAAAGAGCAGCAAACAAACAAACAAACAAGCAAACAAACACATGTATACACACGAAAAAATACACTCTCGATAATTATTTATCTCAAAATACACAACGTTTCAACGCCTTGCAAATGGCCACGAATTAAACAAGATCATGAGATCAGCAGTAAACCTTTTAAATCGCAACAAAGATATAAAAAAAGATCGGAACATAAACCTAGAGCAATGACAACACCAGGAGTGTCTCGAATTGGCATGAGGCTGTGTCAGACCAGTTGACATTAAGCTAGAACACCAAGGCTACATCAAAATGTTGTTATGCTCTGCGTGGTTGTGCGGGGATTGTCTTAAGCCATGGCAAGCTCCTAGCATAACATCGTCAGTCGAAAATCCTCCAAAGTCGGAGTGTGGCTGCCCACGTGGCGGGGTAATCAAAAACGGCCACGCACGCAATGTTCTCATCCCTAGCTGGTGTATTTGTACCATAGTGTTCAAGTGCTTCGGCTGTTGGGATGATCCCTGGAGTCTTTAAGCCAGGGTAAGACAACAAACAACAAACAACCAAGAGTGTTGTTGTTTTTTCAACAGCAACTACAAAGCACAACAAACGAAAACAAATCCAAGAGCAAAAAAACAACCACACACACACAAAATCAACCACCCCCCCCCCCCCCCCAAACAACAACAACAAAACAACTAAACAACAAACAACACAAAAATAAATACCAAAAGAAAATCTTCTCGGAGAATGTATTTCTGCTGCATGTTATTTTCTGGTATGTGAATTCTTAACTGACATACACCTGTATCGTTAAAAATTCGGGACTTTTCCTGGAGTTGCACTGCCTCCGGGCATTGCCTCCAGGATC
>CM065685.1:12530429-12535429 GCA_017654935.2 Phymorhynchus buccinoides
TATCCTACTTATGCTCATCGAAAGAATCACCGCATACTCGTCGTGTCTGTTGCAGTGTCTGTATTACGTATGTTTATTATTTTGTACGCTTTAAAATGACGATTATGTGCTCTGTTCAGTAGGCCTATATAATTCTTTCCATACGTGAGGACTGTAGATATGTAGATATGACAACTGAAATACTACTTTATGTCCAAGTATTTTTTTCTCATTTAAAATATGTGCGACAATTTTGCGAAATGTGCGACCATTTTGGACCGACAGACCGACCGACCGACCGACAAAGTGAGTTATAGGTTTGTGGCTTGTGCCACAAACACAAAACACATTCATAAGTCCACTTTAGGCATATCCAAATGGTTGTATATTCATATAACAGTGGATTCAAGGGCACAAACGATGTTCACTACGGTTTTTCACTGTCCTGTCAGTTACACAAGTGTCCTGTCAGTTACGTTGTTTTCACAAAGCACAGCAGCCAGAATCCAATCAAATTGTACCACATGAACAAACGTGGTATGTTAACGCAAAATACGAAATTTGACCAAAATGGGATCAGGCATGTTGGTATAATTAAAACTTTTCCTTCGAAACGTAACTGACAGGACAAAATCTCTAAACAAATTTGTTTTCAATACAGCATTTAACGGGAATTTTGAAAGTCAACTGTTTTAGAATCAAAGTGAGCTTTGGACATTCTTACAAGAATCCTACCTAAAATACGTATCAGTCAAATCCTATTTGTTTGGTTAAATCACCATGAAACAGTGTATAGTAAAGAGGCGTGTCCTTCCCTACAAGTTTGTCTGAAATTCAAAATGGCCGCCAGGTCACATGGTGTTAAAAAACAATGCCGCTTAGTTTTTTTCATGCCTTCCAGTCATTTCTCAATGAAGTACAATTATTCCAGTTATCCAAATATAAAAAGTAAAAAAACATTTCAAGGTAACTTTTCGTCTGGAATAAGATGACTAAAAAAACCGACAAACAGACGAAGGCAAAAACCCCCCCCCCCCCCCCCCCCCCCCCCCCCCCCCCCCCCTTGGGGAGGTTAGAAAAATAATCGAAAGAAGCTAAAACCTGGGGTCCGTTTCACAAGGGCTAACGTTACGTTGCGCTCGCTCAAATCGGCAAAAAACGGTCTAAGAAACACCCTTCGTTTGCCGATAGTTCGCGTGGCGTTTTGTTCTTGCCAAACACCGAGCAAGCGGCGAACTATCCGGAACTAGTAGGGGGTGAATACATTTCTTGCTGTTGATTGGTCCATTAAAGTTTGTTCAAAAAAAAGAAAAGACTAATCAGACAAGAGCTTGTAATATTCTTCCGCAAACGTTTCCTAAAGTGTTTCTTAGGCCCCTTTTGGCGTAAGCGTTATTCGCGCGGCGACCGTTATGTAGAGAAACTAAACCCAGATTTCCTAGAAGACTTAACTGTCCCACTATTGCAGACAGCTAAAGAGCTTTGCCTAAATTAGGTTAGCCAGCGGGGCTTAGACGGCTGATGAGCAACTGTAGCGTTAATCTCCTTGGTTGCTTACTTCTTTCTCTCTCTCACTATCCAATTTAGTCGAGAACAACTGAACTAGAGTATCGTCGGTGAAATTCAAAAACCTCGTATCTCAATTTTGGTAGTTTTGAGAAAAACGAAATGAACTTTAAAAAAAATTAACCGCGTTGACCACAATTGATTAACTATGATGAATATGTTGTTCAAGACATTGCTAGTTTAGTCCTGCATTTAGTTAAAATTACTGATTGTTTTTTTCAGACTTGAAAAGAACGAAGATACGAGGTTTGGGGTTTATATAACTTTTTATTAATATAATTTCATGCAGATACAAATATATCTCAGCGCAAGAGTACAACAAGCTAAAGCTTATGGGCGTACTCAACACATTTATAAATTACAAAAGAACAGCTGCATAATTGATTAACAAGAATCATCATGGAAATGTTTTTTAACAAAGAAGGCAATAGATAATATGGAAAAAAGTAAACGTACAAAGGTACAACATTTACAAACACACGTGTAAGAATAAATGTAAACGAAAAAGCGTAATCAAAAGAGAAAAACTGGGGCAAACAATTGTAAGCGATTAGTCAAATTTTAAGTTCAAACATGTTTCATAATCATTAATAATCAGGGACAAGTTTATTTACGTAGGATAGAACATTAGTCATAGACAAAAATGCATTTATTCGTATGAAAAACGGTTGGTATCACAGATGAACTTTCCAACCATCTGAATATGTTTTGTGTGCTTAACTAGATCTGAATTTGGGACTTACGAGCTTTTCGTCTATTTTCACAACCTCATTTGCCCCAGATAGATAGTCGTTAGAGATACGAGCTTTTGGTTGAAGGTGGCGGGGAAAATGAGAATGCTGACTATGTATCTGACTAAAACGAAAAACTAAATCGAGATACGAGGTTTTTGAATTTCACCGACGGTATGTTAACCACAAATGCTCAGAAAACGTTCAAGTTGAGTGAAACGTCCCCCAACTTGTTTGTGTCGACTAAAATGAACAGTGTACTAAGTAGTAGGGCTAGGGTTCGGGAGAAGATCTTCGGCGAGTCTTCGGCGGACGGCAGCCTTCGTTCGTGCCACTGATGAACTTGTCTGGGTGATCAAGAAGAAGAAGAAGAAGAAGAAGAAGAAGAAGAAGGTTCATAACACGTCATTTATAATCTTCAATGCCTTTAGTAGTCAACATCACATTTACTAGTCTAAAGACAAATTGAGAGACAAAAAACATACGAGAGAAGGGACTGAGAAACAGAACGAAGATTAGAGGTGCCCTTAATTTTATGATGTTCTACTAAAGCTTGAGTGGGAAACTAAACGCTGTTACTTTCTAAATTCATTAAACCGATTTACTTAATTTAGAAAGTAACAACGTTTTATTTCCCACTTAAGCTTTAGTAGAACTTCATAACATTAAGCACAGAGAGAGAACAGGGACATTGCCTGAGGAAAAAACAAAACAAGAAAAAACAAACTGCTATATTCACATTTATGCCCGTCAACCCGGTCAAGAACGATAATCTGTTGACTGAAAAAGCAATTGCTTTTGTTCTTTTCTGTTACAAATTATCGTTCTTGACGCCAGCAGACGGGCATAAATGTGAATATAGCCCAAACGGCACGACAACAAAGCAAAATAAAAAAAGCCCACTAAACAAAAACGAAGAAAGAAAAAAAACCCACACAGACGCACCAAAATGTCAGACTTTCTTTCTTATTCTTAGCCCGTCTCCCTCCTCCCCGTTACCATGCAGAATCCTTGTGTCCATCAAAGCTTGAAGTGGGTCATCAACACAGTTTGAGCAAGGGGACTACCTGTTCACTTTCGCTGTCTCTGTCTCTCTTTCTCTTTCTCTGTCTCTCTTCTCTCTCTCTCTCTTGAGGGCCGGATGTAAAACAACAACAACAAGGTCAGGTCAGGTCAGGCTTTTAGGGCAGCCAGGCCTCGCGGCCTCTTGGTGTTCCCTTTCTTTCGATTGTTTCTCAAAGTACACACATTAACACCATTTTTTTCTTTCGAGCTTTCAAAACTCAACGGGTTTTTTCTTCAGGAATGAAAGGAAATGATATTACACAGAACTTTTACAGGTACAGGTGAACATTGATCGAAAAAAGAGAGAAAACAAAAGGGACAAAATCGAGTGAGTGAGAAACACAATATGCACGAACAAAGGTAGCTGAACAGAAGTCATTAACTTAAAATGGAGGGAGAACATTGCCCTTTCTTTTGATTGCTTGCTTTAATGATTTTGATTTGCCATTTGATTGGCATAGCCGTGACGCTTTTCGAGCAATCATTGGTGCATTAATCGTAATTGAATTTCAATGCAGCAATTTTGGGGTCCAGGAGGCTTTTGAAATGGTTAATGTCAGAAGCAAGCTTAGTTTGTGCAGGGAGATTGTTCCAGTATTGAATGACTCTGTTAGAAAATAAGTTTTTCCTCATGTTAGTTCTACTGTATTGGTTCAATATTTTTTAGTTCGCTGTTACGGGTTCTCCAATCATTAGATAATTGAAACAAACATTTGTTAGTTTTGTCAGGGTTATGAAAAATGTTATGCGCATTTATCAAATCTCCCCTTAATCTTCTGTATTTTAAGGATGGTAAGTTCAACTTACGAAGTCTTTCCCCCTGTATTATAGATTACTTGTTTAAATTGATTTTATTAACAACAACAACAACAACAACAACAACAACAACAACAACAACAACAACAACAACAACAGCAACAGAAACCCTTATCATAGACGGAGACCACTAGAAAGACTTGTTCCATCTTCTAAAACTGAACTGTACCATAAATCTTTTATTCCGGCCACCACAAAACTCTGGAATACTCTTCCAGACGAAATTAAAACATGTGACTCACTTGGTGCTTTTAAACGTTGTTTATCTATACAAGACCCGGTTGTACCTGCATATCTCTATTTTGGTGATAGGAAAGAACAAATAATACATTGTCGTCTCAGTATTAGTGACCTAAACCATCATCTTTTCCTACGTCATTTGCAGAATGATCCTACCTGTACTTGTGGCTATGCTCACGAAACAGCTGATCATTATTTATTATTATGTCCCCTATTCAACGTATGTCGTACTAATACACTACTAAACCTTCCTCCTCAATATCTTGTAAGTGACATTCTTTTAAATGGTGGACGTGACCTGCCTATTGATATCAACACAGCAATATTTAAATCTGTGCACCTCTTCATAGCCAGTTCAAATCGATTTTAAATGTTGTGCAATGTTTATAAAATAAAATAAAATTAAAAAAATTGTATTGTATAAAAATGCGCAGACTCACTTAAAAATGTTCCTATTTTATTGCTAGACATATAGTACTTATGAATGTGTGGTAGGCAAGCCTGTAAAAACTTGGCAAATGTTAATTCGATTTATTATAAAATGTTGATCCTCTCGTCTCTCATTACTATTATTATTATTATTATTATTATTATTATTATTAT
>CM065685.1:12542929-12562929 GCA_017654935.2 Phymorhynchus buccinoides
AGAATCATTTGGCAATATTAGAACCCTCCAAGCTTTGTACATAATGCAAAGGAAGATTATTAGATATCATTGTAGTATGAAAGATCATTGCACTCACAGCTGTTCCGTCCCACACAAAATCAAGCTATTTAGTTAAAAGCCTGAATCTAGAAACCTTAGATCAAAACTGCACCAAGCTATTGTCGGTAAAGATATTTTGGCTGTATGCTCTACATAGTATTTCAAATATATTTCGTCCCTCAGATTTATGGTAAAAACTTTTTTTGTTGAGCAGTATCAATCAACATATTTAGTAGAAATAATATACTTAGTATCAGAAACATAAATAAGATTGCCTATGAGTGAAAATCTAGCAATATCCACTGACTATAAGTAATCTAGGCACATACTACAACATATTCTCGACTGTTATTTATGAAAAGTTACTTATAGTTAACTAAAGTTTGCTTGAAAAAACTTATGAAAATATAGATAAACTAAATGTTCCTCCCGAAACAGCTGTGCACTCAGCATTCGCCTTGGCTTAAGACTGTGTCAGACCAACAAAAAATTGACATACGCTAGAACACCAAGGCTACGTCAAAATGTTGCTAGGCTCTATATAGTCATGTGGGGATTGTCTTTAGCCATGACAAGCTCCTAGCATAACATCATCAGTCTCCAAAATCTTCCGAAGTCGGAGTGTGGCTGCCTACGTTGCGGGGTAATAAAAAAAAAACGGTCGCGCACGTAACGTTCTTATCCTTAGCTGGTCCATTTGTACCATAGTGTTCAAGTGCTTCTGCTGTTGGGATGATCCCTGGAGTCTTTTAGCCAGGGTACGACGACAACAACAACAACCACTGCACTAAGCACTAACATCTGATCTGATCTCCTTATAGTCACAATACACGTTGCTATTTTGTCACTCTTTCCCCATGGCAACACAGTGATATGCAAGCCATATTATTACTAGCGGAATCACTGTGTTTTCCATGGGGAAAAAGTGAACATTAACAACGTGCATTTCGACATTTACCATTGGAATAAAATAAAAGTTTATATCGTGCCCTTTTTACATTCCCAGTTAAAAACTAACAAACAAACAAATGATAGTGCTCTAGAATGAATTGTAGATCTGTATGTTAATCACTATCAGATTTAGGCGAACACAAAATGTGTTTCAAATGCTATGAAATGAGTACACTTAGAATTCAGCAAATTAATAACAATCGGTAGAATTGCTCCAAATTGCGGATACGCGCTTATTTTTTGTGTTTATCCGATATTAATGGACCGCCCCCCCGCCCGCCCCCGCCCCCCCCCCCCCCCCCCCCCCCCCCGTCTTATTTTGCTCCGCAGTTTAAAATCGACATTAATGATTATGATGAAAACGATTTTTAAATGCATTTCCAACAGTTTCTTGCACCCAGCAGTTTCATTAGTGGTATCATGATTCTGTGAAGGAACTTTGAAACGCCACCTATGAATCTCTCTCCCCCCCTCTCTCTCCCTCTCTCTCTCTCTCTCTCTCTCTCTCTCTCTCTCTCTTCTCCCTCTCTCTCTCTCTCTCTCTCTCTCCCCCTCATCTTCTCTCTCTCTCTCTCTCTCTCTCTCTCTCTCTCTCCCCCTCTACTCTCTCTCTCTCTCTCTCTCTCTCCCCCCCTCTCTCTCTCTCTCTCTCTTCTCTCTCTCTCTCTCTCTCTCTCTCTCTTCTCTCTCTCTCTCTCTCTCTCTCTCTCTCTCTCTCTCTATGTATGAATGTGTAGGATCCCCCCCCCCCCTTTGCTTTTGTTCATTAATGGAAGTTTTAATTATGCTTTTCTTCTTTTGTTATTCTTTTCCCTCAATAAACAAATGTTTCAAACAAATGTTTCAAATGTCTCTCTCTCTCTCTCTCTCTCTCTCTCTCTCTCTCTCTCTCTCTCCTCTCTCTCTCTCTCTCTCTCTCTCTCTCTCTCTCTCTCTCTCTCTCTCTCTCTCTCTCTCTCTCTTTCTCTCTCTCTCTCTCTCTCTCTCTCTCTCCCTATCTCTCTCTCATCTCTCTCTCTCTCCTCTCTCTCTCTCTCTCTCTCTCTCTCTCTCTCTCTCTCTCTCTCTCTCTCTCTCTCTCTCTCTCTCTCTCTCTCTCTCTCTCTCTCTCTCTCGCGCGTGTGTGTGTGTGTATCTACTATTTATTGCATTGTATTATTTATTGATTTGTTTTGGTTTGTTTCCGTATATTCTTGTGTGCCGGTATGCTACTATTTCTCTATTTACTTTTAATGTTTTATTTATCGTTTTCCCCCCTGGCCCAGCCCATCTGTTCCCATTTGACACGGGCATATGGCTCATCCAAACAAACCAATTTCAAGTTTCAAGTCTTCTCTCTCTCCTCTCTCTCTCTCTCTCTCTCTCTCTCTCTCTCTCTCTCTCTCTCTCTCTCTCTCTCTCTCTCTCTCTCTCTCTCTCTCTCTCTCTCTCTCTCTCTCTTTCTCTCTCTCTCTGTATCTATGATGTATAAGCGTGTGTGTAGGTGTGTGTGTTTGTGTGTGTGGATGTATGTGTGTGCATGTGTGTGTGCATGCGCGTATGTGCATGTATGTATGTGTGTATGTATATATATATATATGTGTCTGTATGTATGTATATATGCATGTATGTGTGCGAGTGTGTATAGGGTGTGTATGTGTGTGTGTGTGTGTGTGTGTGTGTGTGTGTGTGTGTGTGTGTGTGTGTGTGTGTGTGTGTGTGTGTGTGTGTGTGCGCGTGCGCGCGTGCATGGGTGCACGGGTGTATATTGCATTAAATAGCAAATGTATTGAGCATTTTCTTTAATTATTTTATTTTCGTTTTTCCCCTATTTTATGTTTGGATTGTGTATGGGTCGGTCTCTCTCCCCCCCCCCCCCCCTCTCTCTCTCTCTCTCTCTCTCTCTCTCTCTCTCTCTCTCTCTCTCTCTCTCTCTCTCTCTTTCTTTATCCACCAGCCTCTCGCCCTCATCCAGACCGCCCATCCTTCATATATCTTTAGGATATGATTAACCCTTTCGTCACCAGCCGTTTTTCAGCAACAAAATACCATTAAACTTAACTGGGTAGAACAAACAAAAAATGGTCTCTGCAATACTGTGAATTCCTCTGTGACATGCATAACATTAGGCCTATCCTTACCTCCCAAAATTAAGAAAATAGAGTCTTTGGATAACAGACCCTGATTTCATGCCTTTTGGTGCAGAAATGGTGGTTCATAAATCCGACATTGGCGGTGAAAGGGTTAACAACAACAACAACAACAACAACAACAAAACGTTTGTTGCCCGTTTCGCCATCTGTTCTGTTGTTTCTCCAGAATACGAAGAAAACGTCTCTCTGTGGAATCAGACAACACGACACACACGAACCTTATGGTAGAAAAGATGCCAAAGGAAATCAAGCCAGGAACAATACTGATGGCTATGGCGGACGAAATGGTATCAAATGCACGTGCAAATTTACACGTGCTTTAAAAAAAAATGCACGTGCATTTTAGAAAACGCACGTGTATTTTACTATTTATAGAAAATTGCACGTACATTATTTTATTCTACACGTGTAAATTTACACGTACATAAATTCACGTGCAGTTTTCTAAAAATAGTAAAATGCACGTGTACTCTTAGTTTTTAAATAACTAGGAATGGAAGACTTTCTGAAACGAATCATTACGGGAGGGTACAAGCCAAGAACGATAACTCTCAGTCTTTGTTTCAAAATGGCGCGGAACGACTTCAGCTGCTCCAGACTAGGTCAGGTCAGGTAAATTATGACGACTAGCCTCGCGGCCTCTCAAGTTTAAGAGTATTTTTGGCACATCTGCCTTCTCGTTACCGCCCTGTTGCCTTAACGTCTATTGCCATGAAATGTTTTGAAAAGATCGTCCTTCATCGCCTTCTTTCTTTTACTAACCTACTCCTTGACCCCTTTCAGTTTGCCTACAAACGGTGTAGAGGAACAGACGATGCCATACTGACCCTTCTTCACAATGCCTTTCTTCACTTAAATACCCCCAACTCTTTTGTTCGTATTTTATTCATCGATTTCTCCTCTGCCTTCAATACAATACAGCCCCATTTACTGGCCCAGAAACTACTAGACCTGAATGTTAACCCCAAGCTCATTCTCTGGATAACCAATTTCCTACGCAATAGAACTCAGTCTGTCCGCTTTCAATCTGCAATCTCCTCAGAACGTTCGACTTCTACAGGTGCCCCCCAAGGAACAGTTTTGTCCCCAGTTCTTTTTACATTGTACACAAACGACTGTAGAGGCACTGAAGAAACACTTGTCATTAAATACTCAGATGATTCTGCCATCGAAGATTTGTCAAACTCTGATTCTGTGTACTTCAGTGAAGTCAAAAGGTTTTGTTCATGGTGCAAAGATAATTATCTGGATTTAAATGTTGTTAAAACAAAAGAACTGCTTGTAGATTTTCGTAGAAACCCAGTGCCAGTGCCACATTTGGAAATTGATGGTGAAACGGTTGAAAGAATTGATGAGTACAAATACCTAGGCACAGTTTTAGACAAGAAACTTACTTTTGATAAACACATTGAGCATATACATAAGAAGAGTCAGTCCAGGATCTTTTGTTTACAGAGGCTAAGGAATATTGGTGTCTGTTCAGATATTCTTCAAACCTACTACCGATGTTGCATTGAATCTGTTCTTACTGTGTCATTTATCTGTTGGTATGGAAGCTTGAGTGTAAAAAGTAAGCGTGTGTTGAGTGATATGGTGAATGTGTGCAGTAAAGTTGTGGGTGCAAGGCAGAGTGGTATGCAAGAGTTGTATGACAGACAAGTAGTCAAGAAAGCCAGGAAATTTTTTAATGATAACAGTCATGTTCTGGCAAAATACTATGAAGTATTACCATCGGGCCGTCGATACAGAACTCTAAAACTGAAAATAAGAGCACAGAAAACTTTCTTACCAAGATCAATTCATCTGTTGAACTCTTAATGCACTGCATTGAGTGATTGTTTTGCTGAGCAGCCTGTCCATCTCCTTGGGATTGAATTTGTATTCGTATTCGTCCAGTTTGTTAACTACAATATTGCAGTGTTATTAGTTATTAGTTTATATTCTTTAATTGTTGATAAATGTGTTTATTGTTGTTGTGGTTTTTGTTGTTGTTGATAAATGTGTTTATTGTTGCTGTTTTTCTTATGTGCACCTGGCTGCAATTTCTCAGTTATGAGATAATAAAGATGATTTGATTTGATTTGATTTGATTGAAATAGATTTCAGTTATATTTCAGTTATATTCCAGTCG
The DNA here is from genome assembly GCA_017654935.2 of Phymorhynchus buccinoides. NCBI lineage: Eukaryota > Metazoa > Mollusca > Gastropoda > Neogastropoda > Raphitomidae > Phymorhynchus > Phymorhynchus buccinoides. The sequence goes on from CM065685.1 coordinate 12,548,204, forward strand.
CAGTTTTCAATTAACTAAACTGCACGTGCGATTTTATAGACTACACGTGCAATTTTCAAAAATGACACGTGCATATTCTGAACTTGCACGTGCAAAAATGCACGTAAAATTTTCTAAAAATAATATAATGTACGGGTAAAACAAAATGTGCGTGTATAAATGTACGTGCAATTTTCTATAAATAGTAAAATGCACGTGCGTTTTCTAAAATGCACGTGCATTTTTTTAAAAAAGCACGTGCAAATTTGCACGTGCATTTGATGCCATTTCGTCCGCCATAGATGGCTTGGAGTCAAAACGGACTATCTAAAGATAGTCCATTGACGTATTATTGAACTTATTGAGAAAACTAATAACTCGTAAAAAAAAAAGCTGAAATATAAAAAAGCATAATCCCCATTTTATATAATTTGCAGTCTTTTTTTTTAATACAAGTTCTTAGTTTTTGCAATAACATCAACAATAAAGATAGTCCGTTTTGACTCTAAGCCATCGATACATTACTGACGTCATCATCATTTTGGGATGCACCTGCTTACCCCCGTTAAGGTTATGTCACACTAGACGACAAACTCGCTCTAAAAATTCTCACTCAGGCGATTGCTTTCAGACTCTTGCCTTTCTGATTTTGCTTTTCATTGAGAAATGTGGCTGAATCAATCGATCAGGTCGTGACGTTTCACCTCATTTGCATACCATCCTGCTTGATCCGTCTGACTCAGTCGGGCCCAGTCAGGTGACAGGGCCGAATAGGGCGGGTTCTAAATTTCACTGATCGAGTCTGATCGAGTCAGATGGCTTGTGACCTCTTCTGTGCGGGAAACAAAATTTGGTCAACGTCACGACCTGATCGAGTCATATGAGGCAGTCGCATAGTCTGTCTCCAGCTTAACCCTTTCACCTCCAATGTCGCATTTTGGCACCACAATGATTTAACACCCGTGTCACTTAAAGGCATCAAACCAGGGCCTGTTATCCAAAGACCCTACTTTCTTTACTTTGGGAGGGAAGGAATAGGCCTTACTTTAAATACGTCACAGAGGAATCCCCACTATTGCAGATGATTTTTTTCTCTACCCAGGTAAGATTAATGGAAAATGTTTGCTGAAAATTGGCTGGCCGCGAAAGGGTTAAGCTGCACAGCTTGCTCCAGCACTTGTGCAAACGAAGGGTTCTTCTGGTGGGACAGGGCCTTGTTTTGCTGTGTTGAATGCAAATGGCGTAGAGAACCGGATGAACCCAAATTAAGACAAGAGTTTGAAGGACGGGGGAAGAAATGAAATAGAATGAAAGACAGAAGAACGGATTGAAAGAAAGGACAAAAACAAAAAAGAAAGAAAAGAATGTGTGCAAACACAATAGGATTCCAACTTATATAATAGGGTATAATCCTAATAATAAGAATACTATTTAATAATTTAAAAAAAAATTGATAACAGCAAGTAAGGTAAAACAAACAACTCTCTTCAGTAAAGCCCTCCAGATGTTTTGTGCAGAAATGTGTCTGTCGTCATTGTAATGGACTGGATTATATGACATTGAGAGAGAGAGAGAGAGAGAGAGAGAGAGAGAGAGAGAGAGAGAGAGAGAGAGAGAGAGAGAGAGAGAGAGAGAGAGAGAGAGAGAGAGAGAGAGAGAGAGAGAGAGAGAGAGAGAGAGAGAGAGAGAGAGAGAGAGAGAGAGAGTGCGGGATACAGGGGATTTTTCCTCTCACTTTGCACTAGGCCTTACGGTCTGAACGTGGAGTCTTTCGGATGAGACGATAAACCGAGGTCCCGTGTGCCCATGCACTCAGCACACGTTAATCAGTGGCAACGAAAAAGTTGTTATTTGGTCAACATGTATCCCTCCGCCCCTCCCCACCCCTTTCCTTCCTCATCAGTCACACAAAAATCGCATGCAAAAAAACCCCAAATTGGGTGGCGCGCCTCTGGCAGCGACACGTTCTCCAGGTGGGAGCAACCCGAATTTCACAGAGACGCCTCTGTGACTATAAAGTACCTGAAAAAAATACTAATACATTAGCCTGTAGTGGGTGCCAACAGTAACATGAGAGCTGTACATTAGATGATTTTCTACAGTCATTGAAAATCATGGTACGGGTTATTCGTTTGTAGGAGACTCAAACGAGGGGCCCTGGCACCGGCTCTGGTTCTGCAACTGAAGGGATTGGCTGGCCTTTGGGGACCTTCCTCAGCGCCAGCTGTGTCCTCAAATTACTTTGACCGAGAGAGTTGGGGATGCATCCTGGGCAAGACATCTCCACTAAAGACAAATTCTAACCCAGCCTGCCGGAATAGCGTGTGTTCTCTCTGCTATCTGGCAGTCATGGTCGGAAACGACTGACTGGCATATTACATAATTATAGTACTGTAGGTCCTAACATATTGATCATGCTCTGTAGTCATGAGTACGAATTAGACAGTCAAAACGGGATATAGTATGCAAATGTGTTTACTAAACTCCCAAAACGACTGGCTGCTCAGCCTAATGTACAGACTAATCTCCGTTTTGAATGTCCAAGACGCACTCATGACGACATGCCCTGAATTGTAGTGTACCGTACCACACTGTACTACATTATCCTGTCCTGTCCTGTACTCTTCTGTACTGAACTGGCCCTGCAATCATAAGTCCGAATTAGACAGTCAACGCGGGGAATATTATGTAAATTAGACTAAACTCCCCAAACGATTGGCTGTTTAGCCTAAGTTACACACTAATCCCCGTTTTGAATGTCTAAGACACATTCGTTAATGCACTCCCTGTACTGCACTGTACTGTACTGTACTGCACTACACTATCCTGTCCTGTCCTGTACTCTACTGTATTGTAGTGTACTGACCCTGGAATAATGAGTGCGAATTAGACAGTCAACACGGTGAATAGTATGTAAATTAGACTAAACTCCCTAAACGATTGGCTGTTTAGCCTAAGTTACATACTAATCCCCGTTTTGAATGTCTAAGACACATTCATGAATGCACTCCCTGTACTGTACTGTACTTTAGTGTACTACACTGTGCTGCACTGTACTGTATTATCCTGTCATTTTACTGTACTGTAAAATTCTCGGGTTTTAATGGAAAACAGTTGATGCTGTTGACAGACAGCATTACAGCTTTTTTTGTTTTTGCATTAACACTGACACAGCGGCAAGAAAGAAGATATTAAAAACAAATCGAGGTGTACATTTTATTCGATTCAAACATTAAAATCTGCATTAATTAATTGTAGATAGGACTGCGTACATTCTGAATGCATTCTTAATGATCAAAAATTGCGTTTTACCTCACAATAAAGGACGGACGCGCAGCCGCTCAATTTTGTGTGTGTTGTGTTATTGAAAGAAATCACACACGCAGGCTTAACTAACGTTGATGTTCGATCATGTTAGCTAAGCTGCAGCTTAAAACGTACAAGAAACACTCCCCTTCCTAGCAGCGCTTCCTGTTCACGTCACAGGAAATGGCTGATAGATTGTGTCCCTTTAAAAGCGTGCGCACGCGCAGGAGAGGCCGAAGAGCGAACTGCCCAGTGCATAGAAAACATAGGAAGTGACGCCGTGATTGGATAAAAGGGAAGTAATTGGACCAAGGGCATTAAGGAGCAAAGATAGAGAGCGGAAGATAGATACGTCAGCAGTTCTTGTTCTGGTAAGCAATTTTCTCCCTTACATGCCATTTCTCTGACATCCTGTGGGGAGGGGGGATAATGTGGTTAAGAAAAGAAAAATCCGTTCAAAAAAAAAAAAGCAAAAAAAAAAAAAAAAAAAAATGAAGGGCAGAGGACAAGAAAAAAAAAAAGGAGAGAAAGAAAGAAGAAATATCTTTAGAGGTAAAGCAACATCGACAACAACGTGGATGGTTTTTGTTGGTTTCTCCTTAAGAACATTCTCTCACGTAGGAAATTAAACGAAGTAAAACTCCACCAAAAAATATACGCAAAAACAATTTCCAACACCCAAAGGGCAAAATTGGAAAGAAATAGGTTAATTTGAAAGCTTTCTTACTTAATTAGTATTTAACAAAAATAGGGACGAAGAACAGGTCGTGTAAGGTAAGTAGCAAAAAGCTTTTTTTTAAATGTTTTTAGCACGTGTGATTTCTAACTCATTTTTTTTTTAATGACAAAACACACACACACACACACACACACACACGCACGTCCGCACGCACGCACGCGCGTACACGCACACACGCACATACACGAACACACACACACACAGACGCACGCACGCACGCACACACACACACACACACGCGCGCGCGCGCGCACACACGCACGCACGCACGCACACGCACGCACACGCACACACACACACACACACACACACACACACACACACACACACACACACACCTCTACTGTCATTGTGCTTCTATTTTGTTGTACATATTTTTTTAAGCGACTATTTCATACTTTCTTAGCACCCCTTAGGCATGGCATCACCCAATGAAAGGGGCATTGAAAGGGGGAAGGCAAGCCAACTCCAGTAACGACCATCATCAGCTTTGTGGATAGCCAGGCGCTCAGACCGGTCCCCGGCCAGACTGGGGAGAAAGGGCGAGGCCAGGGGGCCGTTTCACAAGGGCTAACGTTACGTAGCGTGCGCGCAAATCGGCAAAAACGGTACTAAGAAACACCTCTTTCGCCGACGTTTGCCGAAAACGTTTTGTGGCTACTCCCAAAGTATCTCTTGGCGAACTATCACGTGACTTGCATGTTGGTGAATACATTTCTTGTTGTTGATTGGTCCATTAAAGTTTGGTTAAAATAATGCTTTTTTTTCAGACAAGAGCTTGTAATATTCTTCCGCAAACGTTTTCTAAAGTATTTTTTAGGCCCCTATTGGCGTAACAGTCATGCGCGCGGCGACCGTCGTCTAGAGAAACTCTACCCAGGCCTCACGTTGAACATCAGTCCACTCAGGAAGACGATCCGAGCGAGCGCTTTAACCACACTGCCACCTTCCTCTTTGAAAATTCACTTGAATTTTTTTTCATTTTTTATTAACCTCTTGTGTTTGTACCCGAGTTGTGTTTTACAGGCCTTGAAATAAACCCTTTGTTGTTTGTGGCTCAAGCCACAAACCTATAACTCACTTTGTCGGTCGGTCGGTCGGTCGGTCGGTCGGTCGGTCGGTCTGTCTGTCTGTCGATCGGTCGGTCCGAAATTGTCGCACATTTTGACAAAATTGTCGCACTTCAAATCGAGGCTACACTTCAAATTGAGGCCGCTCTTTAAAATGATGTATTTTAAAAGCGTACAAAATAATAAACATACGTAATACAGACACTACAACAGACACGACGAGTATGCGATGCTTCTTTTGATGAGTATAAGTAGGATACATAGCTTTAAATGTTTTCCAAAAGATATAAAAAGTTACGAAATGGTGCAGAGATAACATTCTGGTTTACAGATTAAAATTATTGAAAAGCCAGGGGAGGTGACTCATGATTGGAGTGGTAAAAATAGACCGCGTGCCACAAACTATTGCGATTTCGCGCTTGTGCCACAAACTATTGCGATTTCGCGCTTGTTTTGTTGTCGACCTCCCTCACTCTACAGGCGAATGGATACACAGAGGAAAATTAACCCTTTTACCGCCAATGTCGCATTTTAGCACCACAATGGTTTAACACCCAAGTCACTAAAAAAGTATCAAATCAGGGCCTGTTATCCGAAGACCCTATTTTCTTAATTTTGGGAGGTAAGGATAGGCCTAATGTTATATATGTTACAGAGGAATACCCAATATATTGCAGATTTTTTTTCTCTCTACCCAGTTAAGTTTAATGGTAGTTTTTGGCTGAAGAATGGCTGGCGGCGAAAGGGTTAAACTGTTTCCTAGTCAGCCCTGATCACTTCTCAGGCTATTGAAATCACAGTTCAACCCAGTCTCGTTTTCTGTATTCGTGCTTTTGTTTTGGTGGTCAACGTTTCTCTACTAGAACTGGAAGAAAGGCGATGGAACATTTTGCTAAATGGTCTCGGTCAGTACTCGTTAACATTTTCACTGTTTCCCCCATGTCAGTGATAGGCCAGTTATGACATGACTTACATATTGCTGTGCTGCCATGGGGAATGAGGGCACCTTTACCTTTAAAGACCCACCAGATCACGTGTCAAAATCACGGGTTTCACGTGTTTTCCCTCTTATGGCTGGTAAGAAATCTTCTTTTGACCAGGTTTGACTCCCATACAAAATGGCCCCCAAATTGAAAACCGAAACATCATTTTATAGAGCAGCCTCAATTTGAAATTGGGGGCATTTGTATGTGGGTCACAGCTACCCAGAAAACCCCCACACCCAAGGGACTTAATCGTGGTGGGTCAGTGTGTCTTTGAAATCGGTTTACAATGCTTTATGTTGAAGAAGGTGAAAGATGGGCGCACGGATGAAGCGAATGGACGACGTCGGTTGGAAATGACCAGGTCCTGTAGTCATGAGTACGAATTAGACAGTCAACACGGGGAATAGCATGCAAATTAGACTAAACTCCCAACGCGATTGGCTGTTTAGCCTAATTTACACACTAATCCCCGTTTTGATGGTCTAATACGCACTCATGACTACCGGGCCAGAACTGAGCTTCCACAGGCCCCTAAAGACACACTGACGCGCCACGATTAAGTCCCTTGTTTTTTTTTCTGGGTAGCTGTGACCCACATGCAAATGTCCCCAACTTCAAATTGAGGCTGCTCTTTAAAATGATGTTTCGTTTTGTATTTGGGGGCATTTTTAGATGGGAGTCAAACCTGGTCAAAACAAGAGTTCTTAACAGCTACAAGAGGGAAAGCACGTGAAACCCGTGATTTTGATACGTGACCTGGTGGGTATATTACAAAAACCACTGAGAGCGGAAACAAGAATAGAGAAGCCACGTTGAATGAATTTACCGCTTCTCCAACCACACGCAGTTAACAAGAGAAAATACCCCCCCCCCCCCAATCAATCAATCAATCAATCAATCAATCAATCAATCAATCAACCAATCAATCATTTATTACGTTAGAATGTTGCGTAAGGTCTTAATGCACGTTAACATTTTTAACTCTTTCCCCATGGCAACGCAGTTAGTGATAGCCAGTGATAAAACCCACTTGCATGTCGCTGTAGTTTTTTTTTTTTTTTTTTTTTTACTGTTCTCTCTCTCTCTTTACTTCTACACAACACACATGATACACTCTTCTTTGCCGCTGTGCTTGCCATGGGGAAAGAGGCAAAAAATGTTCACCTGTAGGCCTACAGAGAACTTTAATCGTGAAGAGGCACAAAAACAAACGGAAAGGTCACGTTGGGCGAATCAATAGTTTGTTGAGAGTAGGTACAAGGGAAAAGTTTCAGTAGGGCCTACAAATTAGTCTTGTTTGTTCCCCTTTGGTAAGAAAAAGAAAGCTGAAATGGGAGGGATATTCATGGGTGGAATTTTTACCTGGGGGGCGTTTCACAATGGCTAACGTTACGTAGCGTGAGCGCAAATCGGCAAAAACGGTACTAAGAAACACCTCTTTCGCCGACGTTTGCCAAAAACATTTTGTGGCTGCTCCCAAAGTATCTCTTGGCGAACTATCACGTGACTAGCATGGGGTGAATACATTTCTTGTTGTTGATTGGTCCATTAAAGTTTGTTTAATTGACCAATCAGACGAGAGCTTGTAATATTCTTCCCCAAACGTTTTCTAAAGTGTTTCTTAGGCCCCGTTTGGCGCAAGCGTTATTCGCGCGGCGACCGTTATCTAGATAAACTCGACCCTGGTATACAAGGATTTTCTATTTTTGAATTTTAACAGAACAGGAAGTTCCTTTTTTTTTAAAATTTGTCAAACAAGATCTTTGTGTTTTCAAAGACTTTAAAATAAGCATTTGTATAAATTGTGGAAAAAGCGAACTAAAATACCTTCATAAATCAAATGTTGCTTCAGCTGCAGGGGGACATTACCCCTGGACCCTGACCTTTCAGGTTTTTATTTTATTTTGTGTAGTTGCACCCATGGATACTTGACTTGACTATAACAAAGAAAGAGGCTGTGGCTGCCGGTCCATTTGCTGGGTCATTTGGCTAATAATTAATTGTCACAGGCCGTGGTCTGAATCTTGTTCTTGGAGTCTGAAAAAACAACAACCCGGAAGCATTCACATGATGTGATTGTTGATTATACAGCAGAGAGAGAGAGAGAGAGAGAGAGAGAGAGAGAGAGAGAGAGAGAGAGAGAGAGAGAGAGAGAGAGAGAGAGAGAGAGAGAGAGAGACTTCAACTTCAACTTTAAAAACTTTATTTTACAAGGATAAGAATTTAGGCTGGGCCTAGTCTTCCATTCTGTCCTTGGTTCTAAGCATGCAATACATAACTAATGCTATAAATGAACATTGAGACACAGGAACATCGCCAACAGGAACAACAACGATTAACAGTAATATAGCAACGACATGGTAGGCAGAGCATCAACATCAGCAATAGAAACAAGCAGAACAGAAAACTAACCGACCGAATAACAAACAAACAAAGAAATAAATGAAAAACACCTCTTTCACTACAATGTACTTCTTCTACTAGTACTACCATTACTACTCCTACTACTATTATTGTGTGTGTAGATAGATAGAGGGAGCGAGTGAGTGAGTGAGTGAGTGAGAGAGATAGAGAGAGAGAGAGAGAGAGAGAGAGAGAGAGAGAGAGAGAGAGAGGAGGGAGAGAGAGAGAGAGAGAAAACGAAAACGAAAACGAAATTTTATTTAACCAGGGAAACATGAGATAAGCAATACATAGAACATTCAATAACAAAGTTAACTAACGCATGCACAAAAGTGAAAAGGCAAATGGGTTACACACAAAAAAGAAAGAAACGCTTGGGGTAATGACAGGTGAGGGGGGGGGGGGGGGTGTAAGGAGGGGGAATAAGGGGGAGGGGAGGGTATACTGAAGCATGTCACAACACACATAACACGTGAGAGAGAGAGAGAGAGAGAGAGAGAGAGAGAGAGAGAGAGAGAGAGAGAGAGAGAGAGAGAGAGAGAGAGAGAGAGAGAGGAGAGAGAGAGAGAGTTGTGACACATAACACAAGAGAGAGAGAGAGAGAGAGAGAGAGAGAGAGAGAGAGAGAGAGAGAGAGAGAGAGAGAGAGAGAGAGAGAGAGAGAGAGAGAGGAGAGAGAGAGAGTTGAGAGACAGAGTGTGTGAACATAACACAAGAGAGAGAGAGAGAGAGAGAGAGAGAGAGAGAGAGAGAGAGAGAGAGAGAGAGAGGAGAGAGAGAGAGAGAGAGAGAGAGAGAGAGAGAGAGAGAGAGAGAGAGAGAGAGAGAGAGAGAGAGAGAGAGAGAGAGGGAGAGAGAGATCATTAATCAAAGAAGATACAAGAGCAAAAGAAACAGGAAATAACCAAGGTAAGGGTCTTTGTTAGCACGACTAATCTGCTAAAAGGGTTTCCAAGGTATTGAGGGCACAACAGATGAAATGCTGGAACGTTCGTAATTATCCTGGGTTAGTTTCTCTAGATAACGGTCGCCGCGCGAATAACGCTTACGCCAAACGGGGCCTAAGAAACACTTTAGAAAACGTTTGCGGAAGAATATTACAAGCTCTTGTCTGATTGGTCCCAAAAAAGGTATTATTTTAAACAAACTTTAATGGACCAATCAGCAACAAGAAACGTATTCACCCCCTACTAGTTCCGGATAGTTCGCCGCTTGCTCGGTGTTTGGCCAGAACAAAACGCCACGCGAACTATCGGCAAACGAAGGGTGTTTCGTAGACTGTGTTTGCCGATTTGAGCGAGCGCAACGTAACGTTAGCCCCTGTGAAACGGCCCCCTGTTCTTTTAACAAAAGCATAACTACACACAAATCCTGATTACTTCTACGACATATGTATCAGACCACTACTTCACATCCTCTTCGGTGGTTTAGCCAGATGCCAGCCTGCTAAGAAGTTAATCACGAAGTTCAAAAGAATAAAATATGCCTCTCTGTTGCGTTTGTTTAAGGCGGGCGTATGACGTTGTCGGCAACCGTCAGTTTGAGCGAACCTACCAAAAAGCGCGAATACGTTTGTCTGCATACAAAATGCGCGAATGTCTGATAGTCAAAAAGCGCGAATACGTTTGTCTGTATACAAAATGCGCGAATGTCTGATAGTCAAAAAGCGCGAATACGTTTGTCTGTATACAAAATGCGCGAATGTCTGATAGTCAAAAAGCGCGAATACGTTTGTCTGTATACAAAATGCTCGAATGTCTGATAGTCAAAAAGCGCGAACCCCTTCCGTGATTGATAGTCAAAAGGGTCACAACAATGGTGATATTAGACTTTCAAAAAAAAAAGAGAAGAAAAAACAAATCAATGAATTAAGATGAAGGGGGTGGGGGTGGTGTGTGTGTGTGTGTGTGTGTGTGTGTGTGTGTGTGTGTGTGTGTGTGTGTGTGTGTGTGTGTGTGTGTGTGTGTGGCAAGTCAAGTCAACATTTTATTTAAAGATGAACATTGAATAAGCAAACATACATGCTTTTTTTCATCAAGCCATCGTGTGTGTGTGTATGTGAGTGTGCGTGCGTGTGCGTGTGCGTGTGCGTGCGCGTGCGTGTGCGTGTGCGTGTGTGTGTGTGTGTGTGTGTGTGTGTGTGCGCGTGTGCGTGCGTATGTGTGTGTGTGTGTGTGTGCGTGCGCGCGCGCGCGCGCGTGTGCGCGCGTGCGTGCGTGTGCGTGCGTGCGCGCTTGCTTGCGTGTGCGTGCTTGTGCCTGCGTGTGCGTGTGTGCATCCGTTTGTTTGTGCGTTCTATCTCTGTCTCTCTTTGTGGGATAGTCGCGCAAATCGTATATGCTTCATGTTCGCGCAAATTGTATAAAGGAGGAGAACCGCGGAAATGGACCTATTCGCGCTGTTTGACCACTCCCACTTTGTTAAAGAGTCCTCGCTTGCAGCACGTGTTGCTAATTTCCGGACATAAATCACGCACTACTGAACAATAAACGACCCACGCACGTTCTTAACTTAGCCATCGTAGTAGAGCTAAGCAATATACATGTACTAGCACATTTGTGGTATGGCTCCCCCCCACCTGCGTGCGCATCTCGACCCTTCCAACGGAAGTGTCGCCATCTTAGTCCTTATTTGTGTGTAAACAAAGTGAAAATGTTATCTAAATGTGTAAAGAAAACATCCAGATGTTATAAATACAGTTTAAATAAGTTTCGAATTGGAACAGCCAAATACGCAGCATCGATCTGGCATTTTTCAAAAAAAGTTAATGACTAAGATGGCGGTCTCCCATAATATGGCGCTCCTTGTGGCCGGATATGACGACACGTGGGTACCAGCCATAGTATTTTCATCTTCTTCGTCTTTGATCGCACAGGCAGTTTCCTGTCCAAGGAGCGCAGGTTCGTCATGCTGCCGTTATGCGCCTATTTAAGAAATAGGCCCAGCACGTCCGTCTTCGGTTGGCGAAAATCTTTTGTAAAAATAATTGTTTGAAAAAAAAGGAAGGAGAATGGACCAGCAGATGACAGTAAGCAAAATAGAGTCCGAGTCAAAGATAGTGATAGATTAGAGTACGTTACAAGCCCCGAACTTCCAGAAGGTGTGTGTGTGTGTGTGTGTGTGTGTGTGTGTGTGTGTGTGTGTGTGTGTGTGTGTGTGTGGTGTGTGTGTGTGTGTGTGTGTGTGTGTGTGTGTGTGTGTGTGTGTGTGACAGGTTGTTATACATACAAGCAGGCCTTCTTCTTTTGGTCTCTCTTCCCCAAGACCCAAACAACATGGGCGACAGCAGACCAAATGCGTAAACAACGCACGCCGGTAGGCGTGAATGACTTGGCAAAAGGTGTGAAAATAACTCGGATTGATGCAAAACAGATGCTTTGCATTTCCCAGGACACAAGATGTACACGGAGCTTAAGTGTGTGTGTGTGCGTGCGTGTGTGTGTGTGTGTGTGTGTGTGGGCTATTTGTAGAAAACCACCCCGGGTAACCTCACTGGAAAATTTATGGTATCTCAATGTTTATTTTGTCAGTAATCATTTCGTTGATGCATGTAAAACTAGGAGACATTTCTCGTTCCAACCAAGAACCCCTCCTCACACACACACACACACACACACACACACACACACACACACACACACACACACAACACACACACACACACACACACACACACACACACACACACACACACACACGCGCACAAACACACACACACACAACACACAACACACACACACACACACCACACGCACACACACACACAAAAACATGCGCGCGCGCACGCACGCACGCACGCACGCACGCACACACGCACACCACACGCACACACACACACACACACACACACACACACACACACACACACAACACACACACACACAACACACATAACACACGCGCGCACGCACACGCACGCACACACACACACATACACTCACACACACACACACACACACACACACACACACACACACACACACACACACACACACCACACACACACACACCACACACACACAAACACACACACACACACACACACCACACACACACACCACACACAAACACCCCCAACATACACACACACACACACACACACACACACACACACACAACACACACACACACACTCACACACGCACGTACACCCCCACCCCCTCACCTCACACAACAAACACTCTTTTGACATTTTAGCCATTTCTGCGGGTAGTAACTTCGTCACGTCATTAACCCATTTCATCCCAAAGGTCCCGCAAGTCGCCCAGGGACATGCCCCCATTTGTTTGTCGCTGTCAAAACTCTTTCACAACATGGCTGCTAATTCACCTCGGGCTATTATTCATTCACTCTCTCCATCATCAACCGCTTTCTCCCACCCTCCCCTTACACATATGTGACCCAGCACCACGAAAGGGACATTAAGTCGCTGGGCTAGTTTCTCACAACAGGCTTGGAAAGTCAAAAATCTCATTTGGGGGTCAATTTTGAGTTATGGGTATTTGTGTGTTCTCTAACATATATCTTTCATCTTTATAAAGGACAATCTGTAATATTGTCTCTAAATGGTCTTATAAGTGTTTTAGAACGAGTAGGTTGATGCATTTTCTACAGCTAGGTTGGACTTTAGACTGTTTTCTCAAAATGGCCGACGCTCACCCTACTAACTTTAAAATGCTCATAACTCTTGAACGGAAACATATACGAGAATGGTTCTTGTATCATTAGAAAGAGAATTGGCGGAAGGTTGCAAATGTATGATTTTCTCAAAATGGTCAGTTTGACACTTAATGTCCCTTTCGTGGTGCTACACATGTTACAGGTGCGGTAAACATGAGCGAGTCTTAAATAGTTAACACGGGTAGTAACACGTAACTTAGAAGAATCTGCCAACACGATTGGCTGTGTAGGTATTAGGTATTAGGTACTTGATAGTCACAGAGGCGTCTCTGTGAAATTCGGGTTGCTCCCACCTGGAGAGCGCGTCGCAGCCAGAGGCGCGCCACCCATTTTTTGTTTTTTGCATGCGATTTTTGTGTGACTGATGAGGAAGGAAAAGGGGGGGGGGGTAAATTTTGACCAAATGACAACTTTTTCGTTGCCACTGGGTTTAAACGTATGCTAAGTGCATGGGCACACGGGACCTCGGTTTATCGTCTCATCCGAAAGATTCCACGTTCAGATAGTAAGGCCTAGTGCAAAGTGAGAGGAAAAAAATCCCATGTATCCAGGTTCGAACTCGAGTTTACTTGACACGAGGCGAACGCGCTACCACTGTACCACTCTACATCTATTATGCTGATTTATATGTTTCTACCCGTGTTAACTATTTAAGACGCGGCCATGATCATGTTACCAGTCCCCAAAGCCTCTTGTATTTCAATCCAAAGGAGAGGGGGTGGGGTGGGGGGGTGGGGGGTGGGGGGACTAAAGAAGAACAGATGCATGAATGGTGGATTGAAAAGCGTAAATATGTTCATACCTTAGTTTTGTTTTAGCCCCTTAGTTGTGTTTTATAAGTCGCATACATGAAATATTATAAAAAATATTTGTTTGTTTTGTTTTGATCACAGCTATTCTATCCCACACTAAATCAAGCTGTTTAGTTAAAAGACTTAGGCCGTGTACATCCATAAGCGGATATTCCACGCGGAAACCCGTGCGCAATCCATAAATAAGTGAAGCAAAGAAGGGAAAAGATTTGCGCACGTGTCCGAATTTCCCCTACATGCGTAAACTTTTATCCTTCTTTCTTTCACTTATTTAGGGCTTTCCGTACGGAACTTACGCGTCTAATGTCAACCCGGCCTTAATCTAAAAATCGTAGATAAAAAACTGCACCAAGCAACTTTCTTTGTAAAACTATTTTGGCTGTATGTTCTTCGTTGTATTTGTACCATGTTTCTTCCTTCCTCTTTCTCTCTCTCTCTTGCCATTAGGTCTGTTTCTGCTATATTCCATTTATGTTATCTGTGTGTGTTCGCGTTGTATTGCGTTTGTGTTTGAATGCGCTTTGAATGCTAACGTGTGCGTGCGCTTTGATTTGATTTCTATCAAGATTCAGCGCCGTATAAATACTGTATGTTGTTGTTGTTGTTGTTGTTGTTGTTGTTGTAATCACTTGTTTTTGTTGAGCAGTATCATGCAACATAGTAGAACATGTTCTCGAATAACACGCTTAGTATTGCAAACAAAAATAAAATTGCCCATGCGTGAAAATCTAGCAATTGCCTCTGCATAAAA
>CM065685.1:12567929-12580429 GCA_017654935.2 Phymorhynchus buccinoides
CTCCGGGCATTGTAGCCAGTATTGTTCCCACCATCTTTGTATTTACAAATGTCCCATATGTGTCTATGACCGAGAGGACGTAAAACATCATTTTCTTCATCGTCTATTGGAAGGTTCCAGCAATATGGCCCATTGATTTCTAAAGACCATGCCCCACGTATCCGATTTCAGCAGTACAGCTATCCAAACTGTGACGACGTCTGTGAAGCATGCATCTTGTGAAACGCTACTGTCTACACGAATCTGATGAAATCTTTCTAGTTTTTTGTTAACTGTATTATTCATGCTGAACCCAATTCACGAATAATATGTGACGGTGCATGGGAAAAACCTACATAACTCGCTCAGAATGTTTTTAGGAAAAGCCAAAAATAATCAACAATCCCCAAAATATACATGTTCTATTTAGGGCATATTTATGTCTATTGTTATGTGTTCTACCAGTATCCACAACATGAAAGACAATTTTTAATTATTTCTTTGTTTTATTTGATTGTTTTCTAAATCAAGTCAATAGAGGCAAAATTGTATCTTCTATGCCCGATTTCTGCAAATGATCTATTTCGAATGCCAAAATTCAAATAATTATAAAATAAAAACTAGACAAGATAACTCAATTCGGTTTTCTGTGTATTAACAAGGAATCTTTGCTCCACCATGAAAAAATTAAAATCTCAATTTATGCCAAAATTCCATTATGTCTGGTTTTCCCATGCACTGTCACTTTATGATAACATA
Organism: Phymorhynchus buccinoides; assembly: GCA_017654935.2. Lineage (NCBI taxonomy): Eukaryota > Metazoa > Mollusca > Gastropoda > Neogastropoda > Raphitomidae > Phymorhynchus > Phymorhynchus buccinoides. The sequence continues at coordinate 12,568,668 of CM065685.1, forward strand.
TCTGGTACAGATATACGGATACTTCGACAGATTCCTGTACGGAGTACCGTCAACGAAACTAATAGGATTTCACCAGATTCTTGTAGACGGTAATGTTTCATCAGAGTCACGCCCCACAGACGTCACAGACGAGTAGGATTTCACCAGATTCTTGTAGACGGTAATGTTTCATCAGAGTCACGCCCCACAGACGTCACAGACGAGTAGGATTTCACCAGATTCTTGTAGACGGTATGTTTCATCAGAATCACGCCCCACAGACGTCACAGACGAGTAGGATTTCACCAGATTCTTGTAGACGGTAATGTTTCATCAGAGTCACGCCCCACAGACGTCACAGACGAGTAGGATTTCACCAGATTCTTGTAGACGGTAATGTTTCATCAGAGTCACGCCCCACAGACGTCACAGACGAGTAGGATTTCACCAGATTCTTGTAGACGGTAATGTTTCATCAGAGTCACGCCCCACAGACGTCACAGACGAGTAGGATTTCACCAGATTCTTGTAGACGATAGTTTCATCAGACTTATGCCTCACAGACGTCACAGACGAGTAGGATTTCGCCAGATTGTTGTAGACGGTAATGTTTCATCAGAGTCACGCCTCACAGACGTCACAGATGGGTAGCCGTAATACTGAAATAGTTTGCGTGGAGCCCATGTTTAAAGGGTCTAGATAACCAATAAAGATTGGATCTCAACAACACTACCCACTCAGTGTTGAAGACACGGGCGAGAGATTCGTGACGAAGGGGTTTTCCCCCTCTTATCAGTTAGCGCCATCTATTGAAGGCAGTCACGATCTCAATCCACCCCCCCACCCCCACCTCTCCCGAACACACTTTTTCATTTTAATTTCTTGCATCCTTGTAATATGTTCTTAGCAATTAAAAACAACAACCCCACCACCCACACAAACAAACAATGTAAGCTTTTTTTGTGTCTGTAATTTTCATCTGGCAACAACAACACCAGCAGCGCAGCGGCAACAACAACAAAAACTAGAGCGCTAAGACGCTAGACCACCAGCCGCGCGGCAGCATTTTCGTGTCCAGTGACCTTGACCTTTGACCCATGACCTCGATTTTCAAACTTGGTCTAAATATCCTTTAGTACCTATCATCCAGCAAAATTTGAAGTGTCATAGTTCCCTGCGTTCAAACGTTATCGTGCCAGGTGCTCAGCAGCATTTTGAATCCAGTAACCTTCACCTTTGACCTATGACCTTGGTTTTTGAATTTGGCCGAGATATTCTTAGTACCTATCCGCATTCACACTTTGAGTGTACTAGGTCCCTCCGATCAATCGTAATCGTGCCAGGTGATCGGCAGCATTTTCGGCGCCAATGACCTTGACCTAAGACCTTCATTTTGAACTTGGCCTAGATATCTTTAGTACCTATCTGCATGCAGAATTTGAGCGTCCTAGGTCCCTCTGTAGAAAAGTTGCGAATAAGAAAGGATGATGACATTCTGCTTAACGCCCTCTGGTCTCTGGAACAGACACATATGGGACATTAGTAGATATAAAGATAGTGGGAACGATCCTGGAGGCAATGCCCGGAGTCAGTGCAACACCAAGAAAGTCCCGAATTTTTGACAATACAGATTGGGTGTAAAGTCTCTCTCTCTCTCTCTCTTGATGGTTGGTTTAACGTCTAATTAGGTGTAGCCTCTTATAGGTGGCATTCTGCTTAACGCCCTCCGGTCTGGAACAGACACATAATTATGGGACATTAGTAAATATAAAGATGGTGGGAACGATCCTGGAGGCAGTGCAACACCAGTAAAGTCCCGATTTTTTTTTAGCAATACAGATAGTTTTGCTCTTATTTAATTTAATGTTGGGTTATTTCATTTACGGAACGAAATTCTGCTTAACGTCCTCCGGTCTGGAACAGACACATAATTATGGGACATTAGTAGATATAAAGATGGTGGGAACGATCCTGAAGGCAATGCCCGGAGGCAGTGCAACATCAGGAAACACCCGAATTTTTAATGGGAATGAAAATCCGTTTAACGTCCTCCGGTCTGAAACAGACACATATGGGACATTAGTAGATATAAAGATGGTGGGAACGATCCTGAAGGCAATGCCCGGAGGCAGTGCAACATCAGGAAACACCCGAATTTTTAATGGGAATGAAAATCCGTTTAACGTCCTCCGGTCTGAAACAGACACATATGGGACACTAGTAGATCTAAAGATGGTGGGAACGATCCTGGAGGCAATGCCTGGAGGCAATGCCTGGCAGGCAATGCCTGGAGGCAATGCAATTCCAGGAAAGTCCAGACTTTTTAGCAATACAGATTTCATTTACATATGCACTGACAAATATATAATAAAACAACAACAACAACAACAAAAACAACAACAACAACAAAAACAACAACAACAACAACAACAACAACAACAACAAGACAAAACGACAAACGAGCAAATCATGTGAGCATAAAGAAAACAAGAAAACAATAAAACAATACTCACAACACAGAAGCGAACTCTTTCGTTTATAATTCAAATAATCGAAAAGAGTATGGCTCCCCCCCCACCTGCGTGCGCATCCAACGGAAGTGTCGCCATCTTAGTCAGATTTGTGTGTAAACAGCATCGATCTGGCATTTTTCAAACAAAGTTACTGACTAAGATGGCGGTCTCCCATAATATGGCACGCTCCTTGTGGCCGGATATGACGACACGTGGGTACCAGCCATACAGTATTCATTTTCAACAAACAAACAAAATGTCAGTATACATTTCTAAAACAATACCAATAACTCTCAGGGATATTATTTTTTAGCCTACTACTCGGTTATTTCCCCTAGGGTGTGTGTGAAGTGTGAACACGCATTATGAGAACAGTGTGTCCCCAATGGGAGGACATCAATTATGGGCTGACAAATAGGACACCTTCACACGTATCCACTGGTATTGGTTCATGGCTTTGTTTGCCTTGGTTGGATGTGTGTGTGCGTGTGTGTGTGTGTGTGTGTGTGTGTGTGTGTGTGTGTGTGCGTGCGCGCGCGCGCACGTGTGTGTGTGTGTGTGTGTGTGTATGTGTGTGTGTGTGTGTGCGTGTGCGTGTGTGTGTGCGTTCATGCGTGCGTGCGCGCACACAAAATTACAGATTGTGTGTGTGTATGAGTATGTGCTGTGTGTGTGTGCTTGCGTGTGTGTATGTGTGTGTGCGTGTGCGTGCGTATGCATGCGTCTGTGCATGTGAGTGTGTGTGTGTGCGCGCGTGTTCATGCGTGTATGCGTTCATGCGTGTGTGCGCGCACACAGTTACAGATTGTGTGTGTGCATAAAGTGTGTGTGTGTGTGTGCGTGAGAGAGAGAGAGAGAGAGAGAGAGAGAGAGAGAGAGAGAGAGAGAGAGAGAGAGAGAGAGAGAGAGAGAGACAGAGAGAGAGGGAGAGAGAGAGAGAGAGAGAGAGAGAGAGAGAGAGAGAGAGAGAGAGAGAGAGAGAGAGAGAGAGAGAGAGAGAGAGAGAGAGAGAGAGAGAGAGAGAGAGAGAAGAGAGAGAGAGGGGGAGAGAGATAATTGAATTGAATGAATTGAATTGAGTTCAATTGAATTGAATTGAATGAATTTTATTTATAGAGGGTAATAGAATTAGCAAATAGTATACGTGTTTTCTTTTTCACATCCAGCACTCTTAAAAAATAATAAAAAGGGACAAAAAAGCAATATAAAAAGCATGAAAAACACAGTCATGCATAGTAAAGTAATAAAATCAAACATAATATTATATGCACACGCATGTTGCAGCAGACGAACGTTTTAAAAAAAGAAGATGATACAGTTATCAAACATAAGAGAGTAAAAGTCATACACACAAGCATTCCCTATGTATTCATTTAATAGTGCATACATTTATAATTTATACTGTAATAATGGAGTTAGCAGCATTGGATTCAATCTGAGCTTTAGTGGTGAGTAAGTAATTTCAACCGATTCAAGTATTGTGAACAGGGGGAGGGAGAGGGGGTGGGATGAAGGGAGGGACAGAGTGAGAGAGAGAGAGAGAGAGAGAGAGAGAGAGAGAGAGAGAGAGAGAGAGAGAGAGAGAGAGAGAGAGAGAGAGTGCGCGTGCGCGAGTGTGTATCATATGTTGTGTTGTGCGCGTCCTCTTCCACTTAAAGTTTCAAATTGTCTGACTTCTTCTTCTTCTTCTTCGATCGCTCAGACAGTTTCCTGTCAATCATGAACGCAGATGCGCCGTTCTGCCGTTATGTGCCTAACTAAGAAATAGGCCCAGCAAGTCCGACTTCGGCTGGAGGAGGACATCTTTTTGAAAGTGTTTCTTGAAAAATAGTAAGGCAGAAGAATGGACCGGTAAGGCAGAAAGATAGTAGATGACAGTAAGCAAAGGAAAAAGGGGTCAAAGAGAGTGACAGATTCCCTGGGAAGTTACAAGCACAGAATTTCCAGAAAGTGGGGAACTATTTGTACAAGAGACCCCCCGGTATCCCCACGTTCTATCCATCTCTTAAATTCATGATTCATTTCTCTCTCTCTCTCTCTCTCTCTCTCTCTCTCTCTCTCTCTCTCAGTCCTTATTCTATCTTGTTCTGATTAAAACAGCTAGCTGACTGCAGTAATTGTTAAATGTTAATGCGCATAGATACTATTATCACGTGTATTGATGTGTTTGTATTGGTTGTTGATGACGAGAAGTATTCCAAATGTTGTTGTTGTTTGATTGACTGTTATAAGTAAATAATGGTTACTCTGTTTTAAATGTGCACATTTCTTAGTTCATGTAATGAATTTTAATAATTATTTGTGTTAGTATAATTTTGTTTCACACGTTTGATTAATGTTCTTTCAGTTATGTTGTATCTCTGTCACGTTGTTGCACCTAACCTGAATTTCTCTTTTGGAGATATTAAAGTATACTTGAACTTGATTGTCTGACTAAAAGTGATATCCTTCAGATCCCATTCTCTTTCCCCCCCCCCTTCTTTCCCCCTAGACATACATCGGCTCCATCATCACCACCACCCACCCATCCACCCAACAGACACGCTTTTATCTACCCACCTCCTCTCTCCTTTTTTATTTTTTTATTTTTATAGGAATAGGAATTGTTCAGAAATAATTAAGGGGAGTCATTTCATGGTGTGTGGGAGCGATCTCGCCTAATTCAATCGGCCAAACAGGGGAAATTACTCCACCATCGGGTAGATTCCCCAGCTCTCACCTCGTGTGTTTGAGTAGACTTACATCACTTAGAACACCGTGCGTCATTCTAAAATTGATGTCATTTATATTTTTACGTCACATTTTGCAAGTTTTATCAGTTTGTGGCCACTGGCCACCCCTAATTTTTTTCTAAAAATAAATGTTTGCAAGTCGCTGACCCGCATCCTGCGGTTTCAAGCTTCGACGCCATTGTTGCATTGTTGCTATGGGACTTGACCGTGTAATGGAGGTAAGCAACTCTAATTTTGACGAAGTGCTCTCCCCTAGCGTTTTCCGAAAATCCTCTATTCGGTAGTGAATGTCATGACCCCGAGGTATTATCGAACGCATTCACTTCAAGAGAAGAATGACCAGGCTGACCTTTGGTATTCAGCACAATTGGTTTAATCGACATTTTATTGAAAAATCAATATAGCAGCAACATAAACAGACGGAAACGAGCACATAAAGCTCAAAGCGTATACAAGGCGCTCAAACACAGATAATATGTGACCCAGCACCACGAAAGGGACATTAAGTCGCTGGGCTAGTTTCTCACAACAGGCTTGCAAAGTCAAAAATCTCATTTTCTGTCAATGTTGAGTTATGGGTATTGTTGTGTTCTCTAACATCTTGTTTTTCATATGTATAAAGGATAATCTTTAATACAGTATCTAAATGGTCTTATAAGTGTTTCGACATTATTAGGTCAATGCAGTTTATTGTTTGTGGCTCAAGCCACAAACCTATAACTCACTTTGTCGGTCGGTCGGTCGGTCGGTGGGTCGGTCGGTCTGTCGGTCGGTCGGTCCAAAATTGTCGCACATATTGACAAAATTGTTGCACTTCAAATCGAGGCTGCACTTCAAATTGAGGCTGCTCTTTAAAATGATGTATTTTAAAGCGTACAAAATAATAAACATACGTAATACAGACACTTCAACAGACACGACGAGTATGCGGTGCTTCTTTCGATGAGTATAAGTAGGATACATAGTTTTAAATGTTTTCCAAAAGATATAAAAAGTTACGAAATGGTGCAGAGATAACATTCTGGTTTACAGATTAAAATTATTGAAAAGCCAGGGGAAGCGACTCATGATTGGAGTGGTAAAAATAGACAGCGTGCCACAAACTATTGCGATTCCGCGCTTTTTTTGTTTGTGGCACAAGCCACAAACCTATAACTCACTTTGTCGGTCTGTCGGTAGGTCCAAGATTGTCGCACTTCAAATCGAGGCTGCTCTTTAAAATGATGTTTCGTTTTCAATTGTCGCACACCACAAACGATTGCGAATCCGCGCTTGTTTAGTTAGGCTAGACTTTAGACTGCGTTTTCTCAAAATGGCCAACGCTCACCCTACTAACTTTAAATGCTCATAACTCTGGAACGGAAAAAGATAAAATCATGGTTCTTGTATCAATAGAAAAAGAAACGTCTGAGGTGTTAAAGAGGTGTTAAAACCGTCTAATGGATAATCGTTTCTGCATCAGACAATGTTTACTATATTCATGCATTGGAGTCTAGATAAATATACTAGTGAACGACAATTAGTACGATTTCATCACATTCATTTAGACAGTAGTATTTCATCAGAATCATGCCTCACAGACGTCGTCACAGTTGGATAGTCGTACGACTGAAATAGGACGTGTGGATCCCCTTAACTCGTTGGAAAATTAACACAAACAAAGGTGAGGAAGCAAAAGGATTGTGGAAAAGATTAGAGTGCATGCAACCCAAAAATGGCCTGACATGCTCGTGTGGGTGTTGACAGGTCTGCGGTGATTGCTTCGATTGACTCAACACTTTATGGTTGAAGCCATGTTTTCTTTTCTCCTCCCTTCTCTCTCTCTCTCTCTCTCTCTCTCTCTCTCTCTCTCTCTCTCTCTCTCTCTCTCTCTCTCTCTCTCTCTCTCTCTCTCTCTCTCTCTCTCTCTCTCCTCTCTCTCTCCCTCTCTCTCATCCTCCATCTCCTATCTGGGTTGTTCACTGAATTAGATGAAAGGGTTGACAACTATCGCGTGCAGAAGTGACACGTCTCTGCATGTAAACTATGACGTGAAATGATGTCACTTTCTCGCATAAACTGTCATATTATGAAGTGACACGACTCTGCATGTAAACTACGATGTGAAACGGCACGTCCTTGTAAACTACGATGTGAAACGACATGTCCTTGCAAACTACGATGTGAAACGACATGTCCTTGTAAACTACGATGTGAAACGACATGTCCTTGTAAACTACGATGTGAAACGACATGTCCTTGTAAACTACGATGTGAAACGACATGTCCTTGTAAACTACGATGTAAAATGGCACGTCCTTGTAAACTACGATGTGAAACGACATGTCCTTGTAAACTACGATGTGAAACGACATGTCCTTGCAAACTACGATGTGAAACGGCATGTCCTTGTAAACTACGATGTGAAAAATGTCCTTGTAAACTACGATGTAAAATGGCACGTCCTTGTAAACTACGATGTGAAACGACATGTCCTTGTAAACTACGATGTGAAACGACATGTCCTTGCAAACTACGATGTGAAACGGCATGTCCTTGTAAACTACGATGTGAAACGGCATGTCCTTGCAAACTACGATGTGAAACGGCATGTCCTTGCAAACTACGATGTGAAACGGCATGTCCTTGCAAACTACGATGTGAAACGGCATGTCCTTGCAAACTACGATGTGAAACGGCATGTCCTTGCAAACTACGATGTGAAACGACATGTCCTTGCAAACTACGATGTAAAATGGCACGTCCTTGTAAACTACGATGTGAAACGACATGTCCTTGTAAACTACGATGAGAAACGACATGTCCTTGTAAACTACGATGTAAAATGGCACGTCCTTGTAAACTACGATGTGAAACGACATGTCCTTGTAAACTACGATGTGAAACGACATGTCCTTGCAAACTACGATGTAAAATGGCACGTCCTTGTAAACTACGATGTGAAACGACATGTCCTTGTAAACTACGATGTGAAACGACATGTCCTTGCAAACTACGATGTGAAACGGCATGTCCTTGTAAACTACGATGTGAAACGGCACGTCCTTGTAAACTACGATGTGAAACGGCATGTCCTTGTAAACTACGATGTGAAACGACATGTCCTTGTAAACTACGATGAGAAACGACATGTCCTTGCAAACTACGATGTGAAACGGCATGTCCTTGCAAACTACGATGTGAAACGGCATGTCCTTGCAAACTACGATGTGAAACGGCATGTCCTTGTAAACTACGATGTAAAATGGCACGTCCTTGTAAACTACGATGTGAAACGGCATGTCCTTGTAAACTACGATGTAAAATGGCACGTCCTTGTAAACTACGATGTGAAACGGCATGCTTTTGTAAACTACGATATGAAACGGCATGTCCTTGTAAACTACGATGTAAAATGGCATGTCCTGGTAAACTACGATGTGAAACGCATGTCCTTGTAAACTACGATGTGAAACGACATGTCCTTGTAAACTACGATGTGAAATGACATGTTCATGTAAACTATCATCTGAAATGACACATGTCCATGCCATGACAGTGTTTCTCCCTCTTGCGCGTATATCCCGGAATATTACTATTTTGATTTTTTTTCTAAACAAAATTATTGCAAAGAGTTTTTCAGTCTTACAGGCTGGGAATAGGGCTTGGGTTTGAATCCCATCAGAGGCGATGGTTGTTCGGTCCTGGACCGATTCCTACCTACAGTGAGTGACTACGGGATCAATGGGAAGACTGAAGCCATGCAGTCGAGCTTCATTCGCTTAACGGATGCGATTCTGAGAGTGCTGCTCTAATTTCATGACCAACACTGTAGGTGTCTGTAGTTCTCGGGCCTGGTTAATGCTGGAATATCATTTATGAAAGGAAGCGTAGAGTACAGCCCTGTCATGTAGTCTCAGACCGGATATGGAACTCCATAGCATCATCATCAGCCTCATTATTCTGCAATCATCATAAAGAAGAAAAAAGTATCAAATTATGTGACCTTGCATGCCCTGCTCTCATGGCGACCTTAGTTTCGATGCCCAATTCAGTCTATGCCTTGGTGCGTTCGTGCCAAAGTCATGTGGATCAATATCTTCTGGGGAGCTGTCGGTGGACGCTCGCGGTGACGTCCTTGGTGGAGGACCTCAGAACAGGCTCCACTGAAGTCCACCGAAGTGACTCAGCAGCAATGCAGCGTCTCCTCGGTTTGTTGCCGCCTGACAGCCTTACATAGATTCGTTTCCCTGCTGGTTTCGGATTCGGCGACCTGACAAACCAGAGTGTGGCTGCGAATTGGGACTCGGAATGAGCGGCGTGGGAGCAACCGCCGCTGAACGGCCTAGGAGATGGGACAGGGGAAAACAAATCTCAATCGAAGACGAATATGCTAGGTATTATAGTTCATAGTCACAGAGGCGTATCTGTGAAATTCGGGTTGCTCCCACCTGGAGAGCGCGTCGCAGCCAGAGGCGCGCCACCCAATTTTATTTTTGCATGCGATTTTTGTGTGACTGATGAGGAAGGAAAGGGAGGGAGGGGGTAAATTCTGACCAAATGACAACTTTTTCGTTGCCACTGGCATTAACGTGTGCTAAGTGCATGGGCACACGGGACCTCGGTTTATCGTCTCGTCCGAAAGACTCAACTGCTGGGCCTAACTATGTTTAAAAAAATTAGGTGCAAAACCGCGGCATGACGCATCAGCGCTTACATGACAGGAAACCCTCTGAGCTATCGGTATGCTCAGAAAGAATGAAAGAATAATTATATCATTATCAAGCAACGAGAACGTTTCTTTTTATAAAAAAAAAAGAGATTAAAAACAACAATATGTTAGTCATATTTCACAACGAATAGTCAAGTATTACTGCAACCACAGTTAAACAACCAGACAAAGAAAGAAAGAAAGAAAGAAAGAAGGAAAGAAAGAAAGAAAGAAAGAAAGAAAGAAAGAAGGAAAGAAAGAAAGAAAGAAAGAAAGAAAGAAAGAAAAGAAAGAAAGAAGGAAAGAAAGAAAGAAGGAAAGAAGAAAGAAAGAAAGAAAGAAAGAAAGAAAGAAAGAAGGAAAGAAGGAAAGAAACACAACCTTAGAGCCTCCAAGTCGCCATTCAGTCTGAGCCTCGCTTTCGATGCGGGTTGTCCCGTGATTGCTGACTGGATAGTCGCCATGTTTGTTTTTTCATCCACTCGGATTACAGATTACAGCAGAGGAAGGCACATTTGGCAATGCAGAATGTGTCCATTTCACTTCAGGTTTTCTTTCTTTCTCTTCTTCTTCTTTTCTTCCTCAGAGCAATCGGATTAGAGTCGCAGGAAGACAGATCAATGCGGATTTTTGTCCCGTGTAAAAAAAACCCGAACTGAGTACGAGAGTAGGGGAAGACGGGGTAAGAAGTCCATGGGCGGGTAAGAAGCTCATAATGATAATTAATAATGCTTATTATAGCGCATAATCTTGCTAAGCAACTCAATGCGCTTTTCACTCACCATTCGTACAGACATTTCTAACAGATTGGTTCACGTATCCTCACCATACATCTCTATGAAAAATGAATACACATTTCAGTCACATGTTGCCCATGAGACGAGTGTTAATGCTTAGCGTTCGTCTCATGGGCAAAATTGGACTGAAATTTGCTTCATTTCATGAGATAATTGGCATGGGCTTCTTACCCGCCCATGGGCTTTTTACCCCGTCTTACCCTATATGACCACCAGAGATCAATCCAAGACGAACTTTTTCCAAACTTGAACTTTAGTTATCCCCCCACCCCCACCCCTCCTCATGTTTACGACCCTCAATCTCAAAGTCTGCTTCGATCTTTCAGTTTTATGAAAATAATCCTAGGCTGATCCTAACCCTAACATTTTCATAACTGTTAAGCGTGCTTTCATTCGTCTGTGTGTGTCGTGATGTTCTGTCTATAACTTGTTCCAATGTCTGTCTTAGTAGGAAAATACATTCCAATGCTGTTCTTCTTTATAACAAAAAGTCTAGTTGGCTTACAATAAATCAATGGGCGACGTTGTGTCGTTATACACACGGTCTGGGACCAAAAACAAGTTTCTGAAATAGGTCATATTTAAAGGTGGACCCTGACGGATGAGCTTTTGCAAGAAGCACGTCGAGATCACCAGAAAGACAGCTTTTTTCAAGGATCGGAACACTCACTTTGCTCTGGTTTCCTAGAATTCAAACCGTCAAAACGGCGATTCCTCCTTGGCGGAGATGCCGGAGAGAAACCATTTTGGATGGGGTGGGTGGAGACCAATCATTGTGGTTGAAGTGTTTTTCTTTTTTGTACTGCAGTAAAAAAAAAAGGAGCTGTTTCCTTTGCTGTGAGCAAAACTCCTTTAGGTAAACTGTATAAAATTTTAAAAAAATTAAAAAGGCTTGTATTGTGACAATTGCGTGCAAACGATTTTGGTCTAAACTCAGGCGGCCATTAGCAAAGAGACGGCACACGCCTTCTCTTTCACTGAAATAATTTGACTTCCAGCACCTCCGCCAAGGAGGAATCACCGATTCGACGGTTTGATTTTTAGGAAACCA
>CM065685.1:12592929-12597929 GCA_017654935.2 Phymorhynchus buccinoides
ACGGAAGTACTTCGCGTGAATCATGCATGACTCACCGACTTTGTCGAAATCGGATCGCATTGAGGATCGAATCCTATGCAGTGTAGCGGCCCCTTAAAGACACACTGACCCAGCAAAATTAAGTCCCTTGATTTTTTCTTCTTCTGGCCAGGTGTGACCCACATACAAATGCCCCCAAATTGGAATTGAGGCTGCTCTTCAAAGTCGCTATCTCGTTTCTAAGTTGGGGGCATTTGTATGGGAGCTACAACCGGCCAGAATAAAAAAAACAAAAACATGTTGCCATCGAGAGAGGGAAACACGTGAAAACCGTGATTTTCGCTCATGGATGTGGTGTGTCTTTAAAGACACACTGACGCACCACGATTAAATCCCTTGGGTTTTTCTGGGTAGTTGTGACCCACATGCAAATGTCCCCAACTTCAAATTGAGGCTGCTCTTTGAAATGATGTCTCGTTTTGAAGTTGGGGGCATTTGTATGGGAGTCACAACTGGCCAGAATGAAATGTCTTACCAGCGAGAGAGGGAGGGAAACACGTGAAACCCGCGATTTTCACTCATGGATGTGGTGGGTCTTTATGCAGATGACGTGTCAAAATCACGGGTGTCGCGTGTTATCCCTCTTATAGCCGGACATAAATCTTGCTTTGACCAGGTCTGACTGCCGTATAAATGCCCCCAAATTCAAACCGAAACATAATTTTAAAGAGCAGCCTCAATTTTTAAGTTGGGGACATGTGTATGTGGGGGTCACAGCTACCCAGAAAAAAACAAGGGACTTAATCGTGGTGCGTCAGTGTGTCTTTAAGACGCACTCATGACCATTGTACCGGATTCAGAATGAAGGACGACGACATGGATTAACGTGGTGTGTCTTTGGATCGAGTGCAACTTGAACTTTCGGTTTGGCAAGAGTTCGTGATGGTGTGTCGGGCGCATTCATTATGAAATTAGCAACGTGGGGGTTGACACAATCACGTCGAGTATGACAGCAGCTGTAGTGAACAGCATTGACAAGAATAAGAACAAGAACAGCAGCAGTCAGCCAACAACGATAACAACGACAACAACAACATCAACGATAATACAGTGGAACCTCCCTTAAAGACCTCCCGTTATAAGACTCCCTCCCATATAAGACATACTTCTCTGAGACATTGCCCTTCTTTGTAAGTATTATAATTACAGTGGAACCTCCCTTATAAGACTTCCCGTTATAAGACTCCCTCCCATATAAGACCTACTTCTCTGAGACATTGCCCTTCTTTGTAAGTGCAGTGGAATCTCCCTTGTAAGACCTCCCGTTATAAGACTCCCTCCCATATAAGACCTACTTCTTTGAGACATTGCCCTTCTTTGTAAGTATTATAATTATAGTGGAACCTCCCTTATAAGACCTTCAAAAATCATCCAAAACGAGGTCTTATAAGGGAGGGGTCTTGATACGGAGGTAATTTTAATACTTACAAAGAAGGGCAATTTCTCAGAGAAGTAGGTCTTACATGGGAGGGAGTCTTGTAATGGGAGGTCTTGTAAGGGAGGTTCCACTCTACCTCTCTTCTAGACCCCTCCCTTATAAGACCTCATTTTGGATGAGTTTTGAAGGTCTTATAAGGGAGGTTCCATCGTAACAACGACAATAACGATAAGAGCGATCTTAGCAACAACTTACGTCACCACAAAAAAACTACAGCATCAACAATGCTGAAACCAAACAGCAACAATAATGATCTACAACATGAATGGACGAATAACCGACATTCAGTACGTCTTGCTTTTTCTGTCCTTTCTTTCTTTGTTTGTTTGAAAACATCTTATTGGCTAGCAAATATGTGACCCAGCACCACGAAAGGGACATTAAGTCGCTGGGCTAGTTTCTCGCAACAGGCTTGCAAAGTCAAAAACCTCATTTTTTGTCATTGTAAAGATATATTTGTCTTCTCTATCATCTTATCTTTCATACTGATAAAGGAAAATCTTTACTATGGTCTCTAAATGGTCCTATAAGTGCTTTGAAACGAGTAGGTCAATGCATTTCCTTCACCTAGGCTAGTGTTCATGTGCTTCGGTTGTTGGGATGATCCATGGAGTCTTTAAGCCAGGGTTAGAAAACAAAGCAACAAACAACAAACGTAACGGCGAAACTTCCTGGTCCTTGTTGTTGTTGTTGTTGTTGTTGTTGTTGTTGTTGTTGTTGTTGTTGTTGTTGTTGTTGTTGTTGTTGTTGTTGTTGTTGTTGTTGTTGTTGTTCTTCTTCTTCTTCTTCTTCTTCTTCTTCTTCTTCTTCTTCTTCTTCTTCTTCGATCGCTCAGACAGTTTCCTGTCAATCATGAGCGCAGATGCGGCATGCTGCCTCTATGCGCCTAACTAAAGAAATAGTCCGACTTCGGTTGGAGGAAATCTGTTTTGAAAGCGTTTTGTGGAAGAAGAAAAAATGGCAGGAGAATGGACCGGGTGTACTATAAGGCAGAAAGATAGTAGATGACAGCAAAGCAACGGGAAAAGGCGGAGTCAAAGAGAGTGACAGATTAGAGGGAGCTACAAGTACAGAACTTCCAGAAGGTGGGGGAACTATTTATACAAAAGACCCCCCCCCCCGTATCCCCACGGTGGGGTGGGGTGTGGGGGGACTTCCTGGTGCTAAGAGGATTACAGGATTACAACCACCTCGACAACACAGAAATCGAAACATTCTTCAAGGGATAACACTGGTAGAGCAGAGTAGCAAACCAAACAAGATGGTTCAGACATACAAGCTCATTTTCAACAGCACGTTTCGCTGACTCTAAAATGTACAAATCCAATACTCAAGCTAGATTACTATATATGAATGCTAGCCTCACCCCCACCCCTCCTACCCCCACCACCCCTGTCTGTCTTTAAGTATTATGTAGGTAGATACTGTTAACATGGGCTAAAACTTACAAACTAGGTCGAATACAGTTCTGCATGATGATTTTAATATTCTTGAAGTCAATAAATAAGACTAAAGGAAATTGATTTCGATAAGCATAATGCGAAAACAATTCACCCATATTGTTCTTATATATAATGTGAGCAGATTAAGCCAAGGAATATTTGGTATAGCCTTTTGGTATTGGCTTTTCCTGTGTGCTAAAACACACTGGGGGGACGCTCACAATCTATTGTAGGGGAAGACGGGGTAAAAAGCGCATGGGCGGGTAAGAAGCCCACCCCAATTATCTGATGAAATGAAAGCAAATTTCAGTCTCATTTTGCCCATGAGACGAGCGTTAATGTCTAGCATTCGTCTCATGGGCAAATTTGACTGAAATTTTCTTTATTTCATGAGATAATTGGGGTGGGCTTCTTACCCGCCCATGCGCTTTTTACCCCGTCTTCCCCTATGCTAATGTATAAGTAGGAGGACACTCTTAAAGGTCTCTGTACCGGTGCGCCCCGGTTCGCATATTGCCGTTTCGCATACTGCCGCTTCGCATAAAGCCGATTCACATACTGCCGCTTCGCATACAAAGCTTTGCGGACATGGCATTTCGCATAAAACTCAGAAAGTTAGGGATAGGGTTAGGGATAGGTTAGGGATAGGGTTAGGGATAGGGTTAGGGATAGGGTTAGGGATAGGTTAGGGATAGGGTTAGGGATAGTAAGAAAGTAACAGAAAGTCACGTAGAGTGCATTAGAACCTGCAATAGTGTATAATATGCGAAATGGCAAACCCGTTTATGCGAACTGCCAGGTTATTTTGGAAGAGATACTCGACTTGCGCCCGCGGATCTGATCAAAGGATTATGCGAAACGGATTATGCGAACCGGTGGGCACCCCTCTGTACACTTGATTCCCCCCCCCCCCCCCTCTTTCCCCATGGCAACGCAGTGACATGCACGTGATCTCATGAGAGGCTGTCACTGTGTTGCCATGGGAAAAGAGTGAAGAATGTTAACGTGTATTGAGACCCTTTGAAATAAATCTCCCGCCTGTTAGCTACACTCCTCAATGTATGCACGCACTGGGTCGCTGCAAACAGGCACGTCCAAACGAATTTGCCCCTTTCTTTCCTTAGAGCAAAATCGAAGTTGTTTCCCTACCCTTGTATACCGCTCATAAAAAAGTAGCGGATATTGTGTTTTGTAAGATCACCGTGGGTTTAGTAACGAAATTATAAGTTCTATTCAATTTGAAAACAAAAGTAGGGGAAGACGGGGTAAGAAGCCCATGGGCGGGTAAGAAGCCCATGCCAATTATCTCATGAAATGAAGCAAATTTCAGTCATATTTTGTTCATGAGACGAACGCTAAACATTAACACTCGTCTCATGGGCAAAATGTGACTGAAATTTGCTTCATTTCATGAGATAATTGGCATGGGCTTCTTACCCGCCCATGGGCTTCTTACCCCGTCTTACCCTATGCTATTCCTTGAGCATAAAATGGAAGAATAAAAATTTATTTTGAAACGTTACGTGATTGTCAGAGAAGACGGACATCAATGGGTGCAATGTCCAAAAGTCATAGAAATAGTCATAACACATTTGAAAATGTGTTGGGCCACGGTTTCCTGCAAGACATAGCGGCATTTGATTGAAGATGGTCAGGGGACCTTGTACACCATAAGATGGTCTTGGTTTCGTGGTGATCTTGCACAACATGTGCTCTCAGTGGAGACACGCATTGTCATTTTGGAGGTTAAAATCTGCTCAACGCTGGCGTTTTTCAATTTCACCTTGCATCATTGTAGCGGTCATAAGAGGATCTAGGGACGCCGGTAAAAAAACATTAATCCTCCAGGAAATCTTAGGAGACTGTTCCAGAGCATGAGAAAGCATTGCCTTGAATGCCTCGTAGCAAACAGTAACCCAACAATCTGTCAACTGTGTAAAGGTGTTTTGTGATTTTTGAATAACAAACCCACTGATGTTTATCGCCTCCGGCAGTCACGTGACATTTTAACATTGAATTTTGTCTTCGGTTTTACAGCCAAGAAAAGCTGAACTATCATTTTTAACATGAAATTAAACTTA
>CM065685.1:12615429-12617929 GCA_017654935.2 Phymorhynchus buccinoides
AATGAGTATCTTTTAACCTTTCAATCTGAAATTAAGCTGACCCGAACCCTATCCCTAACCCAAACCTTAAACCGTCAAACACAAAATAAAATACAATTGTGCTAAAAATTGAGTGTTTGATATCCGGAGATGATCATGTGCATTCTTGAACGCCTAGTCCAGCACTTAGCCGTCCCTATGAGCTTCCATAAAGCACAAGATTGACTCTCTCTCTCTCTCTCTCTCTCTCTCTCTCTCTCTCTCTCTCTCTCTCCTCTCTCTCCTCTCTCGTCTCCACGCTCTCTCTCTCTCTCTCTCTCTCTCTCTCTCTCTCTCTCTCTCTCTCTCTCTCTCTCTCTCTCTCTCTCTCTCTCTCTCTCTCTCTCTCTCTCTCTCTCTCTCTCTTCCTCTCTCTCTCTCTCTCTCTCTCTCTCCCGCATACAACACATCTCTACCTCGTCTCCGCATACACACACACAACAATACCTCCTTTCTTTACCTTTCAACCTCTCTGCCAGATAAATCCCAGCAGAGCAGTTATCATTAATGTGTGCGCGGATTCATGCAAGTTTGCCCTCGAGTCGGGTAAGGGGTTATTTTTTAACATCAGTTTAGAGCTGTTTTCAACAAATGGAAGGATTTATGAATTAACTTGTCTTTATGCCTAAGAACAGCCGTTCAACGCAACATCATAAATACTAAGTCCACCATTTGTCTTCCTTTCAGCGCCATTTATGACACGAATTTAGAAAAAAACACATTTGCAGCGGTGGACGATGGCGATCGTTGAAATAAGTAGGTTTTCAGTTCGTTCTTTTTCTTTGGTTGATTACCCGGCCAGAGGCCGAGGTATTGCGATCGGTTTGTGTGTCTGTGTGTGTGTCTGTGTGTGTGTGTGTGTGTGTGTGTGTGTCTGTGTGTCGATTATCTTAAAAACTACTGTTTGGATTTTGATTAAAATTGGCAGAGGGGTAGACAGCTTGAAAAGGAAGCTTCCTTTCGTTAATCAACACCGTGCTGACCTTGACCTTGTTTTCGTTTTGATGGAATTAACCTTAAAGACCCACCAGGTCACGTGTCAAAACCACGGGTTTCACGTGTTTTCCCTCTTATAGCTGGTAAGAAACCTTGTTTTTTGACCAGGTTTAACTCCCGTACAAATGTCCCCCAAATTAAATACGAAACATCATTTTAAAGAGCAGCCTCAATTTGTAAGTTGGGGACATTTGTATGTGGTTCACAGTCTAACCCAGAAAAAACCCAAGGGACTTAATCAGTGTGTCTTTAAACTGATTGTAGCCCTCACACCCTTGCCCAATTCAAGGTGACATTTGCAGGAAATCGGCTCGCACAATAATGGCAACTGCTTTACGATTGGAACAACCCGCCCCCAACCCCCCCCCCCCCCCCCCCCCCCCCGCCTCTCCATGCATAAAATAAAACTGCTTCTTTCTAGAAGCACAAATCAAACAAAAATATATAATATACATCTGTATTGCTAATACTTCGGGATTTTCCTGGTGTTGCACTGCCTCCGGGCATTTGCCTCCAGGGTCGTTCCCACCATCTTTATACATGTATCTGTTACGCCCAAAGTGCTTTGCCCAATTCATGAAATGGACAATGTATGTCACATTTTTGAATCCCCATTCACACAGGTATTGATTAAGGTTGATTCATGGTATCACACACTTTTCTACATTGTATTTGCACCCCTATCCTGGCCCCCAACTCGACCAGATGCTAAGCTGGGGCATGCCTGAGCCACATGTTGATTCAAACGTTTTATCAAGTTAACTCTGAATAAAATAATGTTGACTCATCTACAGATTCGTTCTTGATCTATGTGTGCTAATGAACAACAACTGTTTTTCATTCAAATTGCTTTTCTCAATTGCAAGTTATAAATTGGCTATTTCACGAACTGGGCAAACCATTTTGCCCATTTCATGAAATGGGCAATTTCATGGATCGGGCGTAACATATCCACTAATGTCCCATAATTTATGTGGTCTGATCCAGACCGAGAGGACGTTAATAAATCAGATTTCTCATTCAGCACAAATAATCAATCTCGCTTTCCTTGCTCAATAATCAATTGTTAGAAAACATGCGCATCTTCTAAGGGATCAACAACAAAGCTCATGCATGCATAAAGACCCACCACGTCACGTGTCAAAATCATGTTTTTTCACGTGTTTTCCCTCTTATTGCTGGTAACAAATCTTAAAGATACACAGACGCGCCACGATTAAGTCCCTTGGTTTTTTTCTGGGTAGCTGTGACCCACATACAAGAAATGCCCCCCCCAACTTCAAATTGAGGCTGCTCTTTAAAATGATGTATCGCTTTGAGCTTGGGGGCATTTGTATGGTAGTGAGAACTGGTCAAAACAAGATTTATTTCCAACTATAAGAGGGAAAACACGTGATTCTGGTGGGTCTTTAAAGCAGATTCTACCTCATTCAGCACAAATAATCAATCTCGCTTTCCTTGTTCAATAATCAATTGTTAGAAAACA
>CM065685.1:12635429-12637929 GCA_017654935.2 Phymorhynchus buccinoides
CACGTAATGTTCTCATCCCTAGCTGATGCATTTGTACCTTAGTGTTCAAGTGCTTCTTGCTGTTGGGATGATCCCTGGAGTCTTTTAGCCAGGGTAAGCCAACCAACCAACCAAACCTAACACCACCCCAGCGAAAAGAAAACAAAAAACAAATAGCAGAAAACCCAAAGGAAACAAAAAACACCCTAACAAACCCAACGCAAACAACAAAACCATCCTAACAAACCCAAAGGAAACAAAAAAATACACCTAACAAACCCAAAGCAAACCCAAAACACACCCTAGCAAACCCAAAGGAAACCAAAAACACACCATAACAAACCCAAAGCAAACAAAAAAAAAACCCTCCCTAACAAACCCAAAGGAAAAAAAACAACAACAACCTAACAAACCCAAAGTTAGCCAAAAACACACCCTAACAAACCCAACGCAAACAACAAAACCATCCTAACAAACCCAACGGAAACACAAAACACCCCCTAACAAACCCAAAGGAAACAACAAAAAACCTAACAAACCCAAAGCAAAAAAACAACAACACCCTAACAAACCCAAAGCAAGCAAAAAAACACACAACCCTAACAAACCCAAAGCAAGCAAAAAAACACACAACCCTAACAAACCCAAAGCAAGCAAAAAAACACACAACCCTAACAAACCCAAAGCAAGCAAAAAAACACACAACCCTAACAAACCCAAAGCAAGCAAAAAAAACACACCCTAACAAACCCAAAGCAAGCAAAAAACACACCCTAACAAACCCAAAGCAAGCAAAAAAAAACACAACCCTAACAAACCCAAAGCAAGCAAAAAAACACACAACCCTAACAAACCCAAAGCAAGCAAAAAACACACCCTAACAAACCCAAAGCAAGCACAAAACACAACCCTAACAAACCCAAAGCAAGCAAAAAACACACCCTAACAAACCCAAAGCAAGCACAAAACACCCCCTAACAAACCCAAAGCAAGCAAAAAAAACACACCCTAACAAACCCAAAGCAAGCAAAAAAACACACAACCCTAACAAACCCAAAGCAAGCAAAAAACACACCCTAACAAACCCAAAGCAAGCAAAAAACACACCCTAACAAACCCAAAGCAAGCACAAAACACCCCCTAACAAACCCAAAGCAAGCAAAAAACACACCCTAACAAACCCAAAGCAAGCACAAAACACCCCCTAACAAACCCAAAGCAAGCAAAAAACACACACCCTAACAAACCCACAGGAAACAAAAAACCCACTCTAATGAACCCAAAGGAAACAAAAAAACACCCTAACGAACCCAAAGGAAACAAAAAAACACCCTAACGAACCCAAAGGAAACAAAGCAAACACCCTAACAAACCCAAAGCAAACAAAAAAAAAACCCTCCCTAACAAACCCAAAGGAAAAAAAAAAAAAATGCAGACTCCCCCCCCCCCCCCCCCCCCCCAAAGGAAAAAAAGAAAAAAAAAAAAAAAAAAACCAAAAAAAAAACACCCCCCCCCCCCCCCCCCCCCCCCCACCCCCCCCCCCCCCCCCCCCCCCCCCCAAAAAATAAAACAAAAAATAAAAAACCCATACAGCCAACAAACATATCAAAGAACTCAACATCTACCCCAACCTGTGTTCATCCTCTGTCTCTCAACCCTATATTATGTTACACTAAATTCGTGAAATTGCCTGTTTCATGAAATGGGTCTGGCAAAGGAGTTTGAGATTGTCATGTTGGGTGGTTTTTTTGGTTTGTTTTTTGGTTGCTTTTTTCTGTCTGTCCCAAGGATATATCCGGAACCGCTTGACAGAATCGCTTCACATTTTGTGCGGTGGTGCGTTGCCATGCGAGGAAGGCATCCGCGCATACATTATCGTTGTCCTGACCTTGACCTTGATTTATGATTCGTTCGTGTTAACAGTATCCACGGTACTCCACTTTAAAAAACAAACAATGCTCCCTTTGATGTTATAGAACGCTTTTTTAAAATTTTAATTTCAATGTCATCGTTTGCAATTTTAATGTATATGGTATCCGTATGCAATTTGAAATCGGAATAGTATACAGTACAGTCTTGCCTTTCAATTTGCATAAGGAAAAATAGACAGTCGTTTTCAAGAAAAAGACAGTTTGCAGACAATAAAAATGTTTGTGTTTTTTTGCCCCACAAAAATGGACTTTTACAAAAAATGGATTACCTTGGCAAAACAAACAGTTACAACCTTTAACCCTTTCACCGCCAAAGTTGCATTTTAGCACCACAGTGATTTAACACCTGTGTCACTAAAAGGCATTAAATAGGGGTCTATTATCTAAAGACCCTATTGTCTTAGCTTTGGGATGTAAGGATAGACCTTATTTTATATAAATTATGTCACAGAAGAATCCACAATACTGCAGATGGATTTTGTTCTCTATACAGGTAAATTTAATAGAAATTGTTAGTTGAAATATGGTTGTCGGTGAAAGGGTTAAGCTTTTGATGAACAAAAACCCGAACACCCACCCTGGTAATATTT
>CM065685.1:12662929-12678696 GCA_017654935.2 Phymorhynchus buccinoides
ATGCGTACTCATTTTTAAAGGCAGCGATTTAATGCTCCACAAAAAATAGATGATTTTGACAAAAAAAACAGATGCTTGTGGCAAAAGAAAAGACCATCTAACCCTAACCCTATCCCTAACCCTAACCCTAACCCTATCCCTACCCTACCACGGAAAGAACCAAGAAATAGAGCCAGGAGGGTGTAAATCTACATATTAAACTTTGCCGAGAAATCGATGTACAAAGCCATGCACTTATACTATTTGTTTGCTGGAACCATTCCTTTTTTTGGTTGGTAAATTTTAAGTCATTTTTAAACCGAGTTTTTAATAACATATAGAAAAAGAGTTTTGTGTGGGATATTTTCCCTTTGTAACCACAGTGTTGGAATTTAGTGATGAATGTTGACAAGTGTTTGAAAGCGTGAAAATGATTCATGGAATTTTGAGCAGCTAAAATGTCCTTCTTCCTTCTTCTTCTTCTGCCACTTCTATGGCCATAATGGCCCATAAGGTAAGGTACGCATGTGTCCGGTTTTCAGTTTTCACTCGTCTCCTCGCTGCGTACAGCCGACACATTCTGATTTCGGAGGAGCTCAAAAAAGAAAAATTATTTGGAAGATTTGTTTTTAAAAAGGCAGGAGAATGGGGTCAATAAGTCAGAAAGATAGTAGATGACAGAAAGCAAAGGGAAAAGGCAGAGTCAAGGAGAGTGGCAGATTAGAGGAAGTTACAAGCACTGAACTTCCAGAAGGTGGGGTAACTATTTTTTACGAAAGACCCACCGCTATCCCCACCCCCGTAATCCCCACGGGGAGAGACTCGTGGATGGGGCAGGTTCGTCCCCAGCTCCCCCGTATGGAGGCACGAGGCAATCCACCCACTGCCCGAACAGCTAAAGCGCGTGTTTAAAAAAATGCATAAACTTTGAAAATACAAATAGTACAATCCAAACAATGTTGTCACGATTTGGCATCGTTTTTTTTTTTTTTGTGTTGCAGGCGTTTCGTCGCACGGGAAACGAAATGGAAATGATAGCTGACCAAATTTACATCACCAATTAACACCTTACAGCAATAAAATGTTGAATTGATGTCCACTTTGATTTTTTAGCTACATCAATTAGGTATGTGCAAGGTACACACTTTAAGGATACACTGACTCACCACGATTAAGTCCCTTGTGTTTTTTTTCCTGGGTAGCTGTGACCCACATACAAATGCCCCATGACTTCAAACAAATTGAGGCTGTTTCTTCGAACTTGTTTCGCTTTGAATTTGGGGGCATTTTGTATGGGAGTCAGACCTGGTCAAAACAAGATTTCTTTCCAGCTATAAGAGGGAAAACACGTGAAACCCGTGATTTTTGACACGTGATCTGATGGGTCTTTAAGATAGCAGCATCATAGTGCACGCACAAAATTAATAACTAAAAACAACATCTGTTTTTTTGTTTGTGCGCTCAAGCACAAATACCTATAACTAAACTGTCTCGGTCTGTGGTCAGGTCGGTCATGTCGGTCCAAAATTGTCGCACAATTTGACAAAAATTGTCCGCACTTCAAATCGAGGCTACAATAGTCAAAATTAATTTGAGGCCGCTCTTTAAAATAATATATTCTTAAAGCGTACTACAGGAATAATAAACTATATGTAATACAGACACTACAACAGACAATAACGATGTCATGCGGCTGCTTCTTTTGATGAGTATAAGCAGCCGATACATAGTTCTAAATGTTTTCCAAATAGCATATACAAAAAATACGAAACCGCCGGCACAGATACACATCCACTGGTTTTACAGATTAAAAAATTATTGAAAAGGCACGGGTACGGATGACTCATGATTGGAGTGGTAAAAATAGACCGCGTGCCACAAACTATTAAGATTTCACGCTTGTTTTTAGTATACACTGACTTTGAATGTATACATCTGGAAGAATAGAACTGAAGAAATATTATCTGCATCATTGATACCACGTCTCTATAAAGTCCCTCCCTTATAAGACTCCCGTCTAAGATTATAGGAGCCAGAATGGTCAACGCTCATTGCCATTGTGGGCCCTCAAGAGAAGAAGAAGACGTGACCCAAAAATGTTCATCGATTTCCCCCCTTCGTATTCGGACTAGTGAGTGTACAGTGGCACTTCCCTATTAAGACCCCTCCCCATTAAGACCTTTTTGGGGCTGTACACCCCAACCTTTATTCTGTAAGGTAAAACAAGCAATCCGAATGCAGTAAATTACTGATTAAAAACAAGCGCGGATTCGCAATCGATTGCGGCGTGCGACATTGTGAAACCGAAAACATTTTAAAAAGAGCACAGCCCCTCGTTTGAAGTGCTGTCTATTTTTACCACCCCACTGCAATCTTATAGACACTGAGCGCTTCACCTGCTTTTCAATCAATAATTTTAAATCTGTAATCCACTGCCTTCTCTGCAATCTCTGCCAGACACCCTTTTGGAAAACATTTAAAACTATTTATCTTACTTATGCTCATCGAAAGATAGCACCGCATACTCGTCGTGTCTGTAAATGTAGTGTCTGTATTACGTATGTTTATTATTTTTCTACGCTTTAAAATGAAGATTCATGTGCTCTGTTCAGTACCCCAATCCAATCTTACCCACCACCACCTCAAGGACTGTAGATATGTAGATATAACAACTAAATTGTTACTTTATGTCCAAGTATTTTTTTCTCCTTTAAAATATGTGCGACAAGTTTGCGAAATGTGCGACAATTTTGGACCGACGACATACCGACAAGACTCGACCGACCTGACACAGTGAGTTATAGGTTTGTGGCTTGTTGCCAGAAACACAAAAACCTACAACCATTGCAAAGAACCGACAATCAGGATGTGATATTATCCACTTTTTCAGTGTTACGGGTTTCCCTCCACGAAGGCTAAGCGATTGGTAAATGTACATCACAAAGTACAACCGTGAGTAGCCACTTCCATCGATAAGACCTTCAGAAATCATTCAAAAATGACCCCCCCCATTGTAAAGGGACTGGTCTATAAAGGTTTGAGGCTTGTCTTTAAATACGTCAACCACACAGAAGGGCAAATGTCTCAGATGACAGTAAGTCTTCATGAAGGGCGAAGGGAGCGTCTCTTATAATGTAAGGTCTTGCATAAGGGAGGTTCCACACTTCACAACTCCCTATTGGAGCGATAATACGCTATTCTATATTATTTTTAAGTCACTGTCTAAACAGAGAAACTGCTTTTTTTTTTTTGCGTGAAATCTTATTAATACAGGAATACAGGAATACAGGAAGAGAACCCCAGTAACATTTTGCCTGACACACTATTTTTTAAAACACACTTTACTTTCTCAAACTAAAACAAAGACCGAACTGCAGTGGTGACACTCATTCCACACTTTGCTTTTTTTTTCTCCCCAAACAACTAATACGCTTTTACATTACCTTATAATGTCCTTTGTTGAGTGTCATAGTTGTGATTGCCCAACTTTAATCTTTTTTTGATTTATTATTGACTGCTCAGTAATAAATAAAAAATAAAAAATCGCTTTGGGTTATGTTCCACCGCCCAAATGCAGGCTACGGCTTGTCTACATGAACGAGAAACACAACGTAGCCTTCGAAACAACTCAATAGCAACAACTGCGGATTAAGCAAAATTATATTATGACATAGAAAAGTAAAGAAAGAACACGACAAGATAAGACGGAAAGAAAGCAAATCAAGAATGGAGAGTAAGTCACATAAAAGACAAAACCACAAAGAAGAATTATATATATATATATAAATAACAATGGCAACAACCCGAGGCAACATATTTTTTTCACGGATAACCCAAGCAATAAAAAAAAAAAGCAAGGGTAACCATAAGCTAGCTGCAAAAATGCAAACACCAGACCACCTATCACCACCAGAACCAAGCAACAACAACGGAAAAAAAAAAACAACAACAACAAAAAAAAAAAACTTAAGTGACCTAAAAAAACTGCCTAAAAGGCCAAAAAATGCTCAAGAAAACCGTGACCTCAACGTTGAAAAAAACACACCCACCATCAAAAACCCTCCAAACCCCATCAAACCACAATGACCGCCAAGCTGAAAACGCCAGGAAGAACCTCCCCATACGCGCCCCTCCCCCGTCCACCTTCTCCCTTCAAAACTCACCAGCATCACCACCCTCCTCAAACAACGAAACGTCAACCCTTCTGAACAACACAGACGGCGGCGATGGTGATGATAATAATGCTCTCGCTTCAAACGATCACAGAACTGATGCTACTACACCCCACGGTTACAACCTACTAGGAAGATTCTTTGACTTTATCTTCTGACGTTTCCACAATCAAAAAACAACGTCTTCTTACCAGCGGGCTGCAGCTGGAGCATCTGATCTTCCTCATTCCATGGCTACCATAGTAACTTCTCTCTCTCCTCTTGGACCTTCGTGATCGTGGTGGTCGGGATCGTCGGGAACGCTTTGGTGGTCTTTGTGGTATCTTCGGGAACGCAAGATGAGGCAGAGCGTAAAAACAACCTGTCTGTTTCAAAAAACGTGGCATTGGAATCCGAACTGGTCAGAAATGATCCTGGGGATATAAGTTTAGATCGTTCAGTTCATGATGGACAAGGGTTGGTTGCTGGGTCCTCTCGGCTTTAAAGAAAAGGGGGTGAAACAAGTGCTCCGTGGATCAGTACCAGGTTCCTGCTGACCGTCTGCTCCTACGTGTCCGTGCTGAGCATGGTGAGCGTCTGTGTGGAAAGGTGAGTTTCGCGGTAAAGGTGAGTCGGGTCGTGTTGTGAAAATGGGTCGCGGTCATGTCGTCGTTGAACAGGATCTTCATTGATGGAAGAGAAATGAATAATTATTATAAGACTAAAGAAAGGTTGGGTTTTCTCACAACTGCATCTCCGTCTCTGAAAAACCCCTGTAAATGATCTGTCTGATCTGTCTCTTCTCTCTCTTTCTCATCCACGTCTCTCATCACCTAGAATCAACTCAGGTTGATTATCTGTTCCTGAAATCCTCGTTAATCTCTGTCTCTGGTTCTGAACTCTCCCCTCTCTCTCTCTAAGTATACATCTCCATCGTTCACTCCTCTGGAGCCTCAAACCTGTCTGTCTGTCCATATCATGAAATAGGCCTGTCTGTCAATCCTGTCTGTCACTGTCTCTCTATCTCTGTGCATCTCCTTCTCTATTTCTTACTTTCAGATCTCTTTATTTTTTTGTCTACTCCCCAAGTGCCCCCTCTCTCTTTCTCTCTGCCGGATCCCCCTACTGTCCTCTCCCCTCTCTATTCTCTCTCTCTCGCTCTATGATCTGGTAATTTTGTTGCCTCTGTCTCTCTGCCTCTCTCACGCTCTCTCTCTCTCCTCTCATCTCCTCTCCTCTATCTACACTCTCATCGTCTTCTCTCTCTCTCACTCTCCCTGCACCACCACCCCTTTCTCTCTCTCACTCTCTTAGCCCTAAAACCTCTCTCCATCCCTCCTCCTCTCCTCTCATCCTCTCAGTCCTGCTCTTTCGTATCTCCGTCTCTCTCTCTCTCCTTGTCTCTATCCTCTCTCTCTCTGTCTGCATGTCTCGTGTCTCTCTCTGTCTCTCTGTATGTGTATGTGTCATGTGTGTGTGTGTATGCGCGCGCGCTGCGCGCGTGCGCGCGCGCCGTGTGCTTGTGTGTGTGTGTGTGTGTTGTGTGTGTGTGCGCGTGCGCGCCGCGCATCCGCGCGCGCTTGCGCGTGTGTATCGTATACAACTGAGACAAGTTGAATATGTGTCTTTATTGACGATAAAGAATAGAGACTATAAAATGTAAATTAATTGTTTTCTAAAAAAAAAAGCACACCCCCTCTCTACTGTCGTTGTGTCATGCAGCATGCGGCATGTGGTTTTGTGTATTGTGTGTGTGTGGTGTGTGTGTGTGTGCCCGGTGCGCGCGCGCGTGTGTGTGGTAGTCGATGATGGGACCGGGTACTTAGGATGGGGGAGGAGTTCTGTTTGTTTGTTTGTCTGTCTCTCTCTCTAACCACGTCTTCTTGTCTGTAAAATACAGAGCCATTTCTAAAATCACTCACTTTACTCACGACAAAATAACACCGAGCGTTAACACTACGGAAGCACACAATGCACACACACACTTAATGTAAAATGCGCAACTAATCTGCACGAGCTGTTATGTATATAATTTACATCACATCAGTCATTCCTATGCCCCCGGCCACAGGCCTAACAATTCAAAGCTTCTTTTTTTTAACTTTAACTTTCCAAATCCGAAATCCAAATGCATATTGAAGTTTCATTATTTTATAACAGAGCAACGGCCAGACTGTTGTCTGTATGTTTTCTCTATTCGTCTGTTCTGTACAGGTCTGTTCTGTCTGTTTATCTATCTATCTATCTATCTGTATGTCAATATGTCTCTCTCACTCTGTCTATCTGTCCGGTCTGTCGTCTGTCTGTGTGTCTGTCTCTCTCTCTTTCTGTCTCTCTCTGTTTCACTCTCTCACTAACTCTTTCTCTCAATCACTCTCTCTCTCTCTCTTTCTCCTCTCCCCCCCCCCCCCCAAGGCAGACCCCCCCCCCCCCTCTCTCTCTAAGACTGATCCCCCCCTCTCAACATCTCTCCGACAAGAACACCTCTCGCCTCCTGATACTCTCCTTCTCTCTTTCTCTCACTCAACTTCTCTCTCTCTTACTTCTTTCTCTCTGTCTCTCAACACCATTCTTCTCTTCTCCTCTCCCTCCTTCTCTCTCTCTCTCTTACCTCTCATTCTTTCTGTCTCACTCTTTCTTTCTCTCTCTCTCTCTCTCTCTCTCCTCACTCACACACTCTCTCTCTCTACACTCACTCTCCCTCACTCTCTCTCTCCCCCCCCCAAGTCGCGTTCGTCTCTCCTCTCTCGTCTCTCTCTCTCCTCTCCTCTCTCTATCTCTCCTCTCTCTCTCACTCTCTCCTCTCCCGCTCTCTGTCTCTCTCTCCTCTCTCCTCTCTCTCTCTCTCTATGTCTCTTTGATACAATAATTATTTTCTTTTTCTGTGTCTTTACTTTTTGTCTATACCTACAAAAACCTTTTCATCCGTTTACACGCGTTATGACAGAATGATTACTGTTTGTGAAAAAAACACACAGTATCTGCACACTCCCTCCTAGATCCTCGGTCTACTTGCATCCTTGGGGCTAGTATGGTTTTTTTTAAATTATGTTTATGTGTGCTTTAATGCCAAATTTTTCTGGAAATCGTCGTGTCCCAAGAAATCATGGATGTGCCGGGCAAGTGGGTGTATGGAGCCTCGTGCCTCCATACGGGCAAAAGCTGGACGAGCCCTACCACAAACCCCCCCTCCAGCGTCTCTCTTCCTCCACCCCTGTGGGGACCTCACGCGGGGGTTCTTTCGTAAAAAAAATACGCGTCCCCCACCTTCTTGAAGCATTTGTGCTTGTAATTCCTCTAACCTCTCCGCTACACTCTACTCTTGACTCTGCCTTTTTTCCCCTTTGCTTTCTATCGTCTACTATCTTTCCGACTTATGCGGCTTTTCTAAAACAAAAATCCTTCCAAATAATTGTTCCTTCACTTTTGAGCTCCTCCGAAATCGGAATGTGTCGGCTGTACGCAGTGGGAGAGAACAGCGAAAACTGAAAACCAGACACATTATTTACCTTACCCATTATGGCCATATATGGCATGGGAACGCAGAAGAAGAAGAAGAAGAAGAAGACAAGAATAAGAAGAAGAAGAAAAACAAAAAAAAAAAAAAAAGAAAGAAAAAGAAGAAGAAGAAGAATACAATAAGAAGAAGAAGAATAAAAGAGAAGAAGAAGAAGAAGAAGAAGAAGAAAAAAAAAAAAAAGGGAAGAAGAAGAAAGAAGAAGAGAATAAGAAGAAGAAAAAGAAGAAGAAGAAGACGGAGGAAGAAGAAGAGAGCAAGAAGAAGAAGAGAAAATAAGAAGAGAAGAAGAAGAGAAGAAAAAGAGAAGAAGAAGAAGTAGAAGAAGAAAAGGAAGAATAAGAAGAAGAAGAAGACTAAGAAGAAGAAGAAGAAGAAGAAGACGGAAGAAGAAGAAGGAAATAAGAGGAAGAAGAAGCCAGCATCAGACACCGAAGAAAGAAGAAAGAGAAGAAAAGGAAGAACGCAAGAAGAAGAAGAGAAGAAGAAGAAGGAGAAAGGAAAAGAAAGAAGGAAAGAAGGAAGAAAGAAAGAAAGACTGCTGCATGGCGAAGAAAAGGGAAGGACAAGTATGTGTTTAGCTAAACAAACCAGGACAAAGCGGTAAGCGAATGACTGATGCATGGAAAACCCCCGACATTCTTTGCTTAGTTTATTTTCCTTATTCCAACTGCAATTGACTTTCTCATAGCTATTCACAGTACATTCACGATGCAGCCTTATGCCTTGTTGAACTGAAACGTTTTTTGAGTGCGCTTATAAGCTTATAGCTATGTTGTGTTCATGACGGTAATTTGCGCTACCCAATCCGCCAATATATTATGTCAGTAAACTTTTTTTTAACCCTGTAATTCATCTGCCAATGTCGCATTTAGGCACCACAATGGTTTAGCACCCGGCCGCAGGGCTGTATTCACCGTTGAGATAGAATGAGACTTAGCATTATGCTAACTTATAAGCTCTTCCATTGTCCTATAGGATTTAATATGACTTTTTGGAAGAGCTTCTAAGTTAACATCATGCTAAGTCTCATTGCTATCTCAACGTGAATACAGGCCCATGTCACTAAAAAGGCATCAAACCAGGGTCTGTTATCCAAAGACATTGTTTTCTTAATTTTGGGAGGTAAGGTTAGTCCTAATGTTATATATGTCACCAGAGGAATTCACAAAATTGCAGAAATATTATTTTCTCTACCAGTTAAGTTTAATGGTACTTTGGGGCTGAAAAATGGCTGTGTGGCGAAATGGTTTAAGCAAAACGCAATACATAAGTCGTTCAGAATGTTTTTGAACAAAAGCTAAAAAATAGCCAGCAACTCCTAAATTACCAAAATTGTCTGTTTTGAACATATTTATGTTAATTGGTTTTTTTTTACATATTCCAACAGTATCCACAACACAAAAGAGAGAAGAGGCAAATTTGAAATTTGAAATTGATTTTCTTTGTTATTTTGATTAGTTATTTTATTTATTTTTAAATTTATTTTAAACTAAAATAATAGAAACCAGAGTAGCAAAATTACGGCTTCTATATAGTGTCCATTTCTTTCTGCAAATGATATATCATACCTTGTATCTAGAATGTCAAGAACTTCAAATGTCTTAAACCCTTTCCCAATCAATCCAACCGCCAGCCATATTTCAGCCCAATGTCCATTAAATTACCTGAATAAACGAACACCAAATACATCAGGAGCTTGGGGATTCTCGTGACACCATAAAATTAGGTCTTCCTATTCCAAAACTAAGCACAATAACGGTCTTTGGATAATAGACCAATTGTATACCTTAGCTGACACATTAGCAAGTCTAAATCACTGTGTGAACAGAGGTTCAACAGACCGATATTTCGATACACCGTAGCAACATCCATCCTACCTACGGCGTTGGAAAAATCGCCCAAATAACCCCGGTGTTAAGTGGAGGAGTGGGCCAATGGGAAGTGATAATACAGTGGTATTTTCATCTTCATTAAATTATCTCGGTATTTAATTAATAGCAAAGGTCTTAGGGGAGGAGTAGTTGCAATAGTGAATGTGATTTTAAACATTGGTATTATCTAATTAATGCAATCACCGGTATTAATGATACCCCCCCCACCGCCAGCCTTATTTCAGCCAAACTTTTCCATTAAAATTACCTCGGTAGAGAATAAAATCCATCTGCAGTATGTTACCAGGGACTATCTGTGACACCATATAAAATAAGCCCTCCATCCTTACTTCCCAAACCAGAACACACTAGCGGATTTGTAAGTAGAACACAATTGATGCCTGTATGATCATAGAGGTCTAAACCCCTGTGGATGCCTGCACTACAACCGCGGACTTGGACCGCCGCAAAGGGTGAAATCTCAAACAACAACCGGACAATATAATCAATCTTATTGTTGGTGGGGATTAATAAGAATCTTCGCTTCATCTTTGAACAAACACCCGCCCAGTCTCAGTTGTGATAAAATTCCATTGTGTTGCTTTACAAGCGTAGTGACATTTCAGCGCAGTTCTCTGGAATAGGTGTTCTGAAAAAACGAGCGGACAAAAAAACGAACACAGAAAACCATCATCTTTTCTTAAGGCCATGTCCACCTTATCGGAACACTTGTATAAAGTCATCGTCCAACCTGTTTTCGCCTTCTTTGCATAGAGCGTAGAGGTCAGAACTACCGTGGTAGCTTCACTGTTCCAACCCATAGCAACACAGTGAATTCTAGTACTGTGTTATAGAGTACTTCGATCACTGTGTTGCCAGGGGAAAAGAGTGAAACATCAACAACGTGGATTTTAACATTTTAATGCACGGGTTGTGGGATACTTGTCTCGCAGTTATGTGGATTCTCTTCTATCTTATCTCACTCCTCTATTATATCCTAATAGCATATCCATATACTACGCCCTATTGCTCTAACCGCCATCTGCAACCCTACTCGACTACACCATCTCTCTACCCGACCTGATCTCTCACGAACACACTCACCAACATCATATCACCATCTATCTATCTATCTTCTCCTCATACCTCTACTCTCACTACTCTCTCTCTCTTCGCTTTCTCATCTACTCCTCTATATCTATAAACTCCCCATCATCTCGTTCTCCCACGTATGTGTTTCTATCTTTGTATCTCTCTCATCTCTCTCTATCTCTTTCTATCTCTATATCTATCTCTCTACCACTCTCTATCTCATTCATCCTTAGCTCTCCCTCTAGATCCTCACTTCTATATCTCAGTTAATGTTATTGAAATGACATTACTGTATCTATTGATATGTACTTTGTATTCATGATGTTTTCGCAAACACATCCGAAGGGGACATGCCGGCCTACACCCGAGGAAACTTAAGATTCCTTCCGCTTCCGCTTCTCTATCTCTATATATATCTATATATATCTAGCTCTCTATCTATATATCTTCTACTATCTCTCTCACCTCCAATATGTTTATAGTATGTGTTCTCTCTCTCTCTCTATACTCTCTATCTCTCTCTCTCTCTATCTCTCTAGATCGCTTATCTCTCATCTCCCTCCCTCTCTCTGTGTATATCTCACTAAAATATATCGTCTATCACTATATATAGATACTAGTTCTCTCATATCACACTCTCGCTTGTATACGACAGACTACTCTATGCTCATCACCCCAGATCAGAAACTCTCTCTACAACTCTCTACTACCCGAATATCTATCTTCTCTCTGTAAAATCCAATATATCTCTCGCAACCTCACACCTATCTCTTCTCTCTCTCTCTCTCGCGCTTCCCTCTCGCCTACTCTCGACCCATACCTCTCAGACACCACTCCTATTTCCTATAAAGTCTACCTCTCTCTATCAGTATAAACACCTAACTCTCTCCTCAACCATCCCTCTCTCTCTCACCCCAATCTCTCTGGTCCACCACGATTTTGTTCTGTACTATGATTATGATAGGCTTGTTTGTTTGCTTGCTTTGTCTATTTTATTTGGCAAGTGTGTTGTTGTGAGCTCCATACAGTACGGGGCATGGACCGTGATCTGAGGTAAAATATGCGATTGCGTATTCATATTCGTATTCTCAGACTACTAGCGCTCTACTCTCGATCAGCCTCCGCGCATCTACTTCTCTATAAGCTCCATATCCCGCAGACATCTCACCCTCGCATCCCTCCATCTCTCTCGTAGCGATCTCTTCTCTCCAAACCTCTACTCTCTAGATTCATTCTCGCACGCACCCCCAGCTCTCGCGTGCCTATCTTTGTCTACTGTCTAACTCCTCTCTCATCTCTATAGGTCCCTCTCATCTCTTGTCGTATATATCATATTACCTCACTCTCTATACATACAACCCATCACTACTCGCTCTCTATCATCTCTCATCTCTCTATCTCTCTCTCTCTCATATCTCTCTCTATCACTCGCCAACACATCACTCTCTTACATTAAACAAGAGAAACACCTAGAAATATGACGCTGCTGTAGTTGCACGTCTGTGCGTGTGCGTGTGCGTGTGAGGTGTGCGCACTTGCGCGTGGCGTGAGTTGTGCGTGTGAGTGCGAGCTCGTGCCGTTGCCGGAGCCCCCGTGCCGCCCGTGCGTTTATCCGTCATCTTTTATGTGCATGTGCGTCGATGTGGCGTGTGTGTGATGTTTGGTGTGTTGGCGTGCGGTGCACGTGCGTGCGGAGTGTATGTGTGTGTGCGTGCGGTGCGCATGTGTGAGTGTGTGCGTGGTGGGTGCGTGTGACCGTGAGATCCCCACCGTGCGTGAGTGTGTGTGCTGTGCGCGTGCCGTGTCGCGTCGCTGTGCAGCGTGAGCCGGCGGCGTGCGTGAGAGTGTGCGAGTGTGTGTGTGTGTGCGTAGTGTGTGTGTGCGCGTCCCCCCCACCCTGTGCGCGGGTGCGCCAGCGCGCAGAGCGGTGTGTGTCGTGTGTGGTGGTGTGTGTGCGTGTGCGGGTGCGTGTGCGTGTGCGCGCGAGCGTTGTGTGTGTGTGTGTACGTGAGTGCGTGCTCATTACTCATGATAGGTTTTTCTTTTTCTTCACAAAACGGCGTGGGGTGAAAGTAAATAAATAAACGGATAAGCAAATAAATAAATCTAAATCCATAAATAAATACCCCCCCCCCCCCCCCCCCCCCCCCCCCCCTCCC
Organism: Phymorhynchus buccinoides; assembly: GCA_017654935.2. Taxonomy (NCBI): domain Eukaryota; kingdom Metazoa; phylum Mollusca; class Gastropoda; order Neogastropoda; family Raphitomidae; genus Phymorhynchus; species Phymorhynchus buccinoides. Next base: position 12,675,702 of record CM065685.1, read on the forward strand.
CCAATAAATAAATAATAACAGTTACTGCAGATCTACAGGACCGATCCATGTTTACATAAATATAAATGTCCTACATGTACCTGTACCAGGTCGGAGGACGTTAATCTCGTCTTGTCACCAATAAATGAATAATATGAATGAACGAGCAAATAATTAATGAAATATGACCTAAATTAATAAATAAATAACTATGCGATCTAGGCTATAAACATGAAAAATTGTTGAAATATTGAAAAAGTTTCCTTTAAACAATCTTGATAACAAACAAACAAAAATTAAATATATAAAAAGAACAACATTATGCCCGTTATTAACAGTAACATAGTATAACCGCTGCAACTCAACCCATACATGGCATTAACCCTTAAGATGACACCTTGTATCCACAATGTATCACCACTTTACCATATGTGCTACTTTACTCCTTTCGCAATATGTTTGTCAAAGTTGGTAACTGACCAGCCACAAAACAGACCAGAGAAACCCAAACAGGAGAAAAAAACAGAGAAACAGAGAGGCCATTCTTCTTCTTGCTGCATTCGTCTTCTATTGTCTTGCCTCTTGTTTTCTATTCTATTGTCTTTCCTTTTTGATCTTCTTTTATTCCCTTCTTTCCTCTTCGCTCATCCCATTTTATCTACATTCTTCGCTGATTCTTTTCTTCTTCGTTCATCTTCTTAGTCTCGTCTGCTTCGTCTCATCTTCTTCTGTCTTCTGTTTTCCTCCCCTCCTCCTCCTCCTCTCTTCATATGTTCTGCTTCTATTCTCCTTGATATTCTTCTTACTTATAGCTGTTCTGCTTGTTATTCTTGTATTGTTATGTCTTGTTCTGTTCTCCTGTTTTTGTTCCCCCGCTGCCTCTATTCGTCGCTATCTTATCATTCTTAGTCTTTGGCAATCCCTGTTCCCGATCTTCTCTTCTTATTCTTCACTTTCTGCTTCTTCTTCGCACTTAAAATGATCTTCTTTATTATGCGTCTGCTGCATATGTCTCATGGTCGGCCTTTGTTCTGTCACTTGTCTATGGTTTCTACTTGTTGAAACCTTCGTTCGCTTATTCCTGTATCCTCTTGGTCTATTGTTGTTGTTACGTTCTCTTTCTTCTTCATTACTCTTCGTGTGGTCAATAGCCAGAGTTTCATAGGGAATACTATTGAGGCAAAGCAGCAGCTTCCGATGAAGAAAACCCGTCGCAACATTCCACAACCAGACCCTTCTCGCCTCTTAGAGCCAAGCTCGTCACAGTTCAGTAAGGGGATAGTGGGTGGGGGTGGGGGATGGGTGGGTGAACATTTCACACCACCACGACCCCTCTTCTTCCTTAGCACAAAGATGTCCACGGCCTCAGTAAGTGGGTAGGGGTTGGGCTGGGGGAGGGGCGCGTTGGTGGGGGTAGGGTGGCCAACGCTCATTGATCGTCATGATCATGCGCGCCGTAGAGGAGCCAGCAGGTGTTGACGAGCATAATAATTACTCTCGCCTCACTCCTCATCATCCTCCACTCACCTCCGCCCAATACACCTCCCACAGCACTCATCGTCACTAATCACACATCAGCTCCATTACCTCCTACATCATCCCTAATATCACACTCTCATTACTCAGACCACATCACAACGAACCAAAACCACCCATCGTCCATCTCAAGAACACCAATAACTGAAACAAACACAAGAACACTAGCTGAGGAAACGAAGAAAAATAGGAAGGCGAAGAAGAACGAATAGGAGAAAGAAGAAAAGAACGGAAGAAAAAAAGAAACATAGAAGAAAAAAGCAGAGATGAGCAGAAGAAGAAGAAGAAGAGTAAGAAAGAAGAAGAAGAGAAGAAGATAGAGAAGAAGAAGCAGAAGAAGGAAGAAGAAGAAGAAGAAGAGAAAACCAAAGAAGAAGAAGGAAGAAAAAAGAAGAGAAGAAGAAGAAGAAGAAGAAAGAAAGAGGAAGAAGAACCGAAGAAGAAGCAACCCGACAGAAACAAGGAAAGACACGAAGACACGAAAGAGAAGAACGAAGACACGAAGAAGAATGAAGAAGACAAACCATAAAGCACAGAAGAAGAAGAAGAAGAAGAAAAGAAACAAATGGAGAACCAAGAAGAAGAAAAAAAGGAGAGATAGGAGTAGAAGCACGATAGAAGAAGAAAGGAGAACCGAAGAACGCAAGAAGAAGAGATACACAAGACAAGAAAGAAGAAAGAGCAGACACAAGAAGAAAGAAGGAAAGAAGATGAGGAAGAACAAAAAGACCACCGAAGAAAACCAAAAGCAAAACGAAGAAGAAGAAGAAGAAAACTAAGAAGAGAGAAGAAGAAGAAGAGAAGAAGAAAGAAGAGGAAGACACAGCGAGAAAAGGAGAAGAAGACAGAATGACAGCAGACAGAAGAAGAAAGAAGAGAAGAAGAAGAAGAAGAGAAGAAGATGATGAAGAAAATAAGAAGAAAACAAGCACAAAGAAGAGTAACAAGCAAGAAAAGAAGAAGAGGAAGAAGACGAAGGCAGCGAACAGGAAGAAGCCCGATAGAGACACCACAAACAAAAGAAAGAAAGCAAATTTTTTTTTAAAAGTTGAAAACACTATCAGTGCGATCCCGTCGTATCAGTTTCCACTTATTTTTCAGTCTGTTTTTTGTTAGTCCTTCTTCTTTCTTCTTATTGTTTGTCTCGTGTCATCGTTAGTTGACGTTTTAATCTGTTTGTTTCACTACACGTTTACCATGCATGCTCTTTCACAAAGTTCTTCCTTTCTCACTTTCTTTCGTTGTTTATCACTTTTCTGGTTCGCTCCCCACCCCTATCCCCTTTACCCCTCAGTCATATACCCACTATATCGCCTTTTGTTGGCTGCAACCACATAATGCAGTTGCCTGCCATTCTCCCGTTTCTATCAATAATCTATGAGTGTCTACTTTTGTTTTGTTCTGAAGAGAAGACATATTTTGCTGTTCAATCTCAGGACGCTCTCTCTCCTTCCTCCTCTCTCCTTCTTCTTTCCCCTTC
>CM065685.1:12679196-12681696 GCA_017654935.2 Phymorhynchus buccinoides
ATTGGATGAAAATTTAAAAAAAAAAATCTCAGATATTTTATGCGATTCGTGTAGTTGGGGTCTACATGAGAGTGGTGGACGAAAATAGTAGAATTAGTTTAAGACTGAAGTGTTTCACGAGAATCATGCCTCACAGACATCGTGACAATCGGATCGCAGTTGGAACGAATCGTATGCAATGGACAGGCCCCCTTAACATTGCTCTTGTCAATCACGCCATTCAATAGGAATTGTTCGGAAATAATAAGGGGAGTAATTTCATGGTGTGTGTGGGAGTGATCTTGCCTAATTCAATCGGTCAAACAGGGAAAGTCACTCTACCATCAACTCTCGTAGCCTGTCGACTCGTGTGTTTGAGCAAACATACAGCACTTAGAACACCGTGCGTCATTCTAAAAAAAAAATGATGTCATTTATATTTTTATGTCACATTTTGCAAGTTTTATCAGTTTGTGGCTACTGGCCACCCCTAATTATTCAACAACAAAAAATGTTTGCAAGTCGCTGACTCGCATCCTGCGGTTTCAAGCTTCGACGCCGTTGTTGCATTGTTGCTATGGTATTTGACCGAGTAATGGAGGTAAACAACTCTAATTTTCACGAAGTGCTCTCCCCTAGGTTTTGTTTCTCCGAAAATCGTCTATTGGCATTATATTTTCATTACCTTACGTTTTATTAAATAATGTGGCGGTACCATAGCCGATGAGGTTTAACCGAGGCATGGTTACCGCTACACCTATCTATATTGTTAAAAACTCGGGACTTTACTGGTGTTGCACTGCCTCCGGGCATTGTAGCCAGTATTGTTCCCAACATCTTTGTATTTTTTTAAAATGTCCCATATGTGTCTATGACCGAGAGGACGTAAAACATCATTTTCTTCATCGTCTATTGGAAGGTTCCAGCAATATGGCCCATTGATTTCTAAAGACCATGCCCCACGTATCCGATTTCAGCAGTACAGCTATCCAAACTGTGACGACGTCTGTGAAGCATGCATCTTGTGAAACGCTACTGTCTACACGAATCTGATGAAATCTTTCTAGTTTTTTGTTCACTGTATTATTCATGCTGAACCCAATTCACGAATAATATGTGACGGTGCATGGGAAAAACCTACATAACTCGCTCAGAATGTTTTTAGGAAAAGCCAAAAATAATCAACAACCCCCCAAAATATCAATGATCTATTTAGGGCATATCTATGTCTATTTGTACGCGTTCTACCAGTATCCACAACATGAAAGACAATTTTTAATTAGTTCTTTGTTTATTTGATTGTTTTCTAAATCAAGTCAATAGAAGCAAAATTGTATCTGTTATGCCCGATTTCTGCAAATGATCTATCTCGAATGCCAAACTTCAAATAATTATAAAATAAAAACTAGACAAGATACCCCAATTCGGTTTTCTGTGTATTAACAAGGAATCTTTGCTCCACCATGAAAAATTAAAATCTCAATTTATGCCAAAATTCCATTATGTCTGGTTTTCCCATGCACTGTCACTTTATGATAACATATCTGGTACAGATATACGGATACTTCGACAGATTCCTGTACGGAGTACCGTCAACGAAACTAATAGGATTTCACCAGATTCTTGTAGACGGTAATGTTTCATCAGAGTCACGCCCCACAGACGTCACAGACGAGTAGGATTTCACCAGATTCTTGTAGACGGTAATGTTTCATCAGAGTCACGCCCCACAGACGTCACAGACGAGTAGGATTTCACCAGATTCTTGTAGACGGTAATGTTTCATCAGAGTCACGCCCCACAGACGTCACAGACGAGTAGGATTTCACCAGATTCTTGTAGACGGTAATGTTTCATCAGAGTCACGCCCCACAGACGTCACAGACGAGTAGGATTTCACCAGATTCTTGTAGACGGTAATGTTTCATCAGAGTCACGCCCCACAGACGTCACAGACGAGTAGGATTTCACCAGATTCTTGTAGACGGTAATGTTTCATCAGAGTCACGCCCCACAGACGTCACAGACGAGTAGGATTTCACCAGATTCTTGTAGACGATAGTTTCATCAGACTTATGCCTCACAGACGTCACAGACGAGTAGGATTTCGCCAGATTGTTGTAGACGGTAATGTTTCATCAGAGTCACGCCTCACAGACGTCACAGATGGGTAGCCGTAATACTGAAATAGTTTGCGTGGAGCCCATGTTTAAAGGGTCTAGATAACCAATAAAGATTGGATCTCAACAACACTACCCACTCAGTGTTGAAGACACGGGCGAGAGATTCGTGACGAAGGGGTTTTCCCCCTCTTATCAGTTAGCGCCATCTATTGAAGGCAGTCACGATCTCAATCCACCCCCCCCCCCCCACCTCTCCCGAACACACTTTTTCATTTTAATTTCTTGCATCCTTGTAATATGTTCTTAGCAATTAAAAACAACAACCCCACCACCCACACAAACAAACAATGTAAGCTTTTTTTGTGTCTGTAATTTTCATCTGGCAACAACAACACCAG
>CM065685.1:12686696-12691696 GCA_017654935.2 Phymorhynchus buccinoides
TCGGTCGGTCGGTCTGTCGGTCGGTCGGTCCAAAATTGTCGCACATATTGACAAAATTGTTGCACTTCAAATCGAGGCTGCACTTCAAATTGAGGCTGCTCTTTAAAATGATGTATTTTAAAGCGTACAAAATAATAAACATACGTAATACAGACACTTCAACAGACACGACGAGTATGCGGTGCTTCTTTCGATGAGTATAAGTAGGATACATAGTTTTAAATGTTTTCCAAAAGATATAAAAAGTTACGAAATGGTGCAGAGATAACATTCTGGTTTACAGATTAAAATTATTGAAAAGCCAGGGGAAGCGACTCATGATTGGAGTGGTAAAAATAGACCGCGTGCCACAAACTATTGCGATTCCGCGCTTTTTTTGTTTGTGGCACAAGCCACAAACCTATAACTCACTTTGTCGGTCTGTCGGTAGGTCCAAGATTGTCGCACTTCAAATCGAGGCTGCACTTTAAAATGATGTTTCGTTTTCAATTGTCGCACGCCACAAACGATTGCGAATCCGCGCTTGTTTAGTTAGGCTAGACTTTAGACTGCGTTTTCTCAAAATGGCCAACGCTCACCCTACTAACTTTAAATGCTCATAACTCTGGAACGGAAAAAGATAAAATCATGGTTCTTGTATCAATATAAAAAGAAACGTCTGAGGTGTTAAAGAGGTGTTAAAACCGTCTAATGGATAATCGTTTCTGTATCAGACAATGTTTACTATATTCATGCATTGGAGTCTAGATAAATATACTAGTGAACGACAATTAGTACGATTTCATCACATTCATTTAGACAGTAGTATTTCATCAGAATCATGTCTCACAGACGTCGTCACAGTTGGATAGTCGTACGACTGAAATAGGACGTGTGGATCCCCTTAACTCGTTGGAAAATTAACACCAAAAAAGGTGAGGAAGCAAAAGGATTGTGGAAAAGATTAGAGTGCATGCAACCCAAAAATGGCCTGACATGCTCGTGTGGGTGTTGACAGGTCTGCGGTGATTGCTTCGATTGACTCAGCACTTTATGGTTGAAGCCATGTTTTCTTTTCTCCTCCCTTCTCTCTCTCTCTCTCTCTCTCTCTCTCTCTCTCTCTCTCTCTCTCTCTCTCTCTCTCTCTCTCTCTCTCTCTCTCTCTCTCTCTCTCTCTCTCTCTCTCTCTCCCTCCCTCTCTCTCATCCTCCATCTCCTATCTGGGTTGTTCACTGAATTAGATGAAAGGGTTGACAACTATCGCGTGCAGAAGTGACACGTCTCTGCATGTAAACTATGACGTGAAATGATGTCACTTTCTCGCATAAACTGTCATATTATGAAGTGACACGACTCTGCATGTAAACTACGATGAGAAACGACATGTCCTTGTAAACTACGGCATGTCCTTGTAAACTACGATGTGAAACGACATGTCCTTGCAAACTACGATGTGAAACGACATGTCCTTGCAAACTACGATGTGAAACGACATGTCCTTGTAAACTACGATGTGAAACGACATGTCCTTGTAAACTACGATGTGAAACGACATGTCCTTGTAAACTACGATGTAAAATGGCACGTCCTTGTAAACTACGATGTGAAACGACATGTCCTTGTAAACTACGATGTGAAACGACATGTCCTTGCAAACTACGATGTGAAACGGCATGTCCTTGTAAACTACGATGTAAAATGGCACGTCCTTGTAAACTACGATGTGAAACGACATGTCCTTGTAAACTACGATGTGAAACGACATGTCCTTGCAAACTACGATGTGAAACGGCATGTCCTTGTAAACTACGATGTGAAACGGCATGTCCTTGCAAACTACGATGTGAAACGGCATGTCCTTGCAAACTACGATGTGAAACGGCATGTCCTTGCAAACTACGATGTGAAACGGCATGTCCTTGCAAACTACGATGTGAAACGGCATGTCCTTGCAAACTACGATGTGAAACGACATGTCCTTGCAAACTACGATGTAAAATGGCACGTCCTTGTAAACTACGATGTGAAACGACATGTCCTTGTAAACTACGATGAGAAACGACATGTCCTTGTAAACTACGATCCTTGTAAACTACGATGTGAAACGGCACGTCCTTGTAAACTACGATGTGAAACGGCACGTCCTTGTAAACTACGATGTGAAACGGCATCCTTGTCTACGATTGTAAACTACGATGTGAAACGACATGTCCTTGCAAACTACGATGTAAAATGGCACGTCCTTGTAAACTACGATGTGAAACGACATGTCCTTGTAAACTACGATGTGAAACGACATGTCCTTGTAAACTACGATGTGAAACGGCATGTCCTTGTAAACTACGATGTGAAACGGCATGTCCTTGTAAACTACGATGTGAAACGGCATGTCCTTGTAAACTACGATGTGAAACGACATGTCCTTGTAAACTACGATGAGAAACGACATGTCCTTGCAAACTACGATGTGAAACGGCATGTCCTTGTAAACTACGATGTGAAACGGCATGTCCTTGTAAACTACGATGTGAAACGGCATGTCCTTGTAAACTACGATGTGAAACGGCATGTCCTTGTAAACTACGATGTGAAACGGCATGTCCTTGTAAACTACGATGTGAAACGGCATGTCCTTGTAAACTACGATGTGAAACGGCATGCTTTTGTAAACTACGATATGAAACGGCATGTCCTTGTAAACTACGATGTAAAATGGCATGTCCTGGTAAACTACGATGTGAAACGCATGTCCTTGTAAACTACGATGTGAAACGACATGTCCTTGTAAACTACGATGTGAAATGACATGTTCATGTAAACTATCATCTGAAATGACACATGTCCATGCCATGACAGTGTTTCTCCCTCTTGCGCGTATATCCCGGAATATTACTATTTTGATTTTTTTTCTAAACAAAATTATTGCAAAGAGTTTTTCAGTCTTACAGGCTGGGAATAGGGCTTGGGTTTGAATCCCATCAGAGGCGATGGTTGTTCGGTCCTGGACCGACTCCTACCTACAGTGAGTGACTACGGGCTCAATGGGAAGACTGAAACCATGCAGTCGAGCTTCATTCGCTTAACGGATGCGATTCTGAGAGTGCTGCTCTAATTCCAAAACCATCACTGTAGGTGTCTGTAGTTCTCGGGCCTGGTTAATGCTGGAATATCATTTATTAAAGGAAGCGTAGAGTACAGCCCTGGCACTAATCTCAGACCGGATATGGAACTCCATAGCATCATCATCAGCCTCATTATTCTGCAATCATCATAAAGAAGAAAAAAGTATCAAATTATGTGACCTTGCATGCCCTGCTCTCATGGCGACCTTAGTTTCGATGCCCAATTCAGTCTATGCCTTGGTGCGTTCGTGCCAAAGTCATGTGGATCAATATCTTCTGGGGAGCTGTCGGTGGACGCTCGCGGTGACGTCCTTGGTGGAGGACCTCAGAACAGGCTCCACTGAAGTCCACCGAAGTGACTCAGCAGCAATGCAGCGTCTCCTCGGTTTGTTGCCGCCTGACAGCCTTACATAGATTCGTTTCCCTGCTGGTTTCGGATTCGGCGACCTGAACAAGCCAGGGTGTGGCTGCGAATTGGGACTCGGAATGAGCGGCGTGGGAGCAACCGCCGCTGAACGGCCTAGGAGATGGGACAGGGGAAAACAAATCTCAATCGAAGACGAATATGCTAGGTATTATAGTTCATAGTCACAGAGGCGTATCTGTGAAATTCGGGTTGCTCCCACCTGGAGAGCGCGTCGCAGCCAGAGGCGCGCCACCCAATTTATTTTTGCATGCGATTTTTGTGTGACTGATGAGGAAGGAAAGGGAGGGAGGGGGTTAAATTTTGACCAAATGACAACTTTTTCGTTGCCACTGGGATTAACGTGTGCTAAGTGCATGGGCACACGGGACCTCGGTTTATCGTCTCGTCCGAAAGACTCAACTGCTGGGCCTAACTATGTTTAAAAAAATTAGGTGCAAAACCGCGGCATGACGCATCAGCGCTTACATGACAGGAAACCCTCTGAGCTATCGGTATGCTCAGAAAGAATGAAAGAATAATTATATCATTATCAAGCAACGAGAACGTTTCTTTTTATAAAAAAAAAAGAGATTAAAAACAACAATATGTTAGTCATATTTCACAACGAATAGTCAAGTATTACTGCAACCACAGTTAAACAACCAGACAAAGAAAGAAAGAAAGAAAAGAAAGAAGGAAAGAAAGAAAGAAAGAAAGAAAGAAAAGAAAGAGAAGGAAAGAAAGAAAGAAGAAAGAAAGAAAGAAAGAAAGAAAAGAAGGAAAGAAAGAAAGAAGGAAAGAAAGAAAGAAAGAAAGAAGAAAGAAAGAAAGAAAGAGAGAGAAGGAAAGAAGGAAAGAAACACAACCTTAGAGCCTCCAAGTCGCCATTCAGTCTGAGCCTCGCTTTCGATGCGGGTTGTCCCGTGATTGCTGACTGGATAGTCGCCATGTTTGTTTTTTCATCCACTCGGATTACAGATTACAGCAGAGGAAGGCACATTTGGCAATGCAGAATGTGTCCATTTCACTTCAGGTTTTCTTTCTTTCTCTTCTTCTTCTTTTCTTCCTCAGAGCAATCGGATTAGAGTCGCAGGAAGACAGATCAATGCGGATTTTTGTCCCGTGTAAAAAAAACCCGAACTGAGTACGAGAGTAGGGGAAGACGGGGTAAGAAGTCCATGGGCGGGTAAGAAGCTCATAATGATAATTAATAATGCTTATTATAGCGCATAATCTTGCTAAGCAACTCAATGCGCTTTTCACTCACCATTCGTACAGAACATTTCTAACAGACTGGTTCACGTATCCTCACCATACATCTCTATGAAAAATGAATACACATTTCAGTCACATGTTGCCCATGAGACGAGTGTTAATGCTTAGCGTTCGTCTCATGGGCAAAATTGGACTGAAATTTGCTTCATTTCATGAGATAATTGGCATGGGCTTCTTACCCGCTCATGGGCTTTTTACCCCGTCTTACCCTATATGAC
>CM065685.1:12705534-12720534 GCA_017654935.2 Phymorhynchus buccinoides
GAGAGAGAGAGAGAGAGAGAGGAGAGAGAAGAGAGATAGAGAGAGAGAGAGAGAAGAGAAGAGAGAGAGAGAAGAGGAACCAGAGAGAGAGATTAACAGAAGAAGATGGAGAGAGATAGTGATGATAGATATATAGATATATATATATATAGATCGAGAGATGAGAGAGAGAGTATTAAGACTTAATAAACAATTTAAAATAAAACATTTAAACCAGAGAGAGAGAGAGAGAGAGAGAGAGAGAGAGAGAGCGAGAGAGAGAGAAACTACGACGTGAGAGAACCTACTACTTCAAAATCAAAGTTTTCACTTGTGTTTACCCTCTTGTAGCTGGTAAGAAAGGTTTTTTTGACCAGGTTTGACTCCCATAAAAAATGTGTCCCCAAATTAAAAACGAAGCATCATTTCATCAAGAGCGAGTCCTCAATTTGAAGTTGGGGACATTTGTATGTGGGGTCGCAGCGGCTACCCAGAAAGAACAAAACACCAACAAGGGACTTAAATTGTGCTGGGTCAGTGGGTCTTTAAAAACATGTTCTTCATAGCCTTTTATTTGCCCCAGTGGGAGTGTTTAATGTTCAACGTCCAGGGCGATCGTTTGCAGACAATTGAGACACAGCGGAGAACAGGTCAAGATTATTTTGTTGGGCGATCTCATTTTCTGTAAAATCAGCAGGTGTACATTGCAATTTAATATTGAACGAAAGCGCCTGTTTTTTATCTGCCTGTATGTGCGTGCGTGCGTGCGTGTAAGTGTCGTATAATACAATGTGTTTCACGTGGGTGTGTGTGTGTGTGTGTGTGTGTGTGTGTGTGTGTGGTGTGTGTGTGTGTGTGTGTGTGGGTGTGTTGTGTGTGTGTGATTGAGAGAGAGAGGAAAAGAGATGAGATGGAGAGGTCGAGAAGTGAGATCGACAGAGAGAGACGATATATAGAAAGTGATGGAGAGAGAGAGATATCGAGAGAGAGAAAGAGAGAGAGAGGAGATAAGAAGGAGAGAAGAGAGAGAGAGAGAGAGAAGAGAGAGATAGAGAGATAGACGAGATAGAGAGAGAGAGAGATACATAGAGAGAGATAGATGAAGAGAGAGAGAGAGAGAGAGAGAGATAACAGAGTGCGTACAAGAACAAAACAACAAAGAAAAAAGAAAAGAGAAACAGTAGTCGCTTAATGTCAAATTCTACAGAATATAACGATGAAACTCTGTTTAACGTCCTCCGGTCTGGAACAGACACATATATGGGACATTAGTAAATACAAAGATGGTGGGAACGATCCTGGAGGCAATGCTTCGGAGGTCAGTGCAATACCAGGAAAGTCCCGAATCTTTGAGGCAATACAGCTGTGAATAAACAGAATGATAAGCCACATCAACGCAATCCCAGTGAGTAATATTTGAATCTTGCAAAGACACTGATTATTTCAAAGCTAACAAATGGATTTAAACCTAAGTACTGTACAGTGAAAAGGCGTCACCTAGCAAATTAGTTTGGTTAACCCTTTCACCGCCAAAGTCGCAACTTTAGCACCACAGTGATTTAACACCCATGGTCACTAAAAGGCATCAAATTGAGGGTCTTTTATACAATAGACCTTGTTGTCTTAGTTTTGGGAAGTAAGGATAGACCTTATTTTATATATATTTGTCACAGAAGAATCCCCAATACTGTGCAGATGGATTTTGTAGTCTCTAACCCTGGTAATTTTAATGGAGACATTTTAGTCTGCTGAAAATATGGTGCTGGCGGTGAAAGGCGTTAAGATTTCAATTTAATTTATTAGTATTACCATTAAGACTTATTAATAATAGCATTTCACACAAAGCCCCCACAATGTTCTGAATTATAAAAAAAAACTCCGTTGAAAAGGGAGATGATTTGTAGTTATATTTATCATGAACTGGGTGTTCAGATTGTATGGCTTTGCCATCTTGTTTTCCTATCGTGTGGGCACGCCTTCCTTCGCACGCGCTAGGGAGGAAATCACTGTATCACGTGAGGGTTGTTCCGCGTTGCGTTGCCGATACGCTGACTTGACACGCAACTATGGTGGGACTAAGAAGAAAACCCAACGAGATTGTGTGTTTGTGTGTGGGTGTGTGTGTGTGAGTACTGCTGCGTGTGTGTGCGTGCGTGTGTGTGTGCGTGTTTGCGTGCTGTGCAGTGCGTGCGTGCGTGCGCGTGCGTGCGTGTGTGTGTGTGTGTTGCGTGTGTGTTGTGTGTGTGCGCTCATGCGCGCGCGTGTGATTTGTTATTCTGTAACAGCATAGTAATTATGATATTTCATACCCATAAAGGGTTTCCCTTCACGCGTCCACACAAACACAACAAGCACGTTCACACACACACACACACACTACAGACCACACACACACACACACACACACACACACACACACACTGCGCGCTAGCGCACGGTTGGCACACACCACACATACACACACACACACGCACACTATACATGCACACAACACACACACACATAACACACCACATATGCACACAACGCACGTACGCGCGACACGCACGCAACACACACACACACGCGTGCGCACGCACGGCACACACACACCACACACACACACACACACACACACACACACACCACACATACACACACACATACACACACATACACACACACACACACACACACACACACACACACACACACACACATACACACACACACACGAACACACACACACACACACACACACAAAAACACACACACACACACACAAGCACGCTTATATACGTACATACACACATGTACACACATGCACACAAATACGCTTACATACGCACACATACATAAATTAGTTTACTTTAATATACAAAAAAGGCTTTTGCGATTGATGGTCGTAAACATGAAGGGGAAGGGTGGGGGGGTATGTGACAAAATAATCTCTTCTCGCTCTGTCTCTGTCTCTCTCTCGTCCTCTCTAGTCTCTCTCTATCTCTCACAACTCTCTTCAGCTCCCCCAACTTTTCACCTCACAAACACACACACACACACCCACACCAACACAAACACACACACACACACACACACACACACACACACAGCACACTTCTCATCTCTCCTCTCTCTCATCGCTCTCACACCAGCAGACAGACAGACACACACACACACCTACACACACATGACACACACACACACATCACACCACATCACACACAGCCCACACACCACACACACACCACTCTCTTCTCTCTCCGTCTTCTCTCTCTCTCGTCCTCTCCTCTCTCTCCCATCCCCCCCCCCCCCCCTCTCTCTCTCGTTTGAAGTGGAGATACAAAGTAGCCTTTTACTAAACGTGCGTGCGCGCGCGCTGATTTCATTCAGCAGACTCCTGCTAGTTGGAACGCACACTAGTAGTAGGAGGGACGGGGGCGAGGCAGCATCAGAGAGGCAGACAGACTAGACTTGATGCGTTAGTGTGCGAGCATCTTTCACGGATCGAAGTGTAACTTATTTCTTCAGGGATTTACTACTATATACCGTCTGTAACGCATCCATCTGTCTAGTAGGATAGGCCTATTTACTATTCTCTTGCCTACTTATAGACTAGGTTTGCCACCTACAGTACCCACCTACCAACCTTTTTTTTTGGATTCGTTGTTGGTTTTAGTTTATCAGGTACAGAAGTCGGATTGAAGTCGTGGAAGTTTTTTGATCGAAGTAAAGTATTAGGAGAGAAAAAATGGGGTGATTTTTCGTTTATAATTTTATTGGATTTTATTTCCCCTTGAAAGGGAGTTTGTTTGTTGTTGTTTGTTTATTTTTTTAAAATTATTATTGCCATTTGTTTGTTGTTGGTGCTTAGTTTATTGACTTGTGTGTCTTATTAAGCTTTTATATCCAATTCGTGCTCCCCTCAGTTAGGTTAATATTGGATAGTTCAATTGGTTGAGCTACGCTTACGTATTGAAATTATCATGTGGTGAAAGAAAAAAGTAAGAGGGAAGAGAAAGAGAGAGAGAGAGAGAGAGAGAGAGAGAGAGAGAGAAGAGAGAGAGAGAGAGAGAGAGAGAGAGAGAGAGAGGAGAGAGTGAGAGAGAGTAAGAGAGAGAGAGAGAGAGAGAGAGAGAGAGAGAGAGAGAGAGAGAGAGAGAGAGAGAGAGAGAGACGAGAGAGGTGAGAGAAGAGGGAGAGAGAGGAGAGAGAGAGAGGAGAGAGAGAGAGAGGGGGGGGAGAGAGAGAGAGAGAGAGAGAGAGAGAGAGAGAGAGAGAGAGAGAGAGAGAGAGAGAGAGAGAGAGACTCGACATTTTTATTGTCATTACCTTAAATGGGTCTTATGCCAAGGAGGGTAATCACAATATTATTTTCTTTCTCTTCAGTGAAGGTATGGGCAAAAGTTAAGTAATGAACATAATCACATTAAGTATGACAAAAAGATGAAAGGTAATAGAGAGAGGGAGAGAGAGAACACTGAACACTGAAAACTAGTTTAACAAGGATTAAGATTTTAGGCGATGCTTATGCTTAGAGAGAGAGAGACTTCAGACACTTCAGAACACTTTATTTTGCAAGGATAAGAATTTTAGGCTGGGCCTAGGTCTTCCATTCTGTCCTTGGTCCTTACGAGAGAGAGAGAGATAGAGAGAGAGAGAGAGAGAGAGAAGAGAGAGAGAGAGAGAGAGAGAGAGAGAGAGAGAGAGAGAGAGAGAGAGAGAGAGAGAGAGAGAAGAGAGAAGAAGAAGAAGAAGAAGAAGAAGAAGAAGAAGAAAGAAACACGAGAAAACATCTGGTCGGATCAATGACATTGTGATGATGCGGCACGTGTGAGTGTGTTCGTTTTCAGAACGAGCCAGGCACCCTGATCGGAGTTTTGATTGAATTGAAGGAACACGTGTTTACTTACACACTACTTTGACGTTTGCAGGGAGTTCTCTGAAAACAACAAAAAAAGTAAGTGGCTTCAAATCATGAAGACAGTGAATGGAATCAAGCAAAATCTCCTGGGATAATAAATATTCACTGATTGATCGTTTCTTAATTAACTGTCCCGAAGCTTTTTATTTTAATTTTATGGAGTTTTTGATTGTGTTTCTCAACCACACAAGTTGTGTTTCAGTGTTAGGAACTCGTTTACGTAAGTGTAGTTATTTTAGTACATTTTAAAGTGTTTGAATTAACGCTATCTATTTAAACTGTTTGTATTTTGGGAATCCAAGACAATAACATTTAATTCAACCGTTTATTTATTTACACACACGCACATGCACGCACGCACGCACGCATTCACGCACGCACGCGCACGCACGCACACGCACGCACGCACGCACGCACACGCACACGCACACGCACACACACATTCACACACACACACACACACACACACACACAACCGCAATCAGAGGATGCTTGTTTTGCTAAGTTTTTCAGACTTTTGATTTCGGCTTACAAAAACATTATTCAAACGTAAAGCATACGAATTTCAATTGTATTTTGTAAAACCTATTAGCGTTGTGTTAACTTAGCTTAATATGATACAAACAACAACAACAACAACAACAACAACAACAACACCAACAATAACGTGAGGTTAAATTAGTTTCCTGTACTTGAGATTCAAGTCCGGCAATTTTATGCAACATGTGTACTCATTTTTAAAGGCAGCGATTTAATGCTCCAAAACAAAAAGATGATATTCACAAAAAACCAGATGCTTGTGGCAAAAGAAAAGACCATCTAACCCTAACCCTATCCCTAACCCTAACCTTAACCCTATCCATAACCACGGAAAGAACCAAGAAATAGAGCAGGAGGGTGTAAATCTACATATTTTGCCGAGAAATCGATGTACAAAGCCATGCACTTATACTATTTTTTTGCTGGAACCATTCCTTTTTTTGGTTGATAAATTTTAAGTCATTTTTAAACCGAGTTTTTAATAACATATTAAAAAAGAGTTTTGTGTGGGATATTTTCCCTTTGTAACCACAGTGTTGGAATTTAGTGATGAATGTTGACAAGTGTTTGAAAGCGTGAAAATGATTCATGGAATTTTGAGCAGTTAAAGTGTCTTCTTCTTCTTCTTCTTCTTTATGGCTAACTTCTTCTTCTTCTTCTTCTTTCTTCTTCTGCCATATGGCCATAATGGGTAAGGTACGCATGTGTCCGGAAAAGTTTTTTCAGTTTTCACTGGTCTCCTCGCTGCGTACAGCCGACACATTCTGATTTCGGAGGAGCTCAGAAGGAGACACATTATTTGGAAGATTGTTTTTCAAAAAGGCAAGGAGAATGGGGTCAATAAGTCAGAGAGACAGTAGATGACAGAAAGCAAAGGGAAAAGGCAGAGTCAAGGAGAGTGGCAGATTAGAGGAAGTTACAAGCACAGAACTTCCAGAAGGTGGGGGAACTATTTTTACGAAAGACACCCCCCTCCACCCCCGGTATCCCCACGGGGAGAGACTCGTGGATGGGGCAGGTTCGTACAGCTCCCCCGTATTGAGGCACGAGGCATCCACCGACTGCCCCGAGCAGCTAAAGCGAGTCTTCAAAAAATGCATAACTTTGAAAATACATAGTATAATGAAACAATGTTTCACGATTTGCATCGTTTTTTGTGTTGCGTTTCGTCGCAAGGAAACGAAATGGAAATGATAGCTGACCAAATTTACACCACCAATTAACACTTTGAAATTAGATGTCAAATTTGATTTGTTAGCTACATCAATTAGGTATGTGCAAGTTACACACTTTAAAGATACACTGACGCGCCACAATTAGGTCCCTTGTTTTTTTCTGGGTAGCTGTGACCCACATAGAAATGTCCCCAAGTTTGAAATTGAGGCTGCTCTTTAAAATGATGTTTCGCTTTGAATTTGGGGGCATTTGTATGGGAGTCAAACCGGGTCAAAAGAAGATTTATTTCCTGCTGTAAGACGGAAAACACGTGAAACCCGTGATTTTGACACGTGATCTGGTGGGTCTTTAAGATAGTAGCATCATAGTGCACGCACAAAATTAATACTAAAACAACAACTGTTTTTTTGTTTGTGGCTCAAGCCACAAACCTATAACTCACTTTGTCGGTCAGTCGGTCTGTCGGTCCAAAATTGTCGCACATTTTGACAAAATGTCGCACTTCAAATCGAGGCTACACGAGGCGAAAATGGAGTTTTACGTCCTCTTGGTCTGAATCAGACACATATGGGACATTTGTAAATACAAATATGGTGGGAACAATACTGGAGGCAATGCCCGGAGGCAGTACGAAACCAGTAAAGTCCCGATTTTTTAAAATTAATACAGATAGCTGTAGTGGTGGGACCACGCCTCGGTTAAACCTCATCGGCTATGGCACCGCCACAAGTTAGTATTCTGACATCGAGGCTACACTTCGAAATTAATTGAGGCCGCTCTTTAAAATGATGTATTCTAAAAGCGTACAGAATAATAAACATACGTAATACAGACACTACAACAGACACGACGAGTATGCGGTGCTTCTTTTGATGAGTATAAGTAGGATACATAGTTTTAAATGTTTTCCAAAAGATATAAAAAGTTACGAAATGGTGCAGAGATAACATTCTGGTTTACAGATTAAAATTATTGAAAAGCCAGGGGAGGTAACTCATGATTAGAGTGGTAAAAATAGACCGCGTGCCACAAACTATGGCGATTTCGCGCTTGTTTTTAGTACACTGACGTTTGAATGTATACATCTGGAAGAATAGAGCGAAGAAATATTATATGCAGCTTGATACACTCTCTAGTAAGACCCTCCCTATTAAGACTCCCTCTAAGATTATAGGAGCCAGAGTGGTCAGCTCATTGACCGTGGGCCCTCAAGAGAAGAAGAAGACGTGACCCAAAAATGTTCATCGATTTCCCCCCTTCGTATTCGGACTAGTGAGTGTACAGTGGCACCTCCCTATTAAGACCCCTCCCCGTTAAGACCTTTTTGGGGCTGTACACCCCAACCTTATTCTGTAAGGTAAACAAGCAATCCGAAGCAGTAAATTACTGATTAAACAAGCGCGGATTCGCAATCGTTTGTGGCGTGCGACAATTGGAAACGAAACATTTTAAAGAGCAGCCTCGATTTGAAGTGCGGTCTATTTTTACCACTGCAATCATTATATACACTGAGTCGCTTCCCCTGGCTTTTCAATAATTTTAATCTGTAATCCAGAATGCTATCTCTGCACCATTTTTGGAAAACATTTAAAACTATTTATCCTACTTATGCTCATCGAAAGAAGCACCGCATACTCGTCGTGTCTGTTGCAGTGTCTGTATTACGTATGTTTATTATTTTGTACGCTTTAAAATGACGATTCATGTGCTCTGTTCAGTATATAATTATTTCCATACGTAAGGACTGTAGATATGTAGATATGACAACTGAAATGCTACTTTATGTCCAAGTATTTTTTCTCGTTTAAAATATGTGCGACAAGTTTGCGAAATGTGCGACAATTTTGGACCGACAGACAGACAGACCGACCGACCGACAAAGTGAGTTATAGGTTTGTGGCTTGTGCCACAAACAAAAACCCACAACAATGCAAAGAAACACAATCAGATGTGATATTATGCACTTTCAGTGTTACGTTTCACTCCACGAAGGCTAAGCGTTGGTATGTACAGCACAGTACAGTAGAACTTCCATTATAAGACCTTCAGAAATCATCCAAAATGAGGTCTTGTAAGGGATGGGTCTTATAAGGGAGGTAATTTTAAAATACGTACAAAGAAGGGCAATGTCTCAGAGAAGTAAGTCTTATGTGGAGGGAGTCTTATACTGGAAGGTCTTATAAGGGAGGTTCCACTGTACACTTATTGGAGCATAATACGCTATTCTATATTATTTTAGCACTGTCTAAACATGCTTTTTGCGTGAATCTTATTAATACAGGAATACAGGAATACAGGAAGAGAACCCCAGTAACATTTTGCCTGACACACTATTTTTTAAAACACACTTTACTTTCTCAAACTAAAACAAAGACCGAACTGCAGTGGTGACACTCATTCCACACTTTGCTTTTTTTTTCTCCCCAAACAACTAATACGCTTTTACATTACCTTATAATGTCCTTTGTTGAGTGTCATAGTTGTGATTTAACTTTAATCTTTTTTTGATTTATTATTGACTGCTCAGTAATAAATAAAATATAAAAGGTCGCTTTGGGTCATGTTCTACTGCCCAAATGCAGGCTACGGCTTGTCTACATGAACGAGAAACACAACGTAGCCTTCGAAACAACTCAATAGCAACAACTGCGGATTAAGCAAAATTATATTATGACATAGAAAAGTAAAGAAAGAACACGACAATAGACAGAACGAAGCAAATCAAGAAGGAGAGTAAGTCACATAAAAGACAACCACAAAGAGAATTATATATATATATATATATATATATATATATATATATATAACAATGACGCCAACCGAGCAACATATTTCACGATAACAGCAACAACAAAAGCAGCGGTAACAGCAGCTGCTGCAAAAGCACCACCACCACCATCACCACCACCAGCAACCACAACCACAACAACAACAGCAACAATAACCTTAAGTGACCTACGAAAACTGCTAGGCCATCAATGTCAAACGTGACCTCCACCGTTCAAACCACACCCACCACCACCACCTCCACCCTCATCAACACCATGACCGCCCAGCTGACGCCACCAGACCTCCTCCGCCCCCTCCCCCTCCACCTTCCCTTCAACACCACCAGCATCACCACCCTCCTCAACAACGAAACGTCAACCCTTCTGAACAACACAGACGGCGGCGATGGTGATGATAATAATGCTCTCGCTTCAACGATCACAGAACTGATGCTACTACACCCCACGGTTACAACCTCTTCTTCTTTGACTTTATCTTCTGACGTTTCCACAATACTAACAACGTCTTCTTCAGCGGCTGCAGCTGGAGCATCTGATCTTCCTCATTCCATGGCTACCATAGTCCTTCTCTCTCTCCTCTTCTTCGTGATCGTGGTGGTCGGGATCGTCGGGAACGCTTTGGTGGTCTTCGTGGTTCTTCGGGACCGCAAGATGAGGCAGAGCGTGACCAACCTGCTGATCCTCAACCTGGCCTTGGCCGACCTGGTCATCATGATCCTGGGGATTCCCGAGATCGTTCAGTTCATGATGGACAAGGGTTGGTTGCTGGGTCCTCTCGCGTGCCGGATCAACCGGTTCCTGCTGACCGTCTGCCTCTACGTGTCCGTGCTGAGCCTGGTGAGCGTCTGTGTGGAAAGGTGAGTTTCGTGTCAAGTTGAGTCGTGTCGTGTCGTGTCGTGTCGTGTCATGTCGTGTGAACAGGATCTTCATTGATGGAAGAGAAAGGAATAATTATTATAAGCTAAAGAAAGGTGGTTTTTTTTCTCACACCCGGCATCTCCGTCTCTGTCTGTCTGTCTGTCTGTCTGTCTCTCTCTCTCTCTCTCTCTCTCTCTCTCTCTCTCTCTCTCTCTCTCTCTCTCTCTCTCTCTCTCTCTCTCTCTCTCTCTCTCTCTCTCTCTGTCTGTCTCTCTGTCTGTCTGTCTGTCTGTCTGTCTGTCTCTCTCTCTCTCTCTCTCTCTCTCTCTCTCTCTCTCTCTCTCTCTCTCTCTCTCTCTCTCTCTCTCTCTCTCTCTCTCTCTCTCTCTGTGTCTCTTTCTCTCTCTGTCTCTGCTCTCTCTCTCTGTCTCTCTCTCTGTCTCTCTGTCTGTCTCTCTCTCTCTGTCTCTCTCTCTCTCTCCTCTCTCTCTCTCTCTCTCTCTCTCTCTCTCTCTCTCTCTCTCTCTCTCTCTCTCTCTCTCTCTCTCTCTCTCTCTCTCTCTCTCTCTCTCTCTGTCTCTCTGCTGTCTCTCTCTGTCTCTCTGTATGTGTATGAGTATGTGTGTGTATGTGTGTTTGTGTGTGTGTGTGTGTGTGTTTGCGCGTGTGTTGTGTGTGTGTGTGTGTGTGTGTGTGTGTGTGTGTGTGTTGTGTGTGTGTGTGTGCGCGCGCGCGTGTGCGCACGCTCGCGCGTGTGAACTCAAGTTAATATGATCTTTATTGACGAAAAAGGAATAGAGACTATAAAGTAAATAATTGTTTCTAAAAAAAAAAGCACCCCCCTCTCTCTTTGTGCGTGTGTATGCGCATGCGTGCATGTGTGTTGTGTGTATGTGTGTGTGTGTGTGTGTGTGTGTGTGTTGTGTGTGTGTGTGTGCGCGTGTGTGTGTGTGTGTGTGTGGTAGTCGATGAGGGGACCGGGTACTTGGGATGGGGGATGTTCTGTGTGTTTGTTTGTCTGTCTCTCTCTCTGTCCGTCTTTTTGTCTGTAAAATATGAAGCCATTTCTAAAATATGTATTTACTCGAACTATAACGCAAAGCGTTAACACTACGAAGTGAATGCCTAATGTAAAATGCGAATAATTGCACGTGCTGTTATGTATAATTTACATACTTCGTCATTCCTTTGGGCCAGAGGCCTAACAATCAAAGCTTCTTTTTTTAAAATTTTACTTTAAAGACCCCCCACGTCACGTGTCACATTATTTCTTACGCAATCGCAGGAAGATTTCTTAAGATTCTCATACCAGCTATAAGAGGGAAATCACGCGTAAAAACATGATTTTCTGAACACGTGACGTGGTGGGTCTTTAACTGTCCAAATCCAAATCCAAATGCATATCAACTTCATTATTTCATAACAGAGAAATCGCAGACTTTGTCTGTATGTTTGTCTCTATTCGTCTGTCTGTTTGTCTGTCTGTATGTCGGTCTATCTATGGCTATATCTCTCTCTCTCTCTCTATTTATTCTGTCTGTCTGTCTGTCTGTCTCTCTCTCTCTCTCTCTCTCTATATCTCGTCTCTCTCTCTCTCTCTCTCTCTCTCTCTCTCTCTCTCTCTCTCTCTCTCTCTCTCTCTCTCTCTCTCTCTCTCTCTCTCTCTCTCTCTCTCTCTCTCTCTCTCTGGATACAATAATTATTTTCTTTTTTTGTGTCTTTTAGTTTTGTCTATGCCTACACTCAGTTTACACGCGTTTATGACAGATTACGTTTGTGAAAAAACACACAGTATTGCACACTCCCTCCTAGATCCTCGGTACTGCAGCCTTGGGGCTAGTATGTTTTTGTTAAATGGAATGTGGCATGTGTGCTTTAATGCCAAATTTCTGGAATCTTCGTGTCCAAGAATGCATGGATGTGCCGGGGCAGTGGGTGGATGCCTCGTGCCTCCATACGGGGAGCTGGACGACCCCGCCCCCTCCACGAGTCTCTCCCCGTGGGGATACCGGGGGGTCTTTTGTAAAAAAATAGTTCCCCCACCTTCTGGAAGTTCTGTGCTTGTAACTTCCTCTAATCTGCCACTCTCTTTGACTCTGCCTTTTCCCTTTGCTTTCTGTCATCTACTATCTTTCTGACTTATTGGCCCATTCTCATGCCTTGCTAAAACAAAAATCTTCCAAATAATTGTTCTCCTTTTGAGCTCCTCCGAAATCGGAATGTGTCGGCTGTACGCAGTGGGGAGACCGGTGAAAACTGAAAACCGGACACATACGTAGCTTACCCATTATGGCCATATGGCCTGGGAACGCAGAAGAAGAAGAATAAGAAGAAGAAGAAGAAGAAGAAGAAGAAGAAAAAGAAGAAAAAGAAGAAGAAGAAGAAGAAGAAGAAGAAGAAGAAGAAGAAAAAGAAGAAGAAAAAAGAAGAAGAAAGAAGAAGAAAAAAAAGAAGAAGAAGAAGAAGAAGAAGAAGAAGAAGAAGAAGAAGAAGAAGAAGAAGAAGAAGAAGAAGAAGAAGAAGAAGAAGAAATGGAAGAAGAAGAAGAAGAAGAAGAAGAAGAAGAAGAAGAAGAAGAAGAAGAAGAAGAAGAAGAAAGAAGAAGAAGAAGAAGAAGAAGAAGAAGAAGAAGAAGAAAGAAGAAGAAGAAGAAGAGAAGAAGAAGAAGAAGAAAAAGAAAGAAAAAGAATAAGAAGAAGAGGAAGAAGAAGAAGAAGAAGAAGAAGAAGAAGAAGAAAGAAGAAGAAAAGAAGAAGAATAAGAAAAGGAAGAAGAAGAAGAAGAAGAAGAAGAAGAAGAAGAAGAAGAAGAGGAAGAAGAAGAAGAAGAAGACGAAGAGGAAGAAGAAGAAGAAGAAGAAGAAAAGGAAGAAGAAGAAGAAGAAGAAGAAGAAAGAAGAAGAAGAAGAAGAAGAAGAAGAAGAAGAAGAAGAAGAAGAAGAAGAAAAAGAAGAAGAAGAAGAAAAGAAGAGAAGAAGAAGAAGAAGAAGAAGAAGAAGAAGAAGAAGAAGAAGAAGAAGAAGAAGAAGAAGAAGAAGAAGAAGAAGAAGAAATGAAGAAGAAGAAGAAGAAGAAGAAGAAAAGAAGAAGAAGAAGAAGAAGAAGAAGAAGAAGAAACAGAAGAAGAAGAAGAAGAAGAAGAAGAAGAAGAAGAAGAAGAAAAGAGAAGAAGAAGAAGAAGAAGAAGAAGAAGAAGAAGAAGAAGAAGAAGAAGAAGAAGAAGAAGAAGAAGAAGAAGAAGAAGAAGAAGAAGAAGAAGAAGAAGAAGAAGAAGAAGAAGAAGAAGAAGAAGAAGAAGAAGAAGAAGAAGAAGAAGAAGAAGAAGAAGAAGAAACATGACTGTGCATGGGGAAAAAGGAAGGACAGTATGTGTTTAGCTAAACAAACCAGAGAAAGCGTAAGCAATGATGATGCATGGGAAAACCCCCAGACATCTTTGCTTAGTTTATTTGTCTTATTCTAATGCAATTGGTCTTCTCATAGCTATTCAAGTACATTCACGATGCAGCCGTATGTTTGTAACTGGAACGTTTGTGAGTGCCCTTATAAGCTTATAGCTTGTTGTGTTCATGAGGTAATTTGCGTACATTGCAATATATTATGTCAGTAAACTTTGTTTAATTCATCGCCAATGTCGCATTTAGGCACCACAATGGTTTAGCACCCAGGGCCTGTATTCACGTTGAGATAGCATGAGACTTAGCATGATGCTAACTTAGAAGCTCTTCCAATGTCCTATAGGATTTAATAGGACTTTTGGAAGAGCTTCTAAGTTAGCATCATGCTAAGTCTCATGCTATCTCAACGTGAATACAGGCCCTGGTCACTAAAAAAAGGCATCCAATCCAGACCTGTTATCCAAAGACCCTATTTTCTTAATTTTGGGAGGTAAGGATAGGCCTAATGTTATATATGTCACCAAGGAAATCGCAATATTGCAGAAATGTTATTTTCTCTACCTGTTAAGATTAATGGTATTTTGGGGCTGACAATTGGCTGGTGGCGAAAGGGTTAAAGCAAAACGCAAGACATAAGTCGTTCAGAATGTTTTTGAACAAAAGCTAAAAAATAGCCAGCAACTCCTAAATTACCAAAATTGTCTGTTTTGAACATATTTATGTTAATTGTTTTTTTTTACATATTTCAACAGTATCCACAACACAAAAGGCAAATTTGAATGATTTCTTTGTTTATTTGATTATTTATTTTTAAACTAAAATTAATAGAAACAAAGAGGCAAAATTATGTCTTCTATGTCCAATTTCTGCAAATGATATATCATACCTTGTATCTAGAATGTCAAACTTCAAATGTCTTAACCCTTTCACCGCCAGCCATATTTCAGCCCAAAATGTCCATTAAATTTACCTGAATAAAGAACAAAATCCATCTGCAGTTTTGGGGATTCTTCTGTGACATAAATAAAATAGGTCTATCCTTTACTTCCCAAAACTAAGACAATACGGTCTTTGGATAATAGACCCCAATTGTATACCTTTTAGTGACATAGAAGTTAAATCATTGTGGTGAAAGGGTTAAACAGACTTACTATTTGTAATACAGTGCAACATCCATATTACGTACGACGTTGGAAAATCATCCCAAATAAGGTGTTACGTGGGAGGGAGTTGCATAGGGAAGTGATTTTAATACAGTGGTATTTCATCTCATTAATATTATCTCGGTATTTAATTAATAGCATAAGGTCTTACGTGGGAGGGAGTTGCAATAGTGAAGTGATTTTAATACAGTGGTATTT
>CM065685.1:12750534-12758034 GCA_017654935.2 Phymorhynchus buccinoides
CTGTCTGTCTGTCTCTCTGTCTATCTGTCTGTCTGTCTGTCTATTTGTCTGTCTATCTATCTGTCTGTCTGCCTACAAAGACATTTTCTACAATTATGAAAAACAAAACCTTGGCCCGACTTGTTCTGGACTTTCGCGGTATTAAAAAAAGAATATTTCAAGACACGTCAAACACGGCCATCAATCTAAGTACCGGACTTTTGCGTTAGTAACCCTTTCACCGCCAGCCATATTTCAGCCAAAATTTTCCATTAAGTTTACCTGGGTAGAGAATAACATCCATCTGCAGTATTGGGGATTCTTCTGTGACATATCTAAAATAAGGTCTACCCTTATTTCCCAAAACTGAGACAGTAGGGTCTTTGGATGGTAGACCCCAATTTGATGCCTTTTAGTGACATAGGTGTTAAATCATTGTGGCGCTAAAATGCGACTTTGGCGGTGAAAGGGTTAAAAAACACAAATAAAGAGAGGAACAACAGAGGAAAAGATACAAGATTACTCCAAGACATGTTAACCCTTTCACCACCAATGTCGCACTTATTAACACCCATGTCACTAAAAGGCATCTAACCAGGATCGGTTATCTGAAGACCTTTTTTTTCTTAATTTTGGGAGGTAAGGATAGGCCTAAAGGGCTTCGCACACTAGCGTCAAGATCTCGAGATCGCGGCGATTTTTTTTGCTGCAAGGCGCAGTTTGATGCGCCGCTTGCGTGTGAGAGATTCGCGGCGCGGCAGGATTTTTGATGCGTAGCTGCACGATTTTTTGTTGCTCGAGAATAGAACCGGCTCTAATTTGGATGCTCAAGATCGCAGAGATCGTGAAACTAGCCAATTACAACGGACGGAAGGACCATAACTCTGATTGAAGAAAAAAAAATGGCAGACTTGCTCGAACCCGAAATAAAGCAGCACAAACAATGACACACGTTTCATCTTCTGAAGAAGACGAATCATCGTGGTCAGCCATACTGTTGTTTCTAGGAGGAGGTTTAACGCTAGAGTAATCTTTCCTTGCGTTCCAAATAAGGAAGTTCGCGCGGCAAGAGGCGAAGCGACAATAGTCGTGTGTGAGAACACCACTGCCTCGCTACAATGTGTGCTGTGATGCAGGCGTCAACGCGTCAAGGCGTTGCTCTGAGAAACAATTGACGCCTGATGCTAGTGTGCGAAGGCCTTAATGTTATGCATTTCACAGATGAATTACCAATACTGCAGATCATTTTTTTAATTTCTACCCTGTTCAGTTTAATGGTACTTTTTTTTCTCTCAAAAACAATGGCTGGCGGCTAAAGGGTTAAACTCGGTCATCAGTACAGTCTAAGTAATAAAGTAGCGATGTTTTGAAGTGTGAGCAGGCTAAAACTTGATTCACTTTAGGACACACCTAAAAGGCGTCGGAAGGAGACAAGAAGGTTCCATATAATTATTATCACTAGCGCAACGCCCCGTACTGGCAATGCACCATACTGGTAACACCTAGTAACGGTAACGGCAAAGTACTGGTAACGCTGAGTACAGCAAATTTGAAGTGATTCGGTTAAGAAACGGCGGAGTTATAAGGCCCCGTTTCCCATTGGCGCTGCTCTGAGAGTGACGCGTTCTCCCGATTGTCTTCCAATTTGCTGCTAGGCGTTGCCATAGCAAGCCTGACAGCAAATTTGAATCAATTCGGTTAAGAAACGGCGGAGTTATGCGTGAAAAGGTGAAGCGGCATATAGTGCGTGCGTTTCGCGCATTTGCCAAACCGCACAAATGACACGGCCGCCTTGGTTGTGGTTGCCATCGCCCCGTTAGGGCTCAAAGCAAATTTGAAGCGATTCGGTCGAAAAACGGCGGAGTTATAAGGCCCGTTTTGTGTTTCAGACACACACACGGACACTCGGCTTTTTACTATATGACTTGCGCAACGCCTAGTACTGGCAATGCACCATACTGGTAACACCTAGTAACGGTAACGGAAGTACTGGTAACGCTGAGTACAGCAAATTTGAAGCGATTCGGTTAAGAAACGGCGGAGTTATAAGGCCCCGTTTCCCGTTGGCGCTGCTCTGAGAGTGACGCGTTCTCCCGATTCTCTTCAAATTTGCTGCTAGACGTTGCCCGGGCCATAGCAAGCCTGACAGCAAATTTGAATCAATTCGGTTAAGAAACGGCGGAAGTTATGCGTGAAAAGGTGAAGCGGCGCATAGCGCGCGCGTTTCTGAACCGATTCACTTCCGGTTTGGCACAACGATCGTCACCGTCCCCAGTCATCTATCTGCCAAATTCGAAGGCAATCGGCCCAGAAACACCGGAGCTACGGGCGCCGAAAGGCCGTTGGATGCGCGTTTCGCGCATTTGCCGAACCGCACAAATGACACGGCCGCCTCGGTTGCCGTTGCCATCGCCCCGTTAGGGCTCACAGCAAATTTGAAGCGAATCGGTCGAAAAACGGCGGAGTTATAAGGCCCGTTTCGTGTTTCAGACAGACAGACACACAGACACACACACACACACACACACACACACACACGGACAGTTGGCTTTTTACTATATGATTCCAGTGCCTAAGGAAACACTGACTCTCTCTCTAACCAATTTACCGTCCATAATGAGATCTTTGAATTTAATTAAAAAACAAACAACCATGTTAACTATTCGTTCTTCTACTTCTTCTTCTTCTTCTTCTTCTTCTTCTTCTTCTTCTTCTTCTTCTTCTTCTTCTTCTTCTTCTGCATTTCTGGGTCATATGGCCATAATGGATAAGGTACGTATGTGTCCGTCTTTTTTAGTTTTCACTGGTCTCCCCGCTGCGTACAGCCGACACATTCCGATTTCGGAGTAGCTCAAAGGAGAAACATTTCTTGGGAGATTGTTTTGGAGAAAAAAAAAGGCTGGAGAATGGGCCAATAAGTCAGACAAAAGATAGTAGATGAAAGAAATCAAAGGGAAAATGGAGTCAAAGAGAGTGGCAGATTAGATGAGGTTACAAGCACAGAACTTCCAGAAGGTGGGGGAACTATTTTTTACGAAAGACCCCCCCCCCCCCCCCCCACACACACACACACACCGGTATCCCCACTGGGGGGGGATTTTAACTCGGAATAAGGCAAGACAAGACACTAGACAGCTTAATTGACAGCTAACAAAGTCAGATAGAAAACAAAGAATCCGTCGATGTCAAAGGGCACAACACACTGCATACGATACGATTCGATCCGACTGTGACATTTGTGAGGCACGATTCTCGTGAAATTCTACCGTCTAAAGGAATCTAATAAAACTATACTAGGGGAAGACGGGGTAAAAAGCGCATGGGCGGGTAAGAAACCCACCCCAATTATCTCATGAAATAAAGAAAATGTCAGTCAAATTTGCCCATGAGACGAATGCTAGACATTAACGCTCGTCTCATGGGCAAAATGAGACTGAAATTTGCTTCATTTCATGAGATAATTGGGGTGGGCTTCTTACCCGCCCATGCGCGTTTACCCCGTCTTCCCCTATATAGCTTTCTTCACTATGTTTGTAGCCCCCCCCCCCCCCCCCCCCACCACACCCTCACGAATCTGACGAAATACCTTTTTTTTAAATTTATCAATTTTTTTTATTTATTCGTGTATTGTGATGTACGTGAGTATTGTGAACGGAAACAGTAGATTGTTTCTTCTTCCTTCTTCCCTTCCCTTAACCCCTTCACCGCCAGAGTCGCATTTTAGCACCACGATAATGTGGTACATGGATATTAACCCTTTCACCGCCAAAGTCGCATTTTATCACCACAGTGATTTAACACCTATGTCACTAAAAAGGCATCAAATTGGGGTCTATTATCCAAAGACCCTATTGTCTTTGTTTTGGGAAGTAAGGATAGACCTTATTTTATATATGTCACAGAAGAATCCCCAATACTGCAGATGGATTTTGTTCTCTACCCAGGGAAATTTAATGAAAATAAATTTTGGGCTGAAATATGGCTGGCGGTGAAAGGGTTAAGACTCTTTCGTCGCCACTGTTGCCTCTTGGCACCACAACGATCTGACACCCATGTCACTGAAAGGCATCAAATGAGGGTATGGTATCCAGTGACCTCATGTTCTTAATTTTGGGAGGTAAGGGTAGACCCTATTTTATGCATGTCACAGAGGAATCCCCAATATTGCAGACGAAATATTTTCTCCACCTGGGTAAAGCTTAATGGTAAATTGTGGCTGAGGAATGGCTAGCGTTGAAAGGGTTAAATAAACTCAGTGAGGAGTCATCGGGGCGCCACAGTGATGTCTTCACCATCTTTCTGTTTTTGTTTTCAAAGACTTAAAATTTATCAACCAAAAAAAGGAATGGTTCCAGCAAAAAAAATAGTATAATGCATGGCTTTGTACATCGATTTATCGGCAAATATGTAGATTTGCACCCTCCTGCTCTATTTCTTGGTTCTTTCCGTGGTTAGGGATAGGGTTAGGGTTAGATGGTCTTTTCTTTTGCCACAAGCATCTGTTTTGTTTGTCAAAATCATCTATTTTTTTGGGAGCATTAAATCGCTGCCGTTTTTAAATAAGGACGTATTTCACATGAATCGTGACTCACAGATATCGTCACTATCGGATCGCACTATAGTTGGATTGACTCGTACGCAGTTGGTCTGTCCCTTTCCGGATATCTAGACAGATAGAGAGACAGGCAGACAGACAGACAGACAGACAGGCCGTTATAAAGAGACGTGGTAGGCTAGATGCCTCGCGTCTTGAATGTAGCCGGAACAGAGGCAGACGGGTTAGAGAGAGAGAGAGAGAGAGAGAGAGAGAGAGAGAGAGAGAGAGGAGAGAGAGAGAGAGAGAGAGAGAGAGAGAGAGAGAGAGAGAGAGCGGGAGAGAGAGAGAGAGAGAGAGGGAGAGAGAGAGAGAGAGAGGGGAGAGAGAGAGAGAGAGAGAGGAGAGAGAGAGAGGGAGGGAGAGAGAGAGAGGGAGGGAGAGAGAGAGAGAGAGAGGGAGGGAGATATATATAGAGAGAGAGCTGGAGAGAGAGAGAGAGAGAGAGAGAGAGAGAGAGAGAGAGAGAGCTGGAGAGACAGAGAGAGGGAGGGAGAGGGAGGGAGAGAGAGAGAGAGAGAGAGAGAGAGAGAGAGGAGAGAGAGAGAGAGAGAGAGGAGAGAGAGAGAGAGAGAGAGAGAGGCAGGGAGAGAGAGAGAGAGAGAGAGAGAGAGAGAGGAGAGAGAGAGAGAGAGAGAGAGAGAGAGAGAGAGAGAGAGAGAGAGAGAGAGGAGAAGAGGTGGAGGCGATCACATACTGTTAATGACATACTGTTAAAACAAGAACCAAGAGAAACAACTATTACAATTGTTTGAATAAATAGTCACGATAGCTTTTGAATGATGCCAAGGTACTTTTTGTTTCAATATAGTCAGGAATGTCGTTCCAAAGTCAACCGCCCGAGTATATCAAAGGCATCATACCATGCGTTCAGAGCTTCATCTGGGTATCTCTCTATGTTGACACACCTCGGTGAAGTTCGCAGGGTTAAAATCTGTATAACTTCTGTACAAAATGGGTTTATGGTGGTAGCACCTAGGGATTTTCACACCCTTTTAGTGCCAGGTTAAGCAAATGGGAAAGTGATCACTCAGTCCAAAAATAAGCACAATGTTAGTTGCGTTGGTAACATAAATGTAGTCGATCAATGTTTCTGATGTGAATGGGTTTAGTTGGGTTAAGTTGTATGAATCAATCATCCTTTTCCATGAGAGACAGAGAGACAGAGAGACAGAGATAGGGGGAGAGAGAGAGAACAAGAACAAGAACAAGAACAAGAACAACGTTTTAATGAACCGGGCCATCTGCCCATGTCAAAGGGAACAGTGGGAAGGGGACATTGTTAAATCAAACAAACAAACAAAAGGGAAAATCCATAACACAAAATATTGGGGGAGAGAGAGAGAGAGAGAGAGAGAGAGAGAGAGAGAGAGAGAGAGAGAGAGAGAGAGAGAGAGAGAGAGAGAGAGAGAGAGAGAGAGAGAGAGAGAGAGAGCGGGGGTGGGGGTGGGGGGGTGAGAGAGTTGATGACTAACTGTGAATCACACTTTTGATGGGTGTTCTGACAATTTACGTGCTCACGTGCGTGCGTGCGTGCCTCTCCCTCTCTCTCTCTCTCTCTCTCTCTCTCTCTCTCTCTCTCTCTCTCTCTCTCTCTCTCTCTCTCTCTCCTCTCTCTCTCTCTCTCTGTCTCTCTGTCTCTGCCCCTGTGTGTGTGTGTGTGTGTGTGCTTGTGTGTGGTGTGTGTGTGTGTGTGTGTGTGTGTGTGTGTGTGTGTGTGTGTGTGTGCTTGTGTGTGTGTGTGTGTGTGTGTGTGTGTGTGTGTGTGTGCTTGTATGTGTGTGTGTGTGTGTGTGTGTGTGTGTGTGTGTGTGTGTGTGTGTGTGTGTGTGTGTGTGTGTGTGGTGTGTGTGTGTGAGTGTGTGTGTGTGGGTGTGTGAGTGTGTGTGTGTGTGTGTGTGTGTGTGTGTGTGTGTGTGTGTGTGTGAGTGTGTGTGTGTGTGTGTGTGTGTGTGTGTGTGTGTGTGTGTGCTTGTGTGTGTGTGTGTGTGCGTGTGTGTGTGTGTGTGTGTGTGTGTGAGTGTGTGTGTGTGTGAGTGTGTGTGTCTGTGAGTGAGTGTGTGTGTGTGTGCGTGTGTGTGTGTGTGTGTGTGCGTGTGTGTGCGCACGCGCGTGTGTGTGTTTTCTTTGATTTTACGTCATTGCACTAAAAGTTAAATTGTAACAGTCCTTCCCTAAAAAAAAATTCATGATTCGTCTCTGTGTGCGTGTGTGTATGTGTGTGTGTGTGTGTGTGTGTGTGTGTGTGTGTGTGTGTGTGTGTGTGTGTGTGTGTGTGTGTGTGTGTGTGTGTGTGTGTGTGTGTGTGTGTGTGTCTGTGTGCGTTTGTGTGCGTGCCGTGTGTGTGTGTGTGTGTGATGTGTGTGTGTGCGTGTGTGCGCGTGTGCGCGCGCGTACGTGCGTGTGTGCGTGCGTGCATGCGTGTGCTTTCGTACATGCGTGTACGCGCGCGCCTGTGTGCGTATGTGTGTACCCAACACAACAGTCTACGTTAGACGTTTTTGTATTTATTTTAAGCATAGCTAGCCAACAAACAGCTTGGTCGCCGAAATACCTTGTGACATCTGGCTTCAGATCAATCAATCACAGATTTCCAACCCCCGCACCCCCACCCCCCTCTCTCTCTTCATCCCAGCTCTTCTTTATACCTCCCCCCTCCCCCCTCCCCCTCCCCCCCCTCTCTCTCTTCTAATCCATTCTTTATGTTATAATGTAGTATCTTCCTTGACGCCTGAATTCAAGCAAAGACATAATCTAATCGGATTTAGCTTCAGAACATCTGTTGGTTTATGAATAGCTGCAATAGATAAACACCTACGAACTGAAAAGGAAGAGAGGATAAGTTGGGTTTTTCCCCCCGTGGGGATACCTGGGGGGGGGGGGGGGGGGGGGGGGGGGGGGGGGGGGGGGGGGGGGGGGGGGGGGGG
>CM065685.1:12768034-12770534 GCA_017654935.2 Phymorhynchus buccinoides
AGAGAAGAAACAGTGCCATTCAACATTTCTAGACAATAATATCATGTGAGCCAGCACCACGAAAGGGACATTAAGTCGCTGGGCTAGTTTCTCACAACAGGCTTGCAAAGTAGAAAATATTATTTTTTTGGTCAGTTTTGAGTTATGGGTATTGTTGTGTTTTCTAACACCTTATCTTTCATATTTATAAAGGATAATCTTTACTACGGTCTATAACTGGTCATATTTATAAAGGATAATCTTTACTACGGTCTATAACTGGTCATATTTATAAAGGATAATCTTTACTACGGTCGAGAACTGGTCATATTTATAAAGGATAATCTTTACTACGGTCTATAACTGGTCATATTGATAAAGGATAATCTTTACTACGGTCTATAACTGGTCATATTGATAAAGGATAATCTTTACTACGGTCTATAACTGGTCATATTTATAAAGGATAATCTTTACTACGGTCTATAACTGGTCATATTTATAAAGGATAATCTTTACTACGGTCTATAACTGGTCATATTTATAAAGGATAATCTTCACTACGGTCTATAACTGGTCATATTTATAAAGGATAATCTTTACTACGGTCTATAACTGGTCATATTTATAAAGGATAATCTTTACTACGGTCTATAACTGGTCATATTGATAAAGGATAATCTTTACTACGGTCTATAACTGGTCATATTTATAAAGGATAATCTTTACTACGGTCTATAACTGGTCATATTGATAAAGGATAATCTTTACTACGGTCGATAACTGGTCATATTGATAAAGGATAATCTTTACTACGGTCTATAACTGGTCATATTGATAAAGGATAATCTTTACTACGGTCGATAACTGGTCATATTGATAAAGGATAATCTTCACTACGGTCTATAACTGGTCATATTGATAAAGGATAATCTTCACTACGGTCTATAACTGGTCATATTTATAAAGGATAATCTTCACTACGGTCTATAACTGGTCATATTTATAAAGGATAATCTTCACTACGGTCTATAACTGGTCATATTTATAAAGGATAATCTTCACTACGGTCTATAACTGGTCATATTTATAAAGGATAATCTTCACTACGGTCTATAACTGGTCATATTGATAAAGGATAATCTTCACTACGGTCTATAACTGGTCATATTGATAAAGGATAATCTTCACTACGGTCTATAACTGGTCATATTTATAAAGGATAATCTTCACTACGGTCTATAACTGGTCATATTTATAAAGGATAATCTTTACTACGGTCTATAACTGGTCATATTTATAAAGGATAATCTTCACTACGGTCTATAACTGGTCATATTTATAAAGGATAATCTTTACTACGGTCTATAACTGGTCATATTTATAAAGGATAATCTTTACTACGGTCTATAACTGGTCATATTGATAAAGGATAATCTTTACTACGGTCTATAACTGGTCATATTTATAAAGGATAATCTTCACTACGGTCTATAACTGGTCATATTTATAAAGGATAATCTTTACTACGGTCTATAACTGGTCATATTTATAAAGGATAATCTTTACTACGGTCTATAACTGGTCATATTGATAAAGGATAATCTTTACTACGGTCTATAACTGGTCATATTGATAAAGGATAATCTTTACTACGGTCGATAACTGGTCATATTGATAAAGGATAATCTTCACTACGGTCTATAACTGGTCATATTGATAAAGGATAATCTTTACTACGGTCTATAACTGGTCATATTTATAAAGGATAATCTTCACTACGGTCTATAACTGGTCATATTTATAAAGGATAATCTTCACTACGGTCTATAACTGGTCATATTGATAAAGGATAATCTTTACTACGGTCTATAACTGGTCATATTTATAAAGGATAATCTTCACTACGGTCTATAACTGGTCATATTGATAAAGGATAATCTTTACTACGGTCTATAACTGGTCATATTGATAAAGGATAATCTTTACTACGGTCTATAACTGGTCATATTTATAAAGGATAATCTTCACTACGGTCTATAACTGGTCATATTTATAAAGGATAATCTTCACTACGGTCTATAACTGGTCATATTTATAAAGGATAATCTTCACTACGGTCTATAACTGGTCATATTTATAAAGGATAATCTTCACTACGGTCTATAACTGGTCATATTTATAAAGGATAATCTTTACTACGGTCTATAACTGGTCATATTGATAAAGGATAATCTTTACTACGGTCTATAACTGGTCATATTTATAAAGGATAATCTTCACTACGGTCTATAACTGGTCATATTTATAAAGGATAATCTTTACTACGGTCTATAACTGGTCATATTGATAAAGGATAATCTTTACTACGGTCTATAACTGGTCATATTGATAAAGGATAATCTTTACTACGGTCTATAACTGGTCATATTTATAAAGGATAATCTTTACTACGGTCGATAACTGGTCATATTGATAAAGGATAATCTTTACTACGGTCTATAACTGGTCATATTGATAA
>CM065685.1:12778034-12810086 GCA_017654935.2 Phymorhynchus buccinoides
CTTGGCTTTTTACTATATGATTGGCAAACTAGAAATAAAACAAAACTTTCCCTTTCATCTTAGTGTGCATTACAATGCATATTGCCACTTCAATAAGTATGTTTCTGTGTCTTTGCATTCCTCTTCCGCGACGCAAGGGAATCTGAGTGTATGTGCTTGGTGGTACATGAATATTAACCCTTTCACAGCCAAAGTCGCATTTTAGCACCACAGTGATTTAACACCTATGTCACTAATAAGGCATCAAATTGGGGCCTATTATCCAAAGACCCCATTGTCTTAGTTTTGGGAAGTAAGGATTGACCTTTTATTTTAGATATGTCACAGAAGAATCCCCAATACTGCAAATGGATTTTGTTCTCTACCCAGGTAAATTTAATGGAAATTTTTGGCTGAAATATGGCTGGCGGTGAAAGGGTTAAGATGATTGCACACCTATGTAAAAGCACGTTCATCTAGCATGTTCATATCAAGTAATCTGCGATGTGTGTAGGGGAAGACGGGGTAAAAAGCGCATGGGCGGGTAAGAAGCCCACCCCAATTATCTCATGAAATAAAGAAAATTTCAGTCAAATTTGCCCATGAGACGAATGCTAGACATTAACGCTCGTCTCATGGGCAAAATGAGACTGAAATTTGCTTCATTTCATGAGATAATTGGGGTGGGCTTCTTACCCGCCCATGCGCTTTTTACCCGTCTTCCCCTATATGTGTAGAATAGGAGATTTCTTTGTCCTTTTATTTGTCTTTGTTGTTGTTCTTGATTTGTCTGTTATACTTTGTGTTTTGTTGTGTTCCCTGTATGCGTGTGTGTATGTTTTGTTACTAACTATAATGTACTTTTTATTTTTGTTTATGTAGTTTATATATGTATAATTGAACTAAAAACATCAAAACGCTACACTCACACAAGCACATGAAGGTGAAATAAACAATAAACACGGTGAATAAAACCAAATTTTCGTCTTTAAAAAGCACAATTTATATTAAAAAAATTGTTGGTTTTTTGTGGGTTTTTTTTAACACGAACATTACTCAGAGTTAACTTTAACTGGTTTTGTTTCTGAGGTTCACAAATAAAGACATTGGACACAGAAAAGTTTTATCAAAGCAAACTATAGTATGTAGATATGTAGAAAAAGATATGTAGTTTATATATGTATGAAAAAGAAATTAAAAAAAGGAAAAAAAAGAAAGAAAAAGATATAAAACAAAACGACACAGACAAACTAAAACACAGTTGTTGGTGGAGGTGAAGAAGGATGGAATTGCAGATGGCATTAGAGAGAAATAGATTGAAAAAAACTAGATAAGTAATAAGTATAATAAGTATTATAAGTGTCTGTGCTAGACGTCTAGTGAAGCAGTACTCTGTCATTAAATCACAAAAAGCCTAAGTTATATCTACCGACGCGTTACTTCATTCAGGAGTCCCAGGAACACTGTGTATAAGAGGCTACGCCTAATTAGACGTTAAGCCGACCAGAGAGAGAGAGAGAGAGAGAGAGAGAGAGAGAGAGAGAGAGAGAGAGAGAGAGAGAGAGAGAGAGAGAGAGAGAGAGAGAGAGAGAGAGAGAGAGAGAGAGAGAGAGAGAGAGAGAGAGAGAGAGAGCGAGAGAGAGAGAGAGAGAGAGAGAGAGAGAGAGAGAGAGAGAAGTCGAAGTCGAAAATTGTAATGAATAGGCCTTTCTGCCCATATCATATGGAGGGGTGGGGAAGAGGAAACACAATGAATCAAAATAACAGTTATAATAAAATCATACTGAGAGAGAGAGAGAGAGAGAGAGAGAGAGAGAGAAGAGAGAGAGAGAGAGAGAGAGAGAGAGAGAGAGAGAGAGAGAGAGAGAGAGAGAGAGAGAGAGAGAGAGAGAGAGAGAGAGAGAGAGAGAGAGAGAGAGAGAGAGAGAGAGAGAGAGAGAGAGAGAGAGAGAGAGAGTTCAGGTTATAAATCGTTGAAAAGTGACATAAATGGTACACGCTACATTATTCTACAAGTTTGTTTGTTGTTTGTTTTTGTTTAATAGAAAAGGGATATGATATACAGCATAATTATGACACTTGACATAGAAGGTAGTCATGGGTTACTGAATGGAGATGTCATAGGTAACAAATATATACGTTGGAAATCGTTAACAATTTCATTTTTTTATATTTGTACAACAGCATTAACATCATGTTCCGTGCAAAACGCCTTTGCGTTGTTTGTGTGTGTGTGTGTATGTGTGTGTGTGTGTGTGTGTGTGTGTGTGTGTGTGTGTGTGTGTGTGTGTGTGTGTGTGTGTGTGTGTGTGTGTGTGTGTGTGTGTGTGTGTGTTGACGGTAGTGACGATGATGATGATGATGATGATGATGATGATGATGATTAGTGATGATGATGATGATGATGTTAATGAAGATGATGACGCAAATGACGACGACGACGACGACGTACGATAATGACGACGACGAAGATGATAACCGTTTACGATGAAGATGATGATGCAAAATAATGATGATAATGACTATGGCAATAGCGAAATTGATCACCATCATCACGCATAACTATGACGGCTAACACGCGACGACTATGATAACGATGATAATGCTGACGCTTTCGACAAAAACGACGATAATGATCTCGTCTATATTTATTTCCTTTTCATCAAAGCCCTTGCCTCCCTTCTTTTTTTCTTCTTCTCAAGTATGCCATACCACACCACCATCACCACCGCACCGCCCCAGTTATAGTATTACTACTTCCTCATCTTTCCCCGGTGTCTGTATATGATTATTTCCTCATTGCCAAGATTACTGTGTGTTTATGGAGGATTGATATCATGTTTGCACTACCCACCCCCCCCCCTCCCCCACCCCCGTTCCCTTACATTGCTTGGTGTATAATATATTAGAAGACCATGCTGAATGAACAGTGTATTCTGTGGGAGAAGATGATTGGTACGATTGTAGGATCGTGTAGAGAGTTGTTGTGAACCGACTTGGCTAAGTAACCCTTTTTTTACAGTCTTTCACGAGCTAAAATACTCTGGTAGACAGTGGGTTATGCAGACTTTCTCTCCAAATCTGTCCTCTGCAGTCAAACACGAAGACGTTCAAACGAAGATTCTTCTTTTATTCAGCTCTCAATGTTGCAACTAACAACACTATTATGAATACAACTACACTGAATCAATCACAAACTGCCTAGACATCTAACATCTCCTATGTCTCTCTCGACAGTGACTCACTGAATGATTAATTTCTATAAGTTCTCAGCTAAATATATAAACACAGTGGCATACATTTCTAGAAGATTCCTGTACATAACAGAACAATCCACAATAAACATGTCTTTTAGTACAATCTAAATTTAGATTACTCAAGCCGAATCTGTATAAAGTTACTTCCCTTTCGAGAAAGATCTATTCTAGAAAGATCTTCAAGATTCTCTATCTTACCAGACAAAACTCCTTTAAAATCACACAAAAGCTAATAAATCAATAACTCCAATCATACTTTATGATTAAATGTCATAAAGGGAACATATAATTAATACAAACAACAAGAACTACAAGTTATTTTACATGGCGCTTTCATTTTCCACAAATTTCTGGTTTGTCGCGGAATTATCTAGATTAATGTAGTGCTTCCCAGAAATGTCTGGAATCAAAATCTTGAAGTATTTTGAAACTTCCAGACAAGTCTAAAAATCGAAGCTCTGCACGTTATACTTACATCGTAACAATGATGGAATAATAATGTTGGTCGTCACTAATTAAGTATATATTGTTGGTCTCTGCAGGTTTTTGTGTGTGCTTTGTATCCTTGGTTGGCTGATGTAGGGTATAACTTAATTGTGTGCGTGTGCGTGTGCGCGCGCGCGTGTGTGTGTATGTGTGCGCCTGCGTGTGTGTGTGTGTGTGTGTGTGTGTTCGTATAAAACGTGATTCAGACAACTGTTTAAACAGTGAAAATGCTTGCACGCGCGAGCGCGAGCGCGCTCCTGTGTGTATATGTGTGTGCTATTGAGAGAGAGAGAGAGAAAGAGAGAGAGAGAGAGAGAGAGAGAGAGAGAGAGAGAGAGATTAGAGAGAGAGAGAGAGAGAGGATGATGAGAGAGAGAGAGAGAGAGAGAGAGAGAGAGAGAGAGAGAGAGAGAGATGCATGCATACATACATACATAAATACACACACATACATACATACATACAGACAGACAGACAGACAAATAGACACACAGATAGCTAGACAGACAGACAGACACACAGACAGACAGACACACAGTCAGACACACAGAGAGGTGGGGAAGGATAATCAGAGAATCATCACACGCATAGCAAGGATGACTGGTCAGGACACAGGCACCTTAGCGTGTACCGCTGATGATGAGATTCACCCACGGGTCGAACGAACATTCAGGGTTCAGAAATCCAAAAGACTCTCTGACTGCTAATCACTCAAGAATTGAGTACACAGTTTGCGCGAAAAGTATGGGGTAACAAATCCAAAAGATTCTGAGTCACAATCACCCAAGAATCGAACACAGATTGCCCCCCAAAAGTATGGGGCAAGAAAGCCAAAAGATTCTGAGTCATAATGACCCAAGAATCGAACACAGATTGACAAAAGAAAAGTATAGGGCAAGAAATCCAAAAGAGTCTGAGTCATAATCACCCAAGACTCGAACACAGATTGCCAGAAAAAGTATGGGGCAAGAAATCCAAAATATTCTAAGTCATAAAGACCCCAATATCGAACACAGTGACCAAAACAAAGTACAGGGTAAAACATCCAATCGATTCTGAGTCATAATCACTCAAGAATCGAACACAGATTGACAAAAAAGTATGGGGTAAGAAATCCAACAGATTCTGAGTCACAATGACCCATGAATCGAACGCAGATTGCCCCCCAAAAGTATGGGGCAAGAAATCCCAAAGTTTCTTAGTCATAATGACCCAAGAATCGAACACAGATTGACAAAATAACAGTATGGGGCAAAACATCCAAAGGATTCTGAGTCATAATGACCTAAGAATCGAACACAGATTGCAAAACAAAAATATGGGGCAAGACATCCAAAGGATTCTGAGTCACAATGACCTAGAATCGAACACAGATTGCCCCCAAAAATTATGGGGCAAGAAATCCCAAATATTCTAAGTCATAATGACCCAAGATTCGAGTACAGTTCGCCAGAAGTACAAATTAATAATTTTCTCGGTTAAAAGTCCTGAAGATTCTATCACAAAATGAATAACGAAGGCTCATATTACCTTCTGTATTTCACCCTGAATGATACACTACTCGTTAAAAGTTAAAGATCGCTTAATGTGTTGCCTATGGTCAACCTATGGCGATATTTTTCACGCCAGAGGGCAGTCAATGCACTAGGGACTTATCACGCGATTTTCTTAATGGGCGTAGTGAGAGAGAGAGTGATGGTAGGACCACTCACTGTCTCCCTCTCTTTCTTTATCCCCAACAAATAATATAGAGAGGATTAGCCCCACACGAGCGTCATGCCCTCTGGTGTGAGAAAAATCGCACTAAGTCTCTCATTGTGTTTCTACCTGCACCCATGCTTGTTCATGACAAAAACGACACACAACATTAAATGCAACGAGGACAAACACAACAGCAACAATGGTAGTAACAGCAAAGACTGTACAGGGGAAGATAAACATCCGGTCTCTTTTCCCTATATGAGTAGTGAGGACAGAAACACTTGTTATGTCCCTTTGAAACGTGACACATTTTACACATCGATAGGCCAGTTGAATTCTCCGTTCAAGTTCCAGTCCGAGTTTTTGGATAGCCTCCACTGTGAATAGTGTACACGTCCGCACTAACGATAACTCTATCAGCCCGGTTCGCCGAGCTTTTAAGTAATCCATCTGACCCTTTTAGAATATCTTTGGTAATAGTAACTATGATTGTGATGGTTGATGCCAACAACAACAGCAACAATGATAGCAATGACAATGGAGATGACAACAACAGGATGAACAACACTGATAGCAACAACAATGATGAAGACAACACCATGACGAGCAACAACGATAGTATTAATAAGTAAATAGCAACAAATAATGGTAATATAAGCACGACTTCAGCAAAGGCAAAAGAAATAACAGGAGCAATACTCCTGATGACAATACTATTACTACCATTATCCTCATCACATCCACCACCACAATCACCACCATCCACCGTCATCAACAACACTATTAGTGCAAATAACATCAACCATTCTTATATAGGCTAACGCACACACACCACCCCACCCCCCCACCCACCCCCCCACCCCACACACACACACTCACCCCCCACCCCACACCCTCACACACACACAATCCTCAATGAAGATCATTTTGACTTG
The DNA here is from genome assembly GCA_017654935.2 of Phymorhynchus buccinoides. Lineage (NCBI taxonomy): Eukaryota > Metazoa > Mollusca > Gastropoda > Neogastropoda > Raphitomidae > Phymorhynchus > Phymorhynchus buccinoides. The sequence goes on from CM065685.1 coordinate 12,784,393, forward strand.
ACTTGACTTGACACACACACACACACGTTTGTTTTTCTTCTCTCATAGAATTGACAGCTAGATACAATTGATGCCAGCATCTGTACTGTATTTGAAAATCCGTCTGTCCGCATTTTTTCAGTTAATGCAATGTGTCAGGTGCACTTTCAATATTAAAAATTGATTTGTTTTAATTAGAATTCACGAAAAATCCGTTATTGTAATGTTTCAGGGGTGGAGTCAAACGCCATAATTTTTTTCATAGGGGTGGGGGTATAGCGCCATATGGCATTTGACCTCACTTTTATAAAACTGCTATACCATTGCTTTTTGATTTTTTGATAAAGTAAAGAGCAAATATGTATATGTTTGCTTATGTGTGCGAATATGTGTGTATGTGTGCATGCTTGCTCGTGCATGTATGTGTACTCGTGCATGCATAAGCGATGAGTGTGAACAAAAAAATGATTTGCATGTTTGTATGCGTTACACTAAATTTGCGAAATTGCCTGTTTCATGAAATGAGCAAGATTTTGCCTGTTTCATGAAATGAGCAAGATTTTGCCTGTTTCGTGAAATAAGTAACAGATTTGCGTGTTTCATGAAAGAGGCAAATAGGTTACCTGTTTCATGACACAAGCAAAAATGGCTTGCACATTTCGTGAAACAGGCACAATATTATTCAAAGACTGAACATTTGTATGCAAGTTTGGCTGTTTCATCAAATGAGCAAGCACTGAACACCGAGCTGATCCAGCTGTGAAGAAAACATACAACCAAATAGTCATGTTGCAACACAGATGCTAAAAAAGCGACAACAAAATTGCTGTCTGTTATGTGCGATGTCTAGACACAACCTGTCAGAAATTCACTTATCCAGTTTGTAGTGACATCTAAACCAGCATTACTTTACACTCTGCGTTTTGTTTGGATTTTGACTGCTGGTCCCAATAATATTGAAGTTTGCTTTAATTTCCAGGACCGTTGTAAGCTTACAACTCATATAAAGCAAGGGAAAATTACAAACTAGAGGGCATTTTATGTTGTTTTTCAGAGCAAACAGGGGAGGATTCCCTTCCCTCACATTTTCCATCCCCACTTCCGGTTGGTACTTCCGGTTCGGCTTTATTTCGATTGTGTTCCAAATCTTTTTGTTTGTTTGCAAAGTTACTCTTTAATAAATAATGAAAATACGAAGCATTCCTTGCAGTCGTTTTTGAGTTATTCAAGATTAAAATTTGGCGACTGTTAGCAATTTTTGTCAATGTTTCTGCCAAACTTTTACCACCCGGTTTAATATTGCAACATGGGCGTAAAAATAGTGTCTTGCAACTTTCCTGCGAATGTCAGCGAAATCGGGTAAAAACAAAGAAATAAATCATCAAAATGGAAATCAGCGAATGTGGAGCAGCCCAATTAAAAAAATGAATAACTTCCAAACTAATTAACGCATAGAATTAAATAGTTAGGCCAAGAGAGGATATAACGAAATTGAACAAAGGGGGAAAACTCTCTTTTCTAATTAACTCCCCTCCACCAAAGTTGAAAATGTCCGCCAAATCGGACACAAAAATTAGTGGCAAAGAGAAGTAAAAAAAATGTGTACCAGAACAATAGGATTCCATCCTATAAAACAGGGATGGGGGGGGGGGGGGGGTGGGGGGGGGTGTCCTAATTAAGGATAACCATTCTATATCTCTGTCCTAGATCTCTTTCTTTACCTACACTATTCTTTATTCCCTGAAGCTTTCCTCCGTGTCTAGACGTTAGCGACGGGGGCGACTGACTACCTTGATTTACATATCACAAAACAACAGAGATAAAAACGTCACGGGGTTCTTTAACGATGTGTCTTGGAAGCGAGTTGCCTAGCTTTAGTGCTTTGTACCGCTTTGTGGCGAAATTATTAAGTTTGTTGCCTCAAATCTTTGACTCGTCTCATTAAAAGCGCTCACAATTGTGTTTTTTATTAATAATTTGTTTGAAAATTGTTGGGTCAAAATAGAAATGTAGAAAATTACGGAATGTGTGCTGTTCAAAAGAAGTTAAGTACCGTTTTACCACAGGTAAGTGATGGAAAATGGTTTGTTATTTTTGTAACGGTATATATAAAACATCTGGTAAAGGTCAAGATGTGCCCCCCCCCCCCCCCCACCTATTTCGGTTAATTTTATTTTTCCGTTATTGCCTTTCTTACCATACATAAAGCTGTATTTTAGGAACATTTTTACCTAATAACCTTTTTGGAATACTAACCCTAGCCCTAACCCTAACCCTACCCCCCACCGTATAAGACAGAAAAACGCAACGAACCACAACTGTGACAAATCGCGGTGTACTGCAGTACATAGTGGGGGGTAGGGTTAGGTTTAGGGGTAGGGTTAGGGTTAGGGTTAGTATTCCAAAAAGGTAATTAGCTAAAAATGTTCCTAAAATACAGCTTTATGTATGGTAAGAAAGGCAAAAACGGAAAAATACAATTAACCGAGAAATGCATGGGGGGTGGCACATCTTTGTCTTCATGTTTGTATTTTCGAAAAATATTATTTACCTAGTCCATATGCTACGGGGAAAAAAGCACTATTCTTCATAGAAATAGGCCTGTGAATAAACATAAAGTTGTAGTAGGAGAAGATACAGATACAGACAAAAGAATTAGTCTTCTTCAAGGTTAGTTTGTTTGTTTTTAAAACTGTGGTTCTTTTATCTAAATCACACGACTACATGTTTTGTTGTGAATAAACACGAGGTTCAATTTGATTTTTGTTCCAATCATAATTTTATGTATCACAAAGATGTGTCTAATGATAAGATACCCAATACTTTTCAATCTTATTAGGGGAAGACGGGGTAAAAAGCGCATGGGCGGGTAAGAAGCCCACCCCAATTATCTCATGAAATGAAGCAAATTTCAGTCTCATTTTGCCCATGAGACGAGCGTTAATGTCTAGCATTCGTCTCATGGGCAAATTTGACTGAAATTTTCTTTATTTCATGAGATAATTGGGGTGGGCTTCTTACCCGCCCATGCGATTTTTACCCCGTCTTCCCCTATTGCCTCTGGCAGTAAAAAAAAGGAAAAAAGGGATGGTTGATAATCGAAAGAAATGGAAATGTTATCTTTCTTTTGCGAAAGTTCACTATGGAAGATCTGTTCTTCCCCCGTGTGGGCAGTGATATGTGGCACTATTGTTTTGCACGGAAGGTTCGAGGTGGGGAAGTGAAGCCGTTGAAGACTATGATCCTGCCTTCTTTCAGTCTATTTCTCTCTGTCTATGTTTTATGTCTCTGCCTCTGGCTTTGTCCCTGTCTGTCTGTCTGTCTGTCTCTCTCATTCTTTGTCTCTGTCTGTCTGTCTCTCTCACTCTTTGTCTCTGTCGTCTCTGTTTGTGTGTCTCTGTCTCTCGTCCTATATCTCTATCTGTGTCTCTCGCATTATCTGTCTCTGATTATCTGTCTCTGTCTGTCTGTTACTGTCTCTGTCTGCCTGTCTGTCTGTCTCTCTCTCTCTCTCTTCTCTCTCTCTCTCTCTCTCTCCTCTCTCTCTCTCTCATCTCTCTCTCTCTCTCGTCTCGCTCTCTCTCTCTCGCGCTCTCTCTCTCTCTCTCTCCTCTCTCTCTCTCTCTCTCTCATCTCTCTCTCTCTCTCTCTCTCTCATCTCTCTCTCTCTCTCTTCTCTCTCTCTCTCTCTCTCTCTCTCTCTCGTCTTCATTTCATTATATTTCCAACTTTTTCAGAGACGCAAACGAAGCGAAAGAGCGAGAGCTATGACGAGTCAAAGAGGCAGCAGAGACACTGGAGAGATAACAGATCAGAGAAAAGAAGACTAGTTGAAGCGGGGCAGATTCTATCGCTGGCATTCCCGCCACAGATATAAATAAGTGAATATGACACTTCACAGATGTAAGTCTGAACATCTTTGGATGTGTGACTACGTATGCACATTTATGCGCGAACACGTATAAATCTCTACTTTTAATTTGTCTTTCTAAACATAATTAGGATTCTCCCCTTTAGGGAGAAGAATACTATTGCATTCGTCAAAATTCTTCTTTTTCTTTTTCTTCCCCCTTTTTCGTCCGATTTGACTGACATTTTCAGACACTTCGCAGGACCTTATGGGTATGTACAATTTGAAATATTAAATGATTTCGCCGAATTTTCGGCAAAATATGGCCGAAAAACAGGCGAAATCGGCGAAATTTCAATCTTGAATATCTCAAAAACGGCTGAACGGATTTCGTTCATATTTTCAGAATTTACTACAAAGTGGATTTGCAACACTTCCAGTATATAACTAACTGAACCGGAAGTACGAACCGGTAGTGCCCCTAACTATGGTCAGGCAGCTTTGTATTTGGTTCACGGAATAGCCAAAACCGGAAGTGACGTCACAAGCTAACTATTGGATTGTGTAGCCCTTAAGCGGGCGACAGACTATGTGACTGCCTCATGTGACTCGATCAGGTCGTGACGTTTCACCTCATTTGCATACCATCCTGCTTGATCAGTCTGACTCAGTCGGGCCCAGTCAGGTGACAGGGCCGAATAGGGCGGGTTCTAACTTTCACTGATCGAGTCTGATCGAGTCAGATGGCTTGTGAACTCTTCTGTGCGGGAAACAAAATTTGGTCAACGTCACGATCTGATCGAGTCATATGAGGCAGTCGCATAGTCTGTCTCCAGCTCTACTCTGGCCCAGGTCTGAAAAGAGATTGTTGACAATATGTTAAATAGTTTGGAAGTTATTCAAATATGTGTACATTTGGTTGTGCCACTTTCACTAATTCACATATATGGATTTAAAATAATATTTCATCCGATTTCGGTTCAATTCGCAGGAATACCAAAGGACACTATTCTAATGCTAGATTGCCAATATTAAACCGATTGGCCAAACGTTGGCCGAAATATGAAAATTTAGTCTTCAATAACTTGAAAACGGCTGCATGGAATACTTTCATTTTTTCAGTGTTTACTAAAGAGTAACATTGCAATACCTTCGTTATAAATTCGAACCGGAAGTGCCAACCGGAAGTGGGGACGAAAATTGCCAAATATGGCCAAATTTTAATATGAATTGAATAACTTGCAAATGATTGTTTGAGGGGAGAATCCTGTCATGTTTGCTCTCAAAGGCAAACATAGGCCCTCTAGTTTATGTTGTTGCTGGGTTTTTCTCTTTGTCTCCGGCTGTCTGTGTCTGTCCGTGTCTGTTTCTCTCATTCTCTGTCTCTCATTCTCTGTCTCTCATTCTCTGTCTCTCTGTGTCTGTCTCTGTTTCTGTCTGTCTCTGTCTCTGCTCTCTCTGTCTCTCTCTCTCTCTCTCTCTCTCTCTCTCCCGCTCTCGTCGTCTCTCTCTCTCTCTCTCTCATCAATCGCTTTCCTCTCTCTCTCTCTCTCTCTCTCAGCTCTCTCTCTCTCTCTCTCTCTCTCTCTCTCGCTCGCTCTCTCTCTCTCTCTCGCTCTCTCTCTCTCGCTCGCTCTCTTCTCTCTCTCTCGTCTCTCTCTCTCTCTCTCTCTTCACTGTGGGCTCGCTCCTCTCTCTCTCTTCTCTCTCTCTCGCTCTCCTCTCTTCTCTCTCTCTCTCTCTCTCTCTCTCTCTCTCTCTCTCTCTCTCTCTCTCTCTCTCTCTCTCTCTCTCTCTCTCTCGTGCTTTATCTAGCACAATCCATGTTTGTCACAGAGGGCGAACGAAGCGAAAAACCAGGACTGAGAACAAAGGCAATGCACACACTGAGGAGAAAGAGGGTGAGAATAAGAAATAGACAAAACAAAGTTGAAACGGGACAGATGTTATCCCTGGCATTCCCGCCACAGATTCAAATAAGTGAATATGACACTTCACAGATGTAGTCTGAACATCTTTGAATGTAATGTGTGAATAAATATGCACATTTATGCTAAAAAAACAACCCGTGCACGTCTCTACTTTTAATTTGGCTTTCTAAACATATGGGCTTTTGTTTTCTCCTTTGTAGCAGCAATTCTCATAAATTAAGCATTGAAAAGTGTTTTTTGAAAACCAACCAACCAACCAACCAACCAACCAGCCAACCAACCAACCAACCAACCAACCAACCAACCAACCAACCAACCAACCAACCCACCAACCAACCCACCAACCAACCAACCAACAACAAAATAAACCCTATTCAATTCAGTTCTAACTTTGTTATCGATTACAAATGTATGATTATATCACCCCATCTCAAAAGCCATTTGTAAAGGTCTGTGTACACGTTAACACTATTCACAAGATGTTTATATTTCCCCATGGCAACACAGTGAGCTGTAAGTCATATTGTAAGAGTAGGCTATCACTGTGTTGCCATGGGAAATATAAAATATCTCGTGAATAATGTTGACGTGTACACATAACTTAAGGCTTGCATACAGGCCGCAGTAGGCGATTCGACGTGGTCGAAAGAAATATGATTTATTTCTGTGACGCCGTGCTAGACAAATCGATTGTGTTGCAAAACATATGGTTGTGAGTTTCATTCCACGGAATGTTTTTCTCTACAGATGTTCAGTAAAAAGCACAGTGGTAGCCATAGCAAAGACACTGAAAAGAAAAGACTAACATCCGGTCCCTTTTCCCTATATGAGTAGTGAGGACAGAAACACTGGTTATGTCCCTTTTAAACGTGACACATTTAGATTACATAGCTCTTTTTTTTTAAACCTGAGAGTTATTTTTTCATGAGTCAGCTATACTTTGGATAGCCGCCACTGTGAATGGCGTGTAACTACCCCACTAACGATAACTCTATCAGCCCGGCTCGCCGTAACTCTTAAGTAGTCCATCTTACCCTTTTAGAGTCTTTGGCCATAGTACGTTTACCTCTCACCAACTCCCAAGCCTTCCCAATAGAATTCGGAAAGTCTCATTATCAAAGATGTTAGGTTGGCTCCTCTCTTTGGCTCTCACACATACATACATACAAGGCGAGGCTGGGGTAGTCAAAAGCAACTTTGGTGGAGGGGGTGGGGTGGTGGGCTAATTTACAGAGAGTTACTTACCTTTTCAGTTTATCTCATTATCATTATTAAATGTTTTCATAGATTTGTGGTAATCCATGGTTGCTGCTCCAAAAATGAAATAAACGCCCAAAATAATATGACATTCTTCACTTTGGTTGTTTGTTTTCTGTAGATTATCAACGCTTTCGCGACAACGTTTGTTTTCACATTGCACCCTTTAACTGTTTTTACTTAATATCTTCTTCTTCTTCTTCTTACACCACTGTATTGTTAAAATATCGGGACTTTTCTGTTGTTTGCACTGCCTCCGGGCATTGGCCTCCAGGATCGTTCCCACCATCTTTATATCTACTAATGTCCCATATGTGTCTGTTCCAGACCGGACGGAGGACGTTAAACTGATTTTCACTAATTCATCATCTTCTTCTTCTTCTTTGATCGCTCAGACAGTTTCCTCGTCACATATGAGCACCGATGCGTCATGCTGCCAGTATGCGCCTAACTAAGAAATAGCTAGGTACAGCATGTCCGTCTTCGGCTGGAGGAAATCTAATAACATAAGGAAGAAAGTCTAGAACAAACGCAGGATAATGGACAAGTGAATCGGAAAGATAGTAGTAAGATGACAGTAAGCACAGGGAAAAGGAGAGTCAAAGAGAGTGACATAATTATTAGAGGGAGTTACAAGCACAGAACTTCCAGAAGGCGGGGGGTAACTATTTGTACGAAAGACACAACAACAACAACATACGGTATTTATACGGCGCTGAATCTTGATATAAATCGAATCAAAGCGCACCACACACGTTAGCATTCATAACGTATTCAAACAAAAATGCAATACAAAGCGAGCACACACGTTTGACATAAATGGTATACAGCAGAAACAGACCTAAAGGCAAGAGAGAGAGAGAAAGAGAAAGAGAGTGGAGCCTCAATCACTGGGGAACAGGTGAGTTTTTGAGGTTAGATTTGAAGGCTGAGAGGGTCGGTCGCTAACGGAGGGAAAGAGGAAGTTTGTTCCAAGACACCACCCCCTCCCCCGCCCTCACGGTATCTCCATGGGGGGATTTTACTTAGTTCGGGTGATTATCCCATGATGCTGATTGATGCGCTGGCTGATAACTCTTGGGGTTTGTTTAACGGAGCCGCTCGTTAAATTGACCGTTTCCTTTTGAATCTTCTTCGTGGTGATTGGCAGATAGATAAATGATTGGAGATTGCCTTGAGGGTGACTAATCGATAGAAAAATGATTTTGGAATTGTCTGGTGTGGAGATGGGACTGAGTGATGGATAACAATTTGAGATTTCAAGCTTAGATGCATGATCTGTCAACCGTGACATCATGGACAGGGGAAGCGCGGGTGGGTGGGTGATGAGGATGAGGTGGGGAGGGGTTGGGGTAGGGGGGGGCCTACTGTTTGGGTACAAGAGGAAGATTAATTGGAACTGATAAGATGCCACATAGTTACCCCCCTCGTTTGTTTTCTCCTGGAGAATGTCCGAAGTTTGTCTGACTCTGTATATGTGTCTCTGTGTTTGTCTGCGTTACCACACAATCTCTCTCTCTCTCTCTCCCTCTCCCCCCCTCCTCTCTCTCTCTCCCTCTCGCTCAATTCCTCTCATCTCTCTCTCTCATCTCTCTCTCGTTCTCCTCTCTCCTCTTCTCCTCTCTCTCGTCCTCTCTCAAACTTCTCTCTCTCTCTCTCTCTCTCTTCGCTGTCTCTATATATATAGATATATATATATTATATATATATATGACGTGTTGTTATTTGTTACGTCAAGTTTGTTATACTGTCTGTTTCTACCGCGTCCCCAACAAAAAAAAAAAAAATGGCCAAAAGCACGAAATTTGGGAATAGTCTACATTCTTTCTTGTTAGTTTTAATTCTCTTTTTTGTTTGCTTATATATATGAGTATATAGATATGAATATATTAAGAATATATATACCTATTTTATGAAGTATATATGCTGAGTATAAATGATAAGCGCCTAATTATATATGATATTATAATTAGAAAATATTATATATATAGCATATATACCATAGTTTACTTTGAATAAACGCTTTTAGTAGATAGTCCAATGTCTTATTTGTGCCACACGTTCACTAGAGTGACAAAACAGTTAACGTTAAACTTTGGGAAAGTAATAGATTCCGTGTCAAATTTTTGTAAACTTATTAAATCTTAAAGTGATATTATACTATATCTGTCTCTGTCTCTCATGTGGTGTGCGAGTACTCTCTCTATCTCTAGCTGTATGTCTGTCCTATCTCTCTCTCTCTTCTCACTCTCTCTCTCTCCACACGCAGCACCATCTCTGCGTCACTCAATCTCTTGTCTCACGAGTCCACTCTGTCTCGGTCCTGTTGTCCTATCGGACGACTGTACTCTGTTGCACGTCTGTCGTCCTCCCTTCTCTCCTCTTTCAACAATGAACTCGATTTCTTACTCCATTTACTGATTTTCATTATTGCACGGCATTACATAACTTCCATGACACACTGTCATCATGACAACCACCTAACATGAGGGACGTAAGGTTCAATGTGCAATATATATATTATTTCTGAAGCGATGTGAAGTCTCTCTCCTTCTCTCTCTCTCTATCGTCTTCTCTCTCTCAGTCTCACTCTCTTCTCTCTTCTCTCTCCTATCTCTAATCTCTCTCTCTCTCTCTCTTCTCTCACTATGTGTCTGTCTGTCTGCCTCTCTCTGTCTGTCTGTCTCTCTGTCGTCTGTGTCTGTCCTCTCTCTCCTTCCTTCACCTTGTCTCTTGATCCTCCTTTTTAGTATGTGCTGTCTATCCATTTCTGTCTTTGTCTCTGTGCGTATTATCTCTCTCTCTCTCTCTCTCTCTCTCTCTCTCTCCTCTCTCTCTCTCTATCTCTCTCTTCGCCTCTCTTCTCTCTTCTCTCTCTCTCTCTCTCCCATCTCTCTCTCTCTGTCTCTCTCTCTCCCTCGCGATCTTCTCTTCACCAGTTCTTTACCCCTCCTATGTCGTTCCCTTTACTCTCTTTCTGCCCCCACTCCTCTCTCCCCCATTTCTCTGACCCTCCTCTGGGTTGTACTTACGTGTGCCTACCCCCCCTTACCCCCCACCCCTCTTGTAACCTCGGTTTCTAACACAGCCTCTTCAACTCCGCCACAATAGTTCTCGGTGTTCTATCCGTCGAAGGGGACACCCTTTATAACATGATGTGTTTGTATGCTAGTTCCAAATCGTTGTCCGAGCAATGGGAATCTGCCAGATAGCACGGGGCAGTACTATTCTGGCGGGGCTGGGCGATCATTTGTTTGATGGAGTATGTCCGTGCCCAGGGTTACATGCCACAACTGCTCGCGGCCAAAAGTGATTTGAGGTGACACAGCCTTGTGCGTTGAGGAAGGAGTGCACCTTAAGGGCCAAAACCCATCTCCCTCCCTTTTTAATTTTTATTATTCTTGACTGTTCAGTTTTCCTTTTGTTTCTTTATGGCTGCAGTCAAAGAGCCGGCGCAATACAAGTGTACCCCCTGACGTTCGAGAGTTCGTCTGTAGTTTGTATCTTTATCACCCATCCCCCAGAGACTAAACTGTACCGTGATTTTTCATACTGTAGAAAATCATCTATTGTACGCTACATGTTACTGTTGGCCCTACTACGGCTACTAGTCAACCATATGACCTAGAAAGCAGTTTGAGTGAGGGTCAGCTGTTTGAGTAATAGGGTCAAACGACCGAGAGTGCTTGGCGTTTAGCTTGCAAGATGTTTAATTTATCCTAGTTAGAGCGAGATGCAAGCGCTACGAGCGCTAAAACGTATGTACCGTACCTGAATGCACGCTAACTTAATTCGCTTCTTACGCCATGTATAGTCACAAAACCCTCTTCCTAAGCGTCGGAATATACGTTGCTAGCTTCATTTCCCCCCCCATCACGGCAACACAGGGTCATAGCAAGTAATGGTAATAGCTCATAGAAATATCTCGTGAATTAGTGTTAAATGGTCTGTGTACCACGTGTTAACATATTCACAAGATAATTCATATTTCCCCATGGCAAAAGATAGTGATGATCACACGCTTTGCAATACCATTTCACCGCAGCAACACGTTTCAGCTAAAAATGGGCCATAAGCTTACCTGGGTGAGAAAACAAGAATCGTCTACAGTATTGTGGATTCTTTTTTCTCTGTTGACGAGATATACCAAAGCAAGGTCGTGCCTTACTTCCAAAAATAAGACAATAAGCGGAATTGGAAATTAGGACCACAATTTTGATGCATCTAGGATATAGGTGTCTATCATCACTGGTGGGCTAAATGCGCGACTGTGTGGAGGTGTAAAGGCGTTAATATGAATTCCAGCTCACGTGTTGCCATGGGTAAAAGTATAATTATCTTGGACTAGTGTTAAGTGGTACACAGGATCCTTTAAGCACTACTCACGATATTGTTCTATTTTCTCCATGGCCAACACAGTGATAGCCCTCATCATAGAGCTTGTTGGACGTTTTGCAGTACTTATCACTGTGGTGCGAACGGAGGAAAGCTCAGTAATTATATCGTTGAATTGCGTTAGCATGCACACTAGACCTTTAGTTAGAGAATGCACACAGACTGTGTTGCCTGGGGGAAAGATGCTAAAAAAACCCTAAAAAGTGTATGTTGACCTTTAGTTAAAACATTTTTTTTTTTTAATTCCTGTTACGTGTTGTTTTTCTCTGTTCCTGTTCTTCTTTATTCGATTGGTTTGTTTGTGTGTCTGTGGGTGTTTTTTTTTGTATTTCTTTAGGTGTTTTTTGGGGGGGGGATGACTTTTTTTTCTTTTTTCTCTCTCTCATTTCTATGCAGTCCTTTTTTCTTCGTTCGTCTTTTCCTCGTAGCCCTGACCCTCCCCTCCCCGTTTCCTATTCCTTCCCGCCTGTTCTCCGTCTTCACTTAGAAAACATATCGCCAAGACACGATCATGGTTTTCCCCAAGGAAGACTTCGTCGTTTAGCCAACGTGTCCGTAAAGACGCCAAGTGAGCCACGCAGCGAATATAGTACCTTGTGGTTTTTTTTTCCTGTCTGAGGTTAGATGGACCCACATACAATTTTATTCTAACTTCAAATTAAGTCTGCACGTTAAAATGATGTTTCGTTGCGTGTTGGGGGCATTGTGATGGAGTCACACCTGGTAAAGAGGAAATTGCTACCAGATATAGGAGGGAAAAAACGCAGGATGTATATTATACCGTGATTTTGACACATGATCTGGTGGGTCTTTGGAGCGCTGTTCCGGCTTCCGCACTCATTCTCCTCGACCCGACCGCCGCACGCCCCCCTCCTCCCAGCCGCGGCCCAAGCGTGGAAGTGACGGTTGCTAGTTTGCCACTGCGTTCCCGACCATGGCAAAACACCGTGATAGAAGTAAAATTGATATTTTTGTCGGTTAGTTATTTCCCCCCCCCCCCCAATACCTTTAGAGTATCATGTGTGCCTGGGAAAGACGAAAACTAACAGCAGTGTATGTTGACCTTTAACCTCCAAAAAGCAACGAAGGAAGAATACAAAATTTCTCCTTTTTTGTGTCCTCTTCTCCTCGTAAGTGTTTTTTCTTTTTTCCTGTATTGTGTGTGTGTGTGTGTAGTGTGGGTGTGTGTGTGTGTGGTGTGTGTGTGTGTGTCGTGTGTGTCTGTGGTGTGTCTGAGATGTGTATGTGTGTGTCTGGTGTGTGGTGTCTGTGTAGTCTGTGTGTAGTCTGTGTGTGGTGTGTCTGTGGGTCTGTGTGCCATGTGCTGTGTACAGTGTGTGTCTGTGTACGTGTCACTGTGTGTCTGTGTGGTCTGTGTGTGTATGTGTGTCTGTGTGTGTCGTGTGTGTTGTGTGCTGTGTCTGTGGTGGTCTGCTGGTCTGTGCGTCTCTGTGTTTCTCTTGAGCTCTGTGTGTATGTGTGTGTATGGTGTGACTTGTGAGTGGTGTCCTGTGTGTACTGTGTGTCTGTGTAGTCTGCACTGGTGGTCACTGTGTCCGCGTGTCTGTGTGTGTCTGTTCGTGTGTCTGTTGTGTGTCATACGTGTGATTGAGTGTGCTCTGTGTGCTGTTTGTGTGTGTCTGTGTGTGGTCTGTGTGTCTTTCGTGTTGTGTCTGTTGTGTGTCTGTGTGTGTCTTGTGTGTCTGTGTGTCTGCGACGTGCTACTGTTTGTGTAACGTGTGTGTCTGTGTGTCTGTGTGTCTGTCTGTCCGTGAGTGATGTCATGGGTGTCTGTGTTGGTTCTCTTGTGGCCTCGATATATTGTCTTCTCTTCTTGCATCATTATTCGTGATTTTTCTAGGGTCCTGTTGTCTTTACGTTATCTACTGTTCTCCCTCTTCTCAACTCCAATCCCCCCTTATTCCTATCACTATTCTCCGCCTGTTGTCCTCCTTCTTTTACTTAGGCAAGAATAAACAACAACGGTAATTCCGACGTCAACGCTTGAAGACTTGTCCACTTTCCGCTTCAACGATTGAGCCTGAACAGGTGGACCCTGACGGACGACGGTTGCTTTTTGGCAATGTAATCACACGTCAGATGAGGAGCCAGAAATACAGCCTTGCTCATGAATCGGAACACTCACTTTGCTTTTGTTCCTAAAAATCAAGCCGTCAAATCGCGAATTGATCTCGGCGGAGATGCCGGAGATTCTTCGGCCTGTAGAGTCTAGGTCATCTTTTGGATGGGGTGGGTGGATGACAATCCGTTGTGGTTGATATGCAGTTTCGTTTTTTTGGTTGTTGAGGTGCAGTACGAACACCGATTGGATGTGCTTATGTCAGATTTGTTGTGGATGTGACGCGAATACTTTTTTGTTTTCCAGTTTTTTCCCATGTTTGTTTGTGGATTCTAACCTGTGTAGAATGCGTTTTTTACCCTTTCACCTGCCAGCCATATTATTCAGCGAAATATAATTGCAATTAAAATTACCGTGGGAGGAACAAAATTCCATCTGTGAACAGTCATTGGGGATTCTTCCTGTGACATGATTATAAAATACGGTTCTCACGCCTTACTGCCAAACTAAAAAACGAATAGGGTTTTGGATTGAATAGACCCCAATTGATGCCTTTTTGTGACATAGAGTGTTAAATCACTGGTGTGGTGTTAGAGTAAAATGCGACTTTGGCGCGGTTGTGTGAAAGGGTTTAAATATATATAAAAAGTGCTTGTTCTTGCAAAAGAATGTCGTGCAAGCGATTGTGTCTAATACTTAGGCAGACTTTAGAAAACTGAGACGACATGCTGTTGTTCTTTTCATTTGAAATAATTTGACTTCCAGCACTCCGCTCACGTAGGACATTCGAGCCGGTGTTTGATCTTCTGAGGATATAACCAGAGCAAAGTTATGTGAGTGTATCTGTGATTCTATGCAAAGATGTTTCCTGGGGTGGTCTTGGACGTGTCGTTCTTACAAAAAAAGCTCATCCATCAGGGTCCACCTTTAAAGGGTCCGCCATATTCGTGTACGATTTCTATATTCAGACACTGCGATCCAACTGGGAGGACGTGTCTGTGAAGTCACGGGCATGACTTCCCGTCTTTAACCTTTCACGGCAAACTGAATATTTCAGCCATAAAAGTTGTGCCATCAACTAAGTTACCTATGGGTAGAGAAACAAAATCCATCTCAAGATTGGGATCTCTGGACATTAGTATAAAATAAGGATACATTCCTTTACGTTTCCCACAAAACTACGACAATACGGTCTCTGGGATAAACTTACCCGATTTGATCCTTTAGTGACAGGGTGTTAAACCATTGTGGTGCTATAATGCGACTTTGGCGGTGAATAGGGTTAGAATAATTCCACTATTTTCGTTGTCATGTAGACCGCAATAAACGAATCTAAAAAAAAGGTCTGATACGTAAAAAATAATATATATTTATAAGATTTCTGGTACAAATATAGTGAACAAATTCTGTAGGAGGGATTTCATATATTTAGATTTAGACAGTTAGTATTACTCACGCGACGCGCATCATGCATGTACAAATGTTGCAGTAGGAGCGGCACGTTTTGATTGAGTCCGTATGCAGTGTGGCGCGTTCCACGAGCTACGGCTAACAGGACGTGGAACCTAACAGTTTCTTTCGTCGTGATTAGTGAGCTCTCCGTTTGGGACGTCTATGTGGACCAATTAAATGTTAATTATTGAGAATGAAAGTCCGCCTCAACGTCCTCCACCTGCCGCGAACGATTACACGCGGGGACATTAAGTAACACAAATGAAAATGATAATGGGACGGATCCTGGAGGTACTGCAAAAACCGCGAGGAAAGGCGCCCCCATATTTTAATGCTAATTCTTCTCTGGTTGATGATCTTAAAATAAACCTTAGTGGATACTATTTGGTATTTGGTATATTCTGTAGTAACAGAGAACTTATCTCTGTGAAATTCGGGCGCGTCCCCCCAGAGAGCGCGTCGCTGCGAGTGGCAGCGCACTACCCAATTGCGCTTTTAGTTAGGCCCAGCAATGCTCGCCTGTGTCTGCTCAGCAGAAAATGTTTGGTGATTAAGAAATGTTTTGTGTTGTGATTGTGAAAAACAATAAGTCGATAGGGATGTGACCTCAGATAATTGACAGAAACCAGATAGTAGGATGGCATGTAATCAAAGGGAAAAGGCGCAGAGTCAAAGAGAGTGGACGAGGTTCGTGGAAGTTATAAGCATGAAACTTACCAAAAAGTTTCAGTTTAACGTCGCGTATCGCGTTTTCGCCATGTACGATGGGCTGAACAAAACAACCATGGTATAAAACAAGAAAAACATTATGTTCCTGAATCACTGTCTACAGCCATAAAGGCCGAGAAGCGAATCAGAATAACTGAATTCCAGAAGATGAAGGGGCTATTTTTGTAGAAAGACTCCCCCCCCCTCCGGTTATCCCCAAGGGGATGGGGTGGGGGAGTTCTGATCATTATGTAGCAGAAGTTTGTTCCCTTTAGCTGGGAAACCAAATAAGGCGAGAACAAAACTCAGAGAAAAAGGCAATGAAAACCACTATCCATTGTGATGTCATACTAATGTCATACATTCTGATTAATGTTAATGTGTTGAGTAAAAGGACATGCATACTTGAAAACATTTAAGAGGACTCCCTATCAGAAAATAATATAATTATATCATCAAATGGAAAATAAAAGTCATGATCATTATGGAAGAGAATCCTGTAAAGTAAATTGGCTATAAAATCAAGAGAAAGACTTGGGGGGAAATGACCCCTCATCTTCCCAAATTAAAGCTATTGTTTTATTATTATTATTAATTTTATTTTGCCCCTTGCAATGAAGTTTCTGTTTTCCTTAAGTGAACGGTACAATCAACAAGAAGTTGTGTTTTTCTGTACAGTTGGGGACAAAAAAGAAGAAAAAAAGGTGACAACAACAGCAACAAATAACACTAATATAATTAATAATAATAATAATAATAATAAATATAAACAATAATAATAATAATGATAATAAAAAATATAATAATAATAATAATAATAATAATAATAATAATACACAATAATAATAATTAATGGTAATAATAATAATAATAATAATATAATATTATAAAAATAAATATAAATATAATAATAACAATACTAATAATAATAATAATAATAATAATAATAATAATAATAAGAAATAAGAATAAGAATGATAATTTATAATAAGAAAATACATATAACACATATGAAAACAAGGAAAATCTTTGAACTGTGCGCTACAATAGTTAGTTAAAATAACATTACTGGAAGATTATGGTATACAGTGGTTTTTTTAAATATTCAACTTCAACATTTTTTCAAAACAAAATGCCAAGTGGACTAAAACTACATGCTACAATATCTTACAAAGAACTAATTAAAAATAAAACAAACATAGCAATAATTAGGTCGACACGTAGGCACTCACAGTTGAAGTGAGTAAGGCAACAAACTTGCTTTTGAAATTCATCAAGGCGCATTTCCATTACATGCGTACAGTTCTCTACGGTGTATTGTTTGTAGTTCATTTCCAAACGGTCTGAATATTCGGTTTTATTTTGCTGTATTCTACATGATATACAAAATACATAGCAATTAATTGAATCACGATCGAACGTTTGGTTTAAAACACAAGAAGTATTCACGAATAGAAAAGAAAATCATAACCAAGCAGCCAATACATTTATATAAACTTCGAGTCCAAACAAGCCTAAAGAGCTTCATACCAGGGTACTCCAATAAATTGAGATGACACAGTACGGGCTGCGCATACGCAAAAACTAATCTAACATTGAAAATAATAACATAAAAGCAACAACAGTCGTAATAAACAGTTATATCAAAAAAGGGGAAAAAAAAAAAAAAAGAACAGAAAAAAAAATAAAGCTACACAACAAAAATTAAGTAAAATCTAATCTACATGAAACATTTTAGGGGCAATATAAAACATAAAAATGTCAGCTTGCTTGATATCAGAGTCATTACAAAGCTATAACTCCAGGGAAAAAAAAACACAACAACAACAACAACAAAAAACCAAATGGATTGTAAAGTCATGTCAAGAGCAGAATAATATTTGTTTAGCAAGCTGCGCCCCTCGAACGTTGATCTGTCATGGTCCTACGGTCTTCACAAGGATTGTTTTATTGTACTTGCTTCCTTTGTTTCTTCTTTGTCGAAGCACTTGATCTAAGATTTCGTAGAAACAGGCGTGTCGGTCCACTTGATAAATCTGGACAGAAATGAGCTTTCCTTTTCACACGACAACACATAATGATATTCAGTGCATGGTGTTTTTTGTTTGGGCCAAAGCCACAAACCCTATAAAATCACTTTGTCGGTCGGTCGGGGTCGTCGGTCGGTCGGTCCAAAAATTGCCGCACATTTTGAACAATATGTCGCACTTCAAATCGAGGCTAAACTTCAAATTGAGGGCCGCTCTTTAAACATGAGATTTTAAAAGCGTATACAACTAATAAACATAAGTAATACAGACACTTACAACAGACACGACGAGTATGCGGTGCTCTTTTTGCGATGAGCATAAGTAGGATACATAGTTTTAAATGTTTTCCAAAAGATATAAAAAGGTACGAAAGGGTGCTGCAAGAGATAAACATTCGGTTTACAGATTAAAATTATTGAAAAGCCAGGGAGGACATGGTTTGGAGTGGTAAAAATAGACCGCGTCGTGCCACACAACTATTGCGATTTCGCGCTGGTTATTTTATAGACTTGATGATGTTATGCTAAGAGATTGTCATGGTTAAAGGACAGTTCCCCACCATATATGCATAGCATCAACAACATTTGATGTAGAAACTTTGGTGTTCTCAGCCTATGTCAAATGATCTGACACAGCCTTATTATCTTACACCCTTTTATCGCCACTGTCGCCTCACTTGGCACACGGATGATTTCAACACCCACGGCACTGGAAGCATCGAAATGAGGGTCAGGTTTTAATTCATATGTTCTCCTATAATTTTGGGAGGTTAGTAAGGATAGGCCCTATTTTTGGCGTGGTCACAGAGCAACCCCAACATTGCAGACATATTCTGTTCTATACCCGGGTAAGCTTAAAGACCACCCAGGTCACGTGTTCACATTCCCTCTTATGCCTTGGAAGATTTCCTAAGATTTCGTACCTGCTTATAAG
The DNA here is from genome assembly GCA_017654935.2 of Phymorhynchus buccinoides. NCBI lineage: Eukaryota > Metazoa > Mollusca > Gastropoda > Neogastropoda > Raphitomidae > Phymorhynchus > Phymorhynchus buccinoides. Next base: position 12,803,008 of record CM065685.1, read on the forward strand.
GAGGGGAAACACGTGAAAAATCGTTGATCTTTGGACACTGACTGGTGGGTCTTTAAGTGAAAAACGTCTGGCGTTGAACGGGTTTAATAAGCAAGGCACAAAGCCAAGAATATCTCTGTATGAAGCGTGATGGGAATGAGATCGTGGCTTGTTCTGGTCTAAAACATTGGCGGAGTCGCCACTTTGGAACGGATCTGCGGTTGAACCAACTTATTGGAGCGTACATTGTATAATCTTCTTGCACGGTAGTAATCTTTCTGGTCAAGTAGAAGGGCTTTGTAGTCTGCAGAGGGCCGAATCTGTTAAAAGGCGGGTCTATCCTTCCAGCCTTGCATTAGAGGGCACTGTTTTAGCACAATGCCATGCAGCTTTGTAGGGACGGGAAAGAGATCGCTGAAAAAGTAAAGGTACGCAATAGTTGAGAACAATTTTCACTAATAACCCGCATACAAAGCAACTGACCGCCTTAGAGCAAATGCAATCGTCAAAATTAGGTTACGTATGATTATTGGGAGAGATTTAAGCCAAGTCCCAAGCCAAGAAGAAAGGGGGGGGGGGGGGGGGGGGGGGGGGGGTGTGGGGGGGGGGGGGGGGGGGGGTGGGGGGGGTGGAAGATCCTGTATGAAGCGTGATGGTGAGTGGAACTCGTTCCTTTGGAACTTTGGAACTGGATTCTGCAACACTTATTGGAGCGTAAAATGGTATAATCTTCTTGCACGGTAGTAATATTTTCTGGTAGCAGAGGGCTTTGTAGTCTGCAGAGGGAATAATCGTTAAAAGGCGGTCTACCTTCAGCCTGCATAGAGACTGGTTTAGCACAATGCCCGCAGCTGTAGGGACGGGAAAAGAGCCGCTGCGAACAAAAGTAATGTATGTAATGAGGTGAGAACAATTCATTAATAACCAAGTGGGTCAAAGTAATTGACGCCTTGCAGAGTGCGGCATTGTCATGAATTAACTAATCATTATAATTGGGGATTGATTAATCTAACCCTTTCACAAGCCAGCCATTATTCAGCCCAAAAAAACTTCCATTAAATTTTACCTGGGTAGGAAAAAAATCCATACGGCAAGTATGGGGATTCTACTGTGACATATATAAAATAAGGTCTATCCTACTTCCCAAAACTAAGGACAATGGGGTCTTTAGGATAATTACCCCCAATGAGCGACTTAGCGGGCGCTTTTGCCCACCAGTGGCCATAACGCTCGAGTGGGGCTAATCCTCTCTCTATTCTTCGTGGGGATTAAAGAGAGAGAGAGAGAAAGAAGGAGGAGGTCCAACCCTCTTTCTCTCTCTCTCTCTCTCTCTCTCGCTCTCTCTCTCTCCTCTCTATCTCTCTCTCTCTCTCTCACTACGCCCAACTAAGAATATAGCGTGATAAACCCCCAGAGCGCTATGCCCCTGGCGGCTCAGATTATCGCCATAAGTCGACCATTTGACGACTTTTAGTGCACATAGGTGGTTTAATCAATGTGGCGCCTAAAATGCGAAGAATTGGAAAGGGTTAAGCCAAGGCTCAAGCCAAGAAGATTCGTAAGAAGCGTGATGGTGAGAAGAGTGAGACTCGCGGCGGATGTCGTCCACTTTGGAACTGGATCGCTCAACAAATTATTGGAGAGTTAAATGGTACTATTTCTTGCAGCGGTAGTTAATCTTATGCGTAGTAGAAAGGGCTTTGTATTCTGCAGAGGGCCCCCGAATCTGTTAAAAGGCTGGTTACCTTCAGCCTGCATAGAGGACTGTTTTAGCACAATACCTTGCAGTTGTAGGGACGGGGAAATAAAGAGAAACGCTGACAAAAGTAAAGGTACGCAATTAGTTGAGAACAATTTCACTAATAACCACGAAATCAAAGTAGCTGGACGGCCTCTGCAGAGCAAATGCAATGTTCATACATTAGGTACGTCAGGATTATTGGGGAGAGCGAGATTAAGCCAAGTTCCCAAGCCAAGAAGACTCTGCCATGAAGAGTGATGGTGAGTGAAGACTCGGTTCACCTTTGGAACTTTGGACACTGGATCTGCAACCATTATTGGAGCGTAAAAGGCTATAATCTCTCTTGCACGGTAGTTAATCTTTCTGGTAGCAGAAGGGTTTTGCATTCTGCCGATGACCGTAATCTGTTAAAAAGGCTATCTATCCTTAAGCCTTGGCATAGAGACTGGTTCCTTTAGCCCAATGCCATGCAGCTTCTGTAGGGACGGGGGAAGAGAACGCTGACAAAAGTAAATGTATGTAATTAGGTGAGAACAATTTCCACTAATAAACACAGTGGTCAAAGGAATTGACGGCCTTGCAGAGTGCGTTGCATTGTCATGAATTTAACTACATCATGATAATGGGGATTGATTAATTTAACCTTTCACAGCCAGCCATATGGTATAATCTTCTTGCACCGTAAGTTAATCTTTATGTAGTAGGAAGGGCTTTGTAGTCTGCAGGCGGCCGAATCTGTAAAAGGCTTGTCTATCCTTCAGCATTGCATAGAGACTGGTTTTAGCACAATAACCTTGCAGCTTGTAGGGACGGGGGGGAAAGAGAACGCTGACAAAAGTAAAGGTACGCATTAGTTGAGAACAATTTCAACAAATAACCCGAAATCAAAACAAGCGTAACTGACGGTTGCCGAGTTCAAATGCAATGTTATAAATCAGGTACGTCACATTATTGGGAGAGATAAGCCAAGTCCCAAGCCAAGAAGATCTCTGCATGAAGCTGTGATGTGAGTGAGACTCGTTCACTTTGGAACACTTTGGAACTGGATTCTGCAACCCACTTAATTGGAGCGTAAATGGTATATCTTTCTTGCACGGTAGTTAATCTTTCTGGTAGCAGAAGGGTTTTGCAGTTGCAGATGACCGAATCTGTTAAAAGGCCTCTCTATTCATTCAGCCTTGCATAGGGACTGTTTTAGCACAATGCCATGCAGGCTCGTAGGGACGGGGAAAGAGAAACTCTGACAAAAGTTAAATGTATGTAATTAGGTGAGAACAATTTCAAAATAACCACGTGGTCCAAGTAATGACGGCCTTGCAGGAGTGCGTGCATTGTCATAGAACTAACTAATCATGATTAATTGGGGATGATTAATTAACCCTCTCACAGCCAGCCATATTTCAGCCAAAAACTCATTAAATTTACCGGGTAGAGAATAAAATCCCATCTTGCAGTAGGGGGATTCTACGTGACATAATAAAATAAGGTCTCTCCCTTACTTCCCAAAACTACCAGGACAATGGGTTCTTGCAATATACCCAATGAGCGACTTAGCGGGCATTTGCCCACCAGGTGGCAGAACGCTCGAGTGGAGGGCTAATCCTCTCTATATTCTTAGTTGGGGATAAAGGAGAGAGAGAGAGAAAAGGGAGGAGTCCAACCCTCTTTCTCTCTCTCTCTTCTCCTCTCTCTCCTCTGCTCTCTCGCTCTCTCTCTCTCTCTCTCCTCTCTCTCTTCTCCTTCTCTATCTCACTACGCCCAACTAAGACTATAGCGTGATAAACCCCACTAGAGCGCTATGCCCCTGGCGGTCAAATAATCGCCATAAGTCGACCATTTGACGCCTTTCCCGTGACATAGGTGTTAAGCACTGTGGTGCTAAAATGCGAATTTGGCGGTTGAAAGGGTTAAGCAAGGCTCAAGCAAGAAATTCCTCGTAAGAAGCGTGATGGTGAGTGAGACTCGCGGCGGAGTCGCTACTTTGGAACTGGATTCTGGCAAACACTTATTGGAAGCGTAAATGTTAATCTTCTTGCCACGGTAGCTAATCTTTTTGTAGTAGAAAGGGCTTTGTATCTGCAGAGGACCGAATCTGTTAAAAGCCTGTCTATCCTCAGCCGTGCATAGAGACTGGTTTTAGATCACAATACCATGCAGTGGAGGGACGGGAAAGCAGAACGCTGACAAAAAGTAAATGTATGTTAATAGGTGAGAACAATTTCACTAAAACCCCGCGATCAAGGTAATTCACGGCCTTGCAGAGTGAGTGCAATGTCATAACATTAAAGGTGGAAACTGTGACGGATGAGTTTTTGCAACGAAACACGCGATATCACCAGAAAGACAGCCTTTCCAAGACGAAACACTCACTTTGCTCTGGTTTCCGAGTAAATTAAATCGTCGATTATGCGTGAGAGAGTAGCCCATTTTGGATGGGGTTGGTGAAAGGTAACTCATTTGTGGTTGAAAAGGCATTTTCTTTTTTTGCAGTTGCAGTAAAAAAAAAAAAGGAGCTGTTTCCCTTTGTTGTGAGCGAAACTCCTTTAGATAATTTGCCATAAAATTTTAAGAAAAAAAAAAAAGAGGTTTGTATTGCGAAATATTTTGTGAAACGATTTGGTCTAAACGCAGACGGCCATTAGAAAAGAGACGGAACACGCCTTCCTTTGGGTGAAAATAATGTGACTCCCAGCACCTCGCCAAAGAGGAATCGCCGATTGGACGGTTGATTTATGGGACACCAGAGCAATGTGAGTGTTGCGATCTCTGTAAAGGGGGTTTTCTCTAACCTGGACGTGTTTTTACCAAAAACGCATCCGGCAGGTGGCCCTTTGAGGACGTCGGGATAATTAGAGCAGTGATTAAAGGCCCGGAACACAAAAGCTGCCTTAGAGCCCTGGTTCGGATCTTGCTTACTTTTTCTTTGTTTGTTTATTTTGCTCTGTACTTACTTAACGCTCTTCCCGAACAAGCAATCTTCTGATCTCCGTTGAAGAGTGCAGTTGCAGTACTCAACGAATAGTCCTGAAAGGCTTCGAGCCAATCTCATTGAGACGGTTCCGAGTTCCTTTACTACAAGTTATTGTTAGGTCTATGGCCACTGGCAATTAGGGGTTACTAACGCCATGGACAGCACGAGTTAATCCCTTGTTGGTCAGATAAACACAGGGCATTCACTCTTGCAAAAGGCAGCAATTCAGTGGCCTCAAATTAGGGTCATTGTCGAGAGTTTTGTAGGTCAGTACTCAAAAGCAAACTACCAAGGGAATTCACTCTTGCAAAAGGTGGTCGGTGCAGGGCCAATATACTAGGCGTTAAGCCGAAGGTTATATAATAATGCGAAAGCAAGAAGGCATCAAATACAAATCAAATTCGTCAGTCCCTTTTCGAATCCTACGTAACGTATTCATATTGTTGTATTAAACTCGATTTTAAATGTTAACCGACAAGAAAAGTAAATGATAAAAAACAAAAAACAAGTTAGCATCAATCATGGACAACTTTCATTGATCAGTTTTAATGTGCGTAAATTTACTATTTTATTTAGGACTTTTTAAGTGCATTTCCGTCAAGCTCAATGCGCTTTACCAAAAACAGTAGAAAGTTAAAAAACAAGCAAAAACACAGTTAAAAGGTTAAAACCCAAACACACACACACACATACACACAACACACAACACACACACGCACGCACGCACACGCACACGCGCACACGCACACACGCGCGAACAAAACCACACAAACACACACACACACACACAAACAAAAACACACAACAGGCGCGCAAGCGGAAACAGTAGAACCAACATACACATTATATAAATAATACACAATCTGAATGGAAGCCATTTTAAGGGGGAAGGAAATATGACCAAAGACTCCTTAACCTAAGCTGTCAATATATTGGAGAATATATTTTGAAAAAATACAAATTCTGTTTCACACGCAATCAAAGCAAAAAAAGGAACGTGACAAAATGAGACATCAATGCATTTTGGGCGCACTTTCACTTCAATTAAAAACCCAAATGAAACAGTCAAAGCAGTTTTATTTAGGGACAATCTTTACTACTTGTCTCTAAATGTCTTATAAGTGATCATTTGTTTTATGTAGAACAAGAGAGAGAACATCTATTGTGTTTTGGTGCAGAAGTAAAAGTAAGAGAGAGAACAGTGTATCATGTGTTTTGTGTAGAAGGAAAGTAAGAGAGAGAACAGTGTACCATTGTGTTTTGTCGTAGAAGGTAAATGAGGGAGAGAGGAGAACAGCTGTTGTATCATGGTTTTGTGCAGAAGTAAAAGAGAGATGAGAGAACAGTTTACATGTATGTTTTGTGTAGAAAAGTAAGATGAGAGAGAACAGTGGGTGTTACCATGTTGTTTTGTGTAGAAGTAAAGAGAGAGAGGAGAACAGTGTATCAATGTGTGTTGTTAGCAGTAAAGGGTGTAAAGAGAAGAACAGTGTCTCATTTGTTTGTTTGCAGACGTAAAGAGTGAGAACAGTAATAAAAAAAAAAAGTAAAGTGTTTTATTGTTCAAAACGAACAGGTCCAATGCATTTTCTGTCCGCTAGGCTTAGACGTTATTTTTAGACAGTATTGTTTTCTCAAAATGGGCCGACGCTCCTTCTCCCTCAACAATACTAACTTTTAAACCTGCTCAAACCTCGGGAACAGAAACAGATGCAAGAATGGTTCTTGTATCATTACAAAGAGAATTGTCTGAAGTGTGCAAATGTATCATGGTTCTCAGACATGTTCAGTTTGACACTTAATGTCCCCTTCGTGAGTGCTGGGTCACATTTGACAAGTTCCCTCTCATCTTTAGTTTTTGTTTATGGAAAAGTCCCCCCCTCCCCTTATCCAATCTTTTGCGTCCTTTTCCTTGATGTATTTGTCACGTTTTAGTGTTTACGATTTATATTGATTTAACTGTTCATTTTGGCCGTACTTTTCGTTCAGGTTATCTCGGCCCCGTTGCTGCCAATCCTGTACTTAAGCACTCCCCATCCCCGAGTGAGCTTGAAGGCTTTGCTCTTGTTGTGTGAAATGTCGAACACGCCATGGCTCCCGCCCACCTGCCGTGTACGCATCTCGGACCCTTCCAACGGAAGTTTTCGCCATCTTAGTCAGATTTACGTGTGTAAACAGCTATCGATCGGACATTTTTCAAACAAAAGTTACATGGACTAAGATGGCGGTATCCCATACATGGAGCGCTCCTTGTGGCCCGGAATGACGAACGTAGGGTAAAAGCCATATGATTTGTTCGGAAATATTAAGTAAGGGGAGTAATTCAGGGTGCGGTGTGGGATTGATCCTTGCCTAATCAATCGGTCAAACAGGGGAAGTTACTCTACC
>CM065685.1:12825586-12830586 GCA_017654935.2 Phymorhynchus buccinoides
CTATGTGCGTGCTTGTGTGCGTGCGTGTGTGTGTGTGTGTGTGTGTGTGTGTGTGTGTGTGTGTGTGTGTGTGTGTGTGCGTGCGTGTGCGTGTGTGCGTGCGTGTGCGTATGCGTGTGTGTGTGTGTGTGTGCGTGCGTGTGTGCGTGTGCGCGTGCGTGCGTGTGTGTTTGAGGGTGGGGGTGAGGATGTATACAATCACCAAGGACCAGCGGTCATCGTTTAGTTGTTGTCAGTTTTCCCTCTCTCTCTTGGTACGTCTCTCTGTCTGTCTGTCTATCTGTCTGTCTGTCTGTCTATTTGTCTGTCTATCTATCTGTCTGTCTATCTATCTGTCTATCTGTCTGCTGCCTGCCTACAAAGACATTTTCTACAATTATGAAAAACAAAACCTTGGCCCGACTTGTTCTGGACTTTCGCGGTATTAAAACAAGAATATTTCAAGACACGTCAAACACGGCCATCAATCTAAGTACCGGACTTTTGCGTTATTAACCCTTTCACCGCCAGCCATATTTCAGCCAAATTGGTCCATTAAGTTTACCTGGGTAGAGAATAACATCCATCTGCAGTATTGGGGATTCTTCTGTGAAATATCTAAAATAAGGTCTACCCTTATTTCCCAAAACTAAGACAGTAGGGTCTTTGGATGGTAGACCCCAATTTGATTCCTTTTAGTGACATAGGTGTTAAATCATTGTGGTGCTAAAATGCGACTTTGGCGGTGAAAGGGTTAAAAAACACAAATAAAGAGAGGAACAACAGAGGAGAAGATACAAGAATACTCCAAGACATGTTAACCCTTTCACCACCAATGTCGCACTTATTAACACCCATGTCGCTAAAAGGCATCTAACCAGGACCGGTTATCTGAAGACCTTTTTTTCTTAATTTTGGGAGGTAAGGATAGGCCTAAAGGGCTTCGCACACTAGCGTCAAGATCTCGAGATCGCGGCGATTTTTTGCTGCAAGGCGCAGTTTGATGCGCCGCTTGCGTGTGAGAGATTCGCGGCGCGGCAGGATTTTTGATGCGTAGCTGCGCGATTTTTTGTTGCTCGAGAATAGAAGCGGCTCTAATTTTGATGCTCAAGATCGCAGAGATCGTGAAACTAGCCAATCACAACGGACGGAAGGACCATAACTCTGATTGAAGAAAAAAAATGGCAGACTTGCTCGAACCCGAAATAAAGCAGCACAAACAATGTCACACGTTTCATCTTCTGAAGAAGACGAATCATCGTGGTCAGCCATACTGTTGTTTCTAGGAGGAGGTTTAACGCTAGAGTAATCTTTCCTTGCGTTCCAAATAAGGAAGTTCGCGCGGCAAGAGGCAAAGCGACAATAGTCGTGTGTGAGAACACCACTGCCTCGCTACAATGTGTGCTGTGATGCAGGCGTCAACGCGTCAAGGCGTTGCTCTGAGAAACAATTGACGCCTGATGCTAGTGTGCGAAGGCCTTAATGTTATGCATTTCACAGATGAATTACCAATACTGCAGATCATTTTTTTAATTTCTACCCTGTTCAGTTTAATGGTACTTTTTTTTCTCTCAAAAACAATGGCTGGCGGCTAAAGGGTTAAACTCGGTCGTCAGTACAGTCTAAGTAATAAAGTAGCGATGTTTTGAAGTGTGAGCAGGCTAAAACTTGATTCACTTTAGGACACACCTAAAAGGCGTCGGAAGGAGACAAGAAGGTTCCATATAATTATTATCACTAGCGCAACGCCCCGTACTGGCAATGCACCATACTGGTAACACCTAGTAACGGTAACGGCAAGTACTGGTAAGCTGAGTACAGCAAATTTGAAGTGATTCGGTTAAGAAACGGCGGAGTTATAAGGCCCCGTTTCCCGTTGGCGCTGCTCTGAGAGTGACGCGTTCTCCCGATTGTCTTCCAATTTGCTGCTAGGCGTTGCCATAGCAAGCCTGACAGCAAATTTGAATCAATTCGGTTAAGAAACGGCGGAGTTATGCGTGAAAAGGTGAAGCGGCGTATAGCGCGCGCGTTTTGCGCATTTGCCGAACCGCGCAAATGACACGGCCACGTCGGTTGCCGTTGCCGTTGCCATCGCCGCGTTAGGGCTCACAGCAAATTTGAAGCGAATCGGTCGAAAAACGGCGGAGTTATAAGGCCTGTTTCGTGTTTCAGACAGACAGACACACAGACACACACACACACACACACACACACACACACACACGAATCGGTCGAAAAACGGCGGAGTTATAAGGCCCGTTTCGTGTTTCAGACACACACACACACACACACACACACACACACACACACACACACACACACACACACACACACACACACACGGACAGTTGGCTTTTTACTCTATGACTAAACCAGTAAAGTCCCAATTTTTTAATAATACAGATACGTGTAGTCTCATCCTGGTGTAATCGCCACTGCCCCAAATTCGAAGGTAATCCGTCCAGAAATACCGGAGATACGGGCGCCGAGAGGCAGGCGGATACGCGTTTCGCGCATTTGCCAAACCGCACAAATGACACGGCCACCTTGGTTGCGGTTGCCATCGCCCCGTTAGGGCTCAAAGCAAATTTGAAGCGATTCGGTCGAAAAACGGCGGAGTTATAAGGCCCGTTTTGTGTTTCAGACACACACACGGACACTCGGCTTTTTACTATATGACTAGCGCAACGCCTAGTACTGGCAATGCACCATACTGGTAACACATAGAAACGGTAACGGAAGTACTGGTAACGCTGAGTACAGCAAATTTGAAGCGATTCGGTTAAGAAACGGCGGAGTTATAAGGCCCCGTTTCCCGTTGGCGCTGCTCTGAGAGTGACGCGTTCTCCCGATTCTCTTCAAATTTGCTGCTAGACGTTGCCCGGGCCATAGCAAGCCTGACAGCAAATTTGAATCAATTCGGTTAAGAAACGGCGGAAGTTATGCGTGAAAAGGTGAAGCGGCGCATAGCGCGCGCGTTTCTGAACCGATTCACGTCCGGTTTGGCACAACGATCGTCACCGTCCCCAGTCATCTACCTGCCAAATTCGAAGGCAATCGGCCTAGAAACACCGGAGCTACGGGCGCCGAAAAGCCGTTGGATGCGCGTTTCGCGCATTTGCCGAACCGCACAAATGACACGGCCGCCTCGGTTGCCGTTGCCATTGCCCCGTTAGGGCTCACAGCAAATTTGAAGCGAATCGGTCGAAAAACGGCGGAGTTATAAGGCCCGTTTCGTGTTTCAGACAGACAGACACACAGACACACACACACACACACACACACACACACACGGACAGTTGGCTTTTTACTATATGATTCCAGTGCCTAAGGAAACACTGACTCTCTCTCTAACCAATTTACCGTCCATAATGAGATCTTTGAATTTAATTAAAAAACAAACAACCATGTTAACTATTCGTTCTTCTTCTTCTTCTTCTTCTTCTTCTTCTTCTTCTTCTTCTTCTGCGTTTCTGGGGTCATATGGCCATAATGGGTAAGGTAAGTATGTGTCCGTCTTTTTTAGTTTTCACTGGTCTCCCCGCTGCGTACAGCCGACACATTCCGATTTCGGAGTAGCTCAAAGGAGAAACATTACTTGGGAGATTGTTTTGGAGAAACAAAAAGGCTGGAGAATGGGCCAATAAGTCAGACAAAAAATAGTAGATGAAAGAAATCAAAGGGAAAATGGAGAGTCAAAGAGAGTGGCAGATTAGATGAAGTTACAAGCACAGAACTTCCAGAAGGTGGGGGAACTATTTTTTACGAAAGACCCCCCCCCCCCCCCCCCCCACACACACACACACCGGTATCCCCACTGGGGGGGGATTTTAACTCGGAATAAGGCAAGACAAGACACTAGACAGCTTAATTGACAGCTAACAAAGTCAGATAGAAAACAAAGAATCCGTCGATGTCAAAGGGCACAACACACTGCATAGGATACGATTCGATCCGACTGTGACATTTGTGAGGCACGATTCTCGTGAAATTCTACCGTCTAAAGGAATCTAATAAAACTATACTAGGGGAAGACGGGGTAAAAAGCGCATGGGCGGGTAAGAAACCCACCCCAATTATCTCATGAAATAAAGAAAATTTCAGTCAAATTTGCCCATGAGACGAATGCTAGACATTAACGCTCGTCTCATGGGCAAAATGAGACTGAAATTTGCTTCATTTCATGAGATAATTGTGGTGGGCTTCTTACCCGCCCATGCGCTTTTACCCCGTCTTCCCCTATATAGCTTTCTTCACTATGTTTGTAGCCCCCCCCCCACCCCCCCCTCACGAATCTGACGAAATACCTTTTTTTTTTAATTTATCAATTTTTTTTGTGTGATTCGTGTATTGTGATGTACGTGAGTATTGTGAACGGAAACAGTAGATTGTTTCTTCTTCCTTCTTCCCTTCCCTTAACCCCTTCACCGCCAGAGTCGCATTTTAGCACCACGATAATGTGGTACATGGATATTAACCCTTTCACCGCCAAAGTCGCATTTTATCACCACAGTGATTTAACACCTATGTCACTAAAAGGCATCAAATTGGGGTCTATTATCCAAGACCCTATTGTCTTTGTTTTGGGGAAGTAAGGATAGACCTTATTTTATGTCACAGAAGAATCCCCAATACTGCAGATGGATTTTGTTCTCCACCCAGGGAAATTTAATGAAAATAAATGTTGGGCTGAAATATGGCTGGCGGTGAAAGGGTTAAAACTCTTTCATTGCCACTGTTGCCTCTTGGCACCACAACGATCTGACACCCATGTTCACTGAAAGGCATCAAATGAGGGTCTGGTATCCAGTGACCTCATGTTCTTAATTTTGGGAGGTAAGGGTAGACCCTTTTTTATGCATGTCTCAGAGGAATCCCCAATATTGCAGACGAAATATTTTCTCCACCTGGGTAAAGCTTAATGGTAAATTGTGGCTGAGGAATGGCTAGCGTTGAAAGGGTTAAATAAACTCAGTGAGGAGTCATCGGGGCGCCACAGTGATGTCTTCACCATCTTTCTG